>OX451735.1:179744244-180344244 GCA_948472305.1 Vicia faba | reverse complement strand
TCAGAAGCTTGGAGCTGGTTGATGAAGAGATTATCCTTAAAGTGATCCGACGAGACATAGTCATACGCTTTAATTCCCTAACTTTTGCCTGGACCGCCCTTTCGGGTTTTCAATCCACCGGGAAACCCTTTTTTGCCCAAGTCGCCCTTTCGGGTTTTCGACTTGTCGGGTGTACAGATTTTTTTGTTTTATCCCTAATTTTTGCCTGAACCGCCCTTTCGGGTTTTCGGTTCACTGGGATACCCATTTTTGCCCAAGCCGACCTTTCGGATTTTCGACTTGTCGAGTGATTTTATGCGTAGTATCTTTTGACTATGTCTGCGTTCGCAGGGTGCGGAAAATTGTCGCCGTCCATGGTGGTCAGAATCATTGCACCACCAGAAAATATGCTCTTGATCACAAATGGTCCTTCGTATGTAGGATTCCATTTGCCCCTGGGATCACTTTGCGGCAAGATAATCCGCTTGATTACGAGATCTCCGACTTGATATACTTGACGTATGACTTTCTTGTTGAAAGCCTTGATCATCCGTTTTTGATACGTCTGACCATGGCAAACAACAGTGAGTCGCTTCTCGTCGATCAGATTGAGTTGATCAAGTCGGGTCTGAATCCAATCATCTTCACTCAAACCAGAGTCCTTCATAATCCTTAAAGAAGGAATCTGAACTTCCATGGGCAGGACATCTTCCATGCCATATACCAAAGAAAATGGGGTTGCCCCTATTGAAGTACGTGCCGTGGTACGGTATCCATGCAGAGCAAACGGTAACATCTCATGACAGTCCTTGTAGGTGACTGTCATTTTCTGAATGATCTTCTTAATGTTCTTGTTCGCAGCTTCTACAACACTGTTCATCTTCGGCCGATAGGGACATGAATTGTGATGATAAATCTTGAACTGTTCGCATAGAGCGGTGATCATAGTATTATTCAGATTTGTACCGTTGTCTGTGATGATCCTGTCGGGTACACCATACCGACATATGAGATTTTGCTTGATGAAGCGGGCAACCACATTCTTTGTAACAGAGGCGAAGGAAGCCGCTTCGACCCATTTGGTAAAATAGTCAATGGCGACCAGGATGAAGCGATGTCCATTGGATGCTGTGGGCTTGATCTCTCCAATCATGTCAATGCCCCACATCGCGAATGGCCAAGGATCTGTCAGAACGTTGAGGGGAACAGGAGGAATATGAATCTTGTCAGCGTAGACTTGAAATTTGTGGCAAGTACGGGAATGTTGATGGAAATCTGCTTCCATGTTAGACCAGTAATAGCCTGCCCTTAGAATCTTCTTAGCCATTGTATGCCCGCTCAAGTGGGTGCCAAACGTACCACTATATATCTCAGTCATGATTAACTCTGTTTCAGCTTTTTCCACACATCGAAGTAAAACACAATCATGGCTGCGTTTATAGAGGATGCCATTGCTCAGGAAGAACTTGGCAGCAAATTTCCTTAGGAACTTTTTGTCATTTACAGAAGCTCCTTCGGGATATTCTCTAGTCTGGAGATACCTTTTGATTTCGTGAAACCAGGGTTGTTCCACTACTTCTTCGGTATTAATCTCATGACAATGCGCAGGTTCATCCATTCGCTCGATGGTGATTTGGGGAGCCTCGTTATCCCAGTTGAGTTTAAACATGGAAGACATTGTAGCCAGAGCATCTGCTAGTTGATTCTCTTCTCGCGGGAAATGCTCGAAGGTGATTTGCTCGAAATGAGGCAACAATGTCAGGACATGTTCTTTGTATGGGATAAGATTAGGATGTTTGATATCCCACTCTCCTGTGATTTGACTGATAACCAAAGCCGAGTCCCCAAATACGATCAAAGATTTGATCCCTAAGTCTATAGCAGCCTTGAGACCAAAAATGAAAGCTTCATATTCATCCATGTTGTTGGTACAGCTGAAGCAAAGTTGGGCCGTGAAGGGTGTATGGCAACCTTCCTGGGAAATGAGCACCACACCGATACCGTTTCCAAGTGCATTTGAAGCACCATCAAAGTATAGGGTCCATCGGGATCCATTTTCAGGTCCGTCATACGGTCCGTTACCTTCAATTTTGTCCAAAGTCATGATGTCCTCGTCCGGGAAGTCGAATCTCATGGATTGATAATCTTCGATAGCTTGATGAGCTAGATGGTCAGCTAGTACACACCCTTTTATAGCTTTTTGGGTGGTGTACTGGATGTCATACTCAGTCAGGATCATCTGCCATCTAGCAATTCTTCCAGATAAAGCAGGCTTCTCGAAGATATACTTGATAGGATCCATTTTGGAAATCAGCAGAGTGGTATGAGTCAACATATACTGCCTTAGTCGGCGAGCAGCCCATACCAAAGCGCAGCAAGTTTTCTCGAGCAGTGAGTAGCGAGTCTCACAGTCAGTAAACTTTTTGCTAAGGTAATAAATGGCATGCTCTTTTCGACCAGACTCATCATGCTGGCCCAGCACGCACCCCATGGAGTTATCCAAGACTGTCAGATACATGATCAACGGTCTTCCTTCGACGGGTGGCATCAGAATAGGAGGTTCTAGTAAATACTCCTTGATCTTATCAAAAGCAGCTTGGCAATCGTCGTTCCATTTGACTACCTGATCTTTCTTCAATAGTTTGAAAATTGGCTCACAGGTAGACGTCAGATGAGAGATGAATCTGGCAATATAGTTCAAGCGCCCCAAGAACCCTCTAACCTCCTTTTCAGTACGGGGGGCAGGCATCTCTTGTATAGCTTTCACTTTTGCTGGATCGACCTCAATGCCTTTGTTGCTGACAATAAATCCTAGAAGTTTACCAGACCTAACTCCAAAGGTGCACTTACTTTGATTCATCCTGAGTTTGTACTCTTTCAACCTGGAAAACAGCTTCTGCAAATGCTCAAGGTGTTCCTCCTCTGTTTGTGATCGAGCTATCATATCGTCTATGTAAACTTTGATCTCATGATGTATCATATCTTGAAATAAAGCTAACATGGCGCGTTGATAAGTTTCCCCTGCGTTCTTCAGCCCGAACGGCATCACCTTGTAACAGAAGGTACCCCATTGTGTGACAAAGGTTGTTTTCTCCATGTCCTCGGGGGCCATTTTGATCTGGTTGTAGCCCGAGAAGCCATCCATGAAGGAAAACACTTTGTGCTAAGCTGTGTTGTCAATCAAAATGTCGATATGCGGTAGCGGAAAATCATCTTTGGGGCTAGCCCTGTTTAAATCCCGGTAGTCCACACACATTCTGACCTTGCCATCTTTTTTAGGAACTGGCACGATGTTAGCAACCCATTGTGGATAGGATGTAACAGCCAGGAAGCCAGCGTTGAATTGCTTCATTACTTACACTTTAATCTTTTCAGACATGTCGAACCTCATTCGGCGGACTTTTTGCTTGATCGGTGGACAATCCTCTCTTGTAGGGAGACAGTGGACCACTATATCTGTGTCTAAACCCGGCATGTCTTCATAAGACCAGGCGAAGATTTCAACGTATTCATTCAACAGCTGTATCAAGCTCTCCTTGACACTTGGTTCCAGATTGGCACCCACTTGTACTTCCTTCCAGTCTTCCTCTGTTCCTAAGTTGACAGTTTCCAACAACTCTTCGTGAGGCAATATGGCCCTCTCTTCTTGTTGTAGAAGTCTGGCTAGCTCTCCTGGTACTTCACAATCTTTGTCATCTTCATACTCGGCCTGATTGACCAAATCTTCAGAGTTATTGAAGGACATAGCAGAATAGTCACCCATAGAATCCAGAGTGGATGGGTACCTGCATTTGTGAGTGTGGGTGTGTGTAAGGGATAGCCATCCTTAAACAAACAAAAATGCAAAAGGAAAGAGAAAGAACACAGCAATTTATAAATGAAAAACGTCCAATGATTCATTAAACATGACATATGAATATGAAGAGAATCAAAACCCTTACAAATGGACCTACATGCCCCGGGCAAGGCATGAGGTGAAAAAGTAGTGTGCAGATTGTTTAAAAGTAATTATTACAGACCAACAGGAAATGTTCGAAAGATAAGTTACTGATTAATGAAAGTAATAGGGACGAAGTCTTTCGCCTCCCAGTTGTGCAGTCCCCCTTCGATGGTTGGGAAGATCCAGTCTTCAATGTTACCCTCTTTGTCTTCGTCTTCCAAAGAATTGATTCCATGAGGAGAAATCTTGATGGGTGTTCTTTCAATTTTTGAGCGACGCATAGCTTTTTGCCCCGCAGCGGTAAACCCCAACCCAAACTTGTATGTTTTGTGAGGAAAGTCAGGCAACTGACCCCATGTCGAGCTCTTTCCCTCCTTTATCGCAGCCTTTGCATCTTTCAGAGATGCCATCCTGGCCACCTGCTTGGGTACCTTAGCTACTGCCTTCGCTACAGCAACCTCGGGAGAAATTTCCTCAAAGTGTTGGAACGGTGTCTCAATGAATTCTCCCTCCACTTCCACATACCGAAAGGAGTTCAGGTGACTGATCATATATTCCTCTTCACCGTGTACAGTTATAATCTTTCCTTTGACAGGGTATTTCAGCATCTGATGTAGGGAGGAAGTGACTGCGCCAGCATTATGTATCCATGGTCTCCCTAGCAAGCAAGAGTATGACGGACGGATGTCCATCACATAGAAAGTTGAGTGGAATACTTCAGTTCCTACCTTGATAGGGATGTCGACCTCCCCATGTGCCATTCTTTTAGACCCGTCAAAGGCCCTGACAACGATATCACTTGGTTTCAGCTCCAAGCCTTCATAATCTAATTGATCCAGAGCTTTCTTAGGCAGCTCATTCAGAGAAGAACCAATGTCGACCAAAACATGGGCCAGAGTAGTTCCTCGGCATTCTACTGACACATGTAATGCGTCATTGTGCTTTCTTCCTTTCGGAGTCAGGTCAGCATCAGAGAAACCCAGGCCGTTGTCTGCGGTAAGGCTGGCTACACAATCCCGGAATTGATCGGCTAAGGTTTCCTGGGGTACATGGGTTGTCTTCAAAAACCTTATCAAAGATTTGGCATGAGCCTCCGAACAAAGCAGCAAAGCTAGCATGGATATCTTCGAGGGGGTTTGCCCCAGTTGCTCTACAATGTCATAATCACTCTTCTTAATTATTTTCAGAATCTCCTCCATTTCTTTCTTAGAGGTTTCAGGGATAACCAGTGGCTGAGCCCTCGTCCTGAGGAGCTCATCTTGGATCCCTTTCCCCTTATCAGCAGAAGTAGGAGGGACTACCACAGGAGTAACAGCTTCTTCAATCAACGGAATTCTTGCAGAAAGTTTTATCGGTACAGGAGTAACTTTGGCAGCAGACGAGGGTCCAAAGATTGCCTTTGGAGGGGCAATCTCTGGATAAAATATTCTCCCACTTCGGGTAATCTTGCTCGTACCGGCAATGTTTCCAATGTCGGCATCTTCTTCGTCAGAGCTTTCTTCAGTTATCTCAACTTGTTTAACACCATGGTAGTAGATTTCTCCATCGTGATTCCATGGTATTGATTTGTCAGAAATGTAGGGGACAGGCCCATGCATGGTTATTTTCAGAGGAACAAACTTCGTAGCGGATGTAATCTTAACAGGCTTTTTAGGGACCTTGGAAAGATTGGTGGAAATGGTGATTATTGAAACATCTTTGATAGGGGTTGGAGTAGCAGGAATCTTTTCGAAAAGAATTTGTTGACTGTCCATTAGGCCTTGGATGCCTATCTTCAGCAATGGACAGTCGATTGGTAGGGAGGAGCAACAGTAGCAGTCTTCTTTACATCCTGGGAAAATCCCAGCCTTTAACAGATTTAACTTGATTGTCAACAGTGGAGTCATCAGGTCATCAACAGCAGAAACATACAGATCTTCTTCAATAGCATGGACATTGCGACCATGCTTCGGCATTGGAGCGGATATTACGTTTGTTTTCTCTGGAGCATCGAACTCAACCTCTTTTGCATCTATCAAGTCTTGAATTTTATGTTTAAGCGCCCAACAATCGTTGGTGTCATGCCCGATGCTGTCAGAATGATAGGCATATTTAGCATTAGGATGATAATGTGGGGAAGATGTGTTCACATTTTTTGGTGCCTCTTTGATAGTGGTGAGATTTAGCTTCAACAAATGGGGAAGAACTTGTGCAGGTGTCATGTTGATGCGGGTGAACTGGCGTTGTGGCCGTTCTACCCGTTGCTGATTTGGTCTAGATTGATTGTTACGAGGCTGATCATTTGATGAATTATGGATCATCACGGCCCCCACAGTAAGCCGATGCTCAGTTCTTCCTGATCTTTTCTGAGAGTATATAACAGATGCTTACTTCTTGGCCGGAAATGATTTCTTAGCAGTTGTAGAGGCAGAGGCATCCCTTTGAATCTTTCCATTCTTAATACCAGCCTCCACCCGTTCGCCAGTCAGAATCAATTCAGTGAACCCTGCGGAAGAGCTCCCGATCAAATGGTTGAAGAACGGTCCGGATAGGGTCCCCAAGAACATATCAACTAGTTCCCTATCTGAAAGAGGTGGTTGCACTCTTCCGGCCAAGTCGCGCCATTTCTGGGCGTATTCTTTGAATCCCTCATTTAAGGCCATCCCCATACTCTGTAGTTGAGTACGGGTTGGCGCCAAGTCAACGTTATATTGATACTGGCGATAAAAGGCAGCTGCCAAGTCTTCCCAGTTATGCAATTCTGACCTCTCAAGCTGGTAAAACCAGTCTAGCTGCGTACCGGACAAGCTATCCTGAAAGAAGTGTACCCAAAGATTTTTGTCGAATGTATGAGGTTGAATTCTTCTGACATATGACCTTAGGTGCATTTTTGGGCAAGACAGTCCGTCATATTTTGCAAAAATTGGCACCTTAAACTTTGGAGGGATCACAATTCCAGCAATCAATCCCAACTCTTCAAAATCTAACCCAGGAACCCTTTGCAGCTCCATAGCTGCCAGTCTATCCTCCAGGTTTTTGTATTTGTCGTCCGCTGGCGGGTATTGCTGCTCTGAGTAGTCTTCGTCTTCGTCAACCTCTTCCTCTTCAGCTTCGGACTCAGAAGGTGGTGCAGCTCCTTTTCCCTTACTAGTTCCCTCATCAGATGCGGAGGGAAATTCAAGAACTCTTCTAGCTTCATTCTCAAACCTTCTTCCCAGTGTAGCTACCCCGACTCTTTTCTTCTTCTTTTTCACTTTTTCTTGCTCTTTGTTCCCAAGCAGTGCTTTTAGATCCTCCTAACCCTTTGTTGAGGTCATTAGGAGCTGTTGAAATTGTGAGTTTTGTGACTGCAGATCTTTGACCGTTTGTTCGAGATCCATCCTACTGAAATAAACAGCAGAAAGATAAGGAAACTTGGTGTGGAGACCTGCTTATGCATATGATGAATGATATGTTTATTCATGCAATGCATTCAAGGATTTTAGAAATTCAAAATTGTTGCAAACAAAAAGAACACACGTCATATTAATAAGAAGAAATTTTGTCAGTACATAAATGCCCCATGGGCCAAATATTACAAAAGCTTCTTAAGGTAAAAAGACGTTGCACATCCTCTTTGGTGCGATGTAAGTGTTGAGGGTCTCCTCCTCGTGAAGTCGGCGGGTAAGCTCTAAAACCTTCTTCTCACTGGCATAGAAGCTGGCTTCAAAAGTATTATGTTCCTCCTTGAGTTGGATCCAACTCTTCTGCATCTCCTCCCATGATTTTGGCATGTCAGGGTGTAGGATGGTGTATGGGACCTCTCCTTCCTTAACAGGCTCTTTAATCAAAGGGAGAACATGGGGGTAAGGCATCATAAGACTCTGGGCTCGGGTTCTTACCCACTTGAGATAAGGCTCAAGAGGGATGGAGTTCTTGTGCCCCAGTGTCTTGCTATCTACCTTGTTAGGCATCCTCCAAGCTCTGATGAATCTTTGGTGAAGTCCTTGCGCATCATTGTCGAAGTCAAAAACTAGGTCAGGAATCAGCATGTCATGAGGGCCATCCCTCCGTGCATATCTAAATTGTCTCAAAGCTAGACAAGGGTTGTAGGTAATGCCTCCTCTAATGCCAAGTAATGGAATATTAGGGAACTCCCCACAATGATCAACGATGATGACATTTTCTCTGGACCGAGAACACCAATGTACATCAGAATGTGTGAGGGTCATCAACCGTTGTGACCACCTTAAGCCTTGGTCATTCTTCAAAACAGATTGTGGAAGGTGAGAAATAAACCACCTAGCAAGGAGAGGAGTACAACACATGAGAACACCCCTCTTTCTCATTGTTCGTGTGTAAAATGAGTGGAGGATGTCCCCAAGCAATGTAGGTATGGGATTCCTGGATAGGAAAATCTTGACAGCATTGACATCTACAAGTTGGTCATGATTTGGGAACAAGACCAACCCATAAATGAGGAGTGCCACAATCTCTTCAAAGGCTTGTAGATCCAAAGAATTCCAACACTCTTGTGCCTTCTCGAACAAGAATTTTGCCAAGAAGCCTTTGACACCACTTCTAGTCTCCCAATGCCCCTTGATGTCAGATGGTTGAAAGTGTAGTGCTTGAGCAACATCTTTAGGCTTTGGTTCTTTTTCCGTACCGTTGTAGGGTAGTTGATTAAGAATAGGAATCATCAGTAGTTGAGAAAATTCCTCCAAAGTAGGCACCAACTGGTAGTCGGGGAATGTGAAACAGTGGTGAAGGGGGTCAAAGAACTGGAACAACACTTTCACCATGTCTTCTTCAATGCTGGTGTTGACTAGGCTGAGCAGTCTACCATGTCTTTCACTGAAGAGAGAGCTTTCTGGAATTCTGGATGTGAGCTCCTTGAGTTGAGGAGGGATTCTCACAAGGTTGACTTGGATAGTTTTCCTGCGAAGAATTTCCATGACCTACAAAACAAGAACAAAGATGAAGATCCAAACCCTTGAAATGGTTAGTGGATGCATATGATGCTTTATGATGTTCATGATGTATGCACAAACATATGTACAAGAAAGTCACACAAAACCCTAGTTTCAGGCTTGCATGAGGTTTCATAGGTAAGTACCCTCTTGAGTGTAGTTGGCTTAAAAACCTGTCCTATAAATAGTAACCGGGTTCTAAGGAGCTCAATATCATTGGATTGTTTTCCATGTTCATTGTTTTGGTTTAGCCACTTAACTAGCGACCAAAATATTCCAAGAAAACAACCCTCAATGAGTGTAGTATCGAGTATCTACCAACTTCGGACTGCACCAAAGCTGGTCTTCTCACTACCCCTAATAAAAGGCCAAGATGGTCAAGTAAGGTTCTAGGTCATTAGTGCTTAGTGACATCACTCAGAGGCCCCGTACTCTCCTTGATTGAACTCAAGGGTTACCGGTACTCACAAATACGTCGCACTAATATAGCTATTGCTTTAACCGTGTCGGTATACCCCGCACAGTTTCCACAACGTATTGCTATCTATGAATGTTTCCCCAAATCCGGGTGTAGGATTCCAAGCCCAAACAAGAGAACCAAGATGTAAAGCAATCAAAGCAAACAATTAGTCATGCAAGAGGGTGATCTAGGCCCTAAGGTTACTCCACTTTTAAATTTTCCCCAGCAGAGTCGCCAGTTCTGTGATACGGTGGGAGAACTGACTTGAAGTTTTGCGTTTGTATTCGCACTTGTTCGGTTTAGCAAGAGTCTCCACCGACTTTTTATTTTATCCTAAAGGAAAGGTTAAAAAAGCACAGGAAAAACCTTTGAGATGTTTTCGTGGGTTCGGAGGGTAGATTATGAAAAGGGAAGGTATTATCACCCTTTTCATCCATGGTTATCCATGGGCTCTTAGTTACTTGCTTAGATCACTTGCCTTGCATTTTCAATTGTTTGAAATGGTGCTTTGAGTGTGGTTTTGAAAATGTCTTGAAAAAGATGCCTTGTCTAGGCAATCATTGTAACAATTCTTTACTCGAATATTTTACAATGGTGTGTGTCTTTTTCAAAAGATATTTCAATGTTTTTGAAAGTTGTTTTGAAAGTGTGTTGTGTAGTGTGTTTTGAAAGTAGGCAAGTGTGTTTTGCAAGTTTGATCAAGTAACTAAGAGTTGTCTACCCCTAAATTTACTCAAAGATCTTTCCTATGTTTTAACCCTTTTAACAGTATTGTTCCACCATTGTATTTGGTGGACAATCTTGTGTTAGGATGTTAACGGGACGGGCGCGTGTCATCGTTTAGACCATGAATGCAATAGTGCCAAGTGTCTTTGGCAATTTTTCCTTTAAGGGACTTGATCATTTTTTAGGCAACTTGAGAAAGCATCATCGAGGGACTATGATCATTTGAATTGTTCTTGTTTTACTAAAGAAACTCAACATGCAAACATGGCCCATTTTTTAAGGCAACAAGTGGAGTAACCCTAAGGGTGCAAGTGTGATTGGTGTTGTCCATTTTCATGCTTTTTGTTTTTGAATTAGGTCAAGCTATTTGTTATTTGATTTTTGCATACAAACCCTAGGTCTATCATGGCATAATTAGAAAGCTTTTAAATGCGGAATTTTAAAGTTCTAGATTATTACAACATGATTATGGGGATGGGGGTACAAATGTTTGAATGGGGGATATTTAGCAAGAAATTTAAATCTAAACTATTACATCAATATTGAATAGACAAATAATAAATTGTACAATATTTAAACAAATGCAAAATGTATTATGCACAAAAATGATTTTTTATGTATGAGAGAGTATTTTTCAATGTGAAATATAAACAAAAATAAAAAAGGTCAATTTTGGAGTATTTTTATGGTTTTAGGGCAAAACCCTAATTTTTAATAAATAGCAATTATTTACTAATTATATACAATATTTATATATTTATTTATACAAAAATAAATAAAAGAGAAGTATATCGTAAAAAAGTATTTTTGATGTCAAATATTAATAAAAATAAAAATGTATTATTTTTATATTTTTTATCCTAAATATTTAATAAAATATGTATAAGTATATTTATATATATTTAATAAGCTAATTATGTACAAAAATAAAAAATATTAATTATCTACAAAAAAGTATATTTTTTAGAAAATGTTTTCAAAAGGTAAATAAAAAATAATGGCTGAAAATATATTTTTGTATTATTTTTAATGTTTTAAATAAAAAGGTATTTATATATTTATTTACATATATATATGCTAAATAAAACAAATAAATGCCAAATAAATACAAAAATGGGTGAAAAAATATTTTTAATATTTTTTATATTTGAGCAAAAAATAATAAGTCAGAATCAAAAAGAAAAAATCAAAAATGATCAAAATATCACACAATGGGCCAAGGGGGTGCAAAAATGGAAAAAATGTGCAAAAAGCAAAAACAACTCAGGCCCAGCCCAAGTCCACCTTCTTCAACCTCCAGCCATTCTGTCTCAAAAACGCGCGCCCTCTATGCTTCATTCAAATTCCTGATTCTTTGACTTTTAACAAAAACTCATAACATGAACAATGTAGAGCATGAAGAGACGAATTCATACATATAAAAATCTTGACCTAACTCTCAGAAATGAGGGAGAATTTCTTCATCCCCAATTTCTAACCTAAGTTTTTTTCAATGTTCATGGCCAAAATTCTCACAGCACGCATAATATAAATGAAAAGTAAATACATGGATAGTTTCAGGGCTATGAGTAGAACATGTTTTCTTCACAAACCTAAGCCTAATCATGCCTGGATAGAGAGATAGAAGTTCATACTTTTACCTGTTCAGCTTGAGTCGTGTACATCAATGGAGGTATCTTCAATGGAGTTTGAACTTTGGTACAACTTGCCTGAAGTCCAAGGAACCTTCTCCAACACCTAGCTTGCCTTGAATCTGCCTGTATCGAGCTATGGAAGTCAACCTGCACAGCTGAAAAGTGAAAATGGCAAACTTGGTTAGGGGTGTTACAGTCTGTGTTTAGGGCTTGGGATAGTTTGTATGGATGATATAGAATGTGTTTGAAGTGGTTTTAGCCAAAGTGCACGAGTGGATTGAGCTGGCCAAGTCAAACTGCAGCAGGTAGCATGTTTTGCAACAAAATTGTGATTTTGTGAATGAGGAGGGATCAAGAGTAGTTTGGTCGTGCTTTAGGCTTAGTTTTGTGTATGGAAAGTGTCTACAAAGTTTGCTTGAGCTTCTCTTTGCAGGAAGTGAGAGTTTGATATCTTTTGCCAAGTTTCTTCTAAGGTAAGCAAGGATAGTCAAGTTGGGTTATAGGCCAGCACATGTCTCTCAAGCATGCTGCAACACTCTCTCTTGAGCAGTGGGATTTTTCTACAAACCTGTGCCTCAAATATTTTGCTTGTACTTCTTGGATTTTGAATTGGACATAAAGTGCACCTTTTCAAAAATGGCAAATATGCTTTTTCCATTTAAAGATTAATCTTGCATGTAATGACCAAATGAACAAAATAATGCTTGAACACAATGGTTTGGCATTTAATTATTGAGTGTGAAGAGGATTAGAGGCATGTAATCTAACTTGTACAAGCTGACTTGAAAAATGCCAATGTATGAACATGCATTTGGTTATGAACAAAAGTGACTTTTGCCCAACTTTGCCAATTCGATTCTCCCTAACCACAAGGGTGTTTGAGATGTTCTTGGACAATTTGGAAAGCTTGGAATGTGTACTACAATCCATATTTGTAATGAAAATTTAAATTCCAAGTGGAACTATGTGAAAAGTGGCCATGAAGTTGGACAAAAATCCTGCCTAGAATAGGTCAAAATTTTTCTAAATTAAGAATGTTTTGCACCCTTGTTCCAAAAATCCTAACTTGAGCTACAAGCTTCTTTTGAGGAAACTTTGTGAATAAAAGTTGTAGATTTTGAAATGTACTAAAACTTTCATGTTTTGAGTTTTTCTTGAATCCAATTGTATCTTGATGAAAAAATGGGACAAAGTTAAGAAAAAATTAGGAAGTTTCATAACTTAGAAAAATTCTAAGTTATGAAATTTTCTCATTCTAAATCCTAATTTGCAATTTTGGGTTTCTTGATGAACAAGTTTCATAATTTGACATGTCTTGATGAAAAATGAATCTTGGCACTTGATTCTGACCAAAAAGTCAAAGTTTGACTTTTCAGTATATAGTCAAATTTTGATCAGTTGACTGGAAAATTCATCTGTCAATCCTGTGCATTTGGGATCTTATGAACTTTTTGAATGTGTCAATACCATGACATTGAGTCCTTGAGTCCATATATGAGCTAGGTTTGCCATTGTTTAGGTCAAACAGTCAAAAATTGCCTTTGTGCAGTCAAAACCCTAAAAATTACCATTTTGCCCTTTTGGTGATCTGATCAAATTTCTTGTGGAATTGTGATCCAAACTTGGCCAAATGTTTCATATGAGTTCATTATGTTGCTGTGGGTCAAAATCCATGAAGTTTGACTGTCAATTGGCCACAGTTGACTTTTTCCCCAATACAGCTGATTTCTAGGTCAATTGTCCAATTGACTGGGCAAAGATTGGAATCAAGGCTTGAAACTTGGTATGGATAAACTTGTAGGTCCAACATGAAGCATGAAAGTTACTTTGGGAATTTTAGGTCAAAACATCCTTGTGCAAACTCAAACCCTAATTTGGGTCAACAGTGCAAGGAGGAGTCTTGAGCAGAGCAAACCCTAACTTGATCTTGAGCTCCAAGGGTCTTGTAGTGAGAAAATATTGATGAAATGAGAGGGCAAATTTTGGGGTACAACACATATAATCTGAAGCAGAATGGCTTTAGGTGACCAAACCTCCCACAATGATGACATCTCCACCTTTGATACTTTTTCTTCATATTTCTCTGTTCTCGATGTTGAGTGCTAAGTTGTGACATCTGCTTTGACATTTGTTTATCAGGCCTGATCTTCTTCTTGTCTACAGTAGATTTCTTTGCTGCCACAAATCCCCGACCAGACTTGTTTCCCACATTTTGTCCAACCTGAAGGATTTCTTCTAATTTGTCAATTCCATTTGTCAGCATCTTGACAGATTTGGTCATCTGGTCAAGTTTTGAGTTTAGCATTTGAACTTCACCTTCGAGATAACTTATAGTATCAGTGCCTGCCTTCTTCTCAGCCTCCAACTTTACTATGAGTTTTTTTTGTCTCTCATTTTGCTAACAGACTTCAGCACTTCTGATACATAACTTCTTGTAGGAGTCAGCCAGTTCTTCAAATGTCACTTCATCATCACTAGAGTCACTATCAGAGTTACAAATACCAGTTAGTGCAGTAACTAGTTTGGTAGATTCTTCTTCAGAATTACTTTGAGTCACAATCAGACCAAGTAACAGACATTCCTTTCTTTTGTTTCTTAAGAAAGGTAGGACATTCAGCTCGAATGTGCCCATATCCTTCACATCCATGGCATTGGACTCCTTTGCTTTGATTTCCCTTCTCTTCAGACTTTGGTCTTCTGCTGGAGTCATAGGATCTGTTAGTGTCAGAGGGAATGTTCTTGACATTTGACCTTGACTTTGGGTCCATTCTCTTGATGAGTTTGTTGAACTGCCTTCCAAGCATGGCTATAGCTTCTGAAATATTTTCTTCTTCATCCTCCTTGTTTTCATCTTCAGTATTAGATACAAGTGCTATAATCTTGTTTTTCTTGTCGACATTTTCACTGATCCCCATCTCAAAGGTCTGAAGTGACCCAATGAGTTCATCAACCTTCAAGTTGCAGATATCCTGAGCTTCCTCTATAACAGTCACCTTCATTGCAAATCTTTTAGGCAAGGATCTGAGAATCTTTCTCACCAGCTTTTCTTCTGACATCTTTTCTCCCAATGCTCCTGAGGTGTTAGAAATTTTCAAGATGTTCATGTGAAACTCATGAATGGTCTCATCTTCCATCATCCTTAGGTTCTCAAATTTTGTAGCCAGCATCTGAAGCCTTGACATTTTTACTTTGGATGTGCCCTCATGGGTAGTTTTGAGAGTGTCCCAAACATCCTTGGCCAGTTCACATTGATGTACTAGTCTGAATATGTTTCTATCAATTCCATTGAACAAGGCATTTAATGCTTTGGAGTTGCCCATGGCTAACTCATCTTCTTCTTTGCTCCATTCTTCCTCAGGTTTCAGACTGGTTGTCCCATCTTTCCCAGTTATGGTGGGATGGTTCCATCCTTTGTCAGCAGCTCTCCAAGCCTTTTTGTCCAGTGATTTTAAGAAGGAAATCATACAAGGTTTCCAGTAGTCATAATTTGATCCATCTAGAATGGGTGGTCTGTTCCCAAATCCTCCTTCTTTGTCCATAGCACCAGAAATTAATATCCCTAGATCTCACCCAATAAGACAGGCAGGGTGTCTGCTATGATGCCAATTGAAATTCTGGCAACAGATACTCAATGTCACAGTGAATGTTATGACACCGTATCTGACACACTTCAAGACAATAATTTTAAAAGCTGTAAAGAACACAATCAATTGTTTACCCAGTTCAGTGTGTAACAACACCTACTCTGGGGGCTACCAAGCCAGGGAGGAAATGCACTATAAGAGATATTAGTTTAGGAATAAACCAACCAGTTTATCTCCTTCACTTAAGACCTACCCAATGCAACTTCAATCTAAGTTCAACTTAAACCTGAGTTCCTACTCACTCCCCCTCAATCACAGAAGTGATACTAAACTATTGATTAATGAAATTATGAAGATACTCTTCAGTACACACACTTGATTTTGCTTCACAGCTTTAATCAAGTGACAAACACTCGTGCTTCAAAGCTTTGAGTGATACACAACCCTAATTTGACTTCGCTTCAAAGCTTTAATCAAGTGACACAAACACTCGTGCTTCAAAGCTTTAAGTGATACACAACACTTACAATCAAATCCTACTCCAAGTCAATTATCACAATGATAATTGCTTGGCTCACAGTAGTTACAACTATACAATCCCTTATTGATCTTCTGTCAAAAAGTGTCCTTCACCAACAGTCTTCATGAGGAATATACAGGCAGCTATTCTTCAGCTAGGGCTTCTACGAAAATAGCTAGGGTTAATTAGAGTTAACCTCAAGACTTGGGCATAGGTCTTTAACAACCAGATTAGGGTTAAACAGGGTTAACCTAATGTCCACGTGAGAATATGATCTGGACTGTATAAACCAGATTCCTGAAAATTCTCAAGAATAACAAATCTGCACAAATGTTAGATCAGTACAGGATGTCTTAACATTGGTTATGACAACAAGAATCCTGTTCACTGATTTTGGTAGAATGCAATAAATATGATCATTGCTTAATGATCAGCTAAACACTCATATTGAGTATCTCTTGTATGACATTCTTTTTCTGCAGAATGTACCTTGTATCCCAGAATATTATGACATCAGTCATGACATTCACAAAACTGGTTTTATAAAAAAAATTTCCAACAACCAAACACTTACACATTATTTTATTTATTTTTATTTATTTACTAACCAATAACATAATTTCTTTTTATCAAAAAAATCACAAAAAATATTCTTTTACCCAATTAAATTTCAGAATTTTTATTTTTTTCATTAATAAATATTAATTAATTAATTAGGTTGTTAATTTTTTGATAACCTTCATTTATTTTGTAAATATTTAAAATTAATTAGAATTTAATAGGTTTTAACCCTAATTTAATTATTTTATTTTCTTGCCTAAAATAACAAAAACTCCAAAAATATGCCATTTACTATTTTTCGTTAATTTATTTAATAATTAATTTAGCATTTAATTTTAGGATTTAATTTCTTTCCTTTAAAAATAATAAAAACAAAAAAAAAACATTTCTTTTAATTAAAAGGGTCAAAACCCTAATTTCGCATTCGATTTAATTTCGCATCGCGCACTTTATTTTTTTTTATCCAATTAATGTATCTGCTCCCGGTTTGTAATAATTAATTAGGATGTTTATTTTTTAGCTTTTAAATTTCAAAGGGTTTGCTTTTGGCGATGTAAATACCTGACGCCCTGTAATAATTTAGTTTAAATTCCACATTTTAATTCTGCAAATTATACAACTGCTAGATGTTTGATAATAGGGTTTGCATGACAAGAATGAATGCTTAATCTAAAATCAGTTAGATCACCCTAAACATGTGCAAAGATAAAAATAACTGAAATCAATACACTCTCACATGCGCACTCCTAGGGTACACTCCACTTGGTTGCCTTCGTAAACGGTCATTGAGTATAGGTTGTTTTAGAGGTCGCCCTCTTGTCTAAAAGATCATAGTTTCCTCTAAAAGGTTGCCTCGGATATTGTTGCCTCGAATAAATGATCTAAGACATTAGGGTTACCGCTAAGACATCCTAACATTGCTTTAGTGACCGTATGTTCCCCTTTCGAATTGACCCTCAAACTCCAACGACGGTGCTACCTACTCACTAATAGTGGGATAGCGTTGTCTAAAGGAAACGAATACAAAACGATTCTTTTTTCGAGTAGGTAGATTAGTTCTTAAGTACTTGCTCATTCCAAACAAATTTTTCACACTTACACTCCTTTATAAACAAAGTTTTCAAAAACACTTCATTACACTCTTGAAGACAGAAGCAAGAGTTAAATCAAAGTAAAAACAAAAACTTTTCAAAGCCCACAAACACAGAGAGAACAATTTTGAAAATGATGAGCAAGTACCTAAGAGCCCGTAGATAACTACAGATAGAAAGGGTGCTAATACCTTCCCTTTCTATAATCTACCCCCCGTACTCAGAAATATCTCGAAAAAGGAATTTTTCTGTGCTTTTTTCCTTTCCTTGTTGGATAAAATAAAAGTTGGTGGCGACTCTTGCTTACCGCGACATTTTGCAAAAACAAACTCAAAACACGAACTAGCATTCCAAAAACAGTCAGTTCTCCCACCGTATCACAGAACTGGTGACTTTGCTGGGGATAATATAAGTGGAGTGTACCTTAGGATTAGTTCACCATAATGTTTTCAGTTATTTGATCTATATGCTTTATCTTTGTGGGATTTGTATCGGAGTTACTATAGATCCTAACCCGGATCTGGGGATACATTTTAGGTAAGTAGCAATAGACTGTGAGGGAACTGTACAGCATAGACCGATACGGTTGAAGTAGTAGCTACGTTAGTGTGACACATTAGTTGGTAACGATATCCCTTGTGGAGGAACAAGGAGAGTATGGGGCTGCTAATGGGTCATTAAGCATCAACTGACCTTAGAACCTATAATTGGCCAACTTGGCCATAGAAAAGTAGCAGTATGCTACACTCATTGAGACCATACTCTCGCGATGATTTCGGCCGCAAGAAAAGGTTGTTAAACTGGAATTATGACCGATCGTGGATGGTCAGTGATATTGAGAACCTCTAGAAGCCAGTTACTATTACTAGGACAGGTTGAACCAACTAAACTGAAAGAGGGTAATACCTAAACTCCATGCAATACTGAAATTTAAGGGCTATTGTGTGACTTGTGTGCTTTCAAACTTGAACTACTTGCACATTTTTGTTATCTGACAACATGTGTTCCTTGCAGGTTTTGTTTACAGTCCTTATCCAATAACTTGGATTTCTTGCCGGATTTACTTGTTTACATCACCTCGTACTTTTGCTTAAACGCATAACATACACATCATAACATCATGCCTTAACATTTCCTTAACCATTTCAAGTATCTCAAGGGTTTGTGATGCAGGTTATGGTAAATCAAATGTCTAGCAAGGGGAAAAGGGGATTTATTTTCCTCTAGCCAATGTCGTCTAGAGATCAAAACACGATAATTTGAGTCGGTGGCTATGACCCACTCGATATGGTGAGCCTAACTCTTGAAGATTGATTCTTAATGACAAGAAGTTTCTTCAATCAAGTTGCAACCAAATTCTAACAGTTTCTTGTTTACCCCTCAAGATCCTTGAAAACATTACATACATACCATACATATCATTGCATAACAGGTCTTCCATTACCGGTCTCTCATGTCCCCACTGTTTATTTCAGCAATGGCTCTCAAACAAGACAACCGATATCTTCATACTCAAGAAGCTCAATACATGGAAATATTCCTAAACCTATCCAAGGGGCGGGAAGAGTTAAAAACACTCCTCGTTGGGAACTTGGTCAAGAAAGGTCCTGAAGACAATAAGGACGAGCGGCTGAAACAACTGCAAGCTGAGGTTGATAAAGTAAGAACCCATATGCTGGGGAAAATGGCTCTTATCCAAGGCTTAGCCCGAGAAAAAGAAGAGCTAAGAACCATTATCAACCAACTTCATCAAAACAGATACAACAGTATGAAGCAAACAGTCGAGGCCGGGGGCCAAGTCTTTGATCAGCCTCCAAGAAGACAAGTGTTTGGTTTGGTGAAGAATAGACCTCTCCAAGTTGCTACTACCTCACAGATCCAACGACAACCTCGCCAAAAACAACGTGTTAATCAGAATAAGCCAGATACACCTAAGGGGAAATTTACCCAGCTCAACATGCCACTATCTCAAGCTTTACAACACCTGTTGAGATTGAATCTGGTGACGTTGATAGGACCTCATCCGAATCCCAAGACTTCTTCTCCTAACTACAATCCTGATGCGAGGTGCACATATCACTCTAACAGCCCGGGGCATGATACTGACGACTGTTGGAAGTTGAAGTACAAAATTAAAAACCTGATTGATGAAGGAGAATTGGAATTCACACAAGATGGTCAACTGGAATGTTTCTGTCAATCCTCCAAGGCTCACGATTTGAAGTGACAAGTTCTGACAAGAGAGGCTTTTGTTCATTAGAATTTTCAAGTTGTAATTTTATTTTGATTGTTCGAATATTTATTCATGTCAAACTTTGTTACTCTATCAATGCATTGCATATGTCTATTTTGAATCAATCCATTCGTATTCACTATATTTAAATTGCTTTCCCTTTTGTGATGCTCAACTCTCGATTAAAAAACTCTGAGCCTTTAGAGGGAGGATGTCGAAAACGATACCACGATCTCTACATTATGCTTTTGAACAGACCCCGCTGACGATGTACAAGCGTTGATTCAAATCCTAAACAGTGGAGTTATAAGGAAGATAATCCCTAGTAAACCCCTTTGAGCCAAAGAAGTTGGAGTTTTTCTTTTCACACAAATTAAAACCCTTAATCACAACCTAGGCCAGGGTAGTTTCTCAGTTAATTCGGATGCACAATGAATGGCATCAAAGAGGTCCTTCCAAAATAAAAGACGGTGATGGTTCCTTATAATCGTCAAGACAGGCAGTCATTATCTCTCAGAAATAAAAGCCCATTAAGTCAAAACCTTTGAAGAAGACTTAAGAAAAATATTGGGGCATCCCGCTGACTGTAATCACAAAAAGAAACAGTCCAGGAAAAAGACATGGATAATAAAATCAAAAAGAAAGAGATCCTACAAACTCTAAAAAAAATGACTTCCTGGTCAAAATAAATTGTCAGTACCCGAACCATCACTGGAATATCAGAGCAAAGACTCAAACAGGATCTGATTACATAATTAGCTGAGTTTAGGATCGAAGAACATCACGAAGAATGGGTGGGTACAAATAAAATTTGAGCCTTTATCCTTTGTTTGTTGAACCGTGAACCAGGCCACGTTATAACCCTTAAAAGTCCTAGCTGAAGCATGGGTTAGTTCGAATGCATACTGTTACAAAAGGTATCCTGACTCCTGTAGGACTTGCTGTAAATCCTAAGTTGACATCACATTTTACAAAAATTTCTTGTCTTACTGAAAAATGCATTTTCAAAAATTTCAAGACAGGCATAAGCTTTGCATTCTTATAATAACATTGTTTGCATATGACTATTTGTTCAATAGCAGAGAAATTCGCATGACGAATATCTAGTGAACAAAAACCTTCTCAATAAAAAGGATCACCTCAAGTGGAAAAACACTTCCAACCAAGGGGCACGGCATGATCATTGTCCATTATCTGGGGCAGTCAAGTCAAGATTCAAGGAGTCTCTCAAAGATGCCAAATAGCCAGGGGCAGATCTCCATCTGAATCACTTGGGGAATTGGACATGAATTCCAGCAACGAACCTTGTATGATCAAACGAACATCTTCTGGTAGTATGGCAGCACAACACTACCGACAATGACAACTCCCTACACCCTGAGAGCGTGGACATAGTCAGAAAATACTGCGCATGAACAAAGACCCGCTAGGTTGACAGGCCTAGGCAAAAATAAGGGCATCCTGACGAACCAAAATGGTTCGGGCAAAAATTAGGGATAAAAACAAAAAAAGATTTATACACCCGGCAAGGTGAAAACCCGAAAGGGTGGCTTGGGCAAGAAAGGGTATCCCGATGGACTGAAAAACTGAAAAGACAGTCCAGGCAAAAGTTAAGGATTAAAGCTTACGAATATGCCCCGTCATCTCGTCACTTGCCTACCAGAAGAAGGTTGATCATTTCGATCGAAAGTTACTAAGAACCTCATAGGTGGGAATAATACTCGATCCACAAGGCCTCCGCAGGCACCTTCTCCCATTGATACAGGGGCAGAAAAGTCTCGATGCAAAGTCATTGTCATATCCTCAGCCTGCGTCCCAGTAACATCTACACTCCCCGCAGAGTAAGAAAAGGACAGTGGTGTTAATTCTCCCCAACTAAGGCTCGCAACCACGAATGGGTCGGTAAGATTCTCCCTAAGAAAAGTCTTATCATCCCCAGCGAAGTATAAAAATATCCCCAGTGGAGTTGGAAGAATTATCCACATTAGACTCCGGAATATCATCCCCAGTAAAGTCCAAAAGGGCTATCCCCAGTAAGGTCGCTATTGGAAAGTCATCCCCAGCAAAGTTCTTTTCTTTCACCAAATAGGAATTCAATCCTCAACAAGGTTCATTATCACCAGTAGCCGTATTTCATCCCCAACTGAATTTATCAACGGAATCCTCCAGCAGAGCATCTCTTCCTCACAAGAGTCATTCTCTCATCAGTTTATTCCCCGGAGGAGTTATCCTCTCCTGCAGGTTTATTCTCACAATCATCTTAATCCACTGTCTCTGGAAGAAACGAAGAATTCAATTCTTTTCTCCAGCAGCAATCCGGGATTTATTTTCCCCAGCTAAAAACATCACATTTTCATACATCATGACATGCATACACATCATACAACACAATCTCATTTATTTTGAGAGCATCATTGCTTGATACATATCATGCATTACATACAACTAACCTTTACCTTTCAGGAAAGATTTTCACACAATTCAAGCCATGAAGCTTTTATCTCAGTTGAATTACGGACGAGCTCCTAAATCTCAGCTAAATTATTTCCTCAGTCGAATTACAGACGGGTTCCTAAATCTCGAAAAGATATTTCATTTGTTGAATTACGGACAGGCTCCTAAATCTCAACAAAGACATTTTCTCAGTTGAATTACGGACGAGCTCCTAAATCTCAGCAAAGCAGTTGAATTACGGACGATGTTCCTAAATCTCAACAAAGATTTTATTAGTTGAATTACGGACAGGCTCCTAAATCTCAGCAGATATTACCTCAGTCGAATTACGAATGAGCTACTAAATCTCGACAGATATTTCCTCAATTGAATTACGGACGAGCTCCTAAATCTAAGCAGATATCACCTAAATTGAATTACGGATGATGTTCCTAAATCTCAGCAGAGATGTTTCCTCAGTTGAATTATAGATGAGTTCCTAAATCTCAACAGATATGTTTCCTCAGTTGAATTACGGACGAGTTCCTAAATCTAGACTGATATGTTTCCTCAGTTGAATTACGGACGAGTTCCTAAATCTCAGCAGAGATGTTTCCTCAGTTGAATTACGGACGAGTTCCTAAATCTCGACAGAGATGTTTCCTCAGTTGGATTACGGACGAGTTCCTAAATCTCAGCAGAGATGTTTCCTCAGTTGAATTATGGACGAGTTCCTAAATCTCGACAAAGATGTTTCCTCAGTTGAATTACGGACGAGTTTCCTAAATCTCAGCAGAGATGTTCCCTCAGTTGAATTACGGACGAGTTCCTAAATCTCGACAAAGATGTTTCCTCAGTTGAATTACGGACGGGTTCCTAAATCTCAGCAGAGATGCTTCTACAGTCGAATTACGGACGAGTTCCTGAATCTCGACAGATATGTACCTCAGTTGAATTACGGACGAGTTCCTAAATCTCAGCGAAGTTATTTCCCCCAGTTGAATTACGGACAAGTTCCTAAATCTCAGCAAAATTGTTGAATTACAGACGAGTTCCTAAATCTCGATAGATATGTTCCTCGGTTGAATTATGGACGAGTTCCTAAATCTCAGCAGAGATGTTTCCTCAGTTGAATTATGGACGAGTTCCTAAATCTCAACAGATGGTTGCTTAATTGAATTACAGACAAGCTCCTAAATCTCGACAAAATCAGTTGAATTACAGACAAGCTCCTAAATCTCGACAAAATCAGTTGAATTACGGACAAGCTTCTAAATCTCGACAAAGCCAGTTGAATTACAGACTAGCTCCTGAATCTCAGCAAAGATGTTTTCTTAGTTGAATTACGGACGAGCTCCTAAGTCTCAGCAAAAGATGTTCCCTCAATTGAGTACGGACGATCGAAGTTCCTAAATATCAACAGAGATGACTCACCAGCAGAATATTAGACGACCAAAGCTCCTAAAATTCTACTTCTCTCAACAAAGATCAGGCTTCCCCAGAGGAATCTTCCTCAACAACAGGTATACAAGCTCTCTCTAAGGAATCTCTTATGCGATCGACACTCCTCCAAATTGCATCTGTAAACCCATTCCCGACATCACAAGACAATTATAATTTCATGCGAGTGCAAATTTCTGGGCACTCTAGTGTTCAATCCACTTCCACCTTCGGATTACGAAAGGCACGAAAGCCAATCTGCAACCTCAGGTTTAAGAAGATTGAACAGGGGCAGCTGTTGTACCCCAAAATTTTCCCTCCCATATTTCTCAAAACATTTCAAGAAAGATCTACAAGTTGCTCAAGATAGTCCAAGGGTTGGCCAGACAAGCTCTCTCCTAAGGAAGTCTACCTCAAATTAGGGTTTTATGTTGCATCAAGATACTTGAGTCCAAGTGACCTCAAATTCCAAAAATGTCCTAATATGTTATGAAGATCATCCATGCCATGTTTCAAGCCTTGTAGAGGAAGTTTGCTCAGTCAATTGCTCAAAAGTCCAAAAATCGACTATGCTAGGGCAAAAGTCAACTGTGGCCTACATACAGTCAAACTACAAGATTTTTGGTCAACATCCTCATTTTGAAATATATTTCATCATTTGATCAAGGGTTGATCATGATTCATCAAGGATTGCTCATAATTCATCAAGACTCAAAAGTTGCTAAATTAGGATTTTGCAGGAAAAGTCAACTCAACTTTGACCAAGCATAACTTTCTCATACTTTACGATAAATGACACATCCAAAGCCCATTTTGAAGATGATGAAATTCCCTACAATCCATCTTTATCTCCCAAGTTCAAAATATGCACTCACAAGAAGTTATGAATTTGGACAATATAGGTCATTTTGAAAAGTCAACAAAAACACCTTTTTTGTCAAAGCTTCATACATGAGAATGGAATATCAAAATGAGATGAGACCAAGAGGGTTGGTTATAGGACATCTCAAGCTTTCTAAAAAGTCCAAGAACAACTCCAAAGGGTCAAAATTGAGGAAGTTATCCATTGGTGAAGTTGACCTTTTTTGCAAAATTGCCAAAAGTCAACTATGCCCAAAACTTCAAATTTTGCCAAATGGGCCCATTCTTTTTCACTTGTTTTGAGTTGGCATTATAGCCCACGTGCTTTAGCCTTGGCCATGTTTCCATATCATATGTTTATTAATTATTTTGATTTTTATTTGAATTAATTTGATTTAAATCAAATAAAATCAAATAAAATCCAAAGCATTGATAACAAAGGATTTTTTTTATTGTTTCAGGCTCTAATCACAGCTAGCAAGGTATTCAAATTCTCATCAAGCCATATGTGTACAAAAAGATTGAAAAGAAGCCAAAATTGGAAGGTTGTAAAAGAGAATCAAATCAAATATCGAAGCATTGAAAGAGAGAGATTTGGACTGAGTTTGCAACCCTAATACATTGTGCAATACATAAGGGTGGCGTGCAGACAAAAATCAGGGTGGGAGAATAGTTATAGAGCAAGAACCAAATTCGAAAAATCAAGCAAAAAGTGTGAGTTCAAAATCACTCCTAGAGGAAGTTTCAAGGCTTGACGCTTCTCCCAATCGCTTCCTGACAATCTCAGGAACCTAAAGCACTCAAGACCAATCGTGTCCAAGCCCTCCAGTGCACTGTAAGGCCGTCACGGTATCATCTCTTTCTTGAAATTGATTAGCTTCATTCTTGCATCTATTGTGTAAAATAATGGCATATTCTTGATCACCATATCATTTGCAAGCTTTTTACAATAGCCAATTTCATTTATATGGACTGAATCGTGGATCACCATTGTTAGGGTTTTTTGGAGTTTTTTAGGGTTTTTGATTACAGGAATAATTGGAATTCGTGAAGGGTACTATCATGTTCATGGGAACAAGACGAGCTCAACCATGGCGCTAGTTTCCATTTATATTGCATGTGGAGGAACTTAGAGTGAAGCTATGATATTAGCTGCAGATAAAATCCGCAGGTAAAAGTTCCAGTTTTTAGAGGACAGGGACGATGAGTTGTCATCCCACCATTCGTCCATTCAAAACGAGCGCACGTTTTTTTTTGTTTCTGGCCACTAACTTTTATTTTTTTATATTATCATTACTTGGTATTTTGTTAACAATAAGAACCACATGGCCTAGTGGTTGCCACACTTGATTTCAGGGCATTAGAGGCTGGAGATCAGGGGTTCGATCCTGCCTCCAGCATTTGTTATTTTTCCAAATTTTTTCAGGTAATCCAATGCACATGCAAGCCAAGAATCCATCATGGACATTCACCATCCAGCACGCCAGATGGCCAGATGGCCAGATCTGGTGGCCAGCATTGAAGGTGTACCATGGACCCAGCAAACGCACATGCAGGGGATCACAAAAGTCAATTGGATCTTCACAAATGGGCCAACATCCTTGCTATTCACACCTCACTTTCTCAGGCCCATTCTATACTTTTCTTATATTTTTCTTATTTAATTTCATTATTTTATTTATTTTTATTTATTTACTAACCAATAACATAATTTCTTTTTATAAAAAAAATCACAAAAATTATTCTTTTACCCAATTAAATTTCAGAATTTTTATTTTTTTCATTAATAAATATTAATTAATTAATTAATTAGGTTGTTAATTTTTAGATAACCTTCATTTATGTTGTAAATATTTTAAATTAATTAGAATTTAATAGGTTTTAACCATAATTTAATTATTTTATTTTCTTGCCTAAAATAACAAAAACTCCAAAAATATGCCATTTACTATTTTTCATTAATTTATTTAATAATTAATTTAGAATTTAATTTTAGGATTTAATTTCTTTCCTTTAAAAATAATAAAAACAAAAAAAAACATTTCTTTTAATTAAAAGGGTCAAAACCCTAATTTCGCATTCGATTTAATTTCGCATCGCGCACTTTATTTTTATTTTTCCAATTAATGTATCTGCTCCCGGTTTGTAATAATTAATTAGGATGTTTATTTTTTTGCTTTTAAATTTCAAAGGGTTTTCTTTTGGCGATGTAAATACCCGACACCCTGTAATAATTTAGTTTAAATTCCGCATCTTAATTCTGCAAATTTTACAACTGCTAGATGTTTGATAATAGGGTTTGCATGACAAGAATGAATGTTTAATCTAAAATCAGTTAGATCACCCTAAACATGTGCAAAGATAAAAATAACTGAAATCAATACACTCTCACATGCGCACTCTTAGGGTACACCTCACTTCGGTGCCTTCGTAAACGGTCATTGAGTATAGGTTGTTTTAGAGGTCGCCCTCTTTTCTAAAAGATCATAGTTGCCTTGAAAAGGTTGCCTCGGATATTGTTGCCTCGAATGAATGATCTAAGACATTAGGGTTACCGCTAAGACATCCTAACATTGCTTTAGTGACCGTATGTCCCCCTTTCGAATTGACCCTCAAACTCCAACGACGGTGCTACCTACTCACTAATAGTGGGATAGCATTGTCTAAAGGAAACGAATACATAACGATTCTTTTTTCGAGTAGGTAGATTAGTTCTTAAGTACTTGCTCATTCCAAACAAATTTTTCACACTTACAATCCTTTATAAACAAAGTTTTCAAAAACACTTCATTGCACTCTTGAAGACAGAAGCAAGAGTTAAATAGAAGTTAAAACAAAAACTTTTCAAAGCCCACAAACACAAAGAAAACAATTTTGAAAATGATGAGCAAGTACCTAAGAGCCCGTAGATAACTACGGATAGAAAGGGTGCTAATACCTTCCCTTTTTATAATCTACCCCCCGTACTCAGAAATATCTCGAAAAAGGAATTTTTCTGTGCTTTTTTCCTTTCCTTGTTGGATAAAATAAAAGTCGGTGGCGACTCTTGCTTACCGTGACATTTTGCGAAAACAAATGCAAAACGCGAAACAGCATTCCAAAAACAGTCAGTTCTCCCACTGTATCACACTGTGCTATTTATTGTAGGAGCTCCTTGGTTTCTACCATGTATCTAACATGTATGATACATACATTACTATTCGCCGACCTCAAAATAGGTGCGACTTCTACATAAGTTCATATATGATTGCTTAACATAGTGCTAAATTTGTCTCGATTCGGAAAATGATCATTTGTGGCCTAAATTTTATGTTTGTAAACCCAAGTATGATTGATTGGTTATCTTTAGTCCAATTCCTATGAAACTTGTTTTTATGAGGACTTGATTTTATCAATCCTCTAATGAGTTTTTATTATCCTTTGTCTAAGATCATTATTCAATCATCGTTGATCATACTTTGTGACTATTAACAATTAACTTACTAACCACTAACAATTAAATTTACTTTATGCCTTTATCTTTATGTCTTTTATTTTATGGTTTTACTTTTATGCACTTTTATCTTTTAGCATTTATATTTCATGCAACTTGTTTATGATTCATCATTTCCCTTTGTCCACTTGGACATATGTTTACGTTTATGCAATTTTTCTTTTGTCCACTTGGACTCTTATTTTGTGTTTAGCTCATTAACAATCCAACTTGAACATTAAAAGACTTAAATCTAGTTATAGACTATTGGTTACTATCCTTGGCATATTGGAGTTGTGGATGTCTTGGACTTAAAATTAGAAGTCTTTCCCTGCTACTTTGAGACCTTGAGACCTTGTGTTATTTCATTGTTGTTTTTCTTTTATTGGGAAATCTTCTATGTGCATGTGTTATTTTGTTAGCCTTAAGTGATCTATATGGAACATGTCTCAATAATGAAGACCTTCTTTGGGTTTTAAAACCTTGGGGTTTCTTTGATATTTATTTGCTTGTGATTTAGTTTCACATGGATGATTGGTATGTTCTGGGTTTATTTGGTACTTATGGCTTTTAATCCAAAGGATGAGAATTCTACATTTACTTCTTTATGTCAAGTGTTTTCTTCTTGTTTGTTAGACCTTTCCTTACCTTAGCTTTTACTTTGTGTACATAGGATAGTATCTTCATCTCTTCCCATTATTCTTTAATTTTCTAAATCTTCTCCCTTTTTTTCAAAGGATTCTTGTTTTCTAACTTGAGACGCTTTCATAAAAAACTTGGGCTTAATCAATCTTAAACAATATATGACTTCTTTCTTCAATACTTAGAAAAATACAAAACAAATCCAAACCTTTTTTCCGCTTTTCCCTTTTCTCTTTAAAACCTTTTTCTTAAAATGAATCAACACACAATGCTTTTCAAAAATTTTGAGAAGAACTATGAGTTCCCTGATCCCCTATTGCACGGAAGGTGGTACGTAGGCACAAAAGGTTCGTAACCGCGGCGGGTGCAAAAAATGTAAAATATACTTCTTTTCTCATTTCCACAATCCCATTTTGTAAATAGTTCTTTTACATCCAAAAAATACAGATTTTCAAAGAGGTTCCTGCAGAGTACTGTAGTTGTTTAGGGTGCTAATACCTTCCCTTTGCATAATTAACCCCCTTACCTTGATCTCTATTTTACTTTGGGTTTATTTGCTCTTTTTCCATTCCTTTGGATAAAATAAAAATGGGGTGGCGACTTTCAGTGATTTTGCGAGTTAAGTCCATCCAATGGCTTAGTCTTAACATTTCTACCGCTACAGAGAAGATGCTATGTTTTTTGTGTGCATATTTTCCTACAATTTTATAGCAAGAAATAAATTTTCAAACACTCTCAATCATGGATACATTGATCAAGGGGATGTTATCATTGTTAGGGGAGCAAAAACCATTAAGCTTTCAATGGATTGTCATCATCCAAAAAGGGGGGAATGTGAAGTCAAGCCTCTCAAACTTTTAGTTTTGATGTAGACAAATTAAAAAGCAAGTGTTCATATCAAAGGAATTGAAATATCCTCAATTCAAAGCTATAACATCAAGTGTTCAAACCATGCTCATTATATTTGAAGACTAGCTTTGGATGTTTTGGTTGATCTTGCTTATTGAGGTACAAGCAAGAAAGTTTATCAATTTGATATTTAAGTTCTCAAAATACTTAAACTTTTTCACATGCATACATTACAACTATTATTTTTGATGGCTACTGGTTTCATGCTTTCTGTTAAAGTTTTTTTTTCAAAATTCTGCATGTGTAACCAGTTACACTATTTCTAGTAATCAGTTACGCTCACGAAACCTGGCCTCTGAAAGTCTCTAAAATATTCATATCAGAAGGTGTAATTGGTTACACCATTTCCCATAACCGATTACACTCACGAGTTTTTCAAAACTTTTAAGGCAACGCTTCAGCATAACTGATTACGCCCTTTAAAGTAATCGATTACCCTTGAAGTAATGACAATTTTCCAGCAGTATGCAGTCCCAAACATTTTCATTTTTCAAACCTTAAAGCATTGCATTGTTTGATCATTTTGTACTTTTTTGAAATGATGCAACACTGATATAAATACAACATATATCAAAATGCAATTCTTCACCTCTTTCATTGCAATTAAAATCAATTATTCTCTCATTTTCAAACAAGTGTTTTGACACATAAACTTTCATTGAAATTTTTCTCCAAATTGTTTCATATCAGCCCGTAGAAGTTTCTACATCAATCATAAACACTTGAGCACATATATATCATTATTAATTTCTTACTTGAAAGAGAAGATCAATCTTAGTGATTGATAAATATTCACCAACTTCATTTTCTTATATATTTTCCAGAATTATTTTGAATACCTTGTTATCTAGGATTGTTGGAAACACAGAGTGGAAAAGAAATGATTATTTTCTTTTTCTACTTGTTTGGTTTATATACCTTGTTGTCCAGGATTATTAGAAGCAAGAGAGTTTAATTTTAGAGGATTATTCTCATTTCAACTTGGTTGATCACAAAATAATTGTTCTTGGTGAATTTATTAGATAGGAATGCTAAGAGGGTCTTGTCCATAAGATCTAACAATAATAAAATCTCTTACATGTGGTAAGGGGACTAGATTTACTCTCGAATTATATGGGGAAAGAGGATAAAGTTACAATGTTCTTTACTTTCCCATATTTACCGCTTCCATCATAAATCATAAACAGAAATGAAAGAAACATATCTCTAAAAACCAGAAATATTTTATTACAGCTAATTCACCCCCTCTTAGGCACACTCTTAAACTTACACGAAATACTAAGGAGGTTGAAACAAAAGAAAATAATCAATTAAGCTAATCGATTAGATTCCTTATACGTTTCAAATAATAAATGAAATCATATTGTAGCTTTGCCTCCAAGCAAATAAAATCACAGAATTAATGAAGAACACACAAAATCTTCAAAATCATCACCAAATAATCAATTAGGTTCATCAAATAATCAATTATTATAAATGTTTTATAATGTTTTGGTTCTGATATTTTATTGGACAAATATTCAAGGATTTAGTGGAGGTTTTGAACACCCAAACCTTCAGTACAAATGTTAAAATTAAGTTCTCTTATTCCATTGTTCTTGTTCCTTCTTGTGTTAGTTTTGACTCTCTGCCATTAATATCTGTTGGTGTAAGCCCTAGAGGCCAATACTTTAGGTACTTGTATCGAATTATTTATTAATAATAAAAGGCATTTCTTTATTATGTTTACTTTTCCAAAATACTAGAGTCCCTAGAATAGTTCATTTGTTTAATGAAATATTAAGTGTGACTTAATCATGAGATTCCATTAAACATAAGAACATTATTCTTAAAAGATCTGTAGTCGAGCTTTATTGAAAAGTGGGATAACATTAAAGCATTGAGATTATTATCAAGATAGACTGGTGATCACACCTCATGGATCATGGATAAGGACTTATCAAGTATTGACATAGGTGTGAATATTAAGAGTAATATTTATATTGGATTGACCCACTATGAGAATACTATATAGAATGTTATGCAGGGTGTCATAAGTTATTCTAATGGTAATAATGGTGTATACCACCCTTCGACCTAAAACCACTATGGACCTTAGATGTGGAGTTAAGTACTTTATTGATGATCAAACATTATTCGTAACTGGATGACCCTAAAGACAGTTGATCAGTAATTCACAAAGCATGCTGAGGGACATGAGTGACCTAGATGGAATTTGTCCATCCTGCATAACAGGATAAATGTCTAAGGGCCCAATATTGAACTGGACAAGGGTGACACAGTTTATGCATTGTGTTCAATATAGACATAAGGGAAAAAGGGTAATTATACACACAAATATTATCACAAAGGATTTATAAGATCGCATGACATTTTCGTGACTTGGGTAGCAGTGATATGTTGCTAGATACCACTCACTGTTTATTATGTTAAATGTGTAATTTAATATAATTGCCAATGTCACAAAAACCTACAGGGTCACACACATATGGAAAGGTTGATGAGAGATAGATTAAATAAGAAACACTGTAAGGTACGGTGCACTTAAGTGAAATATGGAATGTGGTAAGGTACCACGTGCTTATGTGATATGTGGTATATCATAAAGTATGATACTCATATGCTTAATTGGGCTTTTAGCTTGCAGCCCACATAGGTGGTTCTATAAATAGAACGCTTGTGCTGAATAATTTCACTTAATGAAAATCCGGTCTTGATTTCTTGTCGTATATTTTGTCTCATTCTCTCACTCAAAGTTTCCATTTATAAGAAGTTAGCGATGTGTCCAAATGTGATATGTTTGTATGGACTGAGTAGAGACGTTTCTATTCATCAATGTTCGTGATCACAACATCAATGGTCTGAATCATCACAAGAGGTAATGATTTCTATCACTGACCATGCCCATTCATAAGGATCACTAAAGGAAAATTTTAATTTTCTGATGCGTTTTGGATCAAAATTTTCCTTCAGTGGTATCAGAGCCACTTACGAAGCCATAGATCTGATAGTTGTTTATTTTCTATATGTTATGTATTAATCGGATTAAAACACTGAATGAATTGAATAATAACCAAGTAAATTAAAGTTTGGTATCATGGTGTGTACGATTTGGGCGAATCGATGTTGACCATGCTTTGGAATCCGACACTAGTATGGTGAAGCGGCGATACATCGGTCGTCCATAAGTTACACTAATATGATCGATCAAATTTATATATGATATAAACAATTCTGGTGCAAAGATGGTATATTGGATATACCGTTTCGATTTCTTCCATTCAATCAAATAATGATTGTTATTCTTTTGAAAGATCATTGGTCATTTGCTTCGGAATCCAATGTTAGTATGGTGAAGCAATGGCATATTGATCGATAATACTGATTTATCAATTGAGTTGTGTTTGGCATTATGAAATTATTTTCATTAGGGTTCATAACGGCATAAGGGTTGTGATGTAAGAAAGTTATGCGGATTAGGGTTGTAACAACACAAGAGTTGTGCGAAAAACAACGCTGATTTCAAATGAATTGTTCATTAAAATTTTATGTCGAGGCACTTCCCATAACAACCCCGCAAGGAAGCACTGCCCCCTTGACCACCGTCTGCTGACCGGGAAGCGGAACCCCCGGCTAACTCTGCGTAGTGTGATCAATCGCCGAAATTTAATTTGACTTATTTAATTAACAGAATTTAAACTAATAATAATAAAGTGTTTATTATTGTTATCTTGTGGTGATCGGTTATGGCCTTAGATTAATTTTTTTTTGGGGATTTTAAAATATGACCTACATGTCGTGTCTTTCTCTTAATCCCTCTATGTAACTTCTTTTCTCATCTCATTCCCACGTATGTAAAACCGGTATTATTTTATGTAATGTAATTAATACAAGGAGGAAGACAAGATTGAAGGAAGACAACCATGGAGATCAATCATGGAGAAGTTTAGATTGTTATTAGGTTAGCTTAGGTTCTCTCATTGGATTGGGAGAACAATTGTGCTAGGGGTCATAACTGTATCCTTTTATATGTATGTTGATGCATGTGTTTGTATGTTGATGCATGTGAGAGACGATTTGCATTTTAAGCCGGTGAGATCAAAATAATATCAAATTCCCTCAAAAGGAATATTAAGTTTATGCTTTCCATGTTTTAGCACTCATCAAGACTAGTATCGAACAATGTAGGTTTAGCCTAACACGAGGTGCATGTTCTATATTAGCAAGGTGCGATGAAATAAATGTAATATCCAAATGCTAAAACATCGGGTCAAACTTAAATAAACAAATTATAATAAGATTATACATGTTTAGAAGCAAGAGTTGGTAACGATTCATATGATGGATTAGAATAAGGAGTTATTTTCCCAACTGAAAATATTCGAGAATTGTATGAGATACAATTGGAAGGAGTTCCTACCTAAATAACCTAGTTTTGTGTAATCAACCTAACGCTGACTTAAAACAAAGTGAAATGTGGATCTCGACCCACTAGAAACTCTTCCAACGGGATTTTCCGAATCAAATGACGACGGTCATTAGTTTTGAGTAAAATAGTAGGAGCATATTTGATTAAAGGCCTAATTGGATATGTTGTTTTAATGATACTTATAATTTCATATTTTTCTTGTAGATTACCATGACAAGAAACACCTCTAACAACATTTTACGATCAATCCTTGATAAGGAAAAGTTGTCTGGGACAAATTTTTTGGATTGGCATCGAAATCTGAGGATTGTCCTTAAGCAGGATAAGAAGCTGTATGTCTTGGAGACACCTGTTACTGAAGTGGAACCTCCTAGTTCCGCACCTAAGGCAGAAAGAGATGCTTATAAGAAGCATGTCGATGATGCCAATGAAACCTCTTGCCTTATGCTAGCTACCATGAACTCAGAGTTGCAAAAGCAGCATGAGAACATGTCAGCATTCGATATGATCGGACATCTGAAGATGCTCTATCAAGAGCAGGCAAGAAATGAGAGGTTTCAGGTTTCAAAGGCCCTTTTTAATAGCAAGTTAGCTGAGGGAACCCTTGTAGGTCCCCATGTACTCAAGATGATTGGGTATATGGAGAACCTTGAAAGGTTAGGGTTTCCCCTTGGAAAGGAAATTGCAATTGATTTGATCTTTCAATCGTTTCCAGAGAGCTTCAATCAATTTGTCTTAAATTTCAACATGAATGACATGGACAAAAGTCTTCTAGAGTTGCTAAGCATGTTAAGAACTGCTGAGCAAAATATGAAGTCAAAAGGGTAGTCCATTATCATGGTCAGTAATGGAAAGAAGCTAAACAAAAGGCCCACCAAGCAGGTTGGTAAAGGGAAAGGCAAGGAAGGTTCCAAACCTAAACCTATTGTTCCTGCTTTGAAGCCTAGTGGAGGAATATCAAAAGAGGGTACTTGCTTCCATTGCGGTAAGACCGGACACTGGAAGAGAAACTGCCCAAAGTACCTGGAAGACAAGAAGAATGGAGTAGAGACTTTAAATTCAGGTATTTTTGTTATAGAAATTAACTTATCTACTTATGCATCATGGGTATTAGATACTGGATGCGGTTCTCACATTTGTACCAATGTGCAAGGGCTAAAAAGGAGTAGAGATTTGGCAAAAGGTGAACTTGACCTATGATTTGGAAATGGAGCAAAGGTTGCTGCTTTAGCCATAGGAACTTATGTTTTGACTTTACCTAGTAGTTTAATAATTCAATTAGAGAACTGTTATTATGTACCTGTAATTAGCAGGAGTATTATTTCCATTTCTTGTTTGGATAAGTTTGATTTTTCATTCATAATAAAGAACAATTGTTGCTCCATTTACTTGAATGGTATATTCTATGCTTCTGCATAAATGAATAATGGATTGTATGTCCTTGATCTTGAAATGCCAATTTATAACATTAATACTAAAAGGATTAAACCTAGTGAGATAAATCCAAGTTACCCTATGGCATTGTCGCTTAGGCCACATAAATGAGAAACGCATTTCCACACTCCATAAAGATGGACTCTTGGACTCTTTTGATTATGAATCATATGAAACATACAGGTCTTGTTTAATTGGAAAGATCACAAAGTCTCCATTCACAGGAATAGGTGAAAGAGCTAACGATCTTTTGGACCTCATACATACTGATGTATGTAGACCACTGAACATACCAGCCAGAGGAGGTTTTCAATACTTTATCACATTTACTGATGATTTCAGTAGATATGGTTATGTGTATTTAATGAAACACAAATCTGAATGAAGAACAAAACCAACTGGGTAAGAATATTAAAGTTCTTCGATCAGATCAAGGAGGTGAATATTTAAGCCTAGAGTTTGATGACCATCTAAAGGAATGTGGGATTCTATCCCAACTCACTCCTCCGGGAACACCACAATGGAATGGTGTATCTGAGAGAAGAAATCAAACCTTGTTAGACATGGTCCGATCTATGATGAGTCACGCCGATCTTCCAAACTCCTTTTGGGGACCTGCACTATTGACATCAACTTACACACTTAACCGTGTTCCATCCAAAAAGGTTGAGAAGACACCATATGGGATATGGAGTGGTAAGAAACCACATATGTCTTACATGAAGATTTGGGGTTGCGAAGTTTATGTGAAACAAAAAATATCAACTAAGCTTGAGCCAAAATATGACAAATTCTTATTTGTGGGGTATCCTAAAGAAATAAGAGGATATTACTTCTATAATCCTTCTAAGGGCAAAGTGTTTGCCGCTAGAACTGGAGTTTTTTGGAAAAAGACTTTATTTCCAAAGAAATCAGTGGGAGGAAGGTAGAGCTTGAAGAAAGTCAAGAATCACAAAGCATTGATATACCCATGGAGGAATTAGAGCAGGAAACATAAGTAGTTGTTGAAGAACAACCTGCTCAAGTAGAACAAGACCAACATAGGTCAAACATGATACGTCACCAACCTGATAGATATGGATATCTCATAAGTGATCAAGGTGATGTATTGCTCATGGATCAAGATGAGCTTGTGACCTACCAAGAGGCCATAAATGGTCCTGAGTCCGAGAAGTGGCTACAAGCCATGAAATCTAAAATGGATTCCATGTACACAAACCAGGTTTGGACCTTGGTAGAACCTCCTATAGGAGTTAACCCTATAGGATGCAAGTGGGTCTTTAAGAAGAAGATTTACATGGATGGTAAGGTACATACCTATAAGGAAAGATTGGTTGCAAAATGTTATAAAAAAATTCATGGGGTTGACTATGATGAAACCTTTTCACTAGTTGTAATGCTTAAATCTGTTCGGATTTTACTTGTTATTGCTGCATATCATGATTATGAAATATGGCAGGTGGATGTAAAAATTGCTTTCCTTAATGGGAATCTTCTTGAGGATGTGTACATGACACAACCTAAAGGATTTGACATACCACATGAAGCCCAAAAGATATGCAAGTTACGATGATCAATCTATGGATTGAAGCAAGCTTCCAGAAGCTGGAATCTTTGTTTTGATAAAACAGTAAAACAATATAGATTCATAAAGAATGAAGATGATCCTTGTGTCTACAAGAAGTTTAGTAGGAGCATGATTGTTTTCCTGATATTATATGTAGATAACATATTACTCATTGGAAACGAAGTCCTTACCTAGCAACAAGTAAAGACTTGGTTGGGGAAATGCTTTTCTATGAAGGACCTATGTGAAGCAGCCTATATATTAGGAACCAAGATCTATAGAGATAGATCACAAAAACTTCTTGGCCTAAGTCAGAGTACATACAAAGACAAAGTGTTGAGGTTCTTTAATATGCATGATTCCAAGAAAGGATTCATACCTATGCAACATGGCTTGTGTTTATCAAAAACATATTCCCCTTCAACCAAGGAAGAAAGGGACCGCATGACTAAGATTCCATATGCATCTACAATATGATCTATCATGTATGCCATGTTATGTACTCGGCCAGATGTCTCGTATGCTTTAAGTGCAACGAGTAGGTACCAATCTAATCCCGATGATGCTCATTGGGTAACTGTCAAGAATATCCTTAAGTACTTGAGAAGGACTAAGGACTCATTCTTGATATATGGAGTCCTGGAAGAGCTTGTTGTAATAGGATACACTGATGCTAGCTTCCAGACAGATAAGAATGACTTTAGATTGCAATCTGGTTATGTGTTCTGCTTAAATGGTGGCGCTGTGAGCTGGAAAAGTTCAAAGCAAGATACAATTGCTGATTCTACAACCGAGGCCGAGTATATTGCTACTTCAAATGCAACAAAGGAAGTTGTTTAGATAAAGAAGTTCATTAGTGAACTTTACATATTCCCGAGCATTGTGGATCCCATTGATCTCTATTGTCATAACAATGGTGCTAGTGCACAACCTAAGGAGCCTAAATCTTACCAATGATCCAAACACATGCTTAGGAGTTATCACCTCATTCGAGAGATAATTGATCGAGGATATGTAAAGATATGTGGAGTACCTACACTTGACAATGTTGCTGACCCACTAACAAAGCCTCTTGTGCCGCAGAATCGAGATGGCCATACTAGATCTATGGGTATTAGGGGTATGCCTGATTAGCTCTAGTGCAAGTGGGAGATTGTTGGTGTAAGCTCTAGAGGCCAATTATTTGGGTACTTGTATCGAATTATTTATTAATAATAAATGGAATTTCTTTATTATGTTTTCTTTTCCAAAATAATAGATTCCCTAGAATAGTTCGTTTGTTTAATGAAATATTAAGTGTGACTTAATCATGAGATCCCATTAAACATAAGAACATTATTCTTAAAATATTTGTAGTCGAGCTTTATTGCAAAGTGGGATAACATTAAAGCATTGAGATTATTATGAAGATAGACTGATGATCACACCTCATGGATCATTAATAAGGAGTAATATTTATATTGGATTGACCCGCTATGAGAATACTACATAAAATGTTATGTAAGGTGTCATAAGTTATTCTCATGGTGATAATGGTGTATACCACCATTCGACCTGAAACCACTATAGACCTTAGATATGGAGTTAAGTACTTTATTACTGATCAAACATTATCTGTAACTGGATGACCATAAAGAAATTTAATGGGTACTTCACAAAGCATGCTGAGGGACATGAGTGACCTAGATGGAATTTGTCCATCATGCATAACAGGATAAATGTCTAAGTCCCCAATATTGAACTGGACAAGGGTGACACGGTTTATGCCTTGTTTTCAATATATACATAAGGGCAAAAGGGTAATTGTACACACAAATATTATCACAAAAAGGTTTTGTCAGACCACATGACATTTTCGTGACATGGGTAGTAGTGATGTGTTCCTAGATACCGCTCAGTATTTATTATGTTAAATGTGTAATTTAATATAATTGCCGACGTCACGAAAACCTACAGGGTCACACACATAAGGAATGTTGATGAGAGATAGAGTAAATAAGGAGCACTGTAAGATACGGTGCACTTAAGTGAAATATGGAATATGGTAAGGTACCACGCGCTTAAGTGATATATGGTATATCATAAGGTATGATACTCGTATGCTTAATTGAGCTTTTAGCTTGCAGCCTTAATTGGGCTTTTAGCTTGCAGCCCACATAAGTGGTTCTATAAATAGAAACCTTGCGCTGAAGCATTTGACTTGATTAAAATTCAGTCTTGATTTCTAGCCGTATATTTTGTCTCATTCTCTCACTCAAAGTTTTCGTTCGTAAGTAGCTAGTATTGTGTTTGGAAGTGATCTTTTCGTGTAGACTGAGTAGAGACATTGCTATTCATCAATGTTCGTGATCACAACATCAAAGGTCTGAATCATCACAAGAGGTAATGATTTCTATCACTGACCATGCCCATTCATAAGGATCACTAAAGGAAAATTTTAATTTTCCGCTGCGTTTTAGATCACAATTTTCCTTTAGTATCATCATTTATGCTTCAACAATAAGTCTCCCCATTTGAAGGTCTTCTTCAAAAATATTTTTCTTGATAAGTCTTCTTCAAAAATGATCATCCTAGATAAGTCAAAAAAAGGAAGGGAATTCACACCCATAAGGTCTTATGACCTATTGTTATGGAATTAATTTTTCTAAATAGCTTCAAACCATATGAGAACATCTATCAGAGTTTGATAAGGGAATTAATCACCAAAATACCATGTCGATTATGTTTAGATCTTGTAAAAGAGTTCTAGTCAAACCTGAAGTTTGAAGATCTATCCATAAAGACATCTTTAAAAGGAATAGAGATTTATGTTCATAGAGATTGATTCGTGATGGTGAATTATTAAGCAATCAAAAATGTAAGTATTTGTTTTATCGTCTCCACAGGGATTAATGCGATATCAATGTTGTTCAACAGTTAATATGTTTTTAAGCTTAAGTTTGCAAGGGTTTGAAAAATTAAAAGTAACGGAAGGTGAAATAGTTAAATGATGAATAAAGTTTCGCAGAGATATGAGAACTTGTCATAATTGGTTTCATCCACTGAAAGAATATGCAATTTTACCAATCACCTGCACACAATATAAACATTCATCAATACCATCACATATCGCTCACAACATCGTTTAAGTCTAAACATATGATGAGATTTGAACCTTTTAATCAATGATCTCTTAGCCTATTAAAAAGCTTCTACCTTATTATTTAATCGACGATCTCTCAACCTATAAAAGAACAAGGAGCATTAAGATTTGATACTATCTGTGAATGTTATACTAAACATATGTCTAGCATTTAGAACCTAACAAATGTTCATCTTAGTTTAAGTTTTGAACTATATTTCTCAATAACAATCCAAACACACTAAGATAAAAGATAAGACAAAGATAAGTACAAAGAGACTAATCAAAACACATACTAAAACAAAAGACTTACATCCAATACCAACAACAAAGTGATTATCTATTCATGGTAGCTAAGTACAAAGAGAAGAATGAAGATAAACAAACATTAATTGTGATTTCCCAATGATCGATGCGAACCCAGCTCCCGATCTTCAAGTTGCACTCTCACTTGTTGTTTTCTAAGACTCTCTCTCTCTCTCTCTCTATATCTCTAAAAAAATGTGTTTTATCCCTAAAAATCGCAACAAAAATCTATTTATACAAAACTGAAATGAGCAGACCTCGCTAAGAACAAAATTTGTTGCTAAGCGCAAAACACATTAAACTGCTTTAAATTACGCTAAGCATAGGAAAAGATCGCTTAGTATGGAAACCTATTCCCTAACTTCTCTAAGAATGCTACAAGGGCACTAAGCGCAGTCAGGTGGGCTAAGCACATAATTTTGGGGCTTAGCCCAATATGCAACATTTCTCTAAAATGTAATTGAAGCCAATTATTTGCCTTTTGGTGCCCAAACCTTCTCCAATGCCCAAAAACCTGCAAAATAAAGTTCAAAAGATCAAACACAATAATATTTACATAAAATTTGAGGTTTTAACTATTGAAACCAAAGAATCAAGGTAATAAGTGCCACAAAATACTACTAATAATAACCAATATTTGGCACTTATCAAACTCTCCCTAACATAAAACTATGTTTGTCCTCAAACAAGAATTTAAAACACCTAAAGAAAAAAATGTAACGTCCAAGAAATCATGAATCAACAAGTTTTAAGAAATAAAAACAAATGTATGGTTAAAATTCAAAAACACAAACAAAATAATGCTTACCATTATACTACAATTACTCCATGAGCATGAAGCAAATACTAAGCATAAACCACATGTAAGAAATTCTAAGACAATACATGCTCATACAAAAATCACACCTAGCACACAACTTCATCAAAGTATGAAGAACAAAAATATAAGGGACTTAACTCTCACCCAACAATCTTGATAAAATCTTGATTAAATTATGCATTTATAAATAAAAAAAACTCATATTGAAAGCATAAAAGCACAAATCATAAAGGACTTTAAAGGGTTGTAATGTGGCTTAGTTAACAAAGAAGGGACATATCTCAAGGCTTTAAAACAAAATTCCCTAATACTATAAGAGAAATCACTTCTCACATTTTCAAGCAATCAAAAGTATTATTCACCCTTTTCTCTTTGCTCGTTTGTTACAACCTTGATTTTTTTTATTATTTTATTTTATTTTATTTTATTTTATTTTATTTTTTCACAATTTTTTCTATTTCTACCATTTTATTTTTCTAACCTCTTAGAAACCAACCTTTAAGCAACCAATCATTTGTATCCCCAACTTGAATACAACCAAGCATCGTGCAATGAATACTCCCAAACCTTCTAAGACGATAAAAAGTTTCAACCACAATATATGGTTGATGGTTCAAGTGCTCTAGAAAAAAAATCAGAATCCATGATGAACTACTTAGTCATGCACAAGTTCATAGTTCAACACCAAGATGGATCTTGATAAAAAGGATCAAAGGGGTGAACAAATTCTCGCTCACTCACAAGGTATGTTAATTTTGGTTAGGTGATTGTGCTCAATTTAAAAAAAAGACTTGATCCTTTTCATGTTTTCATACAAATCAACACAAATGTAAGATTAAACATAATAACACTTTGTTAAAAGAAGGATCGTTTGTCTCCTGCACATATAATAAACAATGGAAAACTCCTCACATTTGGTCATGTTCTAAAGTGATTCAACTATGAACAAGTAGTGCAAAAGAATGAATGACATGACATTTGTACAAGTTACAAGTTTCATAATCATGCTACGTTATAGAAAGCATTTATGCACGTTAACAATGTACCCACTTAAAACACTATCATTACCACATATTTGCAGGTTGATCAATCAAACATGGAATCATCACCATATGCTTCTTCAAGCCAGTAGACCAATTTTTAAAGAGAAAAATTAAAAATGACAATATTAGAAATTAACTACTACTATTTAATACTCTAAATAGGCCTGGGAGAAAGTAGATAAGAGGGCCGAGTGAAAATAATTTCCACTGGCTCAGTATGGCGCGCTTAGCACCACCTAAGTTTCACTGAGCACGCACATAGATTTCGGGCACACTTAACGCTCACAAACCACGCTCAGTGAGTGCAGGAATGTGCTGAAACTAAAAAATGCACAAAAATTTCACAATCTTTATCCACTTTCACCAACACTACCTATACTAATTAAATGCAAATCTGTTAAAAATTAAAAAACTTGGGTTGCCACTCAAGAAGCACTTGTTTTACAATGTTAGCTCGACGCCTTTTTCAAGTAGACACTCATTCTTTTTGCTTCCTTTTTCCTGGGTAGTTGTTCCTTCATCTTAATTTACCCCTAACCAACACTTGAGAAAATGTAAAAGAAAACTAGTGTTAGTTACATGTTTTTATGGTTGGCTAAATTTTGGCTAAACATGGTTCTAAACATGGTCCTATGTTGATGTTGGTAAGATGGTGCAACATCTTTATCAACTGTCATAACATTCTTTTATGTTATGTGTTTTTGTGTCAAATGTCACAGAAGATGTTGTGACATCCTGAGGCTGATACAACAGGCGCAACTTTTGGATATCCTTGAAGATTTAATTTGATGATATAAGTATTTTGAATATTCTATACTCATTATAGGCGCAAACCAATCAAGAATTTTGTTAGAAACAAATGCATATTTGATTGGTTACTAAAAAGGACCGATTAAGACTTTTTAGGAAACTTTTTATGAATATTGTTTTTATTTTTGTGGAGAATATTCTGCAGAGACTTTTTTAGCTGAAGATTAGAGTTGATTGAAGAATCCAAGTCAGTCCAAGCCCAACTGCAGAATCCTGTATAAGGAGTCGTCCAAGACCTAGTTTTTTAAGCATAGTTTTTATTGTAAAACCTTGTAAAAAATATGGGTTTAGGGTTGGTAGTTCCTTATGTTTTCTGAGTGTTTTGTTTGTATATACTCATGCGTTTGAGTTTATTGATACATTGAAGTTGACTGATTGTAACTTGCTTTTCAAGTTATTATTCTCACTCAAAACCCGTAGGCATGAGTTGAGTATTTTTATTTGTCAAGGCTTTTAAGAAAGACTAAGTATTTGTACTTTGGAAGTGTTATCTTGTTTTGGTTGTAATTGGGGAGTGTGTACTTCCTAACAGTTCCTGGGACTGAATTTTTTTTCATTGTGATTAGGAGTTTTTATCACTGCAGCGATTGAAAGTGGGATGGAGATTTCTCATATCTAGCGAGGACCTAGGTAGAAGTTGCACTGGGTAGGGATTAAGAGATAAGTTGTAAATGGGGGAGTTTAGCTTTGAATTAGTACTACTGATAGTGGATTTTCTTCTTGGCTTGGTAGCCCACCGAGTAGGTGAGTAGCACAGAACTGGGTTAACATATCGTTGTGTTCTTTACTTTCTGCAAGTTATAATTATGTTGTGCTATTAGTTTGTTTGTTGTTCTGTCAACATGTGTCATAACATATGTTGTGACATTGTGTGTTGTTAAGACATAAGTCTTGACTTCTGATATTGTGCGTGCAAGAATTTTAATTGGCATCAAGAGCAGAAACCCTATACTAGACTGGTGGAAAAATTTAAATGATAGCTTTTCTAAAAGCTATGGACAACAAAGCTTGGAAGGTTATTTTGAAAGGATGAAATCATACTGTTATGAAGATCATTGACAAAGATGTAAAAGAGATTGAAATTGACACAATCAAACCTGAAGAATAGTGGAATGAAGATGATGATAAAGAAGTTATTAGAAATTCTAAGGCTTTAAAGGCTCTATTCAACGAAGTAGACAAAAATGTTTTCAGGATGATTAATATGTGTGGAGTGGCCAAGGAGGCTTGGGAAATTCTCAAGACAACTTATGAAGGTACCTCTAAGGTGAATATCTCAAGACTTCAGCTTCTCACTTCCAAATTTGAGAACTTAAAGATGAATGATGATTATGATGAAGTTAGAGAAAACACGAGAAAGGGGGGGGGGGGGGGGTTGAATTGTGTTCATAGAAAACATTCCCCATAAAAAATTCTAAGCACTAAAATGATAATAGCAGTAAAGACAATGAAGATAAAGGATATAAGTATTTTATCTAGGTTTGTCGTTAACTAGGCTACTCCTGTCCACCCTCGCAAGGATGATTTCGCCTTATCCAAGGACTTAATACACCATAACCAAACTGATTACAGTCGCACGGGCAACCGCCAGTGACTAACATCCAATGACACGTTCAGAGATCCAAACTGGACATAACATTTATTGACCCAATATAATTCGACTCCTCAAAATCTCGTACTGGGATTTCCTTGCAATGATATCCATCAGGGATCTCACAAGAGTCTGACCTTCACTTAGACATCTTTGAGATATGACTACCATTGACCCAATAGAATCTGATTCCTCAAAATCTCCTATCATAATTTTCAATAATGACCAGCATCCTTCTCTTCTTGATATTAGACCTTCACTCAGTCTCTCAAGGAACCTTGCAATGATATGTTCAGTGATCCAACTAGATATAACAATCATTGACCCAATAGAATCCGATCTCCCGGAGTCTCCTATCAGGATTTACCATAATGACCAACAATCATTATCTTCTTAAGATCATATATTCACTCAGTCTCTTAACGATCTAACCAACAACATTTGATAGGTTCTTGTGTTTACATGGTTTATTATTCTACGCATATTACACAAGTATTTTAAGCACATATTGTTTAATACTTCTTCGAGCAACAACTCAAGTGTTAAAACAATTTACATGAAGAGATATGAATAGAAACACTATTCGAGCAACAACTCTAGTGTTCATTACAACGTTATACAAAGATGTATATGATTAGAAGTTGAGTAGCATCTTGTAGTGTTATTCTTCATCTTCTTGTCGAGCAAGTTACGAGCAACAACTCCTTTCTACTTCGGTTTCATCCAAGATGCATATGATAATAATTGAATGGAATCTTTTTGAAATATTCTTTCTTTCTTTTTCTCTGTTCTTTAGTGGTCTTCAGCATGTATAGCATTGTAGCTTTAACATATTTAAAGTTCATTGTTTTTCTTCCACAAGATGAAGCTTGTTGGCCAATGGCAACGGTTAAATCGCTAACCAGCAATTTATCTTTGAAGCTTTGATCTTACTTTATAGCCCTTGACAGAGATAGACGTTGTAAGGATAAAACATACTTTTCCTGCACAAATAGTTAGTTCCCAATAGATATAATAAGGTGTAAGAGTTTAGACAGTATAAAATAATATTTTTGGATCCCGTCACTGTTCAATGATAGCTTTTCACCTTTTCCTCTAAATAATATTTTCTATTAAGCTTGTAAACAAAGATTCATTAAGTAAAGAAAGATAGCTGTAAATCCAGTTGTTTGTTCCCAACAGTCACATTGAGAGTGGTTGTCAATACAGTATAAAGGGTTGTCCTTACGCCACCCTAGAGGGTAGAGGTCACAAACACTTTATGTACATTTTGAACAACATCAAACGTTAACCATTTTAAATTTCTTTTTATCTTTAGAGGCTTCAGATATTTTAATATTGAACGTTGAAGCTTGTTGTAGAATAATCTTTCTTGTGAGCCTTAGAACCTAAGTCTTGGAGTCTTCAGAACTATTCACATAGAACCTCATTCTTCAGAGTCTTCAACACTTGGTTGTAAGAACTTCCTTTTCTTCATATATCAAAACTTGTTAAGTAGAACCTTGTTCTTCATAATCTTCAAAACCTGTAACAGATAAGTAAAGCTTTAGAAGGCCTCCAAAGCTAAACCATAAGGCCACTATCAGAACTTCTTGTACTAATGTCCCTAAGAACCATTGAAGAAGATCAGTTCAGAACCTTGACTTTACCGAAACATGTAACCACATGTTTTCTTCCATAGTGTATGTTTAGAACCTGATGATATCACACGCCTTGTACTAGAGTTAGAACATTATAGAAACAACTAGACACTAGACGAAACCATTAGTGTACACAATTGTTTTCTAAGATAACATGTGAAGTTATAATCAAAATATCAAGACCAGATGTAGGAAATACTTCTTGTTCTTATAATCTCCACCTTTTTGATGATGACATAACCATGTACTTTGATAGAACAATTTATACAAGGTAATCACCATAATCGAAAAATTCAGAGTTAAGCTCACAACTCCCCTTCAATCTATTAAACCCAAAATTTTAGTTGAGCTTGTTCAGAGTCTCCCCCTAGGCCCAAGACTAACAAAATAAATTTTGAGTATCAGAGCATAAGAATAGAGAAGTAACACTTCCCTATAATAACTCATCAGAGTCTGACTAGAACCCCTGGTCTTCATCTCAGAACTTGGTTTCTATCAGCACTTGATGAAGAATAAAAACTTGATTTGAGCCTGATTGAATAATGCCATGCATTATGTATCAGCACTTATGGACCATGATCTGATATCACAACCAAAACATTATGCTTCTTAAACATCAGCGTTTAATATTATATTCTCCATTGTATCAGATATTCAGATGGTTCACAACTTCTGAATAGACTGTACGCTGCTGAAGCGTACGTATCTGAGCACGGATTCTGAGTGGCATCTATATATGAGAGCATGCATCAAATGTTGACTTGTCTTCCTTTCAGGATAGCAAAACTTCTGAGCTTTGAGTCTGAATTTCATACTTTCAGAAAATTAACAACTTCTGAACACTGTGATATCAAGAAAGATTACCTTACTTTTAGTAAGTTTATAAGTTCTCAATTGTGTTTGATATATCTGTTTGAATATTCATATATTCACAAGATGTACAACATCTTAGATATAAAATTAGAGTTGATATCATCCATAAGGTTTTCCACCTTAGCCTTTAGGATCTTCATCTTCAACATGTCTTAGAATACTTGGTGAACTTGTTTATAGTTCCAAAATTGAAACATCAAACAAATAGTTAGTAGTAACAACATTATATGTGTTTGTTTATTTGTTATCAAAATCATATTTTACTTTATCCCCTTTTGTCTGTGTGATCGGTGGAAATAGAACTGACTGTTTTTTAAGCTGGTTCGCGAAATGTCGCGGTAAGCAAGAGTCGCCACCGTCTTTTATGTTCTCCAACAAGGAAAGGACAAAAGCATAGCAAAATTCCTTTTCGATATGTTTCTCGGTTCGGGAGGTAGATTTATAGAAAGGGAAGGTGTTAGCACCCTTTCTATCCGTGGTTATCCACGGGCTCTTAGGTACTTGCTCACTATGTTTTCAAAAATTGTTTGCTTTTCAAGTGTTTGTGGGTTTTGAAAAAGTTTGTTTGAAAACTTCTAGGTAACTCTTGTATCAGTCCTCAAGAGTGTATGAAGTATTTGTTTGAAAACTTTTTGAAAGTGTAGGTGCGAAAAGATGTTTTTGTTTTTGAAAGAGAAAGTACCCAGGAGAAATTTACCTACTCTAAGGATTTAGGCTGTGTAAGAGTCCTTCAGGCAGTACTATCCCACTATTGAGAAGTAGGTAGCACCGTCGTTGGAGTTATTCGGGTCAATTCGATTATTAGGGACATGTGTGGTCACCAAAGCAATAGTAGGACGCCTTAGCGGTAACCCTAATGTCCTAGATCCTTTTTATCCGAGGCAACCGTTTCAAGGCAACTGGATCTTTAGACAGGATGGCGACCTCTAAAACACCTTATACTTGACGACCACGTCGAGGCAACCAAGTGAGGCGTACCCTAGGAGTGGCATGTGCACATGTGTCAGGTTTCAGTTTATATTATCTTTGAACATGCATCATTTTGAGCTACGGGTTGATTTTATTTGTCAGGCAAATCTTGCATGTATAATTAACAGTTTATAAGTGTGCGGGAAAGTAAATTGCGGAAAATTGAATCTACGCTATTACAAGGCGTCGGGTATTTACATCGCCAAAAACATAACCCTTAAAAATAAATGCGAGAAATTAAAAGAAAGCGATAAAAGGTCCTAATTATCTATTACATTCTCGGAGCAGATACATAAATATAATCAAACAAATAATAGTGCGCGGAAGAAATTGAGTCGGGAAAGTCTTTAGGGTTTTGACCCTTTTTGAGAAAAGAATGGCATTTTGTCCTTTTTTGCACTTAATTAAATATTAAGCCTAATTTACTAATTAATTAATTAATTAAAAGAAAAAGTATTTTTGTGTTTTTTATGCTTTAATGAAATAAAAAGAAAAGGTCAAAAGTTAGTACAAAAACCTAAGTCTAATTTATTTTATTTATTGTAAAAGAAAATTAAAATTAAACCTAATTAAACTAAATTAATTCATGTTAGTGTTTATTTACAAAAATAATTAAAAAGTGAGATTAATAATAATAAAAATAAATAATATAAATATTTACTGAATTTATTAGGAAAATAATAATTTGTGAGTTAAATAATAATAATAGTAGTTAATAAAATAATTAGTAAAAGAAAATAAAAAGAAAAAGAAAACAAAGAGAAAAATATGAAAGAACCAGGGGGGTGTTGGGCCCTTAGGAGGTTTTGTTAGCAATTCCAAGGCCCATTAACATCAAGCCTTCGTTGACTTTCAAGATCATCCGCGCCTGCATTGACTGGAGAATATCATGATCTTCATCTTTTGACCATTGGATTTGTGATAGTGGACACATGGCGCCTGATTGCTTGAAGCGCATGGTGGGATGCCCTTGGAAGCCTGCATGCAAATATGTGAAGAAAAATAACATAATGCATTTTGGGTGGACCTGGGAATCGAACCCAGGTCCCAATGGTTCTTGGACAGCGCACGCTCCACTAGGCCAATTGCTTGCATCTGTTATTATGACAACAAACAAATATAATATAAAAAACATAAGAATTATGCTGGAAATAAAATCACGCGCGTTATATTTGAATGAACCACTCCCATGCTTCCACGTCTTGTCTTCTTCGCTGAAACCTGCAAAATAACAAACAGATAGCGGGGGTTTTTAACCCCCACAAAATAACATGAGGAAAAATAGAGAATAGCCCTACAGGCTATATAAATATGGCGCGACGGTTGGGTTCAATTCGTCTAAATCTCCTGAGTTTAACCATAGGTCTTATGAAACTTGATTTTTCCTATACTGAAAAGCCCCAATTTGGAAGCTTAGAAAACCTAGAATTCGTCAATGGTGATTTGTGATTCAGGACACCATAATGCAATTCACCTGTACCATTAGCTTCAGAGAGGTTCTAGCAATGCAAAGCATACAAAAAATCTCGTTAATGATGCATGAATAATGAATTACAATTATGAGATAAATATGCAAACCGTTAGTTCGTGTGGAGCGATTTCTTAGACCTGAGCACTTGGTTTTGATTCCAAAACGTTTCGGGGAGTTCTAGCAATGTGTTTGAATCCTCAAATTGCTTTGAAAGGGCCTGGAACCTAGAAAACAGTTTTGGATTTTTTCTTGATTTTTTTCAATGTTGTTTATGGCTTCCTGGCAGCAAATTCTCGTCCACATTAATAGGGTTAGGTTGTGTACATATAGAGGACTGAATTAGGTTAAATCCTTGGGCAAAAGATCCATGGAATTATGATTTGTATATTTGATTTTCAATCATATCTTTTTGCATCTTTTTGATTGACAAAACTTGCTAATTTTGGAGATCCTTGTCCCCTTGATGTGCACACGAAATCTCCAGCACATGTTGACCACTTCTGCTTCACAAAAAGATTTAGAAATCATATCTTGATATTTTCCTACAATTAAATGAATTAATATTGATTAAAAATTCAATTAATTAATAAAAAATAAGAAAATAATTCAATTTAATCTCAATGGGTCGTGCATAATCCTTGGACAAAGTTTCAAGAAGAAATTTGAGGCCCATTAGCAAAAACAAAGTATTTTGGGCAAAGTTGACTTTTGCAAATTCACAAAAATTTCCCAACTTCTCCAATGCATATCTTTCTCAATTTTGATCCTATGAACATGTTCTTGGACATTTTGGAAAGGTCTTGAAGTCCTCTAACCAATTCCTTTGGTCCCATGTCATTTGGATTCACCAATCTCAAGTTATGGTCTTTGACTTAAAGTGCATTTTTGTTGACTTTTGAAATTGACCTATAATGTAGAAATTGATAACTTCTTATGAGAGAATTTCTTGGACTTGGAATATGAAGATGAGTTGTAGGAAATGTCACCCCTTCAAAATTAGCATTGGATGGGATTTTTCTGATGAACCATGAAAAAGTTATGCCTTGGTCAAGTTACAGTTGACTTTTCTGCTGTCCAGAAATAGTAACTTTTGGCATCTTGATGATTTTTGAGCCATGCTTGAGGAATCATGATCAAGACTTGATCAAATGATGATTGTGTGCTCAAAATAAGATGTTGACCAAAATTTTTGACTTTTGACTGCAAAATGACCATTTTACCCCTGCAGTTGACTGTGAAGCAAATGGAGCTTTTGATTGTGCAATTTGGGACTGTGAACCTTGAAACTTGGTATGTAGATTCTTGACAATGTATATAGGCATATGAGACTTGATTGGACCATTGAAACCCTAAAATTCCTTGAGAGAACCAAAACCCTAATTTTGACTGGCTTAGGAGGCCTTTGGACTGTGCAACCCTTGAGAAATCTTGAACCATTTGAAGATGATTCTTGATAAACTTTGAAGAATATGGGAGGGCAAATTTTGGGGTACAACAGTTGCCCCTGTTCAATCTTCTTAGACATGAGGATGTAGATTGGCTTGCGTGCCTTTCGTGATCCGAGGGTGGAAGATGATTGAACACTAGAGTGCCCAGAAATTTGCACTCGCATAGTGGAGTATCAGCAATGTGATGTCGGGAATGGGTTTAAAGATGCCATCTGGAGACGTGACAGAATCTTGTCGGGAATGGGCTTATAGATGCCATTTAGAAATGTAATGGATAGTTGTGGAGATGGGCTTAAAGATGCCATCTGGAGATGTTTATCGCGTAAGAGATTCCTTAGCGAGAACTTGCGTACTTGAGAAAGAAAGATAGTTTCCTGGCCTGTTACAGGCGTTGATCTTCAAACTCTTCATGCAGATATGCCATGGCTAGATACAGGTATCGAATCTACAATCAATCGCTCACAGGTATTCCCTGGCTAGATACAGGTATCGAATCTGGAATTAGTCGTCCACAGATATTCCCTGGCTAGATACAGGTATCGAATCTGGAATTTCAAAAGGTTTGATCGAGATAGCTTCCCTTGCTGGATACATGCATAGACCTCTAATCAGTCGCTCATAGACATGCCCTGGCTAGATACAGGTATCGAATCTGGAACTTTAAAAGGTTGATGGGTTGTCTCTACTGACAGGTTATCTCAGAAAAATCTTTAGGGATCGATTTAACTGAACCAGGTTTTGTCTTCTTTGACGAGTTGTCTCTTTGGACGGGTTGTCTTCAACGACGGGTTGTCTTCAACGACGGGTTGTCTTCAACGACGGATTGTCTTCAACGACGGGTTGTCTTCAACGACGGATTGTCTTCAACGACGGGTTATCTTCAACGACGGGTTGTCTTCAACGACGGATTGTCTTCAACGACGGGTTTTCTTTAATGACGGGTTGTCTTCAACGAAGGGCCGTCTTTAATGACGGGATGTCTTTAATGACGGGTTGTCTTTAATGACGGATTGTCTTTATTGACAGATTGTCTTTAACGACGGGTTGTCTTCAACGACGGGTTGTCTTTAATGACGGGTTGTCTTCAATGACAGGTTGTCTTTAATGAAGGATTGTCTTTATTGACAGATTGTCTTTAACGACAGGTTGTCTTTAACGACGAGTTGTCTTTAATAATGGGTTGTCTTCAATGACAGGTTGTCTTCAATGACAGGTTGTCTTCAATGACAGGTTGTCTTCAATTACAGGTTGTCTTCTTTGACTGGATTTTTCTGGATTTGTCTTCTTTGACTGGATTTAGAGTTTAACTGCATCTTTCCTGAAAGGTAAAGGTCAGTCATATGCAATGCATGATATGGATCAAGCAATGATGTTCTCAACATAAATGAGATTGTATGATATGATGCGTATATGAATGCATCATGATGTATGACAATGTAATGTTTTTGAATGTATCTTCATCTGGGAAGATAAATCCTTGAAGAATGCCGGGAAGTTCGTTGAATCCTGGGCTGATGTTGAAGAGTAGAATTCTTCGCTTCCGTTGGGGATGATGAACGAAGATGATCGCAAGAATAAACCGGTAGGAGAAGATGACTCCGTTGGGGAATAAACTTGTTGAAGAGATTACCCTACGGGGAATTACTCTATGGGAAGAGATACTTCGCTGAGGTTTTAATGATGACTCCGCTGGGGATTCCTGTTGATGAGTTATGTTGGGGAATTTGATGAACTCCGTTGAGGGATAGGAAGAACTTCGCCGAGGACGATATTTCCGTGGTAATTAGCTGAGGATAACCCAGTTAGACCCTGGTGGGGAATAACCTTTGAACATGGTCGGGGAGAGATATTTGCACTCTGTAGAGGACCAGCTTCCAGACTCTACTGGGGATAAACTTCCAGACTCTATTGGGGATAAACTTCCAGAATCTACTGGGGAGGATGATTCAACTCTCCTGGGGAAACTTTTTGACTGTACTGGGGAGGTGGCTTCGTTGGGGTATCTAGTATTCCGCCGGGGAACAATCTTATATTTCCGTCGAGGAATATTAAGACTGTCGGGGATGCTTGCTTAGGAACATCTATATACTCCGCTGGGGAATGTTGAGATTTTCTGGGGATATCCAACCTCCTTAAGGCTGAAAGTAGACTAACTCTGCTTGCGGAGAGTATCGCTGACTTGTTGGGGACTACTGTGCCTTTTTAGGGCTGACGGGAGGCCAACTCTGCTTGGAGAGAGTATTGTCGAATCTTGCCTTACTCTCCGGTGAGTGAAGGTATCATGGTTACGTTCTTCAGCCGAACCTACCTTGGTACCTTGTGAATAGAGCAACCGTACAGTTTGGGACAATTCTTATTGCCCCAGCTTCTGTGGGAAACGGTACCTGTGAGGTGCTTGATGACTGCCGATTGACAAATCTTCTTCTGGTAGGCAAGTGACGAGATGACGGGACATAGTCGTACACTTTTAATCCCTAATTTTTGCCTGGACCGCCCTTTCGGGTTTTCAGTCCACCGGGATACCCATTTTTGCCCAAGCCGCCTTTTCAGGTTTTCGACTTGCCGGGTGTATAGATTTTTTTATTATTTCATCCCTTATTTTTGCCCGAACCCTTTTGGTTCGCCGGGAAGCCCTTACTTTTTCCTAGGCCAGTCGACCTAGCGGGTCTTTGATTATGCGTAGTATTTTTTCAACTATGTCCATACTCTCAGAGTGTAGGGAGTTGTCACTGTCAGTGGCGTTGTGTTGCCATACCACCAGAAGATCTTCGTTCGATCGTGCAGGATTCGTTGCTGGAATTCATGTCCAATTCCCCAAGTGACTCAGGCGGAGATTTGACCCTGGCTATTTGGCATTTGAGAGATTCTCTGAATTTTGACTTAACTACTCCAGATGATGGACAATGATCATGTCTGCCCCTTGGTTGGAAGTGTTTTTCCATTTGATGTGACCCTGTTTGTTGAGAAGATTTTTGTTCACAAGATATTCATCGTGCGAATTTCCCTGTTGTTCGAACAAATAATCATATGCAAACAACGTTATTTCAAGAATGCAAAGCTTATGTCTGTCTTGAAGTTTTTGAAAATGCATTTTTCAGTAAAACAAGCAAATTTTGTAAAATGTGATGTCAACTCAAGATTTTACAGCGAGCCCTAAGGAGTCAGGATACCTTTGTAACAATATGCTTTCGAACTAACCCATGCTTCAGCTAGGAATTTTAAGGGTTATAACGTGGCCTGGTTCACGGTTTAAGAAACAAAGGATAAAGGCTCAAATTTATTTGTACCCACCCGCTCTTCGTGATGTTCTTCGATCCTAAACTCAGCTGATCGTGTGTTAGACCTTGTTTGAGTCTTTTTCCTGATATTCCAATGATGGTTCGGATATTGACAGTTTATTTTGAATAGGCAGTCATTTCTTTTTTGTTGAAGGTTTGTAGGACCTCTTTCTTTTCGATTTTATTATCCCTGTTTTTGCCTGAACTGTTTCTTTTGTGATTACAGTCAGCGGGATGCCCCAGTTTTTGTAAGTCTCCTTCATAGGTTTTGACTTATTGGGCTTTTGTTTTTGAGAGATAATGACTGCCTATCTTTATGATTATTCAGTACCATCATTGTCTTTTGCTTTGGAAGGACTCCTTTGATGTCATCCATTGTGCACTTGGATCAACTGAGAGAACTACCCGGCCCCAGGTTATGATTAAGGGTTTTAATTTTTTGTGAAAAGAAAAAACTCCTGCTTCTTTGGCTCGAAGGGGTTGACGAGGGATTAACTTCCTTATAACTTCACTGTTTAGGATTTGAAACAATGCCTGTACTTCATCAGCGGGGTCTGTTCAAAAGCATACTGTAAAGATCGCGGTATCATTTTCGTCATCCTCCCTCAAAAGGTTTAGAATTGTTTTATCGAGAGTTGAACATCACAAAAAATGAAAGCAGTTTGAATATAGTGAATACGAATATATTGATTCAAAACAGACATATGCAATGCATTGATAAGGTAATAAAGTTTGACATGAGTAAATGTTTGACCAATCAAAGAAAAAAATACAACTTGAACATTCGAATGAACAAAAGTTTTTTCAATCCTAGCCATGTTTTGGCAAGGGAGCAGTGATCACATTGGGAGTCTCGGGCGCTTCGAACTCGACCTCCTTTGCATCTATTAGATCCTGAACCTTGTTCCTCAAAGTCCAACAATCATCTGTAGCATGCCCCGGGCTATCAGAATGATAAGCGCAGCGGGCATTGGGGTTATACCTTGAAGGTGTCTTGTTGGGATTCTTAGGAGGGTCCCTTAGAGCTACCAGATTGGTCTCCAACAACTGTGGTAATATCTGGGACAAGGTCATGCTGAGGGGAGTGAATTTCCTTCTAGGTCTCTATTCCCTTTGTTGGTTGCGATGTTGAGGATCACTGGCCGGTTTTGAAATAACTACCACGTTGACAGCTTAGCGGTGTTCGGACCTATTCTGCCCTCTTGAACCATAGACAACACTAGATTCTTTCTTGAATGGTTTCTTCTCAGTGTTCGAGGAGTCACCCTTTTGTATCTTCCCAGACTTGATACCAGCTTCTATCCTCTCACCAGTCAAGATCAGATCTGTGAACCCAGCAGAGGAATTTCCAATCAGATGGTTGAAGAATGGACCAGACAGGGTCCCCAAGAACATGTCGATAAGTTCCCGATCAGTTAAGGGTGGCTACACCCTTCCAGCAAGGTCTCTCCACTTTTGAGCATATTCTTTAAATCCTTCACCCGTCCCCAGTGACATACCCTGGAGTTGGGTACGCGTAGGAGCGAGGTCGGAATTATACTGATATTGCTGGTAAAAGACAGCAGCAAGGTCCTCCCAGTTGCGGATGTTGGCTCCTTCCAACTGATAAAACCACTCAAGCTGAGTCCCTGACAGACTGTCCTGGAAGAAATGGATCCATAGATTCTTGTCAGCAGTGTAAGGTTGGATCTTCCTTACGTATGATCTGAGATGCAGCTTAGGGCAGGAAGCCCCGTTGTACTTCGCAAAGGCAGGTGCCTTGAAATTGTGTGGGATCACCACCCCAGAGGATAGACCTAGATCTTCGAAGTCCAGGACGGGCACTTTCTGTATCTCCATACCACTTAACCGGTCTTCGAGCTGTTTGTACTTATCCTCAGCAGGAGGATACTGTTCATCATTGAAATCCGTCTCGTTGTCGGAGACCACAGGACTAGGAATCCTTCTCTCTTGGGGACTATCTTTCCCTACAGAGGAAGTATCCAGATCAGCCTCATTCTGTACTCCGTTCCCAGATCTGTGTCCGGTATTGAACAACACAGTCCTCTTCTTCTTCTTCTTCTTCAGAATCAGAGTCTTCAACTCCTGTTGACCCTGGGCTAAGCTCATGACAAATTCCTGGAACTGGGCGTTCTGGGCCTGGAGGGCCTTGATAGCTTGTTCAGTAGTAGGTTCAGGATTCATGATGATTGCTGAAATAAACAGCGAAGAAGATTAAGCAACCTGTAGAAAAAGGGTACCTGTTATGCATATGATGAATGGAATGCGTATGATTTATGTATGCGCTGTTTTCAAGGATCTCGCGGGGTAAACAGAGAAACTTGTTAGAAGTTGAATACGGTAGCTTGATTGAAGGCACTTCATGTTGTTGAGAGTCCTTCTTCAAGAGTCAAAGCTCACCATATCGAGTGGGTCATAGCCCCTGACTCAAGTTATTATGTTTTGATCTCCAAACAACCTTGGCTAGAGGAAAATAAATCCCTTTTGCCCCTTGCTAGACATTTGGTTCATCATGACCTGCATCACAAGCCCTTGAGATCCTTGAAATGGGTTAGTCCTTATGTAGGATGTATGCAATGGTACGATGGTATGATGTTATGCTATGCATGGAGTGATGTAAGTAAACCCTGTTATAAGTCCCGATCAAGGACTGTAAACAAAACCTGCAAGAAACGCATGTGTCAGATAAGAATATGCAAGTAGTTCAAGTTTTAAGGCACAAAAGTCACACCAGAAAGCCCTTAGAGTTTAGGCCAGCATGAAGTTTAGGTACTACCCTCTTGAAGTTGGTGGGCTCAAAACCTGTCCTATCAAAAGTAATAGGGTTCTAAGGAGCTCAATATCATTGGGTTGTTTTCTATGTTCATTATTTTGATTTAGCCACTGAACTGGCGATCAAAATATTCCAAGAAAACAACCCTCAATGAGTGTAGTATCGAGTATCTACCAACTTCGGACTGCACCAAAGTCGGTCATCTCACTACCCCTAAAGAGGCCAGGATGGTCAAGTAAGGTTCCTGAGGTCAGTTGATGCTTCACGACACCATGCGGCGGCCCCGTACTCTCCTTGACTTGACTCAAGGGTTACCGGTACTCACCAAAGTTCCACATCAACGTAGCAACTGCTTCAACCGTGTCGGTGTACCCCGCACAGTTCCCTCACAGTTTGTTGCTACTTCTAAAAGGTATCCCCCAGATCCGGGTTAGGATCTATGAAACTCCAAAACAAGCCCACAATATTAAAGCAAACAAAGCAAGCAATTGAAAACAAGAGTGGTCTAATCCTAAGGTACACCTCACTTATAAAGTGTCCCCAGCAGAGTCGCCAGTTCTGTGATCGGTGGAAATAGAACTGATTGTTTTTTAAGCTGGTTCGCGAAATGTCGCGGTAAGCAAGAGTCATCACTGTCTTTTATGTTCTCCAACAAGGAAAGGACAAAAGCACAACAAAATTCCTTTTCGAGATGTTTCTCGGTTCGGGAGGTAGATTATAGAAAGGGAAGGTGTTAGCACCCTTTCTATCCGTGGTTATCCACGGGCTCTTAGGTACTTGCTCACTATGTTTTCAAAAATTGTTTGCTTTTCAAGTGTTTATGGGTTTTGAAAAAGTTTGTTTGAAAACTTCTAGGTAACTCTTGTATCAGTCCTCAAGAGTGTATGAAGTATTTGTTTGAAAACTTTTTGAAAGTGTAGGTGCGAAAAGATGTTTTTGTCTTCAGGCAGTACTATCCCACTATTGAGAAGTAGGTAGCACCTTTGTTGGAGTTATTCGGGTCAATTCGATTATTAGGGACATGTGTGGTCACCAAAGCAATAGTAGGACGCCTTAGCGGTAACCCTAATGTCCTAGATCCTTTTTATCCGAGGCAACCGTTTCGAAGCAACTGGATCTTTAGACAGGAGGGTGACCTCTAAATCACCCTATACTTGAGGACCACGTCGAGGCAACCAAGTGAGGCGTACCCTAGGAGTGGCATGTGCACATGTGTCAGGTTTCAGTTTATATTATCTTTGAACATGCATCATTGTGAGCTACGGGTTGATTTTATTTGTCAGGAAAATCTTGCATGCCTAATTAACAGTTTATAAGTGTGCGGGAAAGTAAATTGCGGAAAATTGAATCTACGCTATTACAAGGCGTCGGGTATTTACATCGCCAAAAACATAACCCTTAAAAATAAATGCGAGAAATTAAAAGAAAGCGATAAAAGGTCCTAATTATCTATTATATTCTCGGAGCAGATACATAAATATAATTAAACAAATAATAATGCGCGAAAGAAATTGAGTCGGGAAAGTCTTTAGGGTTTTGACCCTTTTTGAGAAAAGAATGGCATTTTGTCCTTTTTTGCACTTAATTAAATATTAAGCCTAATTTACTAATTAATTAATTAAAAGAAAAAGTATTTTTATGTTTTTTATGCTTTAATGAAATAAAAAGAAAAGGTCAAAAGTTAGTACAAAAACCTAAGTCTAATTTATTTTATTTATTGTAAAAGAAAATTAAAATTAAACCTAATTAAACTAAATTAATTCATGTTAGTGTTTATTTACAAAAATAATTAAAAAGTGAGATTAATAATAATAAAAATAAATAATATAAATATTTACTGAATTTATTAGGAAAATTATAATTTGTGAGTTAAATAATAATAATAGTAGTTAATAAAATAATTAGTAAAAGAAAATAAAAAGAAAAAGAAAACAAAGAGAAAAATATGAAAGAAACAGGGGGGTGTTGGGCCCTTAGGAGGTTTTGTTAGCAATTCCAAGGCCCATTAACATCAAGCCTTCGTTGACTTTCTGGATCATCCACGCCTGCATTGACTGGAGAATATCATGATCTTCATCTTTTGACCATTGGATTTGTGATAGTGGACACATGGCGCCTGATTGCTTGAAGCGCATGGTGGGATGCCCTTGGAAGCCTGCATGCAAATATGTGAAGAAAAATAACATAATGCATTTTGGGTGGACCTGGGAATCGAACCCAGGTCCCAATGGTTCTTGGACAGCGCACGCTCCACTAGGCCAATTGCTTGCATCTGTTATCATGACAACAAACAAATATAATATATAAAATATAAGAATTATGCTGGAAATAAAATCACGCGCATTATATTTGAATGAACCACTCCCATGCTTCCACGTCTTGTCTTCTTCGCTGAAACCTGCAAAATAACAAATAGATAGCGGGGGTTTTTAACCCCCACAAAATAGCATGAGGAAAAATAGTGAATAGCCCTACAGGCTATATAAATATGGCGCGACGGTTGGGTTTAATTCGTCTAAATCTCCTGAGTTTAACCATAGGTCTTATGAAGCTTGATTTTTCCTATACTGAAAAGCCCCAATTTGGAAGCTTGGAAAACCTAGAATTCTCCAATGGTGATTTGTGATTCAGGACACCATAATGCAATTCACCTGTACCATTAGCTTAAGAGAGGTTCTAACAATGCAAAGCACACAAAAAATCTCGTTAATGATGCATGAATAATGAATTACGATTATGAGATAAATATGCAAACCGTGAGTTCGTGTGGAGCGATTTCTTAGGCCTGAGCACTTGGTTTTGATTCCAAAATGTTTCTGGGAGTTCTAGCAATGTGTTTGAATCCTCAAATTGCTTTGAAAGGGCCTGGAACCTAGAAAACAGTTTTGGCTTTTTTCTTGATGTTTTTCAATGTTGTTTATGGCTTCCTGGCAGCAAATTCTTGTCCACATGAATAGGGTTAGGTTGTGTACATATAGAGGACTGAATTAGGTTAAATCCTTGGGCAAAAGATCCATGGAATTATGATTTGTATATTTGATTTTCAATCATATCTTTTTGCATCTTTTTGATTGATAAAACTTGCTAATTTTGGAGATCCTTGTCCCCTTTATGTGCACACGAAATCTCCAGCATATGTTGACCACTTTTGCTTCACAAAAAGATTTAGAAATCATATCTTGATATTTTCCTACAATTAAATGAATTAAATAAATTAATATTGATTAAAAATTCAATTAATTAATAAAAAATAAGAAAATAATTCAATTTAATCTCAATGGGTCGTGCATAAGCCTTGGACAAAGTTTCAAGAAGAAATTTGAGGCCCATTAGCAAAAACAAAGTATTTTGAGCAAAGTTGACTTTTGCAAATTCACAAAAATTTCCCAACTTCTCCAATACATATCTTGGTCAATTTTGATCCTATGAACATGTTCTTGGACATTTTGGAAAGTTCTTGAAGTCCTCTAACCAATTCCTTTGGTCCCATGTCATTTGGATTCACCAATCTCAAGTTATGGTCTTTTACTTAAAGTGCATTTTTGTTGACTTTTGAAATTGACCTATAATGTAGAAATTGATAACTTCTTATGAGAGCATTTATTGGACTTGTAATGTGAAGATGAGTTGTAGGAAATGTCATCCCCTTCAAAATGAGAATTGGATGGGATTTTTCTGATGAACCATGAAAAAGTTATGCCTTGATCAAGTTACAGTTGACTTTTCTACCGTCCAAAAATAGTAACTTTTGGCATCTTGATGATTTTTGAGCCATGCTTGAGGAATCATGATCAAGACTTGATCAAATGATGATTGTGTGCTCAAAATAATATGTTGACCAAAATTTTTGACTTTTGACTGCAAAATGACCATTTTACCCCTGCAGTTGACTGTGAAGCAAATGGAGCTTTTGACTGTGCAATTTGGGACTGTGAACCTTGAAACTTGGTATGTAGATGCTTGACAATGTATATAGGCATATGAGACTTGATTGGACCATTGAAAACCTCAAATTCCTTGAGAGAACCAAAACCCTAATTTTGACTGGCTTAGGAGGCCTTTGGACTGTGCAACCCTTGAGAAATCTTGAACCATTTGAAGATGATTCTTGATAAACTTTGAAGAATATGGGAGGGCAAATTTTGGGGTACAACAGTCTGAAATCAAGAAGGTGATAAGGGACATAGAAAATTAGATTAAGAAGATAATCAACACAGGAAATAGACTTTATTGATTTAAGCAGGAACAAAAATATTGAAGTACCAGATGAAGGAAATTGAGGGAATAGATTAAGGTAATAAGGGTAGAGAAAATTTAAACAGGGAAGATAATTAACATAGGAAGCATAATTAATTAAATTAAAGAAAAGAAGTACAAACTAATAAAAAAAACTAGAGCAAATAGACATTAGTAATAACAACACATATTTCATTTAAGAAATTAGAGATTACAGAAAGGAGGGACACAAAAAAAATACATAATTGATTTAATACACTATTTAAGCCACTGATCATCAAAAGTGTCACACTTATCTTCTTTCAAAGCATCGGTTGGACCAATTTTAAGTCTACAAAGGATTCTTATAAGTTCATCTTGAATAAAAACTTCTGAAAAGATTCTTCCATGGGGAATAAAAGACTTGTTCATGTTTCTAGATGAGGAGATAGATTCTTTAAGATGTTTGAAGATAGTTCGATGAAGGTTAATTGGAATTTGTTTTATTAAGAAGTAGATGATTATTTTGTCATTATTAGATAGGAGATTTTTGTTGTTACCACGAGGGTAAATGTTTGTTAGAAGAAAGTGAAACCAGTATTTGGCAAGAGGCTTAAGATTTTATGGATTTGAGGAATCAAACTCAAAAGAGTCTTTGAAGATATAGACAATTTTTTAATCATTGATACTATCAAGAGAAAAATAATTGATCGTGAACCCTTTTTGGGGAAGGTTGATTGCACCAGTAATGTTTCCAACAACTATAGAGACATCCCAACCATAGATGGTTGAAGAGATCAATAGACCGTTGACTAACAGAAGCATTTTTCCAGAATGTTTTTCAAAGGTTTGAATATATAGGTCCTTTAACTAGAAGAGAGAGATAGTTATTCCATTATTGGAAAAGGATGGCAAAGTGGAAATTCGGACTACCACCAAAAAGACTTGGATGGATTTCCTTGATGACTTCCAGAAGATCATCATATCCATTAAAGGTTCTTTGGTTTGAGGTGATAGACATATTTGAGAGAGGTGTTTGGAGATTTGTGAAGAGAAAATAATTGAAAGACTAATCATAGGGCACGAGGACTAGAGGAAATATGAGAGGTGACAGAGATTTAGATGTGTATCACGCATAAGATTTTCTAAGGATTTTTAGACAGATCGGGACATAATAGTTAAGGCTAGGGTCAAAGGAGGTACTACTTAGCCTAAAAAAGTTTTTGCATATATTTTTTAAGAAAGTTACATCTATTATAGTGTCGCGCTAACAAACATATTTTTGCTTTGTTCAAAATTTTAAACACTCTGAGTTTTTTAGTTCTTAGATAGTTTCTTATTAGGATATAACTAATGGTTATTTACTTAATTACTTTGACCCTTATTAGAGCTTTTGTTTGGATATATTAGTTATTTATAAGAACCAATTTCAGAGAGTTGTGACTGATCCAACAGGACATAGTCGTACGCTTTAATCCCTAAGTTTTGCCTAGACCGCCCTTTCGGGTTTTTAGTCCACCAGGATACCCTTTTTTGCCCAAGCCGTCTTTTCAGGTTTTCAACTTGCCGGGTTTACAATTTATATATATATATATATATATATATATATATATATATATATATATATATATATATATATATATATATATATATATATATATATATATATATATATATATATATATATATATATATATATATATATATATCCCTAAGTTTTTCCCGTACCATTTTGGTTCGCCGGGCTGCCCTTATTTTTGCGTAGGTCAGTCAACCTAGCAGGTCATTTTCATGCATAGTATCTTTTGACTATGCCTGCATTCATAGGGTGCGGAAAATCTTCATCATCCATGGTGGTAAGTATCATAGTGCCGCCCAAAAATATCTTCTTAATTACAAATGACCCTTCGTATGTGGAAGTCCACTTGCCCCTGGGATCACCTTGTGGTAGAATTATGCGCTTTATTACCAAGTCATCAGCCTGATATACTCAATGCTTGATCTTCTTATTGAAGGATTTGATCATACGCTTATGATAGATCTGACCGTGACAAAGTTTGAATCCACTCGTCTTCTTCCAAATCTGCATCCTTCATGATTCTCCGAGAAGGAATCTGAACATCGACAGGTGAATCAACTTCCATAATATAGACCAAAGAGAACGGGGTCGCCCCAGTTGAAGTTTGTGTTGAAGTGCGATATCCATGAAGAGCAAACGGTAACATCTCGTGCCAGTCTTTGTAGGTCACAACCATCTTGTGTATAATCTTCTTAATATTCTTGTTGGCGGATTCCACTGCGCCATTCATTTTTGGTCGATATGGAGAAGAGTTGTGGTGCTTGATATTGAATTACGTGCATAGTTCAGTGCTCGTAGTGTTGTTGAGATTAGTACCATTATATGTAATGATTCTCTCAGGGATTCCATACCGATAGATAAGGTTATTCTTGATGAATCGGGCCAAAACATTCTTGGTAACAGATGCGAACGAGGCTGCTTCAACCCACTTTGTAAAGTAATCGCTGACGACGAGGATAAAGCGATGTCCATTAGAGGCAATGTGTTTGATCTCTCCAATCATGTCAATGCCCCACATTATGAATGGCCAAGGAGAAGTCAAAACGTTCAGAGGTACTGGAGGCACATGTACTTTATCAGCATAGATTTGGCATTTGTGACACGTTCTGGAATGATGATGGAAATCAGTTTCCATGGTCGACCAATAGTAAGCCGCTCTTAGGATTTTCTTAGCCATAGTATGTCCACTGGATGAGTCTCAAGGTATTTTTTCACTTCATGAAACCAAGGCTTTATTTCTAATTCATCAGTGTCAATTTCATAGCAGTATGCTGGTTCTTCTAATCTTTCGATGGTAATTCCGGGAGCCTCATTGTCCCATCTGACCTTGAACATGGATGATATGGTAGCTAATGCGTCCGCCAACTGATCCTCTTATCTTGGGATATGCTCAAAAGTGATCTCCTCGAAGTTTGGAATTAAGGTCAGCACATGCTCTCAGTATGGAATGACATTTGGGTGTTTCGTATCTCATATCGTTAGCAGCTTTAATATTCTCTCAAGAACTTGAATCTCATATCGATAGCAGCTTTAATACGCATGATGCACGCTTCACAATTAACCATATTGTTTGTGTAGTCAAAGCAAAGTCTGGCAGTGAAGGGCGTATGGAAACCCTGAGGAGAGATGATTACGACACCAATTCCATTGCCAAGCCCATTAGAAGCTCCATCGAAAACTATAGTCCATAGGGATCCTTCATACGATCCAGGTTCTTCACAATCCGTAACTAGCATAATATTCTTGTCCAGGAATTCAAAATTCATAGACCGATAGTTGTCTACAGCTTGATGAGCCAAATGATCTGCCAATACACTTCCTTTGATTTCCTTCTCAATGGTGTACTGAATATCGTATTCTGTTAAGACCATTTTCCATTGGGATATTCTTCTGGAAAGAGCTGGCTTCTCGAATATGTATTTGATGGGATCCATTTTAGAAATCAACAAAGTAGTATGGGTCAGCATATATTGTCTTAGTCAGTGAGCAGCCCATGCCAAAGCGCAACAAGTTTTCTCGAGTAGTGAATATCTTGTTTCACAGTCGATAAATTTTTTTCTAAGGTAGTATATTGTATGCTCTTTTCAACCAGACTTGTCATGTTGACCCAATACACACCCCCATTGATTTCTCTAGCACTGTTAGGTACATGATTAGAGGTCTTCCCTCAACTGTTGGCATCATAATCAGGGGTTCTTGTAATTACTTTTTGATTTTATCAATGGCTATTTGACAGTCGTCGTTCTACTTTACTACTTGATCTTTCTTCAGCAGCTTGAAGATTGGCTCACAGGTAGCAGTCAAATAAGAAATGAATCGGTAAATGTAATTCAGTCGTCCTAATAAACATCTTACTTCCTTCTCAGTACGGGGAGCCGACATTTCTTGAATAGCTTTAACTTTTGCGGGATCAACTTCAATACCTTTACCACTAACAACGAAGCCTGGGAGTTTTCCAGACCTCACCCCAAAGGTGCATTTGTTTGGTTTCAACCTCAGCTTGTATTTCTTAAATCTTTCAAATAATTTATGCAGATGATCAAGATGTTCTTCTTCAGTTTGTGATATGGCTATCATATCGTCGATGTAGACCTCTATCTCGTGATGAATCATGTCATGGAATAAAACTACTATTGCACGCTGATAAGTTTCCCCGACGTTCTTCAACCTAAAAGGCATAACCTTATAGCAGAAAGTTCCCCATTGTGTGACAAAAGTTGTTTTCTCCATGTCTTCAGGTGCCATCTTTATCTGATTATACCCTGAGAAACCATCCATGAAAGAGAATACCTTATGCTGAGCGGTGTTGTCGACCAAAACATAAATATATGGAAGTGGGAAGTAACCTTTGGGGCTTGCCCTTTTCAAATCCCTGTAGTCTAAACACATACACACCTTTCCATCTTTCTTTGGTACTGGAACAACATTTACAACCCATTAAGGATATGACGTCACTGCTAAGAAACATGCGTTGAATTACTTCATAACCTCGGCCTTGATCTTCTCTGACATCTCGGGACGCAAGCGATGAACTTTCTATTTAATTAAAGAACAACCCTCTTTCATTGGCAGACGATGAACCACAATATCAGTGTCGAGCCATGGCATGTCTTCGTACGACCAAACAAAGATCTCAACATAGTCATGTAACATTTGAATTAACCTGTTCTTGACACCGCTTTCTAAGTTGGTGCTAATCTTGACTTCCTTTCTATCTGTCTCAGAACCCAAGTTTACCACTTTGATCGACTCTTCATGCCGTTGGATATCATTTTCTTCTTGTATTAAGAGTATTGCAACTTCTCCATATATTTCACAATCTTCCTCACCTTTTCCCCCGGCTTGGTAGATCGGATTTCTAAAGTCATACGCGGCAATAACATAATCGTTATCAATGAGATCCAGAGTGGATGTGGATCTGCAATGTAGTATGTGGGTGTGTTTAATAACACATAACAATTTGAAAGTGCAATAAAGTAAAAGAAAGACTGAGAGCCAAAATTTGAATGCAAAATGTCCAATGTTTCTATTAAATGAAAATATGACATATGAAATGACAACCCTTAACAAATGAACCATTGTGCCGCAGGAAAGACACAATGTTTAAAGTCATTGTTTTAATAGAAATTACATAACCAAACTTCTTAAAGCAATAAAACAGAAACAACTATTACTCCTGACTAAAGGAGATAGAGATGATGTCTTCCTCCTTCTAGTTGTTGAGCCCGTTGCCAATGGTAGGAAAGATCCAATTGTCAAAGTCACAATCATTGTCAGCGTATTCTATATTGTTGAATTTGTTGTTGCTCATACAGAACGGGGGTCTTCCATCCCGAGCGCGGCGAACAATCTTTTGACCTTCTTCTTTTATAGTAGCTTTGGCATCCTTCCAGGAAGACATCTTGTGCGGAACTCAGGTAGTCTTTGGAATAGCAGAAACATCTTTAATACCAGAAGGGGAAATCCCTTCAAAAGTTTGACAGTGAGTCTTGATGAATTCCCCGTCCATCTCCATGTACCGGAATGAATTCATATGGATGACCATGTACTCCTCTTCTCCGCAGACAATAACAACCTTTCCTTTTACATGATACTTTAATTTCTGGTGCAAAGTGGAGGCAACAACACCTGCCACATGGATCCAGGGGCATCCCAATAAACAAGAATAAGCTGGACGGATGTCCATTACATAAAAGGTGGATTCAAAGATCAATGAGCCCACTTTGATAGGAACATCCACTTCTCCATGTACCATTATTTTAGACCCGTCAAAGGCTCTAACTATAATGTCAGAGTTTCAGCACAACCCCGTCATAATTCAGTCTATCAAGAGCGCCCTTCGGAAGAACATTCATAGAAGAGACAATATTAACTACACATGAGCCAATTTAGTAACCCTGCATTCAATGGAGACATACAGGGCCCTATTATGATTTGTCCCCTCCGGATTTAGGTTAGTATCAGAGAAGCTTAATCCATTATCAGTTGTTAAACTAGCCACATAACTTCCAAATTGATCAGTCAAAATCTCTTGCAATACGTGAGTAGTCTTCAATAATTTTACTAAAGCATGTGCATGGGCTTCAAAACACAACAATAAATATAACATGGATATTTTGGACAGGGTATGCCACAACAGTTCAATAATTTTATAGTCACTTTTGCAAATGATCTTCAAAACCTCTTTTACCTCTTGTCCAGAGGTGTCCTTGACTGTAGTTTCTTTAGGTGCCTCCGTCTTGGCAGGCTCTATCATTGGCTTTTTACCCCGGACCTTGGTAGTTGACTTGGTGACTTGAACAATTGTAGCAACATTTTTCGTAGATATTTTCGGGGAGAAAATTATTCCGCTTCTAGTAACTTTGCTGGTCCCCGCAATATTGTCAGCTTTGGGATCAACATCTTCAGCATCTTCATCAAAAAATTCTTGTTTGACTCCATGGTAGTAGATGTTGGATCCATAGTTCCATGGAATATCCTTTTCCGAGGAATATGGGATGGTTCCAGGTGTTGTAATGATCAAGGGAGAAACTTTTAGATTGACGGTAATCCTTATAGAACCTTTGGAAGTGATCCTGATAGGAGTACCAGATACAATAGACAAATGTTAGCACAAATTCTTAGCATACAGAATTTTCTCGATCAAAATTATATGTTCATCCATCTGGAGCTGAACGCCTTCCTTCAGTAATTTGCAACCATTGGGTTGGACTGCGCAACAATAATATTCTTTAACACAGCCCGAAAATAAATCGGTCTGTAACAGATTCTATTTGATTGTTGAAAGGGGAGTAACCATATCACCTACAGTGGTAACATACAGAATGTCTTCAATAAAACTTATGCCTTTTTCATGCTTCGGCATAGGTGCACCCTTTCAGCTAAATCCCTCCATTTTTGTGCATACTCATTGAACCCTTCATTCGAGCCCATGGACATATTTTGCAATTGTACATGAGTTGGTGCAAGGTCATCATTATATTGATAGTGCTTGTAAAAAGAAGCAACCAAGTCTTTCCATGTGTGGATGTGGGTTACTTCCAGCTGATAGAACCATTCAAGTTGAGTGTCGGACAAACTTTCTTGAAAGAAATGGACCCATAATTTCCTGTCAGCGGTATGAGGCTGAATTTTTCGAACATACAACCTTAGATGAAGTTTGGGACAAGAGACCCCATCATATTTAGAAAATACGGGGACCTTGAATTTGTGAAAAATGACCACCCTCGGGATCAGACCTTGTTCTCCAAAATCTAATCCAGGAACTTTCTTGGTTTCCATAGCTTTAAGACGGTCTTCCAATTGCTTGTACTTGTTATCTACAAGAGGTAATTGTTCATCGAGATAGTATTCATCCTTAGGAATATTCTCAGAACCCTGGTTATTTTTACCTTCACCCCTGACACTTCTACCATCCTCCTCTTGGTTGTCTTCTTCCTGAGAGGAAACACCATCCACTTGAACCGGTTGAGTAAGACCTATGAATCTTCTCCCCATATTGAGGATAGCGGTCAAATTTCTAGTCTTCTTTTTCTTGGCGACGAGTGCCATCAGATCTTTTTGCCCCTGTGCCAGATTCAGAAGAGTCTTTTGAAATTGTGCATGCTGAGCTTGGAATTTCTTAACAGTTTGTTCGAGGGTCATCTTTTACTGAAATAAACGGCAAGAAGATGAAAAAAACTGTCTTGGGAAACCTGTTATGTAATGGTGCATGATATGTAAATGCGATGTTTTCAAGGATCTCGCGGGGTAAACACAAGAAAATGTTAGAGACTGAATCTGACGACAGCTTTGATTGAAGAATTTGTATCGTTGAATGTCCTTCTACGAGAATCAAGCTCATCATGTCGAGTGGGTCCTAGCCATTGACTTAATATATCGTGTTATAGTCTTTGAAGAAATTTGGTTAGAGGAACATAAATCCCCTTGCCCCTTGATAGACGTCTGGTTCATCATAACCCTGCATCACAGGCCCTTGAGATCCGTGGAATGGTCAGTGAAAATGATATGTGTAATGATGTCATAATGTCATGATGTCATGTTTGAACAATTTAATCAAACATAAACAAGACACACAAGGCCTTAGGTTCAGGCTTGCCTGGAGTTTGTAGGTAAGTACCCTCTTGAAGTTTTAGTTGGTTCAACCTGTCCTAAAAGAAGTAATCGGGTTCTAGGAGTCTCAATATCAGTAATCTTTCTCCCAGAAATTGTTTCAGCATAAGCATCTGATTTGCGATCGAAATATCCCGAGAGTCCGATCTCAATAAGTGTAGCATCGAGTATCAACCAACTTAAGTCTACACCAAAGCCGGCTATCTCACTACTTTCTAATGGCTAAGTTCTATAAACTAAGGTTCTATGGTCAGTTAGTGCTTTATGACACCATGCGGAAACCCAACATTCTACTTGACTGACTTAAGGGACACAAACACCAACCAATGTGTTGCACTAACATAGCCATCGCTTCAATTGTATCGAAATATATTGTACAATTTTCACGATCTATTGCTACTTACCTAAAATGCCCCCAGATCTGGGTATAGGATCTATACAAGAAATAAACCCAAGTATATCCCAAAATATAAATCATAAAAGGAAAACAAGTAAAGCAATGAAAGTTATCTAGCTCTTAAAGTAACCCCACTTTTAGTTCTCCCCAGCAGAGTCTCCAGTTCTGTGATACGGTGGAAGAACCGACTTTTAGGTTTTGCGTTTCATCGCAAATGTTGCGGATAGCAAGAGTCGCCACCTACTTTTATTTTATCCAATAAGGGAAAGGATGAAAGGAATAGGAACGACCTTTGAGAATTTTCTGAGTTCGGGGGGTACGTTATGAAAATGGAAAGTGTTAGCATCCTTTTCATCTGTAGTTATTTATGGGCTCTTAATCGCTAGCTCACTTTTTTGAAATGCTTTGTGTTTGTGTATGTTTGAAAATATTTTGAAAATCCATAAGTGCCGCAATTTTGTAATGATTCTCGTATCATTGAGAATGCATAAAAAATGTTTATTTTGAAAATATTTGTTGAAAAAGTGTCGTTGTGTAAAAAATGTTTTGAAATGTCTGTGAGCAAGCGATTAAGAACTATCTTCCCACTCAAAAGTCTTTGTTCTTTTCCTCCTCATTTAGATAATTCTATCGTACCATTGGTTAGTAGGAATCCTTATTGTTGGATGTGTGAGGGACAAGAGCGGGTCATCGTATAGTCATAGAAGGCAACTTGTAGGGCGCTTTCGCAATTGTCGTAAGGGACTAAGATCGTTTATCGAAGGCAGCATCAAAGGGTCATCGAGGGACTACGCTCTTTTAACTGAGGGTCTTTTCTAAATAGTCTCACGTTCTAGGGACATGACTGTTGTTTTAACCCAAAATTTTCTCTCTCATTTTACTCAAGACATGCTCATTGAGGTCCTCAATTGCTCGAGGTTGACCAAGAATTGGCCAGACAAATTCTCCTCCTAAGCATGCACTTACAACTAGGGTTTCACTTCTCATAAAGAATTTTGGATTTCAAAGGAATCAAGTGATTTCCGTGGTCCCTAATATGTCCTCAAGAATGTCCATGCCAATTTTCATGCCTTGCACTACAAGCTTGGCCAATCAATTGCTCAAATGTCTGAAAATCAACTATACTAGGTCAAAAGTCAATTGTGGCCAATATACAGTCAAACTTCAAGATTTTTGGTCAATATCAATATTTTGAAGTGATATCCATCATTTAATCAAGGGTTGATCATGATTCCTCAAGGAATGTTCTCAAAAACATCAAGAATTAAAACATGTCAAATTAGGGTTTCCTAGAGAAAGTCAATTAAACTTTGACTAGGCATAAATTTCACATGCTTCATCCATTTTGCCCCAACCAAAGCTCATTGTGAATAAAATTACATTCCATACAACTTTTCTTTTTCCCTAAAGTTCAAGAAATGCATCATTTGGAATATATAAGCTCATACATTACATGTCATTTTCAGAAAGTCAACAAAATACACTTGTTGTCAAGGAAATTAACATCAAGAAAAATCCTGCAAATGAAAAAATGGTCAACATAGAGATTGTAGGGGACATCTTGAGATTTCTAAAAATTCGAATATAATCTTGAAAATATAAAAATTGATTAAGTTATGGTTTGCACAAGTTGGGAAATTTTGGTCAAATTAATGAAATTCAAAGCATGCAAATTTGAAATTTTAGGTCAATGGCCTAACTTTTTGAGCTTCAAACATCTTCATGACCTTATGAAGGACCTCCAAACTCACTTTCACCTTGTCTTGTATTTTATTATTATTTTATTCATATTTATTTTGTTTTTATCCAAATAAATGCAAAATAAATTAAATAAAATGAAAAATAAATGGGCCAAGCGCATGAGTTGTCTTCCTTAAGGCCCATACAACAAATGATAACCTGTCAAATATGCTAAAAACTCATGAGGCCGAGAAGGGAAGGAAATATCTTTCTTTTTGAAAGTTTTTAAAGCAAAATTAAAACACCATGATCCCATTAGATTTATGCTATTTTTGTTAACCTAAGGCATTGTTTTATAAAAGCACAAAAACTCAGAAGCAAAAGCTACACACGAATCTGCCTCCAAGAAACCCTAGAAAATTTCCAAAAAATTCAAAGAAAGGGTTAAAATCCTATCACACAATCCAACCTCCCTCAGTCTATCCCGGGCACTCCATCACGCTCCTGAGAGTCCCAGGAGTCTGTCCCTATCATTCTTAAAGCTCATAGCATCCCAAATCATTGCAATCAAGTGTCACCGGTTAAGCAAGGTTTGATAGAATTGAAATTAAAAATTTATGCATTGTTGACATGTTTGATGAGTTAATTTGTGTTCAGGACACCCTTTAAGACATATTGGATGTTTCGCATGAGAGATTTGAAGCATGAATCATAGGATGCCATTGTTAGGGCATCATAAACAGAAATACTCAAACCTCATGATATAGGGAATTTTAGATCAAATAGATGCCACCATTGGATTCCTGGGGAAATTTTAAGGGGGGTAGGAAGCCTTATATGCTTTGATATCACGTGTTTTGCAGGTTTTGATTTTGACATCACCGGAGAAGATGATCGTGACCACTGCGGCTGGTGGTTTGACTTGTTTCAGGTGGTAGTTCAAGTTGGCGTGGCTCTTCCCCTTCATCCCATTGGCTGGATCAAAATAATAGATCCCTCTCTCCACTCTTGATTGCTCCACTCAAGCACTAGGGCCACACTTGGCACGCATGTGTTGTACAGTCAGCATGAGAGACTAGATTTACTTTATATATTTATGCTTGTGCTTATGTTAACGGATGTAAAGTCGTCCCAACGATTGAGTGTGTATGTGTTAAGGTGTTGCATGTATGCAAGGGTAGGGGTTCGATCCCTGCCTCTTGCATATTATTTTTCCTAATTCTTCTTTGTAGATCGAGTGCTCTCAGGTCCCATACGTGCACCATGTACCATCAGGTCATCACCATCTGATCCATATCTGAAGGCCTCAGATGCGTGTCTCATCATGAACCTTCAAAGACTCTTCACACTAATGCCAGTGCCAGCCTGGGCCTTCTCTTGGTTTGAGCCTAACAGGATTCAAATCTCACACCTCCCATTTCACTTTGAACACCAGACCCATTCTCAATTTTCTTTTTTTATTTATTGCTTTAATTAATTTTTTATTTAAAATTTTTTTTTGTTATTTAATAAGAAAATCATGAAATCATAAAAAATATATTAGGTTTAGTTTGTTTTTTTAATTAAATCAAATTTTTGTAAATTAATTTATAATTATCTTAATTTTTTTTTTAATTTTAAAATCAATAGACTTAGGATTTAATTCCTTTTTATAATAAAAAATACAAAATATAGAATTAGTTTTCTTTTTTTATTATTAATTTCAATTTCCATTAATAATTAATCTTTTTTAGATCTAGTTAGTTAATTAATTTTTACTTAAACTATTTTCTTAAAATAAATAAAACAACAAAAGGTTTTTTTTACTTAGAAGCGTTTTAGGGTTTTAGACGTCCTTTCCAAGTTGTGCGCGTTTATTATTTTAGAATTATTACTTTTATTATTAATGTATCTGCTTATGGGACGTAATAGAATAACTAGGACTTTATTTACTGTTTTTTATTTCCCCGTTTTTGGACTTGTAAATTCCCCCTCCCCGAAGCCATGTAATAGCTAGGTTTTAATTTCGTACTTTTAATTCATGTACATATATTAAATGTTTAGATGTATGGTAATAGGATTGCATGGTAAGAAATAAAAAACAAAATGTTAGCAAACCTAACACCAAGATAAATAACTGAAACACAACACACTTGCACATGCGCACCTCTAGGGTACTCCCACTTTAGTTGCCTTCGAATAAAACAGTCACAACTCTCAAAATGTGAGAGATTTTAGTGGTTATCCTCTAGTTTAAAGATCTGAAAAATTACCCTCTCGATGTTTCCTCGATATGATCTTAAAACCCTAGGGTGGTTACTAAAGTATCTTGCCCAGTTGTCTTTGTGACTGTAACGATGACGCATCGATTGTTCCTCAAACATCCAACGATACAGTTATCTACTCACTAATAGTAGGATATCAGTTTCTAAAGGAAAAGAGGAAAAGAACAAACCCTTTCGAGTAAAGTAGATAGTTCTTAGATTCTTGCTCAAGAACAATTTTTCACATACACAAAACTCTTTCCAAAAACACTTTCAAAACACTTTGTATACGTTCTCAACAATACGAGAAACATTACAAAGTTTTCCGCACTAAGGCATCTTTTCAAAATACTTTTTCAAATATACAAAACATAGGGTATTTTCAAATGAGCTAGCATCTAAGATTCCGTAGATAACTACGGATGGAAAGGGTGCTAACACCTTCCCTTTGCATAATCTACCCCCTTACTCAGAAATAATCTCGAAAGGTCTTTTTCTATTCTTTTCACCCTTTCATTTGTTGGATAAAAGAAAAGTCAGTGACGACTCTTGCTTATCGCAACATTTGCGAATACAAACGCAAAACCAATATAACAGTCAGTTCTGCCACCATATTACAAAATTGGAAACTCTGATGGGGAAAAATAAAAAGTGGAGTTACCTTAGAGTTAGATAATTTTAAATTGCTTTCCTTGTGTGTTTTTGTATGCTCTATTTTTAAATGGTTTGCTGGGATTACTATTAAAGATCCTATACCCGGATCTGGGGAACTTTTAGGTAAGCAACAATAGATCGTGGAGACTGTACGGCGTAGATCGCTATGGTTGAAGCGGTGGTTGCATTAGTGTGATACATTTGTTGGTACCGATATCCCTTATGTTAAATTTAGGAGAATACAGGGACGTTGTGTGGTGTCATAAATCACGATCTGACCTTAGAAACTTAGTTGAAAAAACTTGGCCATTAGAAAATTAGTGAGATAGTCGTCCTAGATATAAAGCTGAGGATTGGTTGATACTTGATACTACACTCTTTAAGATTGGACTTTTGGGATATTTCGGCCGCGAGAAAAGATCGCCTGAGCTAAAACAATGTCTGATAAAGAAAGATCAATGATATTGAGACTCCTTAGAACCCAGTTACTTTTCTAGGACAGGTTGAACCAACTAAACTTCAAGAGTGTATTTACCTATAAACCTCATGCAAGCCTAAACCTAAGGTCTTGTGTGTTTTGTTTGTGTGTGATTAAATTTTTTATACATAACATCATGCATCATAACATCCATTTTCATTTCACTAACCATTTCAAGGACCAAGGAACTTATCTTTGTTCTATTTTGCAGATCATGGCTTCCGTTCGTAGAAATACCATCCAAATCAGCTTTGTGAGAATACCTCTCCAACTTAAAGAGCAGGTATCAAGGGTTCCTGAGACTTCCTCGTTCACCAAGAAATATGGTCGACTTCTCAACCTGGTTACCTCAAGGTTTAATGAGAAGATGATGGGTGTACTCTTTCAGTTCTTTGACCCCAAACACCATTGCTTCACATTCCTTGACTATCAGTTGGTACCCACTATGATGCGGTGGGATAACTGACTTGAGGTTTTGCGTTTGTGTTCGAAAATGTCGCGGTTAGCAAGAGTCACCACTGAAGTTTCTTTTATCTAAAAGGAAAGGTAAAAAATCACAGGAAAGACCTTTGAGATGTTTTCTTGAGTTCGGGGGGTAGATTATGAAAAGGGAAGGTGCTAGCACCCTTTTCATCCATGGTTTTCCATGGGCTCTTAGTTACTTGTTTAGATTACTTGCTTTGTTTTTTTTGAAATGGTGTTTGATGTGGTTTTGAAAGTATTTTGTAAAAGAGGCCATTCATTTAGGCAATCTTTGTAATGATTCTCGTTCGTAAGAATGTATACAAAGATGTTGGTCTTTTGAAAATGTTTTCAATGTTTTGCTAGATGTTTTGAAATGTGTGTGTGTTTGTTTTTAAAAATAGGAAGGATTGTTTTGAAATGGAGCAAGTAACTTAGAAGCTATCTACCTACTCAAATGTCTTTCTTGTGCATTTTTATTCCTTTGACATTGTTGACTTACCATCGATTTGGTAAGCAAACCTATCTTTGGATGTAAGCGGGACGGGCGTGGGTGATCGTATGACCATGATAGCAATGTTGCCAAGTATCTTAGCAATTTTTGAGGGACCAAGATCATTTTGTTTTAGGCAACCTTGAATAGTGTCATCGAGGGACGATGATCTTATATTTTTTTTGTTTTGCCAAGATACTTCGCGTGCGTAACATGGCCATTTTATTTTAGGCAACCAAGTGGGAGAAACCCTAGGGGTGTTTGTGTGCAAAGTGTGTCACTTTCATGCTTTTGTCTTGCATTTAGGGTTTTCTATTTTGCTTTGTTTTTGTTCTTGTCATGCAAACCCTAATTTACTAATCATGGTATAAAAGCGATAAATTTCGTAAAATAAACTAAGCTATTACAACAATTATTATGGGAGGGGGGATACAAGTTTGAATGGGGATTTTGCACAAATAAAAACCTAAATATATTATTACAACCAAATCAAATATTGCGCGAATTAAATAAATACAGTACAAATATTTAAAATGCAATGCAATGTTTATGTTAAAAAAATGTTTTGTGTTTTTGTATGAGAAAAATAATTAATTCAAACCCTAGAAAATAAGGAAAAAATATATAATTCTTTTTGAAAAGGGGTAAACCCTAGTTTTCAATTAAAAGAAAATAAATATTCTATATTTATTTTTGTACATTTTTTTGTATAAAAGAAAATATTATACCTAAATATTGAAAATTAAATATGTATAAAAAATAAGTATTTATGAGTATAAATAGTATAAAAATATTAAGTATTTTTTATTGTATTTACAAACTATTTAAGAAATAAGTTCTATCCTACTCAAAATATATTAATTTTTATGTAAAAAATAATAAAATAATAAAATAAAAATTGTAAATATAAAGAAATTATTTTTGGAATTTTTTTATTATTCAGAAAAAATAATCAAAAGCAATAAATATAGAAATATGAAAAAATATGAAAAATATAAAAAGTTCAGCTAGGGGGTGCAAATAACAAGTCAAGAGGTGCAAATAACAAAAGCAAAAAGCCCAAGGCGCCAAAAAGCCCAGAACATCATCGTCCCTGTCCTCTGGCCAACTTCTGCGCGCGTTTTTGTTCAAACCTGCAACTTGCTCATGCTTTCATAAAAACAAAAACTCATAACATGAAACATATGGCATTTGAGCTCACGGTTCTAACCATATAAATTATGTAATCTAACTCTTAAAGATCAAAGAGAATTTTTGAACCCCTAATTTGTGACCTAACTTTTTCAGCATTTTCAATCTTCAAATTCTCTTAGCACAAGTAATATAAATGAAAAGTAATTATATGTACAACTTTATCATGATAAGGACTACATTTTTTCTTCACAAATCGTGGCTTGACGTTTCCTATTCAGAGAGATAGAGTTTGAAAAAATACCTCCTTCAGCTGGATTTGAGTAGGGCAATGTATGGACTTTAATGGAGGCCTGATGATTGTTTGAGCTTTCTTGAACTTCTCTGAAGCTATTCCAATGCTTATCTTGCTTTGAGGATGGCTGGAACTCTCTAGACAAGTTAAGCTGCAAGCTTCCAAAGTGAAAATGGTGGATGCTGAAATAGGGGTTACAGAACTACGGTGATGGCTTGGATTTCTTTGGTATGATGTTTATGAGATGCTTGAAGTGTTTAAACACAAAACGCACGAGCCAAATGAGAGTTGCTTGTGCTTTTGCAGAATCTGAGTGTTTGGGAAAAAATTTGATGTTTTTGAGTTTCATAGAGTTTCAGGTTCAATCCAAGAGTGTTATGCCTTGTAACAAGTTTGTATATTTGTATAGGAATGATACAAAGTCATCCCTTACTAGATGTAGAAGCTTTGGACCTTTTTGCAACTTTTCTTGCATTTTAAGTAAAGTGAAGTGACCAATCCCACATGCTTGTACTAGATGGCTTGAGATCTGATAAGGGTTGGTACACATTTCTTGAGACCTGTAGAAATTGCTTGTACCAGATGGACAGGTTCAATGCTCAAGATTGACAAAGTTGCAAAAGTTCAACTTTATGAAAATGGCATTGTAACCTTTTGGCCAAAAATGGAAATACACTTTGTGTAATGCTTCAAAAGCAAAGATAAAGCCTTTGTCAACTGAGTTTGCATTTAATTATGGAGTGTATAGCAAGCTTAGGACCTGTAAATCAAGATACAACCAACATAGATTTGATTTGCAACTTGATGCTATGTGAAAATGGCTTGAACAAAAGTGAAAAAATGCCAACTTCCCTTCCTCGATTCTCCCTACTCAAAAATGATCTTGGAGAGTTCTTGGAAATTTTGGAAAGCTTGAAATGTACTATATAATCCATATTTGAAATTAAATTTGAGATACCTCTTGGAACTAGGTGAAAAGTGTCCATGAAGTTGGGTCCAAAACCTGCCTAAATTAGGGCAAAATTTCACTAAGTTAAGAAGTTCATGGACCTATATTCACAAATTCATAACCTGAGATCCAAGAATATTTTCGGAAATGTTTGTGAAGAAAAGTTGTAGATTTCATGGAGGACTACAACTTTCATGTTGGAAGTTTTCTTTGAATCAAAATTCATCATGGTGAAAAAGTGGTGAAAAGTTGGGAAAAAATAAGAAATTTTTATACTTAGAAAAATTCTTAGTTATGAAATTTTTTCAAATTAAAACCCTAATTTTCAATTTTGAGTTTCTTGGTGAAAAAGTTTCATATTTTGACATATCTTGATGAATTATGACTCTTGGCACTTGATTTTGACCAAAAAGTCAAAGTTTGACTTTTCGGTGTACAATTGACTTTTGATTAGTTGACTGCAAAATTCAACTATCAATCCAATGAACTTGAGATATTTTGAACCATGTAATTAGGTCAAGATGATGCCATTGAACCCTTGAAAGCATGTTTAAACTCAATTGGTCATTGGCTTGGTTAAAAATCAGAAATTGCCCTTTCTCAGTCAAAACCCTAATTTTGACCATTTTGCCCTTTTGATGATTTGATCAAATTTCTTGAGGAGTTGTGATCCAAACTTGATCAAATGGTACATATGAGTCTAAAATGTTGATGTGGATCAAAAGTTATGAAGTTTGACTGTAAATTGGCCATGGTTGACTTTTTCCCCAATACAGCTGATTTTTAGGTCAACTGTCCAATTGACTGACCAAAAATGTGGCTCAAGGCTTGAAACTTAACATGAGCAATCTTAGGGGTCCAAAATGATGTATGAAAGTTAAATGAATCATTGGTGGTCCAAAAATCCTTGTGCAAACTCAAACCCTAATTTTGGGTTGTCAGTGCAAGATGAGATGTCCTGAGCTGAGCAAACCCTAATCTAGTTTTGAGTCAAAGAGATCTTGTGAGAAAAGTCTTGTTAAATGAGAGGGAAAATTTTGGGGTACAAAAGCTTCGCCTGTTCAATCTTCTCGAAGGTAAAAGATGATTGGACACTAGAGTGCCCATAAATTTGCACTCGTCAAAATGTAGTTGAGGAAATGGGCTTAAAGATGCCATTTAGAGAGTTGATAGAATCATGTGGGAGATGGGCTTGTAGATGCCATCCAAGAATGTTTGTTGAATTGTACGTTGTAAGTCATAAGAATAAGTATCAGAATGGTATCCGCATCTGGAACGTATCTGAGTTGTATCTTGAACTTGCAAACTGAATGAGCAACAAAATAGCATCCGTGTCTGGAGCATATCTGAGCTGTATCTGTACTTTGAATCTGAATAAATGACAGAATGGCAACCGTGTCTGGAGCGTATATGGACTGCATCTTGAAGTTGAGGTCTGAATGAGTAATAGAATGGCTTTCGTGTCTGGAGCGTATCTGAACTGTATCTGAACTTGAAATCTGAATAAGGGCCAGAATGGCATCCGTGTCTGGAGCGTATCTGAACTTGAAAACTAAATGAGTATCAAAAAGGCTTCCGTGTCTAGAGCGTATCTGAACTGTATCTGAAATCTGAATCTGAATGAGTAATAGAATGACTTCCGTGTCTGGAGTGTATCTGTACTGTATCTGAAAGCTGAATCTGAATGAGTAACAAAATGACTTCCATGTCTGGAGTATATCTGTATTGTATCTGAAAGCTGAATCTGAATGAGTAATAGAATGACTTTCGTGTCTGGAGTGTATCTGTATTGTATCATGATTGCATATTGTTAAACGGTAGCTGTTAATCTTATCCTGAAAAGGGTAAAATGTTAGCTGAAACATAAAGTTATGTTGCATGAAATGTATGATGTAATATATGTAATTTATCAATGTTTATGATATATGGATGTAATGTATGCACATGTAAGCTGATTCGTTGTATTGTTGAGGAAAATAAATCCTTGACTGTTGAGGAAAATAAATCCTTGATTGCTGAGGATAATAAATCCTTGATTGCTGAGGATATGTGGATTCTCCATTTCTTGAAGTTGGAGTTTTGACAAAACTTCTGTTGCGAGCGATGCCATATACTGCTTGAGTAATCTGCTTGGGGAATCAAGAGAATTTTGATGACTTCTACTGGGGATTACACAATGGTAATCCTTGTTCTGCTAGGGAATAAAGAAAACTCTGTGGGGAAGAAGACTTATTCCTGTTTGGAAAAAGTTCGGGAGTTTCGGTCGTCTGCCACTCTATTGGGAAATTATCCTAGGTTGGGGAGAAACAAAAGTTAACTATTATCTGGTTGATTTTCAGGCTTCAAGATAACTTGTTGGGGAATTTGGGAGAGATTGAATGGTTTCTGCTGGGGATCTTAATGATGTATTGTAGGGATTGCTCATGGAATAGCCTAAAGACGTTTTCCTATCCTTTCAACCTGTCAGTAATTGTTCTTTTCCATTTTGTTTATTTGTAAGCAATAATTATGTTCAAATGCATATGTTCATTAATGAATCATTGGACGTTTTTGCAAATAAAAACACAAGTATAAAGAAAAAAGGCAAATAGTTTTCTGTACTTTGAAAGAGATGTCTTTATATTTACTTTGAATAAGTATTTTGTACAAAGGAGACAGACATCCTAGTAAGAGGATGGTGTCATAAAAGTAAGAAAAATTTATACAGAGAAAGAATAGCTATATGTGATAATCACATGGGTTTCCTATTCTGCTATAGCTTCTGTATCTCTGAATATCTTGTCTGTCCGTTGCTTCGTCCGAAGATGATTGAATTGATCAGAAGCTCTGAGTTTGTCTGTGAAGAGATTGTCCTTAAAGTGATCCGACGAGACATAGTCATACGCTTTAATTCCCTAACGTTTGCCTGAACAGCCCTTTCGGGTTCCCAGTCCACCGGGAAACCCTTTTTTGCTCAAGTCGCCCTTTCGGATTTTCAACTTGCCGGGTGTACAGATTTTTTTTATTTTATCCCTAATTTTTTCCTGATCCTTTTGGTTCATCGGGATGCCCTTGTTTTGCCTAGGTGTGTCAACCTAGCGGGTCTCTTATGCGTAGTATCTTTTGACTATGTCTGCGTTCGTAGGGTGTGGCAGGTCGTCTCTGTCCATGGTGGTTAACATCATTGCCCCACCAGAAAAGATGTTCTTGATTGCAAATGGTCCTTCATAGGTAGGAGTCCATTTTCCCTTGGGATCACTTTGTGGCAAGATGGTGCGCTTGATCACTAGATCTCCAACTTGATATACCTGGCGCTTGACTTTCTTGTTGAAAGCCTTGATCATTTGTTTTTTATACGTCTAACCATGGAAAACAGCAGTAAGCCTCTTTTCGTCAATTAAGTTCAGTTGATCAAGTCGGGTTTGGATCCAATCGTCTTCACTCAATCCTCCATCCTTCATGATTCTCAAAGAAGGGATTTGAACCTCAATAGGCAAGACAACCTCCATGCCATAAACCAAAGAATAGGGTGTTTCCCCAGTCCATTCGTTCAATGGTGATCTGGGAAGCCTCGTTATCCCAATTAAGTTTAAACATAGATGACATTGTAGCTAGAGCATCTGCTAGCTGATTTTCTTCTCGCAGGAAATGCTCGAAGTTAATCTACTCGAAATGTGGTAGTAATGTCAAAACATGTTCTTTGTAAGGGATAAGGTTTGGATTCTTAGTGTCCCGCTCTCCTTTGATCTGACTGATTTCCAAAGTTGAATCCCCGAACACAACTAAAGATTTGATTCCCAAGTCTATGGCAGCCTTGCGACCAAAGATACATGCTTCGTATTCTGCCATGTTGTTCGTATAATTGAAGCAAAGTATGGTAGTAAAAGGAGTATGGGATCCTTTCGGAGATATGAGTATAGCACCGATACTGTTACCAAGTGCATTGGATGCCCCATCAAAGTACAGGGTACATCGGGATCCTTGTCTAGGTTCGTCATATGGCCTGATTTCTTCATTGTTGTCCAATGTCATGATGTCTTCGTCAGGGAAGTCGAACTTCATGGACTGATAATCTTCTACGGCTTGACGAGCAAGATGATCAGCTAGTACGCTGCCCTTTATAGCTTTTTGGGTCGTGTACTGTATGTCATATTCCATTAGGATCATCTGACATCTAGCTATCCTCCCAGACAGAGCATGCTTTTCAAAGATGTACTTTATCGGATCCATCTTAGATATCAGCAAAGTGGTATGAGTCAACATATACTGTCTTAGCCGGCGAGCAGCCCATACCAGAGTGCAGCAAGTTTTCTCGAGCAGTGAATATCTGGTTTCACAGTCGGTAAACTTTTTGCTCAGGTAATAAATAACGTGCTCTTTTCGGCCAGACTCGTCATGCTGCCCCAGTACGCACCCCATTGAATTCTCTAAGTCGGTCAGATACATGATTAGTGGTCTTCCCTCGACTGGTGGCATCAAGACAGGAGGTTCTAGTAAATACTCTTTGATTTTATCGAAAGCAATCTGACATTCATCATTCCATCTGACTACTTGATCTTTCTTTAACAGTTTAAAGATTGGTTCACAAGTATATGTTAGGTGAGAAATGAATCTGGCAATGTAGTTTAGGCGTCCCAAAAAACCTCTGACTTCCTTCTCAGTGCGAGGAGCAGGCATTTCTTGTATCTCTTTAACCTTGGAAGGATCAACCTCGATGCCTTTGTTGCTGACAAAGAAACCTAAGATTTTACTGGACCGGACTCCGAATGTGCACTTGTTCGGATTCAACCTTAGTTTGTACTCCTTCAATCTTACAAACAGCTTTTGCAAGTGATCAAGGTGTTCTTCTTCAGTTTGTGATCGGGCTATCATGTCATCTATGTAGACCTCTATCTCAAGATGTATCATATCATGAAATAAAGCTACCACGGCGCGTTGATAGGTTGCCCCGACATTCTTCAGTCCAAATGGCATCACTTTGTAGCAGAACATACCCCACTGTGTGACAAATGTAGTTTTCTCCATGTCCTCAGGTGCCATTTTGATTTGGTTGTAGCCTGAGAATCCGTCCATGAAAGAAAATATTTTGTGCTGGGCTATATTATCAACCAGGATGTCGATGTGTGGAAGTGGAAAATCATCTTTAGGGCTGGCCCTGTTTAAATCTCTATAATCCATGCACATTCTTACTTTGCCGTCCTTTTTAGGCACAGGAACAATGTTGGCAACCCATTGAGGATAAGAAGTAACAGCCAGAAATCCAACATTGAACTATTTCATAACTTCTGCTTTGATCTTCTCTGACATATTAGGTCTCATGCGGCAGACTTTTTGTTTCACTGGAGGACAGTCTTCTCTTGTGGATAGACAATGTACCACGATGTCTGTATCGAGTCACGACATGTCTTCGTATGACCAAGAAAAGATCTCAACATAATCATGCAATAGCTGAATTAGGCGCTCCTTGACACTCGGCTCTAGATTGGCACCCACTTTGATTTCCTTTTTATCTTACTCGGTACCCAAGTTGATTGTATCCAACAGCTCCTCATGAGGCTGAATTGCTCTTTCCTCTTGCTGTAATAGTCTGGCCAATTCCCCTGGCACCTCAAAATCTTCCTCACCTTCATATTCAGCTTGGTAGATCAGATCTTCAGAGTCAATGAAGGCTATAGCAGTATCGTTACCCATGGGATCCGGAATGGAAGGGTACCTTCATTTGTGAGTGTGTGTGTGTAAGGGTATAGCCATCTTAAAACAATAAAAAGTAAAAGAAAGGCAATGAGCATAAAAAGTTTATATGTGAAAAAGCGTCCATGATTCATTGAATGTCATATGTAGATGAAATAAAAACCCTTACAAATGGACCATTGTGCCTCGGGTAAGACACAAGGTTTTTAAAGTGAGAATTGTTCGTGAATATTACAAATCTGACAGAAATGTAAAAGATAAATTACTGCGAGATGAAAGTTATTGGGATGAAGTCTCTGGCTTCCCAGTTGTGACGTCCTCCACTGATAGTAGGAAATATCCAATCTTCCAGGCTGCCATCCTCTTCATTGTCTTCTACTGCATTGACGCTTCAGTTGCTAATCTTCACAGGTGGCCCCCCAGCACGGGCACGGCGCACGGCCTTCTGACCAGTTGAAGTAAACCCTAAGCCAAACTTGTCTGATTTGTACAGAATGTATGGAAGCTACCCCCAGATGGTGCATCCCCCTTCTTCCACTACTACCCTTGCATCCTTTAGAGATGATATCAGAGTGGAGGTCTTGTGATCTTAGGAATTGAGGATACCGCCTTGGTCGCCGCTACTTCTGGAGAGACTTCTTCAAAATGTTGGAAAGGGGTTTCAATGAACTCGCAATCCAACTCCACATATCGGAAAGGATTCAGATGACTAATCATATACTCCTCCTCCCCATGGACAGTTATGATCTTTCCTTGGACTGGGTATTTCAGCATCTGATGTAAGGTGGAAGTGACAACACCGGTATTATGGATCCAGGGGCGTCCCAATAGACAGGAATAAGAAGGATGGATGTCCATCACATAGAAGGTTGAGTTGAAAACCTGAGTTCCCACCTTTATTGGGATGTCCACCTCCTCGTGGACCATCCTCTTTGAACCATCAAAAGCTCTCACCACTATGTTGATGGGTTTTAAAGTCAGCCCCTCACAATCCAATCTATCAAGGGCTTTCTTCGGTAAGACGTTTAAAGATGATCCAGTATCAACCAAGACATGAACTAGGGTTGTTCCCCTGCACTCCACTGAGACATGTAATGCCTCGTTGTGTTTTCTCCCTCTGGGTGTCAAATCAGCATCGGAGAAACCCATACCATTATCAGCTGTCAAACTGGCCATACAATCCTGGAACTGGTCAGCAGACGTTTCTTGCGGCACATGAACTGTCTTCAAAAATTTTACCAGTACTTTGGCATGTGCTTCAAAGCACAGCAGCAGGGCTAGCATGGAGATCTTGGAAGGGGTTTTCCCCAACTGTTCAACCACATCATAATCACTTTTCTTTATTATCCTCAGGATTTCTTCCATCTCCTTCTTGGATGTTTCAGGAACAACTAGTGATTGAGCCTTTGTCTGGACAGGCTCCTCTTGAATGTTTTTTCCTTTATTCTCAGTAGTGGAAGTAGGGATAAGAATCGTGTTGTCTTTGTCGGTAGGTACACTTGCAGGTATAATCACTGGTGTAGAGGTAATCTTCGGAACAGCCATGGGTCCAAAGACTTCCGTTGGAGGGGCAATCTCTGGAGTGAAGACTCTACCACTGCGGGTAATCTTGCTAGTTCTGACAATATTGCTAATGTCGGAATTGTTCTCTTCGGAGCTTTCTTCTTCGGCAGTCATGTCATCCTATTTAATACCATGGTAGTAGATTTCTCCACCATAATTCCATGGTATTGTTTTATCTGATTTGTATGGGGCCGGCCCGGGCATTGTAATCTTGAGTGGAGTAGTCTTTGGAGAAGGTGTAATCCTAACGGGTCTTTTAGGGGCCCTGGAAGGATTGGCGTAGATGGTTATAATTGAAACTTCTTTAACTAGAATGGGTGAAACGGGAGCATTCTCAAACAAAATTTCTTGGTTATCCATCATTCGTTGGATACCTTTCTTCAACAGAGGGCAGTCAAATAATGAGGACAGGCAAACATGGAAGTCTTGGCCACAACCTGGGAAAATACCAGCTTTCAACAAATTCAACTTAATAATCGGGAGCAGAGTCAACAGTTCATCCACGGTAGCAACAAACAGATCTTCTTCAACACCGTTTGCATTGTAACCATGCCTAGGCATTGGAGCGGAAATAACATTCGGTTTCTCAGGCGCTTTAAACTCAACCTCCTTCGCGTCTATCAGGTCTTGGATTTTATTCTTCAGAGCCCAACAGCTGTTGGTGTCGTGCCCTGGACTTTCAGAATGGTACGCGCATCTGGCGTTGGGATGGTAGTATGGAGACGCAGTATTGGGATTCTTTGGGCCTCTTTTAGAGTGGCCAGATTCAACTTCAGAAGATGTGGTAGAACTTTAGCTGGAGTCATGTTAATCTTGGTAAATTGCCGAACAGGCCTTTCTACCCTTTGCTGGTTATTTCTTGGCTGGTCTGCTGCAGGCTTCGGAATCATAACGGCCCCCACCATTGGTCGGCACTCAGTTCTTCCCTGATTCCTCTGTGAATAGACAGCAGATACTTCCTTCCTTCCAGTGAAGGGCTTTTTCACAGCTGTTGAGGCAGACGCGTCCTTTTGAATCTTCCCACTTCTTATACTAGCTTCCACCCTTTTGCCGGTTATATCAATTCAGTAAACCCTACTGAGGAACTCCCAATTAGATGATTGAAGAAAGGCCTGATAGAGTTCCAAGGAACATGTCCACTAACTCCCTTTCTGATAGAGGGGGTTGCACCCTTCCGGCTAGGTCTCTCCACTTTTGCGCGTAATCTTTAAAGCCCTAATTGGAAACCATAGCCATACTCTGAAGCTGAGTACGGGTAGGTGCCAAGTCGGAGTTGTATTGATATTGTTTACAGAAAGCGGCGGCCAGGTCTTCCCAATTGTGGACGTCAGCCCTTTCTAATTGGTAGAACCAATCAAGTTGCGTTCCTGATAAACTGTCTTGGAAAAAGTGGACCCACAGGTTTTTGTCGGCAGAATATGGTTGAATCTTCCTGACATATGATCTGAGGTGCATTTTAGGGCAAGACACCCCATCGTACTTGGCAAATAGTGGCACTTTAAACTTTGGCGGGATTATAATTCCTTACACCAGCCCTAACTCCTCAAAATCTAGCCCAGGTACTCTCTGGATTTCCATAGCGCTTAGTCGCTCTTCAAGGTGTTTGTACTTGTCATCATCCGGAGGGTATTATTGTTCAGAGTAGTCCTCCTCTTCCTCTTCTTCTTCTTCAGAATCTGATGGTACCGTCGTTACTTTTCCTTTTCTTTCCCCTTCATCAGATGTTGTTTGAAAATCTAAGGTCCTTCTGGCTTGTCCCTGCAATCTTCTGCCCATGATTACCACACCAACTGGCTTCTTCTTCTTTTTCTCTTTTTCTTTTTCTAGCAGAGTCTTCAGCTCCTCTTGCCCCTTGGCTAAGGTCATGAGTAACTGTTGAAATTGCGTATTCTGAGCTTGAAGATCTTTGATCGTTTGTTAGAGATCCATCATACTGAAATAAACAGTAGAGAGATGATGAAACTTATTGCAAAGACCTGTTTATGTTTATGATGAATGATATGTATTCATGCAATGTTTTCAAGGATTTAGAAATTCAAATTTGTTTTAAAAAAAAAGAAACACACGTCATATTAATAAAATAGAATTTGAGTACATCAATGCCCCTTGGGAAAAATAATACAAAATTCTAAGGTAAAAAGACATTGCGCATCCTCGTTGGTGCAATGTAGGTATTGAGAGTCTTCTCTTCATGAAGTAGCCGAGTGAGTTCCAAAACCTTCTTCTCGCTTGCGTAGAATTGGGCTTCAAAAGTATTGCGCTCTCCCTTGAGTTGTATCCAATCCCTTTGTAGATCTTCGAGTGATGTCGGCATGTCAGGATGTAGGATAGTGTGTGGAACTTCTCCTTCCTTAATAGGATCTATAATCATTGGGAGAATGGAGGGATAAGGAATCATAAGACTTTGAGCGCGGGTTCGTACCCACTTGAGGTAAGGCTCAAGAGGGATGGAATTCTTGTGTCCCAAAGTCTTGCTATCCACCTTGTTTGGCATCCTCCAAGCTCGGATGAATCTCTGACGAAGTCCTTGATCGTTGTTGTCGTAGTCGAAAACTAATCCTTGAATCAGCATATCATTTGGGCCATCCCTTCAGGCATAACCAAACTGTCTTAGAGCTAAGCACGGATTGTAGGGGATGCCTCCCCTAATGCCAAGTAGAGGGACATTGGGGAATTCCCCATAATGGTCAACAATAATAACATTCTCTTTGGATCGAGAACACCAATGGATATCTGAATGTTTAAGTGTCATTAACCTTTGTGACCACCTCAAACCTTGATCATTCTTCAAGACTGATTGGGGAAGATAAGAAATAAACCATCTTTCCAGGAGAGGAGTACAACACATCAGAACACCTCTTTTCCTCATTGTACGAGTGTGAAAAGAGTGTAGGATATCCCCAAGCAATGTAGGCACCGGGTTGCGAGACATGAAGATTTTGACAACGCTTACATCTATGAGTTGGTCAGGATTAGGGAACAAGACCATCCCATAGATGAGAAGAGCTACAATCTCCTCAAAAGCTTGCAAGTCTAGGGAATTCCAACAACTTTGGGCCTTCTCAAATAGAAACTTTGACAAGAAGCCTTTGACACCACTTCTAGTTTCCCAATGAGTTGTGACATCAGATGAGTGCAAGTGCAGGGCTTGAGCAATCTCTTCTGGCTTTGGATCTCTTTCCGTACCGTTGAAAGGTAGTTGATTCAGAATAGGAATCCTCAGAAGTTGAGAGAATTCTTACAAAGTGGGCACAAGTTGATAGTCAGGAAATGTGAAGCAATCATGCAAAGGGTCAAAGAACTAGAAGAGAACTTTCATCATATCCTCCTCTGTGTTGGAAGTGACCAAGTTGATTAGGCGACCATGTCTCTTGGTGAACTGAGAGTTCTCAGGGATCCTTGAAGCTATCTCCTTGAGTTATGGAGGAATTCTTACAAGGTTGATTTGGATAGTTTTCCTGCGAAGTGAATCCATAACCTACAAAACAAGAACAAAGATGAATCTCCAAAATCCTTGAAATGGTTAGTGAATGCATATGATGTTCATGATGTCCATGATGTTATGCATAAGTATATATGTACAAGCAAATCAAACAAGTTCCTAGTTTAGGCTTGCATGGGGTTTCATAGGTAAGTACCCTCTTGAAGTTTAGTTGGCTCAACCTGTCCTAAAAATAGTAACCGGGTTCTAAGGAGCTCAATATCACTGGATTGTTTCCTTGTTCATTGTTTCAGTTCAAGCCTCTTCATTGGAGATCAAAATATTCTAATAAACCAAACCTCAATGAGTGTAGTATCGAGTATCTACCAACTTCGGACTGCACCAAAGCGGGTCATCTCACTATATCCTAAAAGGCCAAGTTGGTCAAGTAAAGGTTCTAGAAGTTCATTAGTGCTTCATGACATCACTCAGCGGCCCCGTGTTCTCTTTGATTGACTCAAAGGCTACCGGTACCCACAAATATGTCGCACTAATATAGCTATTGCTTAGACCATGTCGGTATACCCCGCACAGTTTGCACAATGTATTGCTATTTACCTATAATGTTTCCCAAATCCGGGTGGAGGATTCAAACCCAAACAAAGAACCAAAATTGTAAAGCAAACAAGTCAAACAATTGCAATCAAATAAAGGTGATCTAAACCCTAAGGTAACCCCACTTTTAGAATCATCCCCAACAGAGTCGCCAGTTCTGTGATGCGGTGGGAGAACTGACTTGAGTTTTGCGTTTTTGTTCGCAAATGTCGCGGTTAGCAAGAGACACCACCGACTTTTCTTTTATCCAAAAGGAAAGGTAAAAAAGAATAGGAAAGACCTTTGAGATGTTTTCTTGAGTTCGGGGGGTAGATTATGAAAAGGGAAGGTGCTAGCACCCTTTTCATCCATGGTTTTCCATGGGCTGTTAGTTACTTGTTTAGATCACTTGCTTTGTTTTGTTTGAAATGGTGTTTGATGTGGTTTTGAAAGTATTTTGTAAAAGAGGCCATTCGTTTAGGCAATCTTTGTAATGATTCTCGTTCGTAAGAATGTATACAAAGATGTTGGTCTTTTGAAAATGTTTTCAATGTTTTGCAAGATGTTTTGAAATGTGTGTGTGTTTGTTTTTGAAAATAGCAAGGGTTGTTTTGAAATGGAACAAGTAACTTAGAAGCTATCTACCTACTCAAATGTCTTTCTTGTGCATTTTTATTCCTTTGACATTGTTGACTTACCATCAATTTGGTAAGCCACCCTATCTTTGGATGTAAGCGGGACGGGCGTGGGTCATCGTATGACCATGATAGCAATGTTGCCAAGTATCTTAGCAATTTTTGAGGGACCAAGATCATTTTGTTTTAGGCAACCTTGAATAGCGTCATCGAGGGACTATGATCTTATATTTGTTTTGTTTTGCCAAGATACTTCGCGTGCGTAACATGGCCATTTTATTTTAGGCAACCAAGTGGGAGAAACCCTAGGGGTGTTTGTGTGCAAAGTGTATCATTTTCATGCTTTTGTCTTGCATTTAGGGTTTTCTATTTTGCTTTGTTTTTGTTCTTGTCATGCAAACCCTAATTTACTAATCATGGTATAAAAGCGATAAATTGCGTAAAATAAACTAAGCTATTACAACAATTATTATGGGAGGTGGGATACAAGTTTGAATGGGGATTTTGCACAAATATAAACCTAAATATATTATTACAACCAAATCGAATATTACGCGAATTAAATAAATACAGTACAAATATTTAAAATGCAATGCAATGTTTATGTTAAAAAAATGTTTTGTGTTTTTGTATGAGAAAAATAATTAATTCAAACCCTAGAAAATAAGGAAAAAATATATAATTCTTTTTGAAAAGGGGTAAACCCTAGTTTTCAATTAAAAGAAAATAAATGTTCTATATTTATTTTTGTACATTTTTTTTGTATAAAAAAGTAAATAAATAATATTATACCTAAATATTAAAAATTAAATATGTATAAAAAATAAGTATTTATGAGTATAAATAGTATAAAAATATTAAGTATTTTTTATTGTATTTACAAACTATTTAAGAAAATAAGTTCTATCCTATTCAAAATATATTAATTTTTATGTAAAAAATAATAAAATAAAAATTGTAAAAATTAATAAATTATTTTTGGAATTTTTTTATTATTCAGAAAAAATAATCAAAAGCAATAAATATATAAATATGAAAAAATATGAAAAATATAAAAAGTTCAGCCAGGGGGTGCAAATAACAAGTCAGAAGGTGCAAATAACAAAAGCAAAAAGCCCAAGGCGCCAAAAAGCCCAGAACATCATCGCCCCTGTCCTATGGCCAGCTTCTGCGCATGTTTTTGTTCAAACCTGCAACTTGCCCATGCTTTTAAAAACTCATAACATGAAACATGTGGCATTAGAGCTCACGATTCTAACCATATAAATTATGTAATCTAACTCTTAAAGATCAAAGAGAGTTTTTGAACCCCTAATTCATGACCTAAATTTTTCAGCATTTTCAATCTTCAAATTCTCTTAGCACAACTAATATAAATGAAAAGTAATGATATGTACAACTTTATCATGATAAGGACTACATTTTTTCTTCACAAATCGTGGCTTGAGGTTGCCTATTCAGAGAGATAGAGTTTGAAAAAATACCTCCTTCAGCTGGATTTGAGTAGGGCAATGTAGGGACTTTAATGGAGGCGTGATGATTGCTTGAGCTTCCTTGAACTTCCCTGAAGCTATTCCAATGCTTATCTTGCTTTGAGGATGGCTGGAACTCTCTAGACAAGTCAAGCTACAAGCTTCCAAAGTGAAAATGGTGGATGCTAAAACAGGGGTTACAGAACTAGGGTGATGGCTTGGATTTCTTTGGTATGATGTTTATGAGATGCTTGAAGTGTTTAAACACAAAACGCATGAGCCAAATGAGAGTTGGTTGTGCTTTTGCAGAATCTGAGTGTTTGGGCAGAAATTTGGTGTTTTTGAGTTTCAGAGAGTTTCAGGTTCAATCCAAGCGTGCTATGCCTTGTAACAAGTTTGTATATTTGTATAGTAATGATACAAAGTCAGCCCTTACTAGTTGTACAAGCTTTGGACCTTTTTGCAACTTTTCTTGCATTTTAAGTAACGTGAAGTGACCAATCCCGCATGCTTGTACTAGCTGGCTTGAGAGCTAATAAGAGTTGGTACACATTACTTGAGACCTGTAGAAATTGCTTGTACCAAAGGGACAGGTTCAATGCTCAAGATTGACAAAGTTGCAAAAGTTCAACTTTATGAAAATGGCATTGTAACCTTTTGGCCAAAAATGGAAATACACTTTGTGTAAAGCTTCAAAAGCAAAGATAAAGCCCTTGTCAACTGAGTTTGCATTTAATTATGGAGTGTATAGCAAGCTTAGGACCTGTAAAGCAAGATACAACCAGCATAGATTTGATTTGCAACTTGATGCTATGTGAAAATGGCTTGAACAAAAGTGAAAAAATTCCAACTTCCCTTCCTCGATTCTCCCTACTCAAAAATGATTTTGGAGAGTTTGTGGACATTTTGGAAAGCTTGAAATGTTCTCTATAATCCATATTTGAAATGCAATTTGAGATACCTCTTGGAACTAGGTGAAAAATGTCCATGAAGTTGGGTCCAAAACCTGCCTAAATTAGGGCAAAATTTCACTAAGTTAAGAAGTTCATGGACCTATATTCACAAAATCATAACTTGAGATCCAAGCTTCTTTTGGGAAAAGTTTGTGCAGAAAATTTATATATTTCATGTAGGACTACAACTTTCATGTTGGAAGTTTTCTTTGAATCAAAATGCATCACGGTGAAAAAAGTGGTGAAAAGTTGGGAGAAAATAAGAAAAATTTTATACTTAGAAAATTCTAAGTTATGAAATTTTTTCAAATTAAAACCCTAATTTCCAATTTTGAGTTTCTTGGTGAACAAGTTTCATATTTTGACATATCTTGATGAATTATGACTCTTGGCACTTGATTTTGACCAAAAAGTTAAAGTTTGACTTTTTAGTGTACAGTTGACTTTTGATCAGTTCACTACAAAATTCATCTGTCAATCCAATGAACTTGAGATATTTTGAACCATTTAATTAGGTCAAGATGATTCCATTGAACCCTTGAAATCATGTTTGAACTCAATTGGTCATTGGCTAGGTTAAAAATCAGAAATTGCCCTTTCTTAGTCAAAACCCTAATTTTGACCATTTTGCCCTTTTGATGATTTGATCAAATTTCTTGAGGAGTTGTGATCCAAACTTGATCAAATGGTACATATGAGTCTAAAATGGTGATGTGGATAAAAAATTATGAAGTTTGACTGTAAATTGGCCATGGTTGACTTTTTCCCCAATACAGCTGATTTTTAGGTCAATTGTCCAATTGACTGACCAAAAATGTGGTTCAAGGCTTGAAACTTAACATGAGCAATATTAGGGGTCCAAAATTATGTATGAAAGTCAAATGAAGCATTTGTGGTCCAAAAATCCTTGTGCAAACTCAAACCCTAATTTTGGGTTGTTAGTGCAAGATAAGATGTCTTGAGCTGAGCAAACCCTAATCTAGTCTTGAGTCAAAGAGATCTTGTGAGAAAAGTCTTGATAAATGAGAGGGAAAATTTTGGTGTAGAACACACACCATGGAATATTTCTCTCAATTATTGAGTGTACCTATTCTTGATCAGACGCCTTTCACCGGTTTGGAGGAAGCTCCAAAGCCAGAGGTCATTGCAGCAGCCTTGCTTCTGAAATGGTCCGACATTATATCCAACTGGGAAATAAGAAGCGGAGTCAAGGGTTTCCTAGACAAGTACCTATTATAAAAGGCTCAATTTTTTTTGTATGATTTAGATTTCCAAGCTTTCGAAGAAGTCCTGGATCTTCTAATTTATGAGTTAGTATTGTTTCCTAATTCAGACTTACTCATAGATGTGAATGTTGTCAAGGTTTTCCTCTCTCGTAACCCTGTGCCTACTTTGCTTGGAGATATCTTGCATTCCCTTAATACTCGTACCACGAAAAGAAGAGGGGTTCTGATGTGTTGTATATCGTTGCTGTCTAGGTGGTTTATTTCACACCTCCCTCAATAAGTATTGAAGAACGAACAAGGTTTGGGTTGGTCGCAAAGGATAATGTCACTTTCTCACTCGGATATTCTTTGGTACTCCTGGTTTATGGGAGATGTCTCTATCATCAAGCGTTGTGGGGAATTCCCTAATGTCCAACTCCTTGGCATTAGGGGAGGTATCACTTATAATCCTTCTCTGGCTCTACGACAGTTTGATTATTCTCGAAGGGATGGTCCCCATGATATGCTTATCCAAGGCATTATGTTCAACTACAAGGATGATGTTCAAGGGTATCGTCAAAGGTTCAGACGAGCTTGGGGCATGCTAAATAAGGTTGATAGCAAGACGTTGGGGCATAAGAATTCCATTCTTATAGAGCCTTATCTCAAATGGGTAAGAGCTCGCGCCAAAAACCTTATGATGTCATATACAACCATCTTGCCAGTGATTGTGGAGCCTATCACCAAAGAAGATGTTCCTTATATAGTTCTTAATCCTTACATGCCCACTGATCTTGAAGAGTTGCAAAGGTCCTGGATTCAGATGAAAGAATAACGAGATACCTTTAGAGCTTAATTCTAAACTAGTGAGAAGAAAGTGTGGGAGCTCACGAAGAAACTTCACGAAGAAAAAAGTCTTAATGTATATCTCGGCACGAAGAGGAAGCGCCCATGGGAGACTTGATTCCTAGATTTTAAGAGTTTTTAATTTTAAATTGTAAGCCTAAAAGGCAGTTGTAATTTGAATTCTATTAATAAAATCTTTGTTTCATTTTGGTTCACAAATTTAGATTTCCTGAAGTCCTTGAAAACATCGCATAAACATGTCATGCACATCATTACATAAGCAGGTATTTCAAGACAGGTTTCTTATCTTTTTGTTGTTTATTTTAGCAAAAAGAAATGGCTCTTGAACAAACAATTAAGGATCTTCAAGCACAGAACGCTCAATTCCAACAAATGTTCCTGGCTCTGGCTAAAGGACAAGAAGATCTAAAAGCTCTCATTTTTAAAGAGAAGACCAAGAAGGCAAAGAAACCGACTGGCGTCTTGAATATGGGAAGAAGATTTAGAGGACAGGCCAAGCAAGCTCTAGAATTCGCAACTCCATCAAATGAGGTGGATAGTCAGGAAGAGGATAATAAGAAGACAAAAGAAGAGGATAACAACCCATGAACTGATGAAGAGGAAGCAAACTATGCTGAAGAACAATATCCTCATGCTAATGACAATTATAAATAGCTAGAGGATCGTCTCAATGCTATGGAGATTCAAAGGGTACCTGGTTTGGATTTTGAAGAGTTAGGACTGGTCTCAGGGGTGGTCATCCCACATAAATTCAATGTTTCTGCATTTGGAAAGTATGACGGTGTTTCCTGTCCCAAGCTACATTTAAGGTCTTATGTCAGGAAGATCCAACCCCACACAGCTGACAGGAATTTATGGGTTCATTTCTTCCAGGAGAGTTTGTCATGGACGCAGTTGGAACGTTTCTATCAAATGGAAGGAACCAACATTTTCAATTGCAAAGATCTGACTACTGCTTTTTACAAACAGTTCCAATACAATGCTGACCTCGCTCCAACCCGTACACAACTTCAAAGCATGTCTATGGGTTCTAGTGAGGGTTTCAAAGATTATGCTTAAAAATGGAGAGATCTTGCAGGAAGAGTCCAGCCTCCTCTATCTGATAGAGAGCTGGTAGATATGTTCTTGGGTACTTTGCCAGGCCCATTTTTCCACCATATGATCGGGAGCTCTTCAGCTGGATTCACTGAGCTGATATTGACGAGAGAACAAGTAGAAGCCGACATCAAAAGTGGAAAAATTCAAGGGGTTGCATCTTCGAGTGCTGTGACGAATCCTTTCAGTGGGAAGAAGGAAGTTAGTGCTGCCTATAGTCAGAGAAATCAGGGTAAAACTGAACACCGTCCAACGGTAGGAGCTGTAATGATCTCCAACCCTACATTAACTCAACGACAAAACAATCAGTGCAGGCAGGATGCACCTAGAAAGACAATTCATCAGACTCAACATGCCTTTATCCCAGGTATTACAACATATAATGAAGGCTAGCTTGGTCCCTCTGAGGGAGCCTCCAAAAAATCCAATCATTACATCTCCCCGTTATAATCCAAATTCTCGGTGTGCCTACCACTCCAACAATCCAAGGCATGACACAAATGATTGTTAGGCTCTGAAGAATAAAGTTCAGGATCTTATTGATGCAAAGGAGATTGAATTTGACCCTGCTGAAACCCCCAATGTGATAACTGCACCAATGCCCAAGCATGACCAGGGTATTAATGTTGTTGATAATGTTCTATTTGTCTCTTCTGTGGATGATTTGACTACTCCTCTGCCAACTGTTAAGAAAGACCTCTTACGAGCCGGTTTATTTTCGGACTACAGTGAAAATTGCTATCATTGTGAAGGCCTACATAATGGTTGCATATTGTTGAACAATAAGGAAATTCTGTTTGAGAAGACTCCCTCTATGAAAAGTCTATGTGAAGATGTAAGATGTGAAGATGTGTCAATTGTCACCATTTCCAACAATCCTAGCAGGGTCTCGTCTAAAGGTCCTGTGAGGATTACATCCACTCCTAAGGTTTCTCCTTTGATTATTACCTCTCCTGGGCCAATACCATATTCCTTCGACAAGGTTGTTCCTTGGAACTATGGAGTAGACGTCTACTATCATGGCGTCAAGCAAGACCTATTGGTTATCAAAAATGAATTTAATGAAGATACTGATCCTAACATAGACAACATTGTTGGGACAAGTAAGATTACTAGGAGTGGAAGGATTTTCTCTCCTGAAATCTCTCCAAAGACTGTTGCCACTCCTGTTATTATTCCTGCTAATACTCCTATTACTACTCCTATTGGTACTCCTATTGCTACTCCTATTGTTACTCTTGTTGTTATTCCTACTACTGAGTCAGCTGAGACTCGGAGCAAAGAAGTATCGGTTGAGCCTGCCCGGACAGAGGTACCTAAAGAAGCCATTCCTGAGGCCTCCAAGCAAGAAATGGAGGAAATATTGAAAACTATACGGAAAAGTGACTACAATTTTGTGGAACAATTGGGGCAAAACTGAAGAAGTGAAAAACACAAGAAGGGGGGGTTGAATTGTAAAACTGAAAATCAATGTAATGAACAAGATATTTTTATCCTGGTTCGTTTGATCTCAAACTACTCCAGTCCACCCGTCAAGGTGATTTCGCTTCTCTCCAACGAGGTCTTAATTCACTATATTCAACTGAATATTACAAACTGCTTTAACAACTGCTAAAGCCTTCTTGATGCAAACCACAACCCGGTTTGTCAAGGAAACACTTTCTTACAAAGAAGATAAATCTAAGTGTGTGAATGTTTTCTACAAAACTGTATCACAACTGTGATGTATACACAACTTTGAGCTTATGAAACTAGATTGCTAAACAATGATTGAGTAAGAAGATATGTAGTGTTTAGCAAACTGAAAGAAGGAAGATTATGATCAGCTTTTAGGCGTGTAAAGAGTTGGAGAGCATTAGCCAATTCAATCTTCATAGTCTTGTTTATATAGCACTGAGATGTTGAACGTTGGAGCAATATTCTTGATTCAATGCTAATAACAAACTTTCCTTATTGAGCAGATCTTGTCTGGAATGAGGCCGTTGGTAATAATTTGCTTCCAATGCACAGTACCGTTGCTTACTTAATGCATGTTCTGGCTTGGCTCATTCTGACTCTGCTTAACTGCTGATGAACTGTTGTTTTCTTTATCAGAGTGTTGAGCGCAGTTCTGTTCATCAGGCTTCAGCATACACGTGAGTTGATCTTCTGATTCTGGTATTCTGATATAGCAACTTCTGATGTTGATGTCAAGAACCAAATTTCTGATGCTGATTAGGTGTGATCTTGCTTATATCTATCAGAGTATCTGCAAATCAGAACGTAATAATTTAGGAAGCAAATAGTTCATACATGAATCATATAAATAATATATCTTTTCATTTTGTTATCATCAAAACTTAAACATAGGGTAGTAGATTCAAACATTGTTCTAACAATCTCCCCCTTTTTGATGATGACAAAAACTGGATATTTTTAATTGAAAATAACGTGAAAAGGTATCAGAGATATGTATCAGAGTAAGAGGTTTATCAAAGATAAGGGATAAGAGATGAGAGATACTCCCCCTAAGTTTATTGCTTCCCTTTTTGATTCCAAGAGTTCTTCAGAATCAGATCTTTTTGCCTTTCTTTGAACATCAGAGTATCAGAGTCCTTGACTATCAGAGGCTTTAGATCAGCATATCAGAGCAGAGCTTCAGATCAGCGTGTCAGAGCTTTTCTTGTCAGAGCTTTGCTTTGGGTCAGAGTATCAGAGCGGATCAGAGTATCAGAGCTTTAGTCTTCAGAGTATCATGGTGCTTTCTTGTACCTGTAGACTTAAGCAAAACAGAAAACATATTCAAGTATATCAGAGTTAGAATGTTCGAGAATTTGTCTTAGTAATCCGTTATTATTTAAAATATCATTCTTGTTCTCCCCCTTTTTGTCAGCAATCAAAAAGTGTAAGTGATGTGCTAAAAACAATTAAGATCAGAAAAACTTGTCATATTAAAAGGTTCAGAATCAGACAAAACATATTAAAACAGTACATCAGATAATCAAGGAAAACATGAAAATGACATGAATGAAAAAACTAAGGTTGGGGAGGAAAGCGTGTGAACAGGTTCTCCAGCATGGCTTTGATCTGATCAGCAGTCTCATTCTGCTTGTTTACCATGCTGACAACAGTGTCAATCTTGCTATCCTGCACATCCATTCTTTCTTTCATCTTCTGGTCGTTTTCATCCATCCTCTGCTGCAGACGCATGTCATTCAGCTTCAGCTCTTCCAGAGTCTGCCTGTCCAAGGCAGCTTGAGAAACATCAGAAGCAGGAAGCTTCTGAGAGCTTTCTGCAACATCTTCTGCTTGACTTGCTTCAGCTTGAATGGTCTTGTCTTCTTCTGGTTGCACCTTTGAAGCTAGCTGTTTCTCAGACCAAGGTTCACTATCCAGAGGGAGCACGGCTTCCTGAGGCAGCTGACTTTCAACTTCCTTCAGCAGCTTGCTGAAGTTCTGTTGTGCCTGCTCATAGTTGATATCCTGCAACTTGAGGGCTTCAGCACGTACCCAAATTCTGAATTGTGACCAGAGCTGGTCAGAGGCAGCTGGGTCAATAATTCCAGGACAGACTTGCTTCAGAGAAGCAATCCACTGCTGCATACCTGTTTCAAAATTCATAATACCAGAGCCAACATCTGGTTGTTTTGGTTTTGAGATGGCTATTTTATGTTTCAGATCAGCAAGACGGTCAAAGATTGTTAAGTCTATGAAGGTCCTGCTGGGGTTTTCGGTGGTTTGCTTGGCAGCTGTTTGTTTTGGAGATGGAGTGGGAGAATCAGAAATTATGATTGGACTGTGTGGTGTTTTGGGAGTGTTTGGTGGTGTAGATTCTGATGAGGATGGCAGCTGGGCCATTGTGACTGTTGTTCCACATGGCAGCTGGATTTCCAGAGGTGATGGTTGAGGTGAATGAGGTTCAGAAGGTGGAGGAGAAGGAGTTTCAGAGTGATGAAACTCAGGTTGAGGTGATGGTGGATGAATTTCTGGTTGAGGAGAAGTTGTTGGAATTTCTGGTTGTTCAGGGATGAGAGGTTCATCTGGAATGGATGAGAGAGGTTGTTGTTGTTCTGGTTCTTCAGCAGATTGTTGTTGTTCTGGTTGTGGGGGAGGGACAATTTGTGGTTCAGAGTTTGGATTGGAGGAGTGATCAGAAGTGTGTTGATCAATGTCAGACAACACTTTTTCAATTGCTGATGTTGTTGAAATTGATGGTTTTGGATGTTGGGTTCTGGGTCTTCTGAGTTGTAATGCCTCAGAAGGGTCATCTTCTGGTTCAGTTTCATCTATTGTTGGGATGGGGATTGAGATTCTATGAGAGGTTGGAGGTGGAATAGATGCTGGAATAGTAGAAGAATTTAAAACAGAAGCAGCAGATAAATTACCTCTTTTCTTGGGTGTCTGTTGGGATGATCCTTCTGAAGGTGCCTTCCTCTTCTTCGTCTTCTTTAGAGTCACTTCTGGTTGAGGTTGATGCAGATCTTTGATCTTCAGATTTGGATCTGTGCCATCAGCTTTGCACGCGTCCATATACCTGAGAACTACCACTGGCTTGGATTCTATCTGAGAGAATAAAGGAAAGTCACTCAGTGGAACTCTTCTGCTGGTGATATCAGCAATAGGAGTAGCACTGGGTTCCTTTTTGATATTCTCTATCAACTTCATTTTCTTCAAGTTCTTCGCGTTCAGAGGCTTCCCAACTGTTGGTTCAATGGTGCTTAACTCTTGAGCTTCTATCAGATGCTCTATCAGCCTATTCTCTGTCAGAATATCTGATATCAACCTTCCAAAGGGAATCCAATCCCTCTTTGTTCTTTCTTCTTCCCTGGTTTCCTTCACGCTTGTTCTGAGGTGGTTGAACAGAAGATGAGCCAAGTTGATTTTTACCTTCTGATTGATAAAGTAGATCAGAAACTGCTGATCCACATTTATGTAATCAGGGGAACTAGTTGGCTTCCTATGGTTGAAGCACCCCAGAATTATCTTCGCCCAAACTCTGTGATGAACCTTCAGATCTTTGATCTTGCTGCTGGGCACCCCATGGGTGAAAATCCTTTCAGCTATGACGCCCACGTCAGCACATCTCTCAGCCATATCAATACAGCGGACGCCACCGCCACTGTAACCAATTAACTTTGCTATCTGATCCTCATTGATCACAATCTTCTTCCCCATAATGTAGGAGGTGACTTGATGCGTTGAAGCCGTCGCATGAATCCAGAACTCCTTCACTAACATAGGGAATGTTGGTCCAACCAACCTGTCAAAATACATTTCCCATTTCTGTGCCCTAACTTCTTCAGTTAAATCAAAACCGTTTTCCTTCAAACTTCCAAAATCAATGATCAATTCAGATAACACTTCAAGATTCTTCACAGGAGTGAGGAGTGTTCTGAATGGCACTTGATACTGTTCAGATGATGCTTTCTTCTGAGGACCTGCAGAAGCACTGCTGGAGGTTGCCATGTTCACACTAAAAGATTTTGAGAAGAAACTGAGAAGAAGGGTTTGCAAGAGATGAACACAGAAAAATGCAGAGAATGCTTGAGAAAAAGTGAGAAACTGTAAAAGATTAGAATGAGAGGTTAACGTGTTTAAATAGAGTTCAGAATATTTTGAAATTGTAAATGTTTTTAAGAGAGAGAAATAAAATCATGATTACGTTTTAAAAGCATGATTACTTTTATTAAATGCTTGCTGATTTTGGGGGATTTGAGAAAGATACTTAAAAACGGTTACCAGACATGTGTCTCAATGCACCCAATTAGCGTTTTGCCTTCTCAGAAGCGTGCACGCGTTCTGCTTCAGAGATTTGCTGATGATTGGATGACACTTGTTTGATGTAGTGATCAGCACGTCTGTCTTTGAGCTTAGACTCTCAGATCTTTAGACTTGCATCTGATACAATCTGCATGTTCTATCTTTCTGAAAGGAGATTGATCAGAAGTTCACAGAAAAATAAATACATTCTAAAGATGAATATATGGAAGTAAAACCTTTTCACTCTGGGCAGATTTTCATGCTGAGATGTTTCAGAATGAAATTAAACCTATCTTCAGAAAGGGGTTTAGTGAAGATATCAGCCCATTGATGGTCTGTATCTATAAATTTTAAATTCAAAATTCCTTTCTGAATATAGTCCCTAATGAAATGATGTTTTATTTCTATATGCTTAGCTCTAGAATGTAAAATGGGATTCTTACTTAAGCAAATAGCAGAAGTATTATCACAGAGTATAGGAATGTTACTCTCAAAAATCTGGAAGTCTTCAAGCTGACTTTTCATCCAGAGCATTTGTGTGCTACATCCTGCTGCTGCTATGTACTCAGCTTCTGTTGTTGATAGCGCAATTGTTGATTGCCTTTTGCTGGACCAAGAGATCAGATTTTCTCCCAGAAACTGGCAGCTTCCAGAAGTACTTTTACGCTCCACTCTGTCTCCAGCAAAGTCAGCATCGCAGTAGCCTACTAAACTGTAATCACTAGATTTTCTATAAAACAAACCCAGATTAGTAGTACCTTTCAGATACTTGAAAATTTTCTTAACAGCTGTTAAGTGAGATTCTCTAGGATCTGATTGGAATCTAGCACAAATACAAACACTGAATAATATATCAGGTCTTGAAGCAGTCAGATAGAGGAGAGAACCAATCATACCTCTGTAGACTTTCTGTTCTACATTTTTGCTTACCTCTTCTCTTTCCAGAATGCACGTGGGATGCATTGGAATATTTGATGGCTTACATTCTGAGAGGTCAAATTTCTTCAGAAGATCTCTGATGTATTTGCTCTGATGAATGTAAGTTCCCTCTGGAGTTTGATTGATCTGAATTCCTAGAAAGAATTCCAGTTCCCCCATGAGGCTCATCTCAAATTCTGCCTGCATACACTTAGCAAATTTTCTTCCAAGAGAAGGATTAGTCGAACCAAAAATAATATCATCAACGTAAATTTGACAGACTAAGATGTCATTCTTAACTGATTTACAGAATAAGGTGGTGTCCACTTTCCCTCTGGTGAATTCATTTTCTAACAGAAAGTTACTTAGCCTTTCATACCAAGCTCTGGGAGCTTGTTTCAGACCATATAGTGACTTCTTTAGTTTGAAAACATGTTCTGGATGTTTTGTATTTTCAAAACCAGGGGGTTGGTGCACATAAACCTCTTCTTCTATATAACCATTTAAGAATGCACTTTTTACATCCATCTGATACAGAGTGATGCCTCTATTAACAACAAATGAAATTAAAAGTCTGATAGATTCTAACCTGGCGACTGGAGCAAAGGTTTCTGTATAGTCTATCCCCTCTTGCTGACTATAACCTTGTGCATCCAGTCGTGCCTTGTTTCTGATGACTTCACCTTGTTCATTTAGCTTGTTTCTGAACACCCATCTTGTTCCAATGACGTTGAATCCTTTTGGTCTGGGAACGAGATCCCATACGTCATTTCTGGTGAATTGATTCAGCTCTTCTTGCATTGCCAGAATCCAGTCATTATCCAGAAGTGCTTCATCAATAGAAGAAGGTTCAATCAGAGACACAAGTCCCATGAGAGTTTCTTCAGAGTTTCTGAAGCTTGCTCTTGTTCTGATTGGATCTTCCTTTCTTCCTAAGATAGTCTCTTCTGGGTGATCCAAGCTGCTTCTGGGTAATCTCTTCGGAGGTTGATCAGCAGCTGTTGTAGGATTGCTAGCAGTGCTCCTTTCAGACGTTGAAGGAGTGTCTGTGTTGAGAGCTTCTGATGACTTGTCTTCAGAACCTGTAAATTCAATTTCCATACCTGCAAAAACTTCATTTTGCTTTGACTTTTCAGAGTCAAGCTTATCATCAAAACGAACACTGATTGATTCTTCCACAATCTGTGTTTCTGTATTGTATACTCTGTACCCTCTTGAGCGTTCAGAGTATCCTAACATAATACACTTTTGTGCTTTAGAGTCAAACTTGTTCAAATAATTCTTTGCATTTAACATAAAGCAAGTACATCCAAATGGATGAAAATATGAAATGTTGGGCTTTCTGTTCTTCCACAATTCATATGGAGTCTTTTCCAGAATAGGTCTTATTGAGATTCTATTCTGAATGTAGCATGATGTGTTTATTGCCTCTGCCCAGAAGATCTTAGTAACGTTTGTCTCATTGATCATGGTTCTGGCCATTTCTTGCAATGTTCTGTTCTTTCGTTCTACAACTCCATTTTGTTGGGGAGTTCTAGGACAAGAGAAATCATGCAGAATGCCTCTGTCATTAAAGAATGACTCAAAGTCTTTGTTTTCAAATTCTCCACCATGATCACTTCTGACTTTAACGATTCTAAGATCCTTTTCATTCTGAACTTGGTTACAAAAGGTAACAAACACAGAGTGTGACTCGTCCTTGTGTCTTAAGAACTTTACCCATGTCCATCTGCTATAGTCATCTACGATTACTAACCCATACTTCTTACCACTGACTGAAGCAGTTTTAACTGGTCCAAATAAGCCAATGTGCAGAAGTTCTAATGGCTTAGAGGTAGAAACAACATTTTTAGATTTAAAAGAAGGTTTTGCAAACTTGCCTTTCTGACATGCTTCACACAGAGCATCTGAATTGAACTTCAAATTAGGAAGTCCTCTTACCAGATTGAGTTTGTTAATCTGAGATATTCTTCTCATACTAACATGCCCCAATCTTCTGTGCCAGATCCACTGCTTGTTGTTAACAGAAAGAAGGCACTTTACATTCTGACTCTTCAGTTCAGAAAGTTTGATTTTGTAAATGTTGTTTTTCCTCTTACCATTAAACAGGATAGTCCCATCTTTCTGACTAACAGCTTTACATGATTTTTGATTAAAGATTATATCATAACCGTTATCACTTAATTGACTTATGGATAACAGATTATGCATTAATCCATCTACTAGAAGAACATTATTAATAGAGGGAAGATTTCCATTACCTATAGTTCCAGAGCCAATTATCTTTCCCCTCTGATTGCCTCCAAAGCCAACGTGGCCTCCAGGCTTAAGTTCCAGGCTTTGGAACATATGCCTTCTTCCCGTCATGTGTCGCGAGCAGCCAGAGTCCAGGTACCATGACTGGTGTTTCTGACTTGCTGCTAAAGATATCTGCAACATGTATTATTTTATCCTTAGGTACCCAGATTTTCTTGGGTCCTGATTTTTTAGTTTTACCAAAACTCTGGTTGAATTTTGGTTTCACAGAGTGCTTACTGCTAGTGTATTTAATATCATATGTTTGACCATACAAAAAATGTGAATTCAGAGGAGTGTGTTTAATGGTTAAGTCCATAACATTCTTTGGTGTAGGAACCTTACCTTGGTATCCTATTCCTTTCCTGCCGTTTCTGCTAACTCCATAGATCATTGAAGCCATTTTGCTTCTATCTATGCTTTTAGCAAGGAACTTCTGGAAACTGTGATCATACTCCTTGATGATCTCATCAGCGTTGCTGGGAGTTTCAGAAATTGGTTCCTTCTGAGAGTTTTGTAAAGTGTTTTCTAATTTTGAAATCTTATTTCTCAGCTCAGAATTCTCCAATTTGAGACTCTCAGTCTTATTAGAGTCAGATTCAAGATTCCTTTTCAGGTCTCTGAATTTAACTCTAATTTGCTGATACCTTTCCAGAATCTCATTAAGGCTTTCAGCAAGTTCAGCCTTGGTAAAATTAACAGCAAAGTTAGGAAATACCTCTTCAGTGTCTGATTCAGAGTCTGATTCAGAAGCTTCACTATCTTCTGAAATATTAGCCATGAGAGCTATGTTGGCTCTCTCATCATCTAATTCTGAGTCAGCTTCAGACGAGTCAGAGTCATCCCATGTAGCCATGAGACTTTTCTTCTTTTCTCTTCCAAACTTCTTTTTGGGCTTTTCCCTCTGAAGCTTTGGACATTCACTCTTGTAGTGTCCTTGCTCATTGCACTCATAGCAGATGATGTCCTTAGTGTTTGACTTTTTGCTACTAGAGGAGCCTTCAGATCTTCTGTATCCAGAGGAAGAATCTGTCCTTCTGTATCTGGAAGAAGACTCGTTCTGATCAGATCTTCTGGGATTCCTGAACTTCCTTTGTCTTTGCTTCCACAGTTGATTTACTCTTCTGGAGAGGAGGGAGAGTTCGTCTTCTTCTGATGAGGATCCATCAGATGTTTCTTCAACTGCCTGCAAAACTTTAGACTCAGATTTTTTGTTAGATTTTAATGCTAAAGGCTTACCTTGCTTCTGAGGCTCGTCAGCTTCTAGCTCTATCTCATGACTTCTGAGGGAGCTGATAAGTTCCTCCAGAGTGATTTTGTTGAGATATTTAGCTAGCTTCAGAGCTGTAACCATTGGTCTCCACTGCTTGGGTAAACTTCTGATGATTTTCTTGACATGGTCAGCAGTAGAGTATCCTTTGTCCAGAACCTTGAGACCAGCTACCAGAATCTGGAATCTTGAGAACATTGTTTCAATGGATTCAGATTCTTCCATTTTGAACGCCTCATACTTCTGAATGAGCGCCAGAGCTTTAGTTTCTTTGACCTGAACGTTGCCCTCATGCGTCATTCTGAGTGAGTCAAAAATGTTCTTTGTTGTGTCTCTGTTGGAGATCTTTTCATATTCAGTATAGGAGATGGCGCTGAGGAGGATGGTTCTGGCCTTGTGGTGATTCTTGAAGTCACGCTTTTGTTGGTCAGACATTGTTTTTCTATCAATCTTCTGACCGCTTGCATTCACAGGGTGCGTGTATCCATCTGTCACCATATCCCACAGATCAGCATCATGTGCCAGAAAGAAGCTTTCAATTCTGTCTTTCCAGTAATCAAAATTTTCTCCATCAAATACTGGAGGTTTGCCGCTGAATCTGTCTCTGTCCTCATGGTTGTCATTGCTGGTGTGAGAATAGTTTCCTGCCATTGTGTTTTTCTGACGCTGGATCTTGTACTGACACGGTTAAGTGTTTTAGCTCAGAACCAGGCGCTCTGATGCCAATTGAAGAAGTGAAAAACACAAGAAGGGGGGGTTGAATTGTAAAACTGAAAATCAATGTAATGAACAAGATATTTTTATCCTGGTTCGTTTGATCTCAAACTACTCCAGTCCACCCGTCAAGGTGATTTCGCCTCTCTCCAACGAGGTCTTAATTCACTATATTCAACTGAATATTACAAACTGCTTTAACAACTGCTAAAGCCTTCTTGATGCAAACCACAACCCGGTTTGTCAAGGAAACACTTTCTTACAAAGAAGATAAATCTAAGTGTGTGAATGTTTTCTACAAAACTGTATCACAACTGTGATGTATACACAACTTTGAGCTTATGAAACTAGATTGCTAAACAATGATTGAGTAAGAAGATATGTAGTGTTTAGCAAACTGAGAGAAGGAAGATTATGATCAGCTTTTAGGCGTGTAAAGAGTTGGAGAGCATTAGCCAATTCAATCTTCATAGTCTTGTTTATATAGCACTGAGATGTTGAACGTTTGAGCAATATTCTTGATTCAATGCTAATAACAAACTTTCCTTATTGAGCAGATCTTGTCTGGAATGAGGCCGTTGGTAATAATTTTCTTTCAATGCACAGTACCGTTGATTACTTAATGCATGTTCTGGCTTGGCTCATTCTGACTCTGCTTAACTGCTGATGAACTGTTGTTTTCTTTATCAGAGTGTTGAGCGCAGTTCTGTTCATCAGGCTTCAGCATACACGTGAGTTGATCTTCTGATTCTGGTATTCTGATATAGCAACTTCTGATGCTGATGTCAAGAACCAAATTTCTGATGCTGATTAGGTGTGATCTTGCTTATATCTATCAGAGTATCTGCAAATCAGAACGTAATAATTTAGGCAGCAAATAGTTCATACATGAATCATATAAATAATATATCTTTTCATTTTTTTATCATCAAAACTTAAACATAGGGTAGTAGATTCAAACATTGTTCTAACAAAAACCCCTCAAAAATTTCAATGTTGGCCTTGTTGTTATGCTCCGAAGCCCATGCTAAAGCTTCGGTGAAATTTCTGAAGTCTACTCATGTGCCACAAGAGAATTCATCCAACCAATTTGAGAACTGCGTTGCTAGTCTGACTCTTGACAATGGACTAGGTTTCTCTGATACTGATTTGATGCCCAAGGGAAGAAAGCATAATGATGCTTTGTATGTCTCTATTGAGTGCAGGGGAACTACTCTGGCTCATGTTTTAGTTGATACAGGCTCATCTCTGAATGTTCTACCCTGGAATGCCGTAGACAGATTGGACTGTGAAGGACTTACATTGAAGCCCATTAATATTTTCGTGAGAGCTTTTGATTTCTCCAAGAGAATGGTACATGGGGAGGTGGACATTCCTATTAAAGTTGGTTCCCAGACTTTCAATTCTACCTTATATGTGATGGACATTCACCTGTATTACTCTTTCTTATTGGGGCACCCTTGGATTCATGGGGCCGACACTGTCACTTCTACCTTGCATCAGATGTTAAAATATCCGGTTAATGGAAAGATTGTTACAGTCCATGGCAAAGAAGAGTATATAGTAAGTCATTTGAACTGTTTAAGATATGTCGAGATGGATGACGAGTTCATTGAGACCCCCTGCAGAATTTTGAAGAGGTTCCTCAGACGATTGTTGTTACCAAGGTTGCTGCTGTTGTTCCAAAGGTTACCATACCTCCACTGGAGATGGCTTCTCTAAAAGATGTTAAGGTTGTAGTTGAAGAAGGTAGGTGTACTATTTGGGGCCAACTACCTGACATCCCCTATAAGTATGACAAATTTGGTTTGGTTTTCACTTCAGAAGCTCAAAAAGTTGTTTGTCGTGCTCGTGCCAAAGGACCACCATTATGCATCAGCAACCATGGAGTCAATGTTATCGAAAACACTGACAGTGACTGTGACCTGGACAATTGGATCTTCCGGACTACCAACGGTGGACTCGATAATTAGAAGGCTATAGACTTTGTGCCTATTTCCTTTATCTAGGAGTAAATGTTTTTCTATTTTTAAGGATATGTAATTTTTGAACAATTTAAACTCTAAAGCCTTGTGTCCTACCCGAGACACACCAGTCTATTTTTTAGGGTTATCGCACTTCATATTCATATGTCATTAATAAATCATTTGATTATTTGCATGCAAATTTTACGCTTTCTGTTTTTCTTTTTACTTTACTTTGTCAAAATAGATATGCTCTTACACACACCCACATATCAAATTTCAGATCCACATCTACCCTGGATCCAATTGATAACAGTTCTGCTATTTCCAGTTTTGAATTTAAAAATCCGATCTACCAAGCCGAGGACGAAGGTGAGGAAGATTGTGAAGTACCATGAGAACTTGCTAGACTACTACAGCAAGAGGAAAGAGAAATACAGCCTCATGAAGAGCCGGTCTAGATAGTAAACCTGGGTACCGAGGAGAATAAAAAGGAAGTCAAGATAAGAGCCAACTTGGAAAAAGGTGTTAAAGAATGGTTAATTCAAATGTTGAATGATTACGTTGAGATCTTTTCCTGGTCATACGAAGACATGCCAGGGCTAGACACTGATATTGTGGTTCATTGTCTGCTAACTAAAGAAGACTGTCCTCCAGTGAAGTAAAAGGTTCGTCGTATGCGTCCTGAGATATCAGAAAAGATCAAGGCTGAAGTCATAAAACAATTTAATGATGGATTCTTAGTTGTTACTTATTATCCATAATGGGTTACAAACATGGTACCGGTACCTAAAAAGGATGGTAAGGTGTGTATGCGTGTGGATTACAGAGATTTGAATAAGGCAAGCCCCAAGGATGACTTTCCGCTTCCCCACATTGATGTTCTGGTTGACAACACTGCACAACATAAGATATTCTCCTTCATGGACGGTTTCTTTGGTTATAATCAGATCCAAATGGCACCTGAAGACATGGAGAAAACAACTTTCGTCACACAGTGGGGCACCTTCTGCTACAAAGTTATACCATTTAGGTTGAAGAATGTTGGGGAAACCTATCAGCATGCTATGGTATCTTTGTTTCATGATATGATCCATCACGAGATAGAGGTCTATGTAAACGACATGATAGCCAAGTGTCATACTGATGAAGAGCACCTTGATCATCTACAAAAGTTGTTTGAAAGACTGAAGAAGTACAAGTTAAGACTGAACCCGAACAAGTTTACCTTTGGGGTAAGATCTGATAAGCTCTTAGGTTTCATTGTCAGTGGCAAAGGTATTGAAGCAGACCCTACAAAGGTTAAATCGTTTTCAAGAAATGCCAACTCCCCACACTGAGAATGAGGTTAGGGGATTCTTGGGACGTCTAAACTATATTTCCATATTCATTACCCACCTAACCATACTTGTGAGCCAATCTTCAAATTACTGAAGAAAGATCAAGTAGTGAAGTGGATGACGACTGCCATACTGCCTTTAACATAATCAAGGAATATCTTCAATAACCTCCAATTTTGATGTCGCCAGTTGAAGGAAGACCTTTGATCATGTACTTAACGGTATTAGAAAATTCAATGGGGTGTGTGCTAGGGCAGCATGACGAGTCTGGTCTAAAAGAGCATGCAATATACTACCTTAGCAAAAATTTTACCGACTATGAAATAAGATACTCACTGCTTGAGAAAACTTGTTGCACTTTGGCATGGGCTGCTCACTGACTAAGACAGTATATGTTGACTCACACTACCTTATTGATATCTAAAATGGATCCTATCAAACACATATTCGAGAAGCCCACTCTCTACAGAAGAATAGCAAGATGGAAAATGGTCCTGACCGAATACGACATTCAATACACTACCCAAAAAGCAATCAAAGGAAGTGTATTAGCATATCATTTGGCTCATCATGCTGTAGATGACTACCAGTCAATGAATTTTGAGTTCTCGAACGAGAATATTATGCTAGTAACTAATTGTGAAGAACCTGGACCGTATGAAGAACCTGAAAAAGGATCCCGATGGACTATGGTCTTTGACGGAGCTTCCAACACACTTGGAAATGGCATTGGTGATGTGATTATCTCTCCCAAAGGCTGCCATACACCCTTCACCGCCAGACTATACTTTAAATGTACCAACAACATGGCCGAATAAGAAGCATGCATTATCGGTATCAAGGCTGCTATTGACATGAGGATCAAATTCTTACAGGTATACGGAGACTCAGCCTTAGAGATCAAATTCTTACATCTCATGCATCATGACATTACATACAACTAACTTTTTAACTTTTCAAGAAAGATGAATAGACAAATATCATCAACAATTTTCAACAGTTCCAGATTAATTCCTAAAACCAGACAGGGCAACTATTTGTAAACAAATGGTTGTAGATCAATTCCCGAAACAAGATGGGGCGACTATCTACAAGACCAGGTTAAACACTAATTCCTGAAACCAGACAGGGCAACTATCTCAATAATCAACAAAAGCAGGTGCCAAATTAATTCCCGAAACAAGACGGGGAAACTATCTAAGATAACAGCTCAAGTTACTGCAAAGCCTGGACCCGACCACATAGAATTTTAATTTCATCTAAAACACTGTGAAGCCTGGAATCTGACTAGATAACAGTTCAAGCTACTGTGAAGCCTGGAATCCTACCAGATAACAGTTTAAGCTACTGTGAAGCTTGGGTTTTGACCAGATAACAGTTTAAGTTGCTACGAAGCTTGGAATACGACCAGATAACAATTTAACTTCTTCAATTACTGCGAAGCCTGGATCCGACCAGATAAAATTTTAATTTCAATTTATTGTAAAGCCTGGAATCCAACCATATAGCAATTAAATTATATCCTTTCAAGAAAATTATTGTGAAGCTTGGAAACAGACTAGATAACAGTTAATTTCATATTCCCCAGTAAGTTGCTGTGAAGCCTGGAATACGACCAGATAACATTCAACTTTATTATCCCTAGCAAGTTACTATGAAGCCTGGATTTCGAATAGATAACAACTAAATTTCCTTCTCCCCAGTAGAGTAATGGACAACTAAAGCTCATAGGCTCTATTCCCCAAACAGAAATCAACATTCCCCTGCGGAGTCCTTCTCAAACAATAAGAATAAGATTCCCCACAAAGAGACTTCTTATGGCTTAGAGTAAATCGACCAAAGATTTATTCCGATGTTTCTTCCATTTCAAACTTAACATTTATTTTGGATGGAATCTGTAATCCCATCTCCTACGACTCTATGTTATATTCTCCAAATTTCATACATAAGCCCATTCCCGATATCATCAACCAACAGCATCACATCATGCACAGGCGAATACAAATTTCTGGGCACTCTAGTGTTCAATCATCTTCCACCTTCAGATCGCGAAAGGAAGACAAGCCAATATAAATACTCAGGTTTATGAAGATTTAACAGGGGAAGTTGTTGTACCCCAAAATTTTCCCTCTCATTTTACTCAAGGCATGCTTATTGAGGTCCTCAATTGCTCAAGGTTGACCAAGAATTGGCCAGACAAATTCTCCTCCTAAGCAATGCACTTCCAACTAGGGTTTCACTTCTCACAGACTTTTGGGTTGCAAAGTATTCAAGTCATTTCCATGGTCCCTAATATGTCCTCAAGAATGTCCATGCCAAGTTTCATTCCTTGCACTACAAGCTTGCTCAGTCAATTGCTCAAATGTATGAAAATCAATTGTACTAGGTCAAAAGTCAATTGTGGCTAATATACAATCAAACTTCAAGATTTTTGGTCAACATCAATATTTTGAAGTGATATCCATAATTTTATCAAGGGTTGATCATGATTCCTCAAGGAATGTTCTCAAAAACATCAAGAATCATAACTTGTCATATTAGGGTTTCCTAGAGAAAGTCAATTGAACTTTGACCAGGCATAACTTTCACATGCTTCATCCATTTTGCCTCAACCAAAGCTCATTGTGAATAAAATTCCATTCCCTACAACTTTCCTTTTTACCTAAAGTTCAAGGAATGCATCATTTGGAAGATATAAGCTCATAAATTACAGGTCATTTTCAGAAAGTCAACAAAAGACACTTTTTGTCAAGGAAATTTACATCAAGAAAAGTCCTCCAAATGCAAAAATGATCAACACAGAGATTGTAGGGGACATCTTGAGCTTTCAAAAAAGTCAAATATCATCTCCAAAAGATAAACATTGAGCAAGTTATGGTTTGCACAAGTTGGGAAATTTTTGTCAAATTCATGAAATGCAAAGCATGCAAATTTGAAATTTTAGGTTAATGGCCTAACTTTTTTTAGCTTTAAACATCTTCATGACCTTATGAAGGACCTCCAAACTCAGTTTCACACTGCCTTATATTTTCTTATTATTTTATTCATATTTATTTTGTTTTTATCCAAATAAATGCAAAATAAATTAAATAAAATACAAAATAAATGGGCCAAGCGCATGAGTTGTCTTCCTTAAGGCCCATACAGCAAATGATAGCCTGTCAAAGATGCCAAAAATGCATGAGGCCAAGAAGGGAAGGAAATCTCTTTCTTTTGGAAAGTTTTTAAAGAAAAATTGAAACACCATGATTTCATTGGATTTGTGCTTTTTTTTAACCTAAGGCATTGTTTTATAAAAGAACAAAAACTTAGAAGCAAAATGTACACACGAAGTTGCCTCCAAGAAGCCCTAGAAAATTTTCAAAAAATTCAAAGAGAAGGTGAAAACTGTATCACACAATCCAGCCTCCCTCAGTCTGCCCCAGGCACTCCATCACACTCCTAAGAGTCCCAAGAGTCTGTCCCTATCACTCTTGAATCTCGTAGCATCCCAAATCATTGCAATCAAGCCTCACAGGTTAAGTGAGTTTTGATAGATTTGAAATTAAAAATTTATGCATTGTTGACATGTTTGATGAGTTGATTTGTGTTCAGGACATCCTTTAGGATAGATTGGATGTTTCGCATGAGAGATTTGAAGCCTGAATCATAGGATGTCATTCTTATGGCATCACAAACATAAATAATCAAACCTCACGATACAAGGACTTTTAGATCAAATAGATGCTACAATTGGATTCCTTGGGAAATTTTAAGGGGCGTAGGATACTTTATATGCTTTGATATCGCGTGTTTTGCAGGTTTCGATTTTGACATCGTCGGAGAAGATAATCGTAACCACCGTGGTCGGTGGTTTGGTTTATTTCAGGTGTGGTCTAAGCTGGCGTGGCGTTGACCCTTTGTCCCATTGGTTGGATCAAAATAATAGATCCCTCTCTCCATTCTTTATTGGTCCACTCAAACACTAGGGCCCCACTTGGCACGCATGCGTTGTACAATCAGCATGAAAGACTAGATTTACTTTATATATTTATGCTTGTTCTTATGTTAATGGATGTAAATTTGTCCCAACGGTTGAGTGTTTATGTGTTAAGGTGTTGTGTGTGTGCAAGGGCAGGGATTTGATCCCTGCCTCTTGCATATTATTTTTTCTAATTCTTCTTTTCAGATCCAGTTCTCTTAGGTCCCACACGTGCACCATGTACTATCAGGTCATCACCATCTGATCCAGATCTGAAGGCCTTAGATGCGTGTCTCACGATGAACCCTCAAAGACTCTTCACACTGAAGTTAGCACCAGCCTGGGCCTTCTCTTGGTTTGGGCCTGAGAGAATTCAAATCTCATGCCCCCCATTTCACTTTGAACACCAGGCCCATTTTCTATTTCCTTTTTTTATTTATTGCTTTAGTTCATTTTTTTTAAATTCTTTTTTGTTATTTAATAAGAAAATCATGAAATCATAAAAAAAAAATTAGGTTTATTTTTTTTAATTAAATCAAATTTTTGTAAATTAATTTATAATTATCTTAACTTTTTTTATTTAAAATCAATAGACTTAGGATTTAATTCTTTTTATAATAAAAATAACAAAATATAGAATTAGTTTTATTTTTTTTATTATTAATTTCAATTTCCATTAATAATTAATCTTTTTTAGATCTAGTTGGTTAATTAATTTTTACTTAAACTATTTTCTTAAAATAAACAAAACAACAAAAAGATTTTTTTTACTTAGAAGCGTTTTAGGGTTTTAGACGTCCTTTCCAAGTCACGCACATTTATTATTTTAGAATTATTACTTTTATTATTAATGTATCTGCTTATGGGATGTAATAGAATAAATAGGACTTTATTTACTATTTTTTATTTCCCCGTTTTTGGACTTGTAAATTCCCCCTCCCCGAAGCCATGTAATAGCTAGGTTTAAATTCTTCACTTTTAATTCTTGTGCATATATTAACTGTTTAGATGTATAATAATAGGATTGCATGGTAAGAAAATAAAAACAAAACGTCAGCAAACCTAACACCAAGATAAATAACTGAAACACAATTCACTTGCACATGCGCACCTCTAGGGTACTCCCACTTTGGTTGCCTTCGGAATAAAACAGTCACAACTCTCAAAACGTGAGAGAATTTAGTGGCTATCCTCTGGTTTAAAGATCTAAAAAATGACCCTCTCAATTTTGCCTCGGTATGATCTTAAAACCCTAGGGTGCTTACTAAAGTATCTTGCCCAATTGTCTTTGTGACTGTAAAGTTGACCCTTCGATTGTCCCTAAAACATCCAACGACAGAGCTACCTACTCACTAATAGTAAGATAGCATTGTCTAAAGGAAAAGGGGAAACGAACAAACCCTTTTGAGTAAAGTAGATAGTTCTTAGATGCTTGCTCAAAAACAATTTTTCACATACACAAAACTCTTTCCAAAAACACTTTCAAAACACTTTGTATACGTTCTCAACAATACGAGAAACATTACAAAGTTCGCCACACTAAGGCGTCTTTTCAGAATACTTTTTCAAACACATAAAACACAAGGTATTTTCAAATGAGCTAGCATCTAAGAGTCGGTAGATAACTACGGATGGAAATGGTGCTAACACCTTCCCTTTCCATAATCTACTCCCTTACTCAGAAATAATCTCGAAAGGTCTTTTTCTGTTCTTTTCACCCTTTCCTTTGTTGGATAAAATAAAATTCGGTGGCGACTCTTGCTTACTACAACATTTGCAAATAAAAACGCAAAACCAGTATAACAGTTGGTTCTGCCACCGTATTACAATTATTTTTCATCTGAAGGCAACAAGTGGAGTCACCCTAGAGGTGCATGTGTTAAAAGTGATTTGTTTTGAGTTAATTTGTCTTGATTAGGATTATCTAGAAGTTGATTTTAAATCTTGCCATACACGCATATTTACTAGCAGTTATACATTTACAAATATATAAAGGTAAAGGATAAAGCGAGAATGTAAATTTATGCTATTACAGAGCTTTGGGAGAGTTACATAATCAGGAAAAATGCGGGAAAATAAACTAAGCTATTACAAAATCAACCGTGCGACCTATACATTTTTTTCTAGAGTTTAAATAGCAAAGAGAAAAATATTTACCGAGTCAGATTCATACCTTTAGGTAAGATATTTGATTCCTTCTTTTCTTCAATCTGCCTTCTTTTACTACTGTGAATCTGTGAACATTGATGTGTTGCAGTCGGCTTCTGTTGAATTGTTGCAAAGCTGCAAGGTTGATGGAGGTGTGTGTTGAAGTTATCGTGAAACTGCAGGTATCGTGTGATGATGTTATTGAGGTTTGAGGGCTGTGATATTGTTGCAGGTGGAGTATGAGCAGAGGTGGTGATTATGAGAGACTTAAGGTTATATGATGATAGGTTTGTGAGGGATGTTGCAGAGAGATTATTGGTAGTGGTTTTTCAGTGTAGTTTTCTCTCCCAATATCCGTAATCTTTTTTTTCTTTCTTTTTTTCTTTTCTCTGAGTTTACAGGTTAGTGATTATGTGACTGGTGTAGTAGTTCAGTGGTAAGAATTGAAGGTGAGATTGGTTTACAAATGAAATTTTAGGGAGAGGTTAGAGGGATTTTTATCTATCTTTTTTCTGGTCTACGATACAGTTTATATAGGTGAGAATGAATGGATTTTAGGGGGAAAGTTTGGTGAATTTGAACATACTTGGTGTACTGTCTTGATGCTTTTCTAATCCAGGTTATGTCTCTTGCTGAATTTGTGTAATTCTTAGTTGTTTTGGTGTAGGTTTTGGACAGGTTATGAGCAGGGGCAGCAGCAGGTCTTGGACTGGTTTTGGCCAGCATTGCAGCAGGTTTAGAAATAGGGACTGGTTTTTAAATGGTTTTGGGTTGTTTTGACAGTTTTGGTTTTTAGTCTGTATAGGTTCGACATAAGTTTGGTAGAGTTGTTTTTTTGGCAGGGGCAGTAGGGCTTGGTTGAAACAGATTTTTCCTTTTAAGTAACCTTTGCCTTAACAACAACTTTAGCTTTAGGCCTAGCTACTTTGCCTTGGACTTTGGTTTCACGGCTGCTTTTACCATAGCAACAGTTTTAGGCTTTAGGACTTAGGTATTCTCATGTGATTCTATTGCATTGTTGTATTTAGCCATGTAAAATAAACTCATGTAATCTTCTTGTAATGAATCTTTAAATTCAATGTACAAGTCCAAATTTTCCAAATAGCTCTTTTCTTCTTTGTAATGATATTGATGAAATAATGATGTAGTATGAAATTGATTCACGGAACTTGAATTCTTGATGTGCTTGAAGATAGATGAAAAACCATGAACTTTGAATTAGCTTTGTAAATTGATGAGAGCATTTGAAAATTCCTTTTGCGGCATGAGTGATAAATCCTTTACAATTAGTCACATAAGGAACTTGGATATCCTTGTAAGAAATTATGAATGGTAATTGAATGAACTTGAACAAAAGCTTGAAGGAGATTGACACCATAAGTGAATCAATGCGATCATGAACAAGTCTTAACTAAGAATTGAGTGAAGTTTTCTTGAACGTGTTTTGAACATTGTACTCAAAACAAAACTCTTATGCCATGCTCAATTCAAATGGAACTCAATTGCCAAACTTGAATTCAATCTCTTGATGAACAAAACATATGCTTTAAGAATATTCATCAATCTTGTAACATGAACATTACAACGTGAGAATGATAGTCCTGAGAAAACAATTATGGCATGAATTTAAATTAGAAGTTAAGAACATTCTAAATCAAGAAAATGACCTATGACGATTCGATAACTTTCAAGGTCTTCTAAGCAAAATTTTCCTTCGATCCTTGAAGAGAACTCGTACATGAAATTGCTTACGACCACATGAAAAAAGAACCATCCCAAAATGCTTAATATTGTAGAAGTTACGATCCTTGGAAGTCATGCAACAAAAAAACATGAAATTATGTCAAAGCCCACAAAGCGACCTCTAAAGTATTCGAATTTTTTATGATCTTTCGCACATAATCAGCTCTTGACTTGTAAAGAGAAGTTGGAGATGATGTAAAGAAGAGTCATACGCAAAATGAATCACTAAAAAATATTGAATAATGCAGAAGTTATGATCGTTTGAACATGATGTTGAAAATGTTGATATTCAGTCATACGAGCAATTGAATGAGCAAACTTGTGATGCAAGGCATGAAATTTGATATGGGAATTCTTTAATACATATGAAGAACCATTAAAGCCACTTGAGACCTTGGAAACCCAATCTTTCTTGAGAAATACCAAACCCTAGTTGTGGACCCATTGCTTAGGAGGAGAACTTGTCTGATCAGTTCTTGAGCCACCTTAAGCATTTGAGAACCCTAGGAGAATATCTTGAATGAAAAATGGGAGGGAAAATTTTGAGGTACAACACATGGTTTGCAGCATGATGTTATAGAAGGTGTCCTAACATGTTGGTCAGGATCATTTGAAGGCAGATGTTCTGACAGATGTTGTTGTTAGACTACGGCACTGGATCTAGAGAGGAGGGTGAATAGATCCCCAAATAAAAACTACCTTTCTAAATGATTATTTAAAACTTATTTGAAAAACAATATTGAGCGGAAGGATTTTGGCATACATCAATATAGTAGTATAAACGAAGCTAGTTATTGGAAATTTGAATATGCACGAGCCATATGGAATTAGTCATAATGATAAACTCAATCAACATAGTAATATCTCAAATAACCATTTAATATTCAACACAACGGTTTCCTATTTCCAATGAAATCATATTTAAAATATAACTCGACATATTATCGAACATGTCATACGCAATCAATTTTTCAGAATTTTCTTTGAGCTCGGTTGATATGAAAAAGCACTTACAATCAAAGTGATTATAAGCTAATCAACAAAGCAATTTAGACTTTAACATTCAAAGAAAAATTTTATACGAATTGATCAATTAAAGAACACATTCAACAAATTGCACATAGAGAGTAAATGACAATACGAGATAGAACATTGCAATTTTCCTTTGAGTTGAACAAGCTAAACAATTTGTCAAACACTTGGTGTACAAGTGAATTTTTAGAATTTTCCTTTAAGTTGTGTTGATACACAAAAGCACTTATAATAAAAAGAGATTATAGGCAATATTAAAACTTAATGTAAATTAAAAACAGTTCAGAAAATTACTTACAGTTCAATTGATAATGTAATGCTATTTGAAAATTTTATTGAAGAATATTAAAGCATGTAAAAGCGATAAAATAAAAGAGACACAGGGATTTTTCTACACAGTTCCCCACTTTCGTCCCCGCATGTGGATACGTCTGCGCCTAATTCCAATGTGGAATTGAGATACTTTCTTACTTTTTAAAAGTATGAATACAAGAGAAGTGTTCAAGAGTAACTATATAAAACATAACCGTTTGATGTTGTTTCAACTCCTTCTCTTCTTTTGATCTTCAACCTCAATACTGATAGATGCGACATGTTTTCCTCTTAAGTTACTTTATTGAAAAGATTTCAAAAACTCCAAGGTTCCTTGCAATGAATTCAAACACTCCAAGAGATTTTTCACTCGAGTAAATCCGATTTCACACTATCAACACAAGATCACTGACTCTATCATCTAATTCTTCCTACTTCCTTAAAAATATTTCAAACACTCTAATGTTCCTTGAAAAGATTTCAAACACTCCAGGGGATTTTCCACATGGACGATCCCTTCTCGCATGATATTGCACAAATCCCCCAATTTAACAAATGATTTTGGTGGAGAAACATAATTGTTTTCCTGGATGAATACCCCTACAAATCTCAACCATAACCAACTGGAAATCCATAATTCTTCATCTAGATGGCACCCCCGACGGAACATTATCACGATGTAATGTTGGTGTGTATGCATAGATTAGAAGGTTGAATAAGAAGAAGTCTAGGTTAATTTTATGGTATCATCATGTTTGAATGATGCATGAATGATATATTTATAGTTGGACTCTTTTTAGGTAAAAGAGGGTAGTTTCAGAAGGAAAAAATAATTAAAAAATGACCCACAAAGGAGTATGTGTCGACCTGAAAATCGTTTGTGTCAACACATATGCATGTGTTATAAAGCAGAAACGCTGAAAGCTTTAACATTGTAGTACATGTGTCGACCTAAAAAAGTTGTGTCGACACATACTAAAGCTTTTAAGAAAATGCAGAAATGCGGAATTTGTGTGTCGACACATAGAAATTCCAGGTCGACACATAAGTGTTGATTTTGTGCTAAAACTAATTTTTCATGATTGAGACCAATTTTAAAGTTGTTTTAAATGATTCCTAAGACCTCTAATGCAAGGGAGTGCCACAATACAAAAGGATACTCTCCACCATACTGAAATTCTAGCTTTCTGAGTTTTGACATTATGCAAAACATCTAATAGTGAAGTTGCACTCACAAACTCCCCCTTTTTGATGATGGAAAAACATGCGACAATGCATTTCATATAGTTATCGAAGGCTCCCCCTGACTTTGTGCTTATCATCTTTATCTCACATATTCTTCTCCCCCTTTGACAACATCAAAAAGAAAGTAGGAAAATTGTGAGAAGTATCATATTCCAATAACAGTACTAATATATCACACAGAGACATTTTTGCATTAAAGAGGATACAATTACATATCCCCATATATATGTAATGATGCAAAAACTAATAGATAAAAAGCATAAAACACTACCAAACATGTAATGGAATTTCATGAATAATAATGAATGTGATGCAAGAACAAGCTAGTCAAGTTGTTTTTATAGTGTCACAATTATGTAACACAATATAATAGAACTCCCAATGCCACACACACATGTGCCTAGCATAGTGACAAGAACATGTCACTACTCAATCCGAAATAAAAATATCTCCATAAAATGTAACATAACTATAAAAAGAACTGTACATGCAATTAACATGCTTACATTAAACTCATGAACAAATGCAAGAAATAATAATAGAAACACATACTCGTACATAGAAGAAAAAAATTATACAAATATGAAAGAATTAATACATGAAGTCATTGTAAGCATATACATTAAAACACACAATGGTTATTATAGTGGTAGAAATGTTGAGACTAAGACATTAGATTGACTTGACTCGCACAGATCAAATAAAAAATATCGCCACCACACTTTATTATTTGTAGAGGAATGGGAAAACAGCAAACAAACCCAAAAAGAGGGGGAGAGAATCTAGGTACGAGGGATGGATATGCAAAGGGAAGGTATTAGCACCCTAAACATCTACATTACTCTGCATGAACCTCTTTGAAAATCTGTGTATTTTGTCTATAAATGGTGTACACAAAAATAGATAGTGGAGATGAGAAAAGAAGTATTTTTTACAATTTTACAACCGCCGCGGTTGCAAACCTTTAGTTCCTACATACCACCTTTCATGCAATAGGGGATCAGGGTACCCGTAATTCACCTTAAAAAAATTAAAACACAAGTGTGTTGGTTAATTTTAAGAGACGAGACATTATCGGCATTGTAGCGGTGAAAATTGGAGATCAAGCTATTAATTAACTCATCTCACAAAAGCAAGAGTTGCCACCACGCTTTAATATTTCCAAAGGAAAAGGTAATAGAGCGAAATAAAACCCTTAAATATGAAATGTAAAGTAATACTTAAAACTAATGAAAATATAATGCATTTTTGAAAGAGATCGAGAGTTCGAGGGCTTGTTATGCAATGGGAAGGTATTAGAACCCAATGCATCTGCGGTACTCTGTAGGAACCTTTTGAAATATCTGTTTTTTTTTTGTTAAAATGGTTTGTTTGGTAAAAATGGGTGTGGACGACATTTTTGAAGATACGGCGACCTAATGTCGAAGTTTTAACTTAAATGGTGTGAGTTTTAAAATTGAGTTTTTTTAGGAAAATTAACTTAAGTTTAGCAAAAGAGTAAAATAAAAATGAAGGGATTCACGCAATCGTATTACACATATTTGATGACATGAAGTCAATAAAGTCAAAACATTTCCCTTGGAATGAGACGGACGAAAGATACAAAGATTAAGTGATCGAGAATAAAGTTAATTAAAACGACAATTGAACAATTAAATAAATAACGAAAATTATACTAGCATGCATTTTTTAATATATTAAATAAATACAAAAGATTAAATAAAGACTAAATTATAAAACATGTATTTTTTGTATTTATTATCAAGTGTATTTAATAAAAATGGGAAAATGAGGATAAAGAACTAAAAAAATGGAGAAAAAAAGCCCTGGTAGGGGTTGAACTCGGGTCCCTAAGGTTATTGGTGGTGTGATTTACCAACTGAACTAAGCTAATTATCTATTATATCTATGATTCTATTAATAAATAAGGTGAAAACGATTGAGTGATTAGGCCAAAAGGCCCATTGGGCTGACCCGGTTTTGGGAAGGAATAGGGAAAGTTTTTGTAACCCTAACAATGCAAAAGGTGTCGCGGTATTGTTGTATTGGGAAAGAAAAAGGATTAAACATTATTATTATTATTGTTCCAACAACAAAACAATTAAAGGAAAAACATGAAACAAAACCAAACGCACTCCTCTCTCTCTCTCATGGATCTCGTATCGTCACCATCTCCTACAACTCTATTCCATCTTTTTTGACATCATCATCTCTTATAGCATACTCCACTATGATGACATGGTCCATATACTTGCTCAGGTTAGTTTCTTTCAGAGCTTTAGTGGCTTCCTCCTGGGATTCAAACTGGATAAAAGAAAAATTCCTTTTGATCCTTAAATTTGATATTTTCTGATAGGAATCAAAGTGTCTCTCTAAATCCCTTGTCTTGGTGTGAACAGGATCAAAATTTATAATAAACTAAGTCTTTGATGTTCTTGTATTAGTTGCCGACCCTTTCTACCAAATTCTATTTGATTAAGCCGTCTAATTTCATACTCAGCATCATGTTCGTCTTCCATGTAGAAAAAAGAAAAACCAGACTTCAAGTCGACTCTATCAATCTTGCCGTATTTTCTGAAAAGCCTCTTGACATCAGATTGTCTTGCATCAAAATCCAGATTTCCATAAAAGATCGACTTCATATCTTCACAACTTAGAAATGCTTATGCAACCAACCTTTTTGGAGGAGATAAAGTTTGCGAGTGAAACCCTAAGATAGAGCTTTTAGACAAATTACAAAAATACAAGGAAGAGAGAGTATCGGTGATGGTATACAGAAGAATGGAAGAGGAGAATCGTGTTTTGTTTTTCAATCATTTTTGGAATTTATATCTCGTTCTCTCTCTCTCTCTCTCTCTCTCTATCTCTCTCTCTCTCTCTCTCTCTCTCTCTCTCTCTCTCTCTCTCTCTCTCTCTCTCTCTCTCTCTCTCTCTCTCTCTCTCTCTCTCTCTCTGTCTATCTCGAAGCAATAACAAATGAGAACAAGCACAAAACAGAATCGTAAACAAACAACAACAGTATTAGGAAAAATTTTAAATGAAGAATCGAGTTACCTACGGCGAGGAGGACTTCGCCGGATAAAATAGGTGTGTGTCGATGTCGCACTTCTGTTTGTGTTGTTATGTTTTCATGTCACATGTTTCATTTGAAGTTGTGATGCTGATGCATTTTGCAACTCTTTTCTTTTTGACTTTTTCTCCTTCTCGAATTTTTTGTGTTTGATTGTTTTGTGTAGAGAGAGGACAAAAGTATGAATGATCATTGTCAATGAGAGCAACTTAGAGACCGAAAGAGTGATCACTAAGAGAAGCAAAGCCTCACAAGTTAACGAGATGTTTTCAATGGAGAGGCTCTGAAAGAGAGATGGCTGACTCCGTCAACATGATAGAAACGCCTTTCTAGAGCCATCCATCGTCACCGCCTCATTCAAATCAATATCCAACAAACAAGAAGAAACAGTTCAACAAGCCAAAGCTTTCCCAATCTGGGTCCGTTATCAACCATAAAAACTATATCTAAACAAAGCTGCAACCACCTTGTATTAAAGATTTACAAATTTTTCAGTTGATGTTGGATTTATCTCTTTGCCATAGGTACTAAGATGATAATCAATTTGTCATGGATCTTTTGAAAGATCAAACCTGAAGTACTAAAAGTGATAAAAGATAAACTAGTGATAACTTGAATATTTTTAATTTCCCGAACAATATTTATTTTGAACCCTATTGACATTTCTTGAACATAATCAATATCCTATTTGTTTACCATCTTTAGAAATGGGCATATTGTGTTTCTCAATGTGCCACACTATTTCTCTAACATATTGGGGTTGGGAAGTAGAACCTAAACATATGTGGTAGGATAAATGGGGTAACAATTAATGCTATAAACTCTCATCAAGGGAAAAAGTGAGGGTGTATTTTTTTTACAGTAGTGTTGCCTCCTTTGGAAATTGCAAGCAGCTGTGAGTTTATATAGTGGTTTCTATATATTGTGATTGCAGGTTGATGGAACTTTGAGTAGAAAAGGTTTGGAGTTTGGTTTTCTCTATATGGTTCTTGGTGTATGAAGTGTTACTGATATTGTTGGTGTGTTCTCAGCTTCCCGTTTTTCCTTTTTTATTGAGAGGAAATAATTCCTTGATTTATAGGTGAGATTGAGGTGAATTTGGAGGGAATTTTTGGTGAATTGGAAGTGATTTGGTTAATTGTCTCAATGCTTTCCAATGTAGTTTTTTATTTGCTAATTTTGTGTAACATTTGGACTGTTTGGGGACAGGTTTTTAGAAGAATTTGGACTATTGGAGCAGGGCTGTTTTTGGGCTAGTTTTGCAGCAGGTTTTTGGAAGGTTTGGGACTGTTATTGCTGGGTTTATAGCAGTTGATTTTGGACAGCAGACAAAAGATATTTTGGGGCTATTTTAGTGCAGGTTTTGGAGAAGCAAACAACATCAGGTTGTACTGTTTTTTTTGCTTTCTATAATGTAGGGAAGCAATGCGTTTTTTGGCATTTGGACAACAACTCATGCTTGGTGACAAGAAGACTTGAAATTGTAGGGAAAAGGTTGAAACTTAGGATAGTTTAGAATAAGTTTACATGTAAGTTTAAATGTATTTCCCTTGATGAACACGAATGTATCTTGAATTTGAAACCATAAAACTTGAAAAGTTTTGTAACATGATGAGATTATTCAAAACTTAGATTCAAAGTTTATGTGACTTTTGAAACTTGAAATTTATGACATAAGAAAAATTAGGAATTCCTCTTGTGACATAAAAATGATGATGATGTATCTTGGAAACTTAAATCCAAATAAGTCTTGAATAATTCTAGTAGTGTAACTTATGTGGAAATGTGTTTCGATTCTCAATATGCACTTTGAATGAAATTCGAATGGTAGATGAATGAGTATCTTGTATTTTCTCCTAGAATTCCAAACAAATCACATGAATTGATCTTCAAAATTGAGAAAACTTGCATCATGAGAAAATAGTCCTTTTGCATATCTTGAATTCAAAAGAAAATTCATATGAATGAATTGCACCTCACACACTTAAATCAATTTTAAATCAAAAGAAGTATTCGAATAGATCCTCAAATCTTCTTCTTTAAAACCCATATCGTCAATTCGTGGTAACTTGCAATACGAACCAATAATACAAATTGTGCCTTTAAGAGATTTAATCAATAATCCACCTTAATCCAATGATCGGTAATGTTCAATTGCAAATAACTTGAAGCAGGCGACAAGAAATCAATGAATCATTGAACTAGAACTCTAATTTCATGAATTATCCCAACATAAGAATCAAACGTCCTTTGAGAAAATGCTTGTGGAATAAATTGAACCAAGCACAATTTGACTTCGATCTTTGAAGTAATCTTATAGACAACACTATTTGTGATATTTCATAAAAAGAATTGTCTCAGGACATTGTGAATTGAAGAAGTTATGATCGTTTGAACTGGATCTTGCAAAAAGTCGACTTTTGGTCGAAGTGCTTTAAATCGTCTCACATAGCCTGATCTTTTCTTGCACTCCAAGACGCATTGAAGCACTTGTGAACCAGTGACGATGAAATCTTATCTATGCTCTGAGGAAGTTGTGGAGAAGCTTGAAACCACTTGTTGAACAAGGCATGGAAATAAACACGCGGTCCTCTGAAGTTCCAAAATACATCTTTGATCAAAATGAGATTGAACTATGCTTGAGATTCTATGCTCTGAGATTAGGGGTTGTGCCTTGATGAACCAGTCTTCGAGAATCCACAATCAATCATACTTCTGGTTTGGGAGACTCAAAACCCTAATTGAGGCGCGACGCCGGATACTCTTGATTCATATTTATCTCTGCAAATGAAACAAAATAAAACACGAACATACACCTTTGTATGTGATTAGAAGTTAGTGATACATAGGATAAAAAAATTTCAAAACAATTGACAATCTATGCGTAGTCAATGCTCGAAGGTGAGAGGTTAAAATCGATCGTGTTTCGTGACCTTGATGTATATAACAAAAAATATAAATGAAGATGGGATCTTAGGTAAAAAACAGGGGTATGATAGTCATATCCGAGTGGAAGAACATACTTACTACCCACGATTATAAGAAAGGAGAATTTGTATCATCTCAAAATGGAGGATATAGCTTGGATTTTAAAATCAACAAAGCCTCACTCAACACCCAAGTTGAAAATATCTCACTTCACTACATATCATAGAAGTATAGTAGTTCATATCACTACAAGAATCGCCAAGAGTCTAATCTTTTGAGAAAGGTTTTTAAGTAAAAATCCAAAGTGGAAAAATGGTTTGAATGAGGTTAATTCACTTTTATACTTCTCATAAAAAATGTCAAAGTATGATTAAATTTATTAAAGTTTAATTAAGAAAAGATTTTTGAAAATGCATAGACCTAAATCCAAGTTTATTATGAACGCGGTTCGAGTTAGAAAACAAGAATAGTTTTTAAAAGGAGGGAGAAGATTTTGAAATTAAAGAAGATAGGAGGAGATGAAGGAATTATCCTAAAGCATAAAGTTAAAGCTAAGAAAAAGAACCATCTAACCAACAAGAAGCCAACACTTAACATAAAGAAGTCAACGTAGAATTCCCATCCTTTAGATTGAAACCAATCAAGAAAAGATACTAAACCTCTCAAGTATACCAAGCTTCATATGCATTAAGTCTTTGCAAAAATTAGGCAGAGTAACAGTTGTATACAGAGGAATTCTAAATCACAGAAAAACATATAATCATAATAACCTGCACAAAAAAAAAATCAATCTAATATCTTGGAGTAAACCTTAAGAACTTCAAAAAAAATAACAACAGAGTTATAAGGTCTCAAGGGTATCAAGGCTTCTCATCCTAAGTCCAAGAGGTCCACAAGTCCATAATGCCAAGGATAGTACTCAAATAGTCCAAGTAACCTTAAAGTTTTTTTAATGTTCAAGTTGTTTATTAAGTGTCTTCAAAAATAAAAGAAAGCTCAAGTGAGCAAAATAAAAAATAAATAAAGATAATTGCTTAAATGAGAAAATATAGAATGACATAAAGATAAATGCTCAAGTGAGCAAAGATGAAAATATAATGAAAAGTAAATGCTAAATTAAATGGTGCTTAAAAGTAAAGGCATAAAATAAAGAGCATAAAGTAAAAGGACAAAGTAAATTCAATTGTTAGTGAATTAGAAGTTAAAGGTTAGTTGAATGACCATCTTGAAACTTGCATTTGAAAACTCATTAGAAGATTGATAAAATCAAAGCTTCTCAACAAGTTTTATTTGCTTTTTGTCAAGTATATCATTCATTTCAAGTACTCAAGGCAAGCATATATGATCAACGATGTTTAAATGATTCCCTTATACCAAAGTTCATGAAAGTTCCTTAGAGGATTAATAAGATCAAAGGTTTCAAATTAAACATACATGGGATTGCAAATATAGGTTTGGGCCACAAATGATCATTTCTCAAATTGGGACAAATTTAGCGTTATGTTAAGCCATCGTAAGAAGACTTATATAGAAGTCACACCTATTTTGAGGCTGGTCAATAGCAATATATGTATCACATATTAGAGAAATAATATGTAGATTATTCTCCAACAACATGTAGACAAGTAAGAAAGGGATAGGATGAAGAGGGAGGGGATGTATCAGATTAAATTAGAGTTTCAAATATCATCAACATCATTCATCTATTTTGGTGGATTTGCTTTTTCAACTTATCAACAACCAAGATCTAATGAGGTTGAGAAATTTGTCCCAAAATAACACCCAAATCAAGACCAATAAAAAATAGTAAAATAATATTCAATAAAACAGTATTTAAATGATTAATAAAAGAGAAATGATTGGTAAAATACACAAAGTATATTAAACCACCAAATAAAAATCCCAAAAAAATGTCAGAGGTCAAACATGAGTCAATAAGTGTTGACAAAAATGTTCGGAGTTTTTTAAATTCAGAACTATTTTTACAATTTAAAGAAATAAGAAAAATAAACCAAAAATTTTAAAAAAAATAGTAATATTAGAAATAAAAATAAAATGAGGTCACCAATATTTGTCAAGAGGTCATTGGATTCTTCTATATTTTTTCAGAATTTAAAAATAAAGAAAAATATTTTTAAACAATTAAAGTAGGTTAAATAAAGTGAAAAAATCAAAAAAAATATCAAATCACAAAATAAAATTGTGAAAAAATAAAAATCAGAAAGAGAAAAATAAAAAGTATTTTTGAGAATTTTTCCAGAATTTTAGAAGTTGAAATGAATTTTTGAAGTTTAAAACAATAAAAATATAAAAATCAGAAAATAAAATAAAGCCAAAAAGATGTGGATCAGCTGATCAATGTCAAACGCGTTAGTAAGCAGTTCCGAGGGATCTGGCATGCTGTGCATGTTATGGACTTTATTAAAAACACACATAATCAAATAAATTTGGGCCAATCAAAATAAAACAATTGTCACACTATCATTGGTTGAAGAACGACACATAGGTCTACTTCAACCTCCAGACCTCTGCGCTTGGGGTTTTCATGAGATTCTTCAAACAAAATCGTTAGAAGATCAATCTGGTATCATTTAATTTGTATCTTACAGACGATCCTAACCTCACCTTCGTGAAAGAATTCTTTAAACCACAGCTCAATCAATTTGAGAAAAACCAAAAGAAAAAAGTTAGAAAGGGATTTGAAAATTCATGAGCAAAACTCACATCCAGTTAAAAACTAATGGTGCAACCAGTATCAGAGTGATGAGAGCTACATTGTAGCATCAATTTTTGAGAGAATTGATGGAGGAATCTACCTGTTGAAGTTCAAATTTAGAGCTCTGAAACTTGACTTGGCTAGCATGATTCAGGGTACCTCAAGGCTTGGTTCTTATTTTTTTATCTTCAAGAAATTTCAAGGATGATGAATCAACAAAGAAATTGGATTGAAAGATGCTTTAGAACCAAATTTTAAGTTGCAGAATTGAGAGGTATGGAGGAAGTTCAACAGAGGTTCTTTGGCTCTCTAAAGCTTATCCAATGAGTGGGATATCATCCTCTAATTATAGGGAAGTGAATGATGATGAGAAACAATAGGAATCACGGGCAAGTCGTGCAAACCAAACCATATGTGATCATGCCAAACGTATGACTTGAAATGCCTTAAAACGACCTTATATCAAGTGTAATTATTGTCAAAATGAATCTAGACAATTAGTTAAACATTTTTCGCAACCAAACCTTGAGTAATTTGATCTGTAATCCAAGTTTACTTATGGTAAAAAGTTCTGACTTGAAGAAAAATCAGATTCCGTGGAGCCAACTTCAATAATGCGTAGCTCACTACTAAGGGACCTTTGTGGGATGGTTCTTGAAGCATTTAAAAGAAAAGGTTACAATCTTTAAAATATGAAAAGAAATACACCATTTTGATGCTTGAGCAAAAATTTATGTCCAATTGAATTTGTGAAAAACACACAGATGTTTTGTACTTAGAAAAATTCTAAGGGCTGAACATCAAAATGACCTATAATGTTCTTCAAAACTAAATGACTTTCTACTACAAATTTGATCTTGATTTCTGAAAATGACCTAAAATAGACCTCTTGAATTGAAGTTTGGAATTGAGATCACTCAAAAATCATAAAAATTGAAGGAGTTATGGTCTTTGGAAGATGATGAACAAATTTGGGAAAAATCACAAAATACCTATAATCTTTTCAACTCTTCAACCACTTTCCAAGCATTCTCAAGTCTTGCACATAAAAAAAAAATTTACAGTAGACATCCCAAATATTATTTTGAAAAAATAATTGGATCAAGGAGATAAAAATTGACCAAGTTATGATCATTTGAAGTCAAACTCTGAAATTCAAAGCCTCTTCAAGGAGGCTTGTAATATTTCTCAATCATTAGTGATCTTCCATTCAAAATTAGCCTTAGATCAGTGAAGAGATATTGTTAAGGACCCTTTAAATAGAATCATGGATATGGAACCAATCAAAAATCTTAAACAATGATAAAGATATGGTCCTTAGAAGTCAACAAACCCTAGCTTAGAGAGTGTCAAAATGACTTGAAACCCCTTTCAACTTTTGATGATTTTTCTTGCACAATTAGATTTTGTCATGTGAAGAGAGGTTGTTGTTTATGATGATAAGAATCCATAGAAAAAATAACCAACTCCAAATGTTGAAAATTGAGAGAGTTATGAACTTGTGATCATTGAATCAAGCATTTGCTCAATTAGGTCAAACTTGTTGAGCCAACCTTAAATCTCTTTAAACTTTCTTGGAAAAAGAAAGCATGATGACTCATGAGAGGCCTTGAAATGATTTTGTATTAAAGTACACTAAAATATAGAGCTTAAGTATCAATGAAGCTTGTTGAGTAAGGCATGGAAATAAACACATGAACCTATGAATCTTCTTGATGAACTCCACCACCAAATTTGGGGAGATCTTGACCTAAATAAATTGAGAGACCTCCTTGAACCACAAATATTTGATGCCATAGACATGACCTTGAATATTGAGCTCTTGCAATCTATTAGAGAACCATTTGATTGATAATCACCCCTCAAACCCTAGATTAGATGGTGAGATGAATGCAATTGTGATCACCTATAATATGAACATTAAAAGGAACATATTTACACATATTTATGTTAGTTAAAAGAAAACATGTACAAGATACACAAGTCAAGTTGCTTGGCAATCCCTCAAGAGAAAAATTAAAGAAAGGATAAAGAGAGAAACAACCCTAATGTGTGTGTCTTGATGCATTGTGACATGAGATAATGAGAAATCTTAGGGGGGGAAATTGGGGTATTATAGTTATCAATCAAAATTTTTGAAATGAATATTCATGGTTTTTATAATTTGAGAACATAACAAGCATTTTTCATCAACTAAACATGTACTAAGAAAATCTTACTTTCAAGGAGAAATTTGGAACACTATTATGTCACTCTTGATGGAATGGAAGTTGCACTTACATAATGTAAATACTCAAACAAAGTGTTAGAGAAAAAGTATAAAATTGCGAGCATCATAATAAATAAGGCAACATCGGAGACATTAATAATCCCCATATCCATATGTTTGTTGAAAGATTGTTTGGTTGAAAACGTTTTTGTGAAAATGTTGGCTACTTGATTTTCACTATCAAGATGCACGAACACACCATCCCCTTTTTAAACATGATCACAAAGGTAATTCCCCACACATGTGTTCTATACTTTAGTTACTTTATTTTGAGTCCAAGAGAGTAATTTAACTCCCCATAAGATACATTTCAAATACTCCCTGCATAAGCTTAAAGAATTCTTTGACAAGTCACATGTTAGTTGAATCAAATATGATGTAATGTTAAATATGTTATGCTTAATGTTTAATGAAGCTAAACATGCTTATGTACACATTAAGTGTTTATAAGAAATACATGAAAATATAATGTGATGAAGTCATTTCAAGTATATAAATTGATAACTCACTATGATTATCAATTAAGAATTATGTTGCAAATGAACACTTATAATATGTATACCATACATCAAGTATGTCATGTATTTAGAGAAATAAACAAGTAAAAGAGAGAACTTACTAACAGAGAGAAATTTAAATCGATACTACCTCAATGTAAAATATGACGGAGGATGCACTTGCATTTCACATAGGACTCTCAAAGGAAAGTTGATCCAAATTCAAAGTATGCCACAAAAATTTTAGAACAACACGATCTTACCACTTTTCACTTTGACAAAGTACCCAAAAGTATAACTTGTGATGATTAAAAGAAGGTCATTAATTTGATGATCATTCATTTTTATTGAACTCTAATAATTTATCCTTTCCATGTTAGTTATCTTTCTCCTCCTCCTGTTTCACCAATTTGGGTTGATCAATACCTTCTTCGGGGTCATTGAGTATATCTCTTAAAGATAAACCTACATCATGAAATAAAATATCTTTTTCCGAGTATTCTCAGATACAACATCAAAAGTAGCTTAGGCATCTTTTACCAATAAAACAAAACTTGTTGTTGCTTTCTAGATCACATAATCCATCAATTTCCCCATATACAATAGAATTAGAATATGTTCATATGCCTTGAACCCCCATAAATGAGAAATCATATTCTCTTTATAGAGTCAAAACAATGTTCCTATGAAAACAACAATATAAGCTAGGTACTAAATCTTAATTGAGTCCTTGGGGGTTAGTGAAACAGTTAGTTGCATTTGGGGAATCATACAACCATAGTGACAATTTAAATTTTCACCATCACTAAAATCATTATCATGTACATGCTCAGAATGTGAGGACCTTTAAATTGATGCGTTAAGAGCTTTAGGCTTTTTTATTTCCTCCTTATGTGTGTCTTTACCATTTTTCTTCTTCTTCTCGCGCTTTTTCTCATGCTTGCCCAAGCAAGTAAGTTCTTGCTCATGTTCTCCAAACTTACTAATCAATGTAATGAGATCAAGTGTTGTAATATCATTAGCTTCTTTAATTGCGATAACTTTCAATTGCTAATTCCTAATAAGATATCTCAAAACATTGTTAGTAACAATTGCATTGGAAATAGGTATACCAAGTGCGTTCAAACAATTAATGAGATTTGATGAATTTTTCTTATCATCATTATTCCAAAGTGCTTCCGACTTAGATGTGACAACGCCATTAGTATTGTTTTGAGTAATAACATCACACATATTATTTTCATATGAATTAACATACATGTTCATACAGGATTTCCAATAACTATAGTTTTCTTCTGAAAAACTTTTTGGGGTTGTTTTGTAAATCTCTTTAGGTTCGTACGCCCTTTTCTAATAATAGGTTCGAAGCACAGAATTAACCGGGGCTGTGATACCACTTGTTAGACTACAAAACTAGATCTATAGGGGGTTGAATAGATCACCAAATAAAAATTAATTTTCAAAATGATTTTTTAAAACTTATTTGAAAAACAACATTGAGCGGAAGGATTTTGGCCTAGATCAATATAGTAGTCTAAACTAACCTAGTTATTGGAAACTCGAATATACACGAGCCATATGGAATTAATCATAATGATAAAATCAATAAACATAATAATATCTTTATTAACCGTTTAATATTCAACACAACAGTTTCCTATTTCCAATGAAATCATATTAAAAATATAACTCGACACTTTATCAAACATGTCGCGCGCAATCAATTTTTCAGAATTTTCTTTGAGCTTGGTTGATATGAAAAAACACTTATAATCAAAGTGATTATAAGCTAATCAACAAATAAATTTAAATGTTAACAATCAAAGAAAAATTCTATACGAATTTATCAATCAAACAACACATTCAACAAATTGCACATAGAGAGTAAATGAGAGTAAGAGATAGAACATTGCAATTTTCCTTTGATTTGAACAAGCTAAACAATTTTTTAAACACTTGGTGTGAAAGTGAATTTTCAGAATTTTCCTTTAAGTTGTGTTGATACACAAAAGCACTTATAATCAAAAGTGATTATAAGCAATATTAACACTTGATGTAAATCAAAAACAGTTTGGAAAATTACTTACAATTCAATTGATAACTCAATTCTATTTAACAACTTTATTGAATAATATTAAAGCATGTAAAAGTGATAAAAAAAGAGACACAAGAATTTGTCTACATAGTTCCCTACGTTCGTCCTCGCATATGAGTACGTCTGCGCCCAATTCCAATGTGGAATTAAGATATTTTCTTACTTTGCAAAAGTATGAATACAAGAGAAACTATACAAACATAACCATTTGATGTCGATTCAACCCCTTCTCTTCTTTTGATCTTCAACAAGACGAAGACCGATAGATACAACATATTCGCCACTTAAGTTACTTCCTTGAAAAGATTTAAAACACTCCAAGGTTCCTTGCAAAGATTTCAAACACTCCAAGGGATTTTTCACTCGAGTAAATCTGATTGCACGCTATCAACACAAGATCACCGATTCTATTATCCTATTCTTGCTACTTCCTTAAAAGATTTCAAACACTCTAAGGTTCCTTGATAAGATTTCAAACACTCCAAGAGATTTTTCACTTGGACGATTCCTTATCGCACAATCTTACACGAAAAACCCCAATTGAACAAATGATTTTGGAGGAGAAACCTGATGGGTTTTCCCGGATAAAGACCCATACAAATCTCAACCCAAACCAATTGGAAATCTATAATTCTTCGTCTAGATGGAATCCCGACGGAACATCATCACAATGAAATGTTGGTGTGTATGCATAGATTAGAAAGTTGAAGAAGAAGAAGACATGTAGACTAATTTTAGCAAGTTACTATGAAGCCTGGACCCGACCAGATATCAGTTCAACTTCATAATTTCAACAAGTTACTATGAAGCCTGGACCCGACCAGATATCAGTTCAACTTCATCCTTTCAAATAAGTTATTGTGAAGCCTGGAACCCGACCAGATAGCAATCTGGGAAACCTAGAATCTGACCAGATAGAAGTTTAATGTTAGTAAGTTATTGTGAAACCTGGATCCTGACTAGATAACAGTTAATTTAATCTTCCCCAGTAAGTCGCTGTGAAATCTGGAATGCGACCAGATAACAGTTTAATTCACACTCTCCCCTGCAAGTCACTGTGAAGCCTGGAATACGACCAGATAACAGTCAACTTCATTACCCCCAACAATTTGCTGCCAAGCCTGGATTTCGACCAGATAACAGCTAACCTTTGATCCTCTCTAGTCAGGAATAATTCCCAAGTAGAGAATTGGACAACCAAAGTTCCTGAATTTTATTCCTCCAAGCAGAAATCAACACTCCCCACAGAATTTCTTCATACAAAGAACCAAAGGCGATATTCCCCAGCGGATTTCCACTCAAACAATAAAACCGGGATTCTCAGCGGAAACATTCGAAACAAAGCTGAAGATACACTTACTCTCCAACAGTGATTCAGGATTCAGCCTCCAATGTTCCCCAGCATGTAATCAAGGATTTATTTTCCTAGACAAAGACACACTGCAATAAACGCATCACATTCATAAATCATAACACATACATGACAAATGAATACAGTATAATCTCATTTATTTTGAGAACATCATTACACCATGCATACATATGCATGCAGCTAATTCTCTTACTTGTAGGAAAAATCAACAGGCAAAAGACGTCTACCAGTTCAATATAAATCAACCAAAGACTTATCCTGATACTTTCCCCATTCACTCAAATGGCATCTTTAAGCCCATTCCCTACACATTCAACTAACATGTTGTTGTACCTCAAAATTTTCCCTCTCATTTCTCAAATAATCTCTCACAAGATCTCCCTTGATTCAAGACTGCACAAGGGTTGATCAGCTCAAGACACCTCCTCAAGCATTGATGACTGGAAATTAGGGTTTGAGTTTGCACAAAGACAAATGGAATTTTAGTGTCCCATATGACTTTCATGGGTCATTTTGGACCCTCAAGATTGCTCATGTCATGTTTCAAGTCTTGGATCACATTTTTGCTCAACCAATTGATTAGTTGACATAAAATCAGCTGGATTGGGGAAAAAGTCAATTGTGGTCAATTTACAGTAAAACTTCATAATTTTTTATCCATATCAACATCATGAACTCATATATGTCATTTGATCAAGTTTGGATCACGATTCCTCAAGAAATTTGATCAGATCATCAAAAGGGCAAAATGGTCAAAATTATGGTTTTGACTAAGAAGGTGTAAATTCTGATTTTTGACCTAGCAAATGATTGGTTGGTTTAAGTTATGATCTCAAGGTTTAAAATACTTCATTTTGAATTAATGGCATGGCTCAAAACATTCTTCAAGTTTAATTGATTGACAGTTGAGTTTCAGTCAACTGATGAAAAGTCAATTGTACACTAAAAAGTCAAATTTTGACTTTTTGGTCAAAATCAAGTATCAAATATCACAATTCATCAAGACATGTCAAAATATGAAACTTGTTCATCAAGAAATCAAAAAATTCAAGATTTCATTTTGAAAAGTCAAAATTTCTAAACTTAGAAATTTTTCTAAGTGTTGGAAATTCACGTTTTTTTCATAACTTTGAGCCAAATTTCCACCATGATGCAAGATGATTCAAAGGAAACTTGAAACATGAAAGTTGTAGATCTCAATGATATATAAGAAATTGTAGAACACAAAATTTTCTAGAAATTCATGGATTTCGAGTTATGATATTAAGAAGACATGTTCATGAAACTTGAAAAACTTAGTGAAATTTTGCCCTAGTTTAGGCAGGATTTTGACCTAACTTCATGGAAAATTTTCACATAGTTCCAAGATGAATATTAAAAAATGTCCAACATAGAAGTTGTATAGGTTGTTACAAGCTTTCTAAAATGTCCAAGAAATCATTGAGATAATTTTTGTGCTAAGAGAATCGAAGCCATGAAGTTAGGGTTTCATTCTTGTTTTGCAAGGAAAATTTGTAAAGAACACTTGATCCAATCTTCAAGCATGTTGTACAAATCTAACTTTTTCAGGATTCTAACTTGAATTCCACTCCATTATTAAATGTTTAAACAACTGTTAGAGCTTTGATCCAAGCATTTGAGGCATTTTCCAAATGGTTATTCCATTAATGGCACAAAGGTAACACTTCCATTTTGGAAAAGTAAGCTTTATTGCAAAGACAATGCATAGAGTTCCCAACTTGTTTCATCTGAGTACAAGTAATGTCAAAGGAAAAAGAAACATGTCTAGAGCCTCCTATAAACTCAGGACATGCTTTTACTATGCCTTGAAACCATGTTTTCCACTTTTCTTCAAAATCAAGTAACATAGCCAAAACTATATATCTCACAGATCTGTCAACCTCAAGTGCTCTAACTTTTTTCTTATAATTATACAAGTCTATTGCAAGAGGATACACAAATGCAGAAGCTCTCAAACTCTCACAAACTCAAAATTGCATAACAAACTTCCATTGTTGCACATTCTGACCAAAAACTCCAAACTCAGAATCCACTCGTGCGTTTCTTGGCTTTTCACTTCTAAAAGTTCTTAAACATCATCTACAAACAATCCATCACCCTGTTACATGACTATAACATCATCTTCATCAACTTCCATAACCAAAAAATAGAGCTTGCACCTTGACTTCTCTAGCACGATTCAAACATTCCCAGCATCAAGTAAGCATTGCATTAGCTTCCTGGGAACTTGAGAAAGCTAACCTGATCATTGCAGCACCTTGAATCAAGCTCATTTCCATTTCACGATTTCCATTTCTGAGGTACATTTTCTGAACTTCTATCTTTTCATTTAGGCATTGTTAGGCTTCCATTTGTGAAGATAAAATGTAGACACCATTGCCCTGAAACTGTACATGTCCATAGATTTCATTTATATTGCTTGAGTAGTGAGAATTTTAAATTTGAACTTTCTAAAAAAATTAGGTCAGAATTTGGTACCATTCAAAATTCATGCTCATATTTGATTTATAGTTTTAATAATTTTCATTTCTGGAATCGTTGTGAAATTTGGAACAAGTTTGATGTTTATATTTTTCCAAATGGATGAGAATTGGTGAAGTTACAAATGTTGAGGCTGGAGGTTGAAGATGAAGCCATCTTCATGACTTGATTTGTGTTATGTACTTTTTATTTTGTTTATGTTACCGGATGTACAGTCACCCCAGTGGCAAAGGTAGCGCGCGTGTATGTTGGAGGTCATGGGTTCAACACCCAGCGCTACCTTTTGTTTTTTTCCAGCATTTTCTTTCTTTTTTTTGCAACAACCAACGTTGGGCCTTCAACAATGGGCCTAGTTATTTTTGCTGACTTTTAACCCCCCTGTTTACTTTTGCATCCTAGCCCAACTCTTTTTTATTTCATTTTTATTTATTTATTTTGTTTATTTTATTTTATTTCAATTTTCTTTTATTATTTTTTATTACTATTATTATTATTATTAAAAAATCCAAAAATATTTTTATTTATTATTTTCACATTGATATTTTATTTTTCTTTATAAAGACAAAAAGAACAAAAATATTTTCTTAAACAAATTAATTTATTTTTCTTAAATAATTAATATTTAGATTTAGGTTTAATTATTATTTTATTTTCTTTTAAATTAAAATTAACTTAGAATTTAGGTTTCTTTTAATTATTTAATTTTCATATTATTGTTATTAATTTTAAATCTTTTCATAAAAAACCCTAAAAAATATTTCAAACTTAATTTCTTTTCTTAATTAGTTTAAGTTTAATTTTGTTTAATTTTAATTAATAATTTTCTTATTTAGCTCAAGTTAAACCCTTAAAAAACCAAACCAAAAATCATTTCCTTTCCATTTATTTCCTTGTACATTATTTATTCAATTCTTGTATATTATTCAATATGGTTGTAATAGATAATTAGGTTTTATTTTCTTGCAAATCCCCATTTGTAAATTTGTATACCCCCTCCCCTAATGATGTAATAGCATAGTAATTTTAATTTCTGCAATTTATCACTTTAATATAAATGCTAGTAATTAGGGTTTGTATGGTAAGACTAAAATCAATAAGTAGCAAACCCTAATTCAAGATAAACAATGCATGTAAATCAAACACATTTTCACACTTACACCCTTAGGGTAGTTCCACTTTGTTGCCTTACAAAAATGGCCATGTTATGCATGTGAGATCTCTTAGCCAAAAGCAATCAAAAATACAAGATCATAGTCCCTCGATGACGCTATCAATGTTGCCTTTCAAAATGATCTTAGTCCCTCAAAGAGAAATGCTAAAGACATCTCACAACATTGCTATCATGACTATACGATGACCCGCGCCCATCCCTTTACATCCAAAGATAAGGCTTCTTACCAAATCAATGGTAAGATAGCAATATCAAAAGAAAGGAAGAAATGAATATAAGACTTTTGAGTAGGTAGATTGTTCCTAGTTGCTTGCTCATTTTCAAAACCCTTTCCAAACATAAAATATTTTCCAAAGCTTAACACTTTTTATACGTTCTTACGAAGGAGAACTATTACAAAGTTTGCCTAAACGAAAGCACCTTTTCAAAATACTTTCAAAAACCACACAAAGCACATTTTCAAACAAAAGAAAGTGATCTAACAAGTAACTAAGAGCCCATAGATAACTATGGATTAAAAGGGTGCTAATATATTCCCTTTTCATAATATACCCCCCAAACTTAAGAAATAATCTCAAAGTTCTTTCCTGTTCTTTTTGTTTTTCATTTTGGATAAAAGAAAAGTCAGTGGCAACTTTTGCTAACCGCAACATTTTCGATCAAACGCAAAACATCTCAAGTCAGTTCTCCCACCGTATCACACACGTCATCAAGTGCAAATTTCTGGGCACTTTAGTATTCAATCATCTTCCACCTTCAAGTCACGAATGGCGGACTCGCCAATCTAACTCTTTAGGTTTAAGAAGATTGAACCGGGGCAACTGTTGTACCCCAAAATTTTCCCTCTCATTTCTCAAGAATTTCCTCCCAAAATCTCCCATGACATCAAGTTTGCAGCACTAATACATCAGTTTAGGTTTGGAATTGGCACAGGGGCAAAATGGTCAAAATGCACACTGAAAAGTCAAACTTTGACTTTCAGATCAAAATCAAGTTTCAAGAATCATATTTCATTAAGACATGTTAGAATATGAAGTTTGTTTCATCAAGAAAATAAAAAGTCAAAATTACTTTGGAAAAGTCAAAATTCTTAACACTTAGAATTTTTTCTAAGTGTTAAGAAAATATGATAAGTTCAGAACTTCTGGCCAGATTTTCATCATGATGCAATAGGATGCAGGAAGAACTTCTGACACAAGAGTTGCAGATATCAATGGGATCTAAAACATTTCAGAACATAACTTCTCATAGAAATGCTGGGATTTCAAGTTATAAATCTTTGAAGACACGTCCATGAAACCAGAACATTCAGTAAATTCTGAGCATTTCCAAGTTAGAATTTGTTTAGAACTTCAGAGCCAGTTTTCACGTAGGTTCAATCAGAGTTTGCAAAAGTGATTCAAAGAGGGGTTACAAAGCATGTTACAAGCCTTCTGAAAAGTATGAGAAATCCTTCACATCATGCTAGGTCAGGGAGATTCAAAGATCAGAAGTTGGATATTTGTTCTTAATCCAAGTTACGTTCATGCTGAACTTCTGATCCAGTTTTAAGCTAGGCTGCATAAATCTCATGTTGCAGGCTTTCTTGTTTGTTAAATCTCATCATCATTTAATTCTCACACCCACTTTTAAGTCTTTATCCAAATGTTTAAACCTTTATCCAAAAGATCTTCCCACGTGTGGCATGAAAGTACCATTGTTGTCCCTGGAAAATAATTTTTTGTACAAAGTTTATGTTGGGCCCATACTTTACTTTTGCCTCTGAATGTACTTCACCATAAAGCATGCATACAAAATCAGATTAGGCATGGTTAAAGTTGCTAACCACTCTACTTTGCTTTGAAACTTACTTGTCTAAACTATCTTCAAAAACAAGTCAACGAGCCATAACACATGATGGATGTACTCTTGACTTCTCCAAGCTTCTAAATTATTTTCCTATAAATTAAATTTCATTTGCAAGTGTTAAAGGGTCGAAGATTTGAGAAAAAAGCCTTAAAACTTTGCTGAAAATTTCCAAGAACCTGAAACTTTTCCAGAATACACATGAAAGCTTTTCCAACTTCTGTTTTCAAACTGTAAAATAGTATTCGCCACTCTCTGTTTAAAAAAAATAGAACTCTGCACCTTGAATGCTCCAGAACTTTCCCACCATTCATAGCTCAAGTTAAGAGTTGTTTTAGCTTTCTGGGAACTTGAGGAAGCTGACTAGAACATCACAACAATCTGAACCGAGCTCCAATTCACAAAACAATTTCCAGCTGAAAGGTAAGTTTCTTCTGATTTTCATCTCATTACTTAGGCATTGTTAGGCTTGCATTTTCAAAAATACAATGTAGATATTATGGCTCTGATTTTGTATATATTTATAGGTTTCATTTATATGGCCTAAGTAGAGAGAATTTCAAATCTGAACTTCCTGAGGAAATTAGGGTTCAGAACTAGGATTAGCAAAATTCATGTTTGCTTCTGGTTTACAGTTTTGATGCTTTGTATTTCTGAAACCATGATGAAATTTTTTATAACTGTTATGTTTGCATTTTCAATTTTTGTGAGAAATGACTAAGTTGCAGACACTCTGACTGGCATGGAGAAGGAGATGAAGTTCATCATCAGAACTTACTTTGTAATATATGTTTATGTTTTTGTTTCTAATATCGGATGTATAACCACTCTAATGATAGAGAGCGCGCGTATAAGGCATTACTGTTAAGGGTCCTGAGTTCTAGCCCCATAAACACCTTTTTATGTTTATTTCTTGACATTTTACCCTATTAATTATCAAACAATAACCCTGGACCATAATTTCTAGATAAACCCCTCTCCCATTTGTTTGTCAAAATAGTGATCCTAGACCATAACTTCTAGATATTCTCACCCAACAGCATTGACACCTCACTTACCCATTATCAGAACTTCTAGCTTTCCAGTGACACTAGAAATTTTAGGTTTCCAATTGCATCAGAACTTCTGGGCTCTCTCAACATCCAGAACATCTAACTCTCCAGTAACACTAGAGTTTCTAGGCAATCAGAACTTCTAGGAAATCAGAACTTTTAGGCTTTCCTTTGTTCTCAACAACCCCAGAACTTTAGTGCGTCCGGATCCAGAACTTCTGGTATTCCTCGTTCCTGCTAAAATTTTCTTTCTGACTTGCAGTGCACCAGAGTCAGAACTTCTGCTCTCTCTTATTTCAGCAATGTGCTGATTCTGACTCTTATTCTCTTATTATTTTTATCATCACTTTTGTTTTCATTAATCAAAAACACCAAAAAATACTTTATGTTCATATGCTTTATTTTATTTCTTTTAAAACAAAAAAAAAAGATCGAAAATATTTTCTTAAGCAAATTATTTTCTTCTCTTAACCAAAACAAAACAATTCTATTTTACATGTCAATTCTTGTATGTTATTTCAATATGATTGTAATAGATAATTAGGACTTTAATTTCTTTTGCAATCCCCATTTGTAAATTTGTACACACCATCCCCAAATGATTGTAATAGCGTAGGATATTTACTTTTCCATAATTTATCGCTTTCATATAAATGCTAGTAATTAGGATTTGTATGGGAAGATAAAATCAACGCTTAGAAAAACACCAATTCAAAGATAAATCAAGCATGAAATACAAACACTTGCACACTTGCATCTCTAGGGTTAACTCCACTTGTTGCCTTGAGAAAATTGTCATGATATACATGTGAGGCGTCTTAGCAAAAACAATCAAAAATATGAGATCATAGTCCCTCGATGATGCTTTGAATGTTACCTTTCAAATGATCTTAGTCCCTCGAGAGAAATTCTAAGATATCTCACAACATTGCTATCATGGCTATACGATGACCCACGCCCATCCGTTTACATCCAACGATGGGGTTTCTTATCAAACCAATGGTAAGATAGCAACATCTAAAGGAAGAGAAGAATAAAAGACTTTTGTGTAGGTAGAAACGTTCTTAGTTGCTTGCTCGCTTTTAAAACAAACCTCTTTTCAAACACACCAACACTTTCCACGAAATATTTTCAAAAAGTCCAACACTTTGTATACATTCTTATAGAGACGAGATCATTATAAAGTTAGCCTAAACGAAGGCACTTTTTAAAAATACTTTCAAAACCAACCATAAAGCATATTTCCAAACAAAAGTAATGATCTAGCAAGCAACTAAGAGCCCATAGATAACTATGGATAAAAAGGGTGCTAACACCTTCCCTTTCCATAATCTACCCCCCAAACTCAAGAAAATAATCTCAAAGGTCTTTCTTGTTCTTTTCACCCTTTCCTTATTAGATAAAAGAAAATTCGGTGGAGACTCTTGCTATCCGCAACAAATGCAATCAAACTCAAAACATCCCAAGTCAGTTCTCCCACGGTGTTACACAAACCAAATGCCAAATTCTTTGACAAACCTCCGGTTACCACTACTTGATCAAGCAAACCCACTGTTTCTTAATCCTTTCACTCGGTTGATTTCAACCGCAAGAAATTTGACCCCAAATCTTCCTTCACAATCCTCTGGTTACCGCTACTTGATTAAGCGAACCCACCGTTTCTTAATCTTTTCACTCGGCTGAATTTAAAGAAGCAAAGACTTGTGGAAAAACTCATACACCAATTGGAATATTGGAGGAGAAAATTCAAACAATTTTATTCAACAACAACCCAAAATTGCTCAACCCAAATCTAAATTTAATACTTGATTTGAATGTTATCACCACAACACTTTTCTTGAATCAACAACCATGATTATGTGTAGATGTTGATTTTTGAGAAGAGAGGATGAAGATGATGAGCACTATGTGTATCTTTCACAAGTTCTTGTTAGCTTGAAATGATGATACTCAATGAATATATATATATATATATATATATATATATATATATATATATATATATATATATATATATTACCTAATAGTCAAGACCCAAAAGCATAGCAGAAAAATAGTTGAAAGCAGCGAGCAGTCGACTCAAGCAGTAAGGGGGGTCGGTGCGACACAACCCGCAGGTGGAGGAAATCCATTTTAAAGTGTAATGCATCGAATGCTACAGGGCTTGCATCGATGCAATATTTGAATATTTTGATTCCCATATTGAGTCGACCAGAAGGGTCGACATAACACATCCTGCAGGTGGAGGAAAACCATTTTGAAGTATAGTGCGTCGATCGCTATAGGGCCTGCGTCGATGCAATAGTTGAATATTTTGATTCCCAGGTTGAGTCGACAAGAAGGGTCGACGCGACATATTCTAAGCTTGGTTGAGAATGATGAGTCGACCGCACATATCTTTGAGTCGATGCGAACATTGAATTTTCCCAAAAATTAATATTTACTGAGATCTCATTCCAACCATTCCATATCAAGATTGTTCACAGGACCAATCCAAATGGAGAGTGAGTAATAATCGTTTTGACATCATTAAAACACTTATAGAGGGACCTTGTCCTCAAATACTCCCCCTTTTTGATGATGGCAAAACTTTGAAGTTGTGCTCAAATATGCTCCCCCTAAATTTGTGCATTCCGTAAAGCACCGCTTGCAAGCTTTTACGCAAGCTTCTGTATATTCTCTTCTCCCCCTTTGACAACATTAAAAATAGAAAAATCAAAAAGTCAAGAGTAACAAAATTATTCAAACGCAAAATCATCATCTATTCGTAACTTAATACACTAACAATCATTCACATAAAATAAGATTAGTGCAGATCATAAAAGGTTAATAATTTGATATAAGCATTTAGTACATTACATACCGAATGAGAATAAGATACGAAACAAGAAAAAAGTAGGTTTGAAAGTTAATAAAGATGAATGCATAAGCTTATCATGAAAAACAACTTATGTACTTAAACTGAATTACACACAGACATGTAAGGTGTTTGATTCTTGCAGCTTTTTCAATTGATTTCATGCAGTTAATATAACAAGTAGAAGGCCTATGTATTTAACAATTATGAAAATGAAAAAAATACATAAAGTAGAGTAAGTTTAGAATTTACACATAATTAAGAATAGAAAATAGATGGGAACGATATTACCTTTATGAAGATTGATGAGAGCTTTCACTAAAACTGTCAATACGTACGTCTAGCATTAAGGGAATATATGCAATAAAATAAGGAACATGCAACTTAATTAAGTTACAACCTATCCGAGATATCGAGAACACCAAGTTCCTTACGGATGTGAAAGAAAGTCTCTGTTGCGAGTGGTTTAGTAAAAATGTCGGCAAGTTGATTTTTGCTATCAACATGCTCGAAAATGACATCACCGTTTTCCACATGATCCCTTAGGAAATGATGCCTAATTTCAATATGTTTTGTGCGAGAGTGAAAAATTGGATTTTTGGTTAGGTCGATGGCACTTGTATTGTCACAAAAGATAGGAATGCGATCAATTCGGACATTGAAGTCGAGCAATTGTTGTTTAAGCCACAAGATTTGGGCACAACAATTACCGGCTGCAACGTATTCCGCTTTGGCGGTTGACAAAGAAACAAAAATTGCTTTTTGCTATGCCAATTGACCAAAGAATTTGAAAAGAAATGATAAGTACCACTAGTGCTTTTCCTATCCGATTTGCACCCTGAAAAGTCGGAATCGGAATAGCCAACCAAAGAACAATCACTTCCCTTGGAGAACCAAAGCCCATACTTAGTTGTACCACTAAGATAGCTAAGTATGCGCTTTACCTCTTTTAAATGTGACTCCTTAGGACATGATTGAAATCGAGCACACATGCAAACACTAAACACGATATCTGGACGAGAAGTTGTACGGTAGAGAAGGGAACTAATCATACCTCTATACCTTTTTATATCGATGGGTTTACCATTTTCATCTCGGTCTAAGTTCACGGTCGTAGGCATAGGAGTATCGATTACTTTTGAGCTTGTCATGTCGAATCGCTTGAGTAAGTCAAGGAAATATTTTGTTTGGCTCACGAATGTCCCTTCATTTATTTGCTTGATTTGAAGTCCAAGGAAGTAGTTTAACTCGCTCATCATGCTCATCTCAAATTCTCCCTGCATTAGCTTGGGAATTTCTTGACCAAAGATATGTTACAAGAACCAAAAATAATGTCATCTACATAAAATTGAACTTAAATAAAATGTTTTCCTTCATGCTTAATAAAAAGGGTTGTGTCAACCTTTCCTCTTGAGAATCCTTGATCTAGTAAGAATTTGCTAAGACGTTCGTACCAAGCCCTAGGGGCTTGTTTAAGACCGTATAGCACACATTTAAGCTTGTAAACATAGTTAGGATTCTCAAAATTCTCAAAACCGGGAGGTTGAGACACATACACCTCTTCATTAATATATTTGTGATACAGTGGGAGAACTGACTTGAGGGTTTTGTGTTTGATCGTAAATGTTGCGGTTAGCAAGAGTCGCCACTGACTTTTCTTTTATCCAAAAGGAAAGGTGAAAAAGCCCAGGAAAGACCTTTGAGATTATTTCTTGAGTTCAGGGGTAGATTATGAAAAGGGAAGGTATTAACACCCTTTTCATCCATGGTTTTCCATGGGCTCTTAGTTACTTGCTAGATCACTTGCTTTTGTTTAAAATTGTGCTTTGTGTGGTTTTTGAAAGTATTTTGTAAAGAGGCCATTGTTTAGGCAATCTTTGTAATGATTCTCGTTCGTAAGAATGTATACAAAAATGTTGATCTTTTGAAAAGGTTTTCAAGTTTGTAAGATGTTTGAAAGGGTGGGTGTTTGTTTTGAAAATAGCAAGGATGTTTTGTTTGAAATTGAGCAAGTAATTAGGAGCATTCTACCTACTCAAAAGTCTTTCTTGTTCATTTTCTTTTCCTTTGACATTGTTATTTTATCATTGATTTGGTAAGTAACCCTATCTTTGAATGTTAACGGGACGGGCGTGGGTCATCGTATAACCATGATTAGCAATGTTGCAAGGTATCTTAGCATTCTCTTTTAGGGACTAAGATCATTTGAAAGGCAACTTAGATAGCGTCATCGAGGGACCATGATCTTGTATTTTGTTTGTTTTTTTCTAAGATACCTCACATGCGTAATATGGCCATTTTGTAAAGGCAACCAAGTGGATTTACCCTAGGGGTGTTTGTGTGCAAGTGTATTGTTTTCATGTTTGATTTTGTCTTGAATTATGATTTTCTAAGTATTGGTTTTAGTCTTTCCATACAAACCCTAATTACTAGCATGTTATATATAAAGCGATAAATTGCGGAATTTAAAGTTACTACGCTATTACAATATTTGTGGGAAGGTGGTGTACAACTTATAAATGGGGATTGCAAGAAAATAAACCTAATTACTCTATTACAACCATATTGAATTGGTACAAATGTATAAGGAATTAAAAGAATAAAATGTACAAAAATGAATAAATGTACAAAAATGTGAAATGTGAAGTAAATGGATACTTGTTTTATTTTTTAGGGAAAAGGGATTTTGTTTTAATATGATTAATTAAAGAAATTAATTAATTAAACTTAAATTTATTAAGAATAAATTTTAAATAAAACCCTAAATCTATTAATTGATTAAAAGAAAATAAGTTTTGCAAGAAAAGTATTTTTGGTATTTTTGTCTTGGAAATAATAATATTTTAATTGGTGTAAAAGAAAATAACTAATAACCTTGTTTTAATTAAATTTACAAGATAAAAAGTAAAAATAAATAAAGTATGATTAATAAAATAATTTTTGTGTGAGAAAAATAAATAAACTAAGTTAAAATATAAATCTACTATTTTTGTATTTTTTATGATTTTTTAGTATTAGGAAAAATATTTAAGAAAATAAATGAAATAAAAATAAGAAAATAAAATAAACTGGGCCAGGGGCGCAAATATGAAACAGGGGGTTAGCTAGCAAAAACAAAAAAAATTGAAACAAGCCCAAAGAGGCCCAGTGCCCTGCAAAAAAAAGTCAGAAAATGCAAAACATGTAAAAAAAACACAAAAGGGTACCACTGGGGCTCGAGCCCAGGTCCCAAAGGTTACAGGCGCGTGCTTCTACCACTTAGGTGGCTATACATCTGTTAACATAAGCAAAACAATAAATATATGATACAAAAGGCTCCCTGATGACTTCATCTTCAACCTCCATCCAGGCGAACTGTAACTTGTTCATTTCTCATCAAAAATGAAAACTGTAAACATGAAACTTGTAGCAAATTTCCTCACCGTTTCAAAAATGTAAAGCATTAAAACTATAGATCAAAGATAAGCATGAATTTTATTGGCCCTAATCTGAACCCTAAAAATCTCAGAAACTTCAAACTTAAAATTCTCTAAGCTCAAGCAAAATTAATGGAAACTATGAACATGGTTAGCTTTAGGGCAATGATTTCTACGTGTTTTGTTCACAAATAAATCATTGATGATGTCTGTATGAGAAGTTCCAAAGTTAGAAAACTTACCTTGCAAGAGGGTATCGAGTTTGAAGTTTGAGCAACTTTCAAGGAGTTCCAGTGGTTGGGTTAGCTTCCTTAAGTTCCCAGGAAGCTAATGGAATGCTTAGCTTGAGCTGAAAGGGACTGAGAAGTTCTGGAGAAGTCCAAGTACAAAGCTCTGTTTTTGAAAATAGAGGATAGTGTTAATGGTGTTACAGTTCTGTAACAGGGTGTGGGATCTATTCTATATGATGTTTAGAAACTTTAGAAACCAAAAGGCCAAGAAACGCACGAGTAGATTATGAGTTTCAATTTTTTGGTCAGTTTGTGTGAAAATGGAATTATGGAATGTGATTCTAACTTCTATCTGTTTTCAGGGCTTGAGCATTCGTATATTTATGGCCAATAGTTTGTGTATGTATAAACAAAAGTGTTTGAGAGCTTTGGACAATCAGAAGTACAAGTTTTTAGCTTTTGGCTAGGTTACTTGATTTTGAATAAAAGAGGGAAACAAGTTTCAAGAGGAGGTACAAGCATGGTATAGGTGATTATAAGTGTCTAAACCATTTCTCATGAGTTATAGAACTTGTTTGATCAAAAGAGAACAAGTGCAAGGCTCAAGAACAAGTTTTGTACAAAAAGTCACTTTATCAAAACTGCAATGTAACCTTTCTTCCAAAAATGGATATAAAGCATGTCCATGCATTGAATGCTTGAAGTAAGACCTCTAACAGCTGTGTAAACCATTGATTATGGAGTTCCTAACAAGTTTGAGGCCTGTAAAGTAGAGTTTATGCAGCATAGTTTGAATTTTGAATTTGGTTTATCACAAAATGACTTGTAATTCAAGTGATAAATCCCTAACTTCATCTCTTTGAATCTCCCTACTCAAGAATGATCTCAAGGAGTTCTTGAATTTTTGGTTTCTTGATGAATAAGTTTCATATTTTGACATTTTTTGTTGAATTGTGATCTTTGGCATTTAAATTTGACCAAAAAGTCAAAGTTTGACTTTTCAGTATACAATTGACTTTTGATCAGTTGACTGAAAAATTCATTTGTCAATACAATGGACTTGCAATGTTTTGAACCATTCTATTAGGTCAAAATTATGCAATTGAACTCTTGAGATCATGCCTTAAACCAATTGATCATTTGTTAGGTAAAAAAATCAAAAATTGCCCTTTCCCAGTCAAAACCCTAATTTTGACCATTTTGCCCTTTTGGAGATTTGATCAAATTTCTTGAGGAATTGAGGTCCAAACTTGATCAAATGATACCTATGAGTTTGAAATGTTGATGTGGATCAAAAATTATGAAGTTTGACTGTAAATTGTCCATGGTTGACTTTTTCCCCAATACAACTGATTTTTAGGTCAACTGCTCAATTGACTGAGCAAAAGTGTGATCCAAGGCTTGAAACTTATGAGTGATCTTGGGGGGTCCATAATGATCCGTGAAAGTCATAGGGGGGCATTGTGAGTTCAAAAATCCTTGTACAAACTCAAACCCTATTTTTGGTCATCAGTGCTTAAGGAGGTGTCTTGAGCTGATCAAACCCTAGTGCAGTCTTGAGCTAAGGAGATCTTGTGAGTAAAATTCTTGATAAGTGAGAGGGAAAATTTTGGGGTACAACATCTGCCCCTGTTCAATATTCTTATGCCTGAAGAGTTATATTGGCTAATTTTTCCATTCGTGACTCGAAGGTGGAAGATGATTGGACACTAGAGTGCCCAGAAATTTGCACTCAGTGATGTGATGGTTGAGGGAATGGGCTTAAAGATGCCATTTGGAGAGGTGATGGAAAGTTGTTGGAGATGGGCTTAAAGAGGCCATCTATAAATGATTGTTGAACCGTAAGCTGAAACTGAATGAGTATCAGAATAGCATCCATGTTTGGAGTGTATCTGAACTGTATCTGAAAGAGACTCTGAATGAGTATCAAAATGGCGTCCGTGTCTGGAGCGCATCTGAACTGTATCTGAAAGTCGAGTCTGAATAGAATGGCATCCGTGTATGGAGCATATATGAACTATATCTAAAGGTTGACTATGAATGATTATCAGAATGGCATCCGTGTCTAGAGCATATCTAAATTGTATCTGAAAGTTGACTCTGAATGAGTATCAGAATGGCATCCGTGTCTGAAGCGTATCTGAACTGTATTTGAAGGTTGACTCTGAATGAGTATCAGAATGGCATCCGTGTCTGGAGCGTATCTGAACTGTATTTGGAAATTGACTCTGAATGAGTATCAGAATGGCATCCGTGTCTGGAGCGTATCTGAACTGTATCTGGAAGTGAGACTTTGAATAAGTTTCAGGATGGCATCCGCGTCTGGAGCGTATCTGAACTGTATTTGAAAAGCCTTTGAACATCGTTAATGGTAGCTGTTGATTAACCTTATCCTGAAAAGGGTAAAATGTTAACTTAATATGCAATGTCATGTTGTATGAAATGAAAGGTATAATGCATTCGTGTTATCAATGTTCATGATATATGGATGTAATGTATGCATATGTAAGCTAATCTGTTGCACTGTTGTTGGGTTGGGGAAAATAAATCCTCGACAGCGGCTGAGGATATGTAAGTCTTTATGTTGTGAAGTTGAAGTGTTGATGAATTTCCACTTATAGAAATGAACTCTGTTGTAAGGGAAATGACGTGTACTGCTTGTAAAATCCTGTTGGGGGACCCTGAGAAATTCGGTGACTTCTACTGGGGATTGATAACTGGAAGCTTTGTTCTGTTGGGGATCAAACTGCATACTGCGGGGGATTTTATGGAAATAACTTAGAGAGATTTCCCTATATCTTAAAGCCATCAGTGATTGTCTTTCTATTTTGTTTATTTGTAAACAGTAATTATGTTCAAATGCATATGTTCAAAAATAAATCATTGGACGTTTTTGTAAACAAAACACAAGAGTAAAGAAAAACAGATAGTTTTGCACTTCTAAACGAATATCTTTGTATTGACTTTGAGTAAGTATTTTTGTACAATGAGACAAACATTCTAGTAAGATAATTCTGTCGTAAAAAATTAAAATTTTGATACAAAGAAAAGATAGCTATGTGCAATAATCCCACGGGGTTCCCATTCTGCTATAGCCTTCATGTCTCTGAGAATCTTGTCTATTTGTTGCCTCGTCCGAAGATAATTGAATTGACAGAACCTCTGATTTTGTCATTTGAAGCCAAAGGTTGTCCTTAAAGTGATCCAACGGGACATAGTCATACGCTTTAATTCCTTAAATTTTTCCTAGACCGCCCTTTCGGGTTTTCAGTCCACCGGGATACCCTTTTTTGCCCAAGCCACCCTTTCGGGTTTTCAGCTTGTCGGGTGTATAGATTTTTTGTTTTATCCCTAAATTTTGCCCGAACCTTTTTGGTTCACCGGGATGCCCTTGTTTTTCCTAGGTGTGTCAACCTAGCAGGTCTCTTATGCGTAGTATCTTTTGACTATGTCTGCATTCGCAGGGTGCGGCAGGTCGTCGCCATCCATGGTGGTCAAGATCACCGCTCAACCAGAGAATATGCTTTTGATTACAAATGGTCCTTCATATGTAGGAGTCCATTTTCCCCTGGGATCACCTTGCGGCAGTATGATACGTTTGATCACCAGATCTCCGACTTGATACACTTGGCGTCTGACCTTTTTGTTGAAAGCCTTCATCATCCATTTTTGATACATTTGACTATGACAGACAGTAGTAAGCCTTTTCTCATCAATCAAGTTTAGTTGATCAAGTCAAGTCTGGATCCGATCTTCTTCATTCAGCCCTGCATCCTTCATAATTCTTAGAGAGGGGATCTGGACCTTAATAGGCAACACAGCCTCCATGCCGTATACCAGAGAATAGGGTGTTGCCCTGGTTGATGTGCGAGCTGTGGTACGATACGCGTGGAGAGCGAATGGTAGTATCTCATGCTATTCTTTGTATGTGATTGTCATTTTCTGTATGATCTTTTTAATGTTCTTATTCGCGGCTTCGACAACACCATTCATCTTTGGCCGGTAAGGGGAAGAATTTTGATGCTGGATCTTGAATTGCTTGCATAGGGCGGTGATCATAGTATTATTTAGATTCGTACCATTGTCTGTAATGATCCTCTTCAGGATATCGTAATGACATATGAGATTCTGCTTGATGAACCAGGCGACATCATTCTTGGTAACAGAAGCGAAAGAAGTTGCCTCCACCCACTTTGTAAAATAGTCAATGGCCACTAAGATGAAGCGGTGTCCATTGGAGGTTGTTGGCTTGATTTCCCCAATCATATCAATCCCCCACATAGCAAAGGGCCAAGGAGCCGTCAAGATATTCAGAGGAACCAGAGGTACGTGCACCTTGTTAGCATAAATCTGACACTTGTGGCAGGTTCAAGAGTGTTGATAGAAATATGCTTCCATGGTAGACCATTAATAGCCTTCCTGTAGGATTTTCTTTGCCATTGTATGCCCACTGGAATGGGTGCCAAAAGTTCCTTAATGTAATTCAGCCATGATCCTTTTAGCTTCAACCTTGTCTACGCACCGAAGTAACACAGAGTCATGGTTGTGTTTGTAAAGAATGTCATTACTAAGGAAGAATTTAGCAGACAATCTCCTTAAGAACTTCTTATCGTTTACTGAAGCTCCTTTTGGATATTCTTGGGTTTCGAGATACCTCTTGACTTCGTGAAACCAAGGCTGGTCCACTACTTCTTCAGTATTAATCTCGTGACAGTGTGCTGGTTCATCCATTCGTTTAGTGGTGATCTGGGGAGCCTCGTTATCTAATTTAAGTTTAAACATAGATGACATTGTGGCTAGTGCGTCTGCTAGCTGATTTTCTTCTCGCGGGAAATGGTCAAAGGTAATCTTCTCAAAATGTGGGAGCAATGTCAAAACACGTTCTTTGTAAGGGATAAGGTTAGGGTGTTTGGTCTCCCATTCCCCTTTGATCTGGCTGATAACCAATGCTGAATCTCCGAATACATTTAAGGACTTGATCCCCAAGTCTATGGCAGCTTTGAGACCAAAGATGCACGCTTCGTATTCTGCCACGTTGTTTGTACAATTGAAGCAGAGTCTTATAGTAAAGGGAGTATGACACCCTTCAGGAGATATGCGTATAAAACCAATATTGTTGCCGAGTGTGTTAGATGCCCCATCAAAAACCAGGGTCCATGGGGATCCTTGTTCAGGTCCGTCATATGGCCTGAATTCTTCACAGTTATTTACCATCATGATATCTTCATCCGAAAATTCGAACTTCATGGACTAGTAATCTTCCACAGCTTGGTGAGCAAGGTGATTAGCTAGTACACTGCCCTTTATTGATTTTTGGGTAGTATATTGTATGTCATATTCTGTCAGGATCATCTTCCATCTCGATATTCTCCCAGAGAGAGAAGGTTTCTCAAAGGTGTATTTTATTGGATCCATTTTAGATATCAACAAGGTAGTATGAGTCAGCATATACTGTCTTAGCCGGCGAGCAGCCCATGCTAGATCGCAGCAAGTTTTCTCGAGTAGTGGATATCTTGTTTCACAATTGGTAAACTTTTGCTCAGGTAATAAATAGCATGCTCTTTTCGGCCAGACTCGTCATGCTGCCCCAACACACACCCCATTGAATTTTCCAAAACGGTTAGATACATGATCAATGATCTTCCCTCGACTGGTGGCATCAGAACAAGAGGCTCTTATAAGTACTCTTTAATCTTGTCGAAAGCAGTTTGCCACTCGTCATTCCATTTGACTACTTGATCTTTCTTCAGTAATTTGAAGATTGGTTCACAAGTAGCTGTCAGGTGAGAAATGAATCTGGCAATGTAGTTCAAACGTCCCAAGAATCCTTTGACTTCCTTCTCAGTACGAGGAGCAGGCATCTCTTGTATCGCTTTCACCTTGGCGGGATCCACTTCAATACCTTTATTGCTGACAACAAAGCCTAGGAGTTTACTAGACCTCACTCCAAACGTGCATTTATTTAGATTCAACCTCAGCTTGTACTTCTTTAGTCTCTCAAAGAGTTTCTGTAAATGGTCAAGATGCTCTTCTTCTGTTTGAGATCTAGCTATCATGTCGTCCACATAGACCTCTATTTCGTGATGAATCATGTCGTGAAATAAGGCTACCATGGCACGCTGATAGGTTGCCCCAGCATTCTTCAGTATGAATGGCATAACCTTGTAGCAGAATATGCCCCATTGTGTGACAAAGGTTGTCTTCTCCATGTCTTCAGGTGCCATTTTAATTTGGTTGTAGTCTGAGAAACCGTCCATGAAGGAAAACACTTTGTGTTGTGCCGTATTGTCAACTAGAATATCAATGTGGGGAAGTGGGAAATCATCCTTAGGGATTGCCCTATTCAAATCTATGTAGTCCATGCATATTCGTACCTTGACGTCCTTTTTGGGCACGGGAACAACATTGGCAACCCATTGCAGATAAGAGGTGACGGCCAAGAATCCAGCTTTGAATTATTTCATGACTTCTGCTTTAATCTTCTCCGACATATCTTATCGCATACGAGGGGCCTTTTGTTTTACTGGTGGACAGTCCTCTTTTGTAGGTAGATGATGTACCACAATATCTTCATCAAGTCCTGGCATGTCTTCATACGACCAGGAAAAAACCTCAACATACTCGTGTAGAAACTGAATCAGACGCTCTTTGACACTGGGTTCCAGGTTCGCACCCACCTTGTTTTCTCTTTTGTCTTCTTCGGTCCCTAGGTTGATTGTATCCACCGGCTCTTCGTGGGGCTGAATGGTTCTCTCTTCTTTTTGTAGTAACCTGGAGAGTTCCCCTGGTACTTTATAATCTTCTTCACCTTCTTCTTCGGCTTGATAGATTAGATTTTCAGAGTCACAAAAGGCCATAGCAGAACTGTTACCCATGGGATCCCGAATGGATGTAGACCTGCATTATGAGTGTGAGTGTGTGTAAGGGTATAGCTATCTTTAAAAGAAATGGAAATGTAAAAAGGAAAAATAATAAGCACAAAGTTTGTATGCAAAAATCGTCCATGATTCATTGATGTCATATGGAAATGAGATAATAACCCTTACAAATGGACCATTGTGCCTCGGGTAAGACACAAGGTTTTAAGAGTCTGAATTGTTTTAATATTACAGATCCAACAAAATGTAAAGACAAATTACTATGGGATAAAAGTGATCGAGATGAAATCTCTAGCCTCCTAGTTGCTGAGCCCTCCACTGACAGTTGGGAAAATACAATCCTCTAGGTTGTAGCTGTCTTCATCATCCTCCACGGTGCTGACTTGGTGGTTGCTGATCTTCAAGGGTGGTCCTCCGGCACGAGCGCGACGTACAGTCTTCTCGGCGCCTGAAGTGAAACCCAGACCAAACTTGTCATATTTGTATGGGATATCAGGGAGTTGTCCCCAAATAGTGCACCCACCTTCTTCTATCACTTCCTTGGCATCCTTCAAAGACGACATCTTGAGTAGAGGCCTTGTGATCTTGGAAACTTGAGACATAGCCTTGGTTAATTCCACATCTTGCGGGACTTCTTCAAAGTGCTAGAATGGAGTTTTAATAAATTCACCATCTAGTTCCACATATATGAAGTAATTTAGATGGCTGACCATATATTCTTCTTCTCCATGAACAGTGATAATCTTCCCTTGAATCGGATACTTCAGCATTTGATGCAACATAGAGGTAACAACGTCAGCATTGTGAATCCACGGTCGTCCTAGCAAGCAGGAATATGAAGGGAGAATATCCATTAGATAAAAAGTTGAATCAAATGTTTGGGTTCCAACTTTTATGGGGATGTCCACTTCCCCATGCACCATCCTTTTTTAGTTGTCAAAGGCACTCACTACTATGGTGCTCGGTTTCAATGTCAATCCCTTACAGTCAAGCCTATCAAGAGCCTTTTTAGGCAATACATTCAGAGAAGAACCGATGTCCACCAAAACATGAGCCAAGGTTGTGCCCCTGCATTCCACTGAGACATGCAATGCCTCATTATGCTTCCTCCCTCTTGGAGTTAAATCAACATCTGAAAAACCTAAACTATTATCTGCAGTCAAGCTGGCTACGCAGTCTTGGAACTGATCGGCAGATGTTTCTTGGGGTACATGGGCATTTTTTCGGAATTTTACCAAGGCCTTTGCATGTGCCTCAGAACATAGTAATAAATCCAGCATGGAAATTTTATATGGAGTTTTCCCCAGTTGCTCGACTACATTGTAGTCGCTTCTTTTTATGATTTTTAGAATTTTCTCCATCTCTTTCTGGGAGGTCTCAGGGATAGCCACTGATTGTTCCTTCGTCCGGACATGCTCAATCAGAATACCTTTACCTCGAGTCTCGGTTGACTCGGCAGCAGGAATGTCAGTAGGAGTGATAACAGGGATTGTAACAGCTTTGTCAGCATGAGTATTAGCAGAGATGATTCTAGGACTGGGAACAGCCTTTGGAGGAGCAAAAACAACAGGAATGATTATGGGTCCAGAAATTGCTTTTAGGGGAGTAATTTCTGGAGAGAATATCCTTCTGCTTCGGGTAATCTTGCTAGTCCCTGCAATATTACTGATATTGGAGTCAACTTTCTCAGAACTTGAATCTTAAGCAGTTGGCCAATCTTGCTTGATACTGTGGTAGTAGACATCCCCTCCATAATTCCATGGTACGGTTTTGTCTGACGAATACGGGATTGGTCCAGGCATTGAAATTATCAAAGGAGCTACTTTTGGAGCTGATGTAATTCTAACGGGTCTTTTGGTGGAGACCCTGGAAGAATTGGCAGAAATGGTAACGATGGAAACATCATTATAAGAAACAGGTGGAACATAAGTATTTTCGAACAAAATTTCCTTGTTGTCTATTAGGCACTGAACGCCTTCTTTCAACAAAGGACAGCTGGTTGGTAAGGACAAACAGAAATGACAGCTTTCATCACAGCCTGGAAATACACCAGCAATCAACAAGTTCTTTTTGATAGTCAGGAGTGGGGTAACAAGTTCATCAACTGAAGTAACAAACATATTTTCCTCAATGGCGTTGGCATTATGGCCGTTCTTGGGCATAGGGTAAAAAATTACATTGGGCTTTTCTAGCGCATCCAATTCAATTTCTTTGGCTTCAAGGAGGTCTTGTACTTTGTTCTTCAGAGCCCAGCAGTTGTTAGTGTCATGGTCGGGACTCTCAGAGTGGTATGCACAGCGGGAATTAGGATGATAGTGAGGAGAGGTTGTGTTAGGATTCTTTGGAGGTTCTTTCAAATACACTAGGTTGGATATTAACAAATGTGGCAATACTTGAGATAGTGTCATATTAATTTGGGTGAATTTTCTGACTGGTCTTTCCATTCTTGGTTGGTTGTTTCTTTGTTGATCAGGCGCAGGTTTAGGAATCATAACAGCCCCCGCCATTGGACAGTGTTCGGCCCTATCTTAATTTCTCTGAGAATATATAACAACCACTTCTTTCATTCCGATGAATGGCTTCCTTACAGCAGCAGAGGATGCATCCTTTTGAATCTTTACATTCTTTATCCTGGCTTCTACCCTTTCTCTGGTCAATATCAATTTAGTAAAACCTGCCGATGAACTCCCAATTAAGTGATTGAAGAATGGACCAGACAAAGTGCCCAAAAACATGTCTACTAACTCTCTTTCAGATAGGGGAGGTTGAACACTTTCGGCCAAGTCCCTCCATTTTTGCGCATAGTCCTTGAAGCCTTCACTTGAAACCATGTCCATACTCTGGAGTTGAGTACGGGTGGGTGCAAGATCAGCATTGTATTGGTATTGTTTGCAAAAGGCTGCAGCAAGATCTTCCCAATTATGAACATTGGCTTTTTCTAATTGATAAAACCAATCAAGTTGAGTTCCAGACAGAATATCTTGGAAGAAGTATACCCATAAATCCTTATCAGCGGTATGAGGCTGGATCTTCCTAACATAGGACAGGAGATGCATTTTGGGGAATGAGACTCCGTCATATTCGGCGGACACAGGTACTTTGAAATTTGGAGGAATGGCAATCCCGGAAACTAAGCCCAACTCCTCAAAGTCCAATCCAGGAACTTTTTGCATTTCCATTGCACTCAACTGTTCTTCTAGATGCTTATACTTGTCGTCAGCTGGAGGATATTGTTCTTCAGAATAGTCTTCTTCTTCCTCTTCCTCTTCTGATTCTGAGTGGACAATTTTTTCTTTGCCTTTCCCATCTTGATTGTCTTTCTCACCGGATGTCGTTGCAAAGTCTAAGGCCCTTCTTGTTTGCCCTTGGAATCTTATTCCCATGTTTAGAACTCTGGTTATCTTCTTTGTCTTCTTTTTCTTCTCCTCAACCACCAAGGTCTTCAACTCTTCTTGTCCTTTGGCTAGAGTTAAGAACAACTGTTGAAACTGTGCATTCTGAGCTTGGAGGTCCTTCACCAGTTGTTCGAGATCCATCTTACTGAAATAAATAGCAGAGAAATGAGGAGACTTGTTGGAAGAAACCTACTTATGTTATGATGAATGGTAAATGCATATGCAATGATTTCAAGGATTTTAATATTCAAATTTATTTTAGACAAAAAGGAAACACACGTTATATTAATAAATTAAAGCTTGAGTATATCAGTGCCTCCTTGGGCAAAACAAATACAAAAACTCTAAGATAGAAAGGTAGTACGCATCCTCTTTGGTGCAATGTAGGCATTCATATTCTGCTCCTCATTAAGTTGCTTAGTGAGTTCCAAAACCTTCTTCTCACTTGCGTAGAATTGGGCTTCAAAAGTATCTTGTTCCCCTTTGAGGTTTATCCAAAATCTTTGTAAGTCTTCAAGAGAGGTGAGCATGTCAGGATGTAGGATAGCGTATGGAACATCTCCTTCCATGACAGGCTCAATGATTACCGGGAGAATGGAGGGGTAAGGCATCATAAGATTTTGAGCACAAGTTCGTACCCATTTGAGGTAAGGCTCAAGAGGGATGGAATTCTTATGCCCCAATGTCTTGCTACCTACTTTGTTCAACATCCTCCAAGCTCGGATAAATCTCTGGCGAAGACCTTGATCGTCGTTCTCGTAGTGAAATACCAAACCTTGAATCAGCATCTCGTGCGGGCCATCCTTTCGGGCATAACCAAACTGTCTTAAGGCTAAGCAGGGGTTGAAGGTGATACCTCCCCTAATGCCAAGTAAAGGGACATTAGGAAATTCTCCATAACGGTCGACAATAGTAACATTCTATATAGATCGGGAACACCAATGAATGTCTGAATGTTTGAGCATCATCAACCTTTGTGACCACCTTGACCCTTGCTCATTCTTCAATACAGATTGGGAAATATGCGAAATAAACCATCTTTGCAAAATATGTGTACAACACATAAGAACACCTTTTTCCTCATTGTGCGAGTGTGAAAAGAGTGTAGGATGTCTCCTAGCAAAGTAGGCACCGGGTTGTGGGATATGAAGATTTTGACGGTGTTCACATCTATGAGTATGTCAGGATTTGGAAACAAAACCATCCCATAGACGGAGAGCCATAATTTCCTCAAAGGCTTGCAAATCCAAGGAGTTCCAACCGTTTTGGGCTTTCTCGAACAAGAACGTTGCTAGGAAACCTTTGACACCACTCCTTGTTTCCCAATTGGTTGTGACATCAGATGAGTGCAAGTGTAGAGCTTGGGAAATCTCTTCTGGCTTTGGGTCTCTTTCCATACCATGTAGTTGATTGATAATGGGAATCCTCAAGAGTCGGGAGAATTCTTCCAAAGTAGGCACAAGTTGATAATCAGGAAATGTGAAGCAATGGTGTAAAGGATCAAAGAACTGAAAGAGCACCTTCATCACGTCCTCGTCTGTGTTGGAGGTGACCAAGTTGAGTAGGCGACCATGTCTCTCGGTGAATGGAGAGTTTTCAGGAATCCTTGAATCTAGTTCCTTAAGTTGTGGGGAGATCCTTACAATATTGACTTGAATAGTTTTCCTGCGAATAGAATCCATGTCCTACAAAACAAGAACAAAGAGAAATCCCAAAATCCTTGAAATGGTTAGTGAATGAGTATGATGTTATGATTTTCATGATGTTATGTACAAGTATGTATATAAAAACAAATCAAGCAAGTCCTTAGGTTTAGGCTTGCATGGAGTCTTATAGGTAAGTACCCTCTTGAAGTTTAGTTGGCTCAACCTGTCCTAGTAATAATAATCGGGTTCTAAGGAGCTCAATATCACTCGTTTGTTTCCTTGGTCATTGTTTCAGCACAAGCCTCTTTAATGGCGACCAAAATATCCCAAAAAACAAACCTCAATGAGTGTAGTATCAAGTATCTACCAACTCCAGACTGCACCAAAGTCGGTTATCTCACTACGTCCTAAAGGCCAAGTTGGTCAATTAAGGTTCTAAAAGTTCATTAGTGCTTCATGACATCACTCAGCGGCCCCGTATTCTCCTTGATTAACTCAAGGGCTACCGGTACCTACAAATATGTCGCACTAACATAGCTATTGGTTAGACCATGTCGGTATACCCCACACAGTTTCCACAATGTATTGATACTTACCTATAAGGTATCCAAAATCCGGGTAGAGGATTCAAACCCAAACAAAGAACCATAATGTAAAGCATACAAGTCAAACAATGAAAGCAAGTAGATGTGATCTGACCCTAAGGTAACCCCACTTTTAGAATAGTCCCCACTAGAGTCGCCAGTTCTGTGATACGGTGGGAGAACTGACTTGAGGGTTTTGCATTTGATCGCAAATGTTGTGATTAGCAAGAGTCACCATCGACTTTTCTTTTGTCCAAAAGGAAAGGTGAAAAAGCACAGGAAAGACCTTTGAGATTATTTCTTGAGTTCGGGGGGTAGATTATGAAAGGGAAGGTATTAGCACCCTTTTCATCCATGGTTTTCCATGGGCTCTTAGTTACTTGCTAGATCACTTGCTTTTGTTTGAAATTGTGCTTTGTGTGGTTTTTGAAAGTATTTTGTAAAGAGGCCATTGTTTAGGCAATCCTTGTAATGATTCTCGTTCATAAGAATATATACAAAGATGTTGATCTTTTGAAAAGGTTTTCAAGTTTTTAAGATGTTTGAAAGGGTGGGTGTTTGTTTTGAAAATAGCAAGGATATTTTGTTTGTAATTGAGCAATTAATTAGGATCATTCTACCTACTCAAAAGTCTTTCTTGTTCATTTTCTTTTCCTTTGACATTGTTATCTTACCATTGATTTGGTAAGTAACCCTTTCTTTGGATGTTAACAGGATGGGCGTGGATCATCATATAACCATGATTAGAAATGTTGCAAGGTATCTTAGCATTCTATTTTAGGGACTAAGATCATTTGAAAGGAAACTTAGATAGCGTCATCGAGAGAACATGATCTTGTATTTTGTTTGTTTTTTGCTAAGATACCTCACATGCGTAATATGTCCATTTTGTAAAGGCAGCCAAGTGGATTTACCCTGGGGGTGTTTGTGTGCAAGTGTATTATTTTCATGTTTGATTTTGTCTTGAATTAGGGTTTTCTAATTATTGGTTTTAGTCTTTTCATACAAACCCTAATTACTAGCATGTTATATATAAAGCGATAAATTGTGGAATTTAAAGTTACTACGCTATTACAATTTTTGTGGGAAGGGGGTGTACAACTTATAAATGGGGATTGTAAAAAAATAAACCTAATTACTCTATTACAATCATATTGAATTGGTACAAATTTACAAGGAATTAAAAGAACATAATGTACAAAAATGAATAAATGTACAAAAATGTGAAATGTGAAGTAAATGGATACTTGTTAGATTTTATAGGGAAAATGGATTTTGTTTTAATATGATTAATTAAAGAAAATAATTAATTAAACTTAAATTTATTAAGAAAAGATTTTAAATAAAACCCTAAATCTATTAATTGATTAAAAGAAAATAAGTTTTGCAAGAAAAGTATTTTTGGTATTTTTGTCTTGGAAATAAATTAGAGTATTATAAAATATTTTTGGCCTTTTTAATATTAAAATAACATATTTTAATTGGTGTAAAATAAAATAACTAATAACCTAGTTTTCATTAAATTTACAAGATAATAAGTAAAAATAAATAAAGTATGATTAATAAAATAATTTTTGTGTGAGAAAAATAAATAAACTAAGTTAAAATATTAATCTACTATTTTTGTATTTTTTATAATTTTTTAGTATTAGGAAAAATATTTAAGAAAATAAATGAAATAAAAATAAGAAAATAAAATAAACTGGGCCAGGGGCGCAAATATGAAATAGGGGGGTTAGCTAGCAAAAACAAAAAAAATGAAACAAACCCAAAGAGGCCCAGCGCCCTGCAAAAAAAAAGTCAAAAAATGCAAAACATGTAAAAAAAACACAAAAGGTTACCACTAGGGCTCGAACCCAGGTCCCAAAGGTTACAGGCACGCGCTTATACCACTGGGGTGGCTATACATCTGTTAACATAAGCAAAACAATAAATATATGATACAAAACGCACCCTGATGACTTCATCTTGAACCTCCAGCCAGACCAACTGTAACTTGTTCATTTCTCATCAAAAATGAAAACTGTAAACATGAAACTTGTAGCAAATTTCCTCACGGTTTCACAAATGTAAAGCATTAAAACTATAGATCAAAGATAAGAATGAATTTTATTGGCCCTAATCTGAACCCTAAAAATCTCAAAAACTTCAAACTTAAAATTCTCTAAGCTCAAGCAAAATTAATGGAAACTATGAACATGGTTAGCTTTAGGGCAATGATATCTACGTGTTTTATTCACAAATAAATCATTGATGATGCCTGTATGAGAAGTTCCAAAGTTAGAAAACTTACCTTGCAAGAGGGTATCGGGTTTGAAGTTTGAGAAACTTTCAAGGAGTTCCAATGGTTGGGTTAGCTTCCTCAAGTTCCCAGGAAGCTAATGGAATTCTTAACTTGAGCTGAAAGGGCCTGAGAAGTTCTGGAGAAGTCCAAGTGCAAAGCTCTGTTTTTGAAAATGGAGGATGGTGTTAATGGTGTTACAATTCTGTAACAGGGTGTTGGATCAATTCTATATGATGTTTAGAAACTTTAGAAACCAAAAGGCCAAGAAACGCACAAGTAGATTATGAGTTTCAAGATTTTGGTCAGTTTGTGTGAAAATGGAAGTATGGAATATGTTTCTGACTTCTAGCTATTTTTATGGGTTGATAATTCATATATTTGTGGCAAATAGTTTGTGTATGTATAAACAAAAGTGTTTGAGAGCTTTGGACAATCAGAAGTACAAGTTTTTAGCTTTTGGCTTGGTTACTTGATTTTGAAGAAAAGAGAGAAACATGTTTCAAGAGGAGGTACAAACATGGGATGGGTGATTGTAAGTGTCTAAACCATTTCTCATGAGTTATAGGACTTGTTTGATCAGAAGAGAACAAGTGCAAGGCTCAAGAACAAGTTTTGTACAAAAAGTCACTTTATCAAAATGGCAATGTAACATTTCTTCCAAAAATGGATATAAAGCATGTTCATGCATTGAATGCTTGAAGTGAGACCTCTAACATCTGTATAAACCATTAATTATGGAGTGCCTAACAAGTTCGAGGCCTAAAAAGTAGAGTTTATGCAGCATAGTTTGAATTTTGAATTTGGTTTATCACAAAATGACTTGTAATTCAAGTGATAAAACCCTAACTTCATCTCTTCGATTCTCCCTACTCAAGAATCATATCAAGGAGTTCTTGGACATTTTGGAAAGCTTATAATGTTATCTACAACCCATCTTTGAATTTATTTTGAATACTCCCCTTGGAACTATATTAAAAACTGTCATGAAGTTGGGCCAAAATCCTGACCAAATTAGGGCAAAATTTCACTAAGTGTTTAGTTTCATGACCACATGTTCTTAAAATTATAACTTAAGATCCAAGCACTTTTATAAGGAGTTGTGTAAATAAAAGTTATAGATTTCATGGATATCTACAAGTTTTATGTTGGAAGTTTTTCTTGAATCAGCTTGCATCATGGTGAAAAGTTTGCTCAAATTTATGAAAAAACATGAAATTTCCAACACTTAGAAAAATTTCTAAGTTTAGAAATTTTGACTTTTCAAAATGAAATCTTGACTTTTTGGTTTCTTGATGAATACGTTTCATATTTTGACATGTTTTGATGAATTATGATCTTTGGCATTTGAATTTGACCAAAAAGTCAAAGTTTGACTTTTCAGTATACAGTTGACTTTTGATCCGTTAACTGAAAATTCATCTGTCAATCCAATGGACTTGTAATGTTTTGAACCATGCTATTAGGTAAAAATTATGAAATTTAACTCTTTAGATCATGCCTTAAACTAATTGATCATTTTCTAGGTCAAAAAATAAAAAATTGCCCTTTCCCAGTCAAAACCCTAATTTTGACCATTTGGAGATTTGATCAAATTTCTTGAGGAATTATGGTCCAAACTTGATCAAATGATACCTATGAGTTTGAAATGTTGATGTGGATCAAAATTTATGAGGTTTGACTATAAATTGGCCATGGTTGACTTTTTCCCCAATACAACCGATTTTTAGTTCAACTGCTCAATTGACTGAGCAAAAGTGTGATCCAAGGCTTGAAACTTGACATGAGTGATCTTGGGGGTCCATAATGATCCATGAAAGTCATATTGGGCATTGGAAGTTCAAAAATACTTGTGAAAACTCAAACCCTAGTTTTGGTCATCAGTGCTTAAGGAGGTGTCTTGAGTTGATCAAACCCTAGTGCAGTCTTGAGCTAAGGAGATCTTGTGAGCAAACTTCTTGATAAGTGAGAGGGAAAATTTTGGGGTACAATAGTATCCATTTAAGAAGGCACTCTTTACATCCATTTGAAATAATTTGAAGTTTTGTGAGCATGTATATGCAAGTAAAAGGCGTATAGCCTTGAGCCGGGAAACGAGAGCATATGTTTCCTCATAATCGATGCCTTCCTCTTGGTTATACCCTTGGGTAACAAGTTGAGCCTTGTTGCTAGTTATAATTCCTTTTTCGTCTAGTTTGTTCCTAAAAACCCATTTAGTTCCAATAACTCGATGATCTCGCGGAGGAGGGACAAGGTCTTAAACCTCATTCCTTTTAAACTTATTTAGTTCCTCTTGCATGGCTAAAAACCAATGTTCATCAAGTAAGGCTTCTTTAGAGTTTTTAGGCTCAATTTGAAAGACGAAAGAAAAATGATAACAAAAGTTACTTATCTTGGAGCGAGTGGTGACTCCCTTTGATATATCTCCTAGGATGTTGTCGATGGGATGATCCTTAGAGGTTTTCCATTCCAAAGGAATATCATTTTTGTTACTTGGATGATCTTCCCTTCTTTATTTAGATACTTGATGCAACACTTCTTCAATTTTAGCAGATTTCGAGTCCTTTTCTTTGGGGTCTTGTAGTATGATTTCCAAAGATACACCTGCACCATCATAAAACTACTTTTTCTGATTAATTTTGGATCAGATTCATCAAAGGAAACATGCACAGACTCTTCAACAATATGTAACCTTTTATTAAATACTTTATAAGCTTGACTTGATTGTGAGTATCCGAGAAAGATACCTTCACCGGCTTTTGAGTCAAATTTACCTAGATTCTCCTCACCATTATTTAACACAAAGCATTTACATCCGAAAAAGTGAAGATGAGAAATATTGGTTTTCTTCCTTTTAAAATTTCATAGAGAGTTTTCTTTAGAATAGGACGTATTAGAACCCTATTCCAAACATAACATGTCGTGTTAATGGCATCGACCCAAAAGAATTTTGGAAGACGGTGTTCATTGATCATATTTCTTACGAGTTCTTTTAAAACACAGTTTTTATGTTCCACCATTCCATTTTGTTGTGGAGTACGTATGGCGGAAAAATTATGATCAATGCCGTATTTTTCACAAAATTTATCAAAGAGATCATTCTCAAATTCACCGTTGTGATCGCTCTGAATAGTAACTATGCTAGTGTTCAATTTGCTTTGAGAAATCTTGGTAAACTTTTCAAATGCCGAAAAGGCGTCGCTTTTATTTGCTAAGAAAATTGTCCAACAAAATCTAGAGTAGTTATATACAATAACAAATCCATAGTAGTTACCACCTAGACTTTTAATTCTAGATGGTCCAAAAAGGTACACACGGAGAAGTTCAAGAGGTCTCTTTGTAGAAACAATGTTTTTAGATTTAAACGAGATTCTTGTTTGCTTCCCCATTTGGCAAGCATCACATAAGTGATCCTTAAATAATTTTAGTTTAGGTAAACCGACTACTAAATCTTTTGAGATAATTTTATTTAACAAATCAAAATTCAAGTGAGCTAGACGTCTATGCCATAGCAGTGAGTCCTCACTTAAAGTGACTAGACATTTAGATTCGGTTACAGATACATTATTAAAGTCAAACATGTATACATTGTTTACCCTCAAGCCTTTGAACACATCATATTTCTTATCATTTTGTTCAATTATGCAACAATATTTTGAAAAAGAGACATTATATCCTTTGTCGCATATTTGACTATTGCTAATGAGATTGTGTTTAAGACCATCAACTAATAGGACATTAGAGATAGTAGTAGAAGATGGATTACCTACACTACCTTTATCGAGTATTTCTCCCTTATTATTGTCGCCATAGGTGACAAATCCTTTCTTTTTTACAACAAAGTCAAAAAATAGGAGATTTCGCCCGTCATATGTCTTGAGCATCCACTATCGAGAAACCATCTTTTCTCCGTAGTCTCAAGACATTCCACCTACAAATTTAAAAAAAGGGAAATAGGTACCCAATTTTTATTGGGTCCCTGTGTGTGAGTGATACTTTAGTTGCACTTTGGAAACCATTTGAAAATGCCTTGAGCAACCAAAAACCTCCTAAATCGACATTTTCCAATGGTGTGGTCTCTTTTGCAACAATATAAGCAAGTTATAGTTTTGGGTATGTTACTTTTGCTTGGAGGATATCTTATTTCATAAGTGTATTTTTGATAAGGATAAATCATACTACTTCCGAATTTTGATCTATCAATGCTAAAATTAATTTTGGGTTGTAAAGCATTGTCAAGTTTCGCTTTGAGAGTTTTTACCTCTCTTTGCTAAATATAACAAGTTTCACATCTAGCCCAATCATGCCAAGAAAACTTGTCATCGTTGCTATTAGTTTTGATTTTCTCTATCATAGATTCCTTGAGGGCTTCCAACTCTTTTCGGGAATTGGACACTTTTTGCTCAAGGTATGAAAAAAATTCTTGTATGAGGCTAATTGTTTAAAATATTCTTTAGCCTCATTTTGTAGAATATTAAAAGCTCTTTGCAATTTTGTGTGAGACATTTTATCAATATGATCATATTTAGAGTGACTTACATTGCTTTTCTTATTTTGATGAGCCATGAGATAAAGGTTGATTGTTTCTTCTTTGTCACTAGTGTCACTTTTGCTTGAAGCTTCACTATCACAATCCCAAGCAATGTATTCTCTTCTAGCTTTGTTAGGTCTCTTTTGGAATTTGTCTTTTCCTTTGTCTTTCTTGAGCAATGGGCAATCCGGTTTGTAGTAACCCAGTTTTCCGTAGTTATAACATTACCCTCTTGATTTAGATTTCTTACCTTCATCTTTTCTTAAAGGTTTTAATTGACTTCTATAATCGATAATATTTTTGTCCGAGTGTTGGAATTCATTATTTAGAAGATATCTATGATATTTCCTCACAAATAACCCCATGTCTTCACTTGAACTTTCATCATCATCACTAGAATCACTCACACATGAGTTATTGGTGGAGGACTTTGAGCTTGAAGACTTTAATTCAATAAACTTCTTTTCTGTGTCTTTTGGTTTTTCTTTCTTGTCCTTTTTCTCGTGCTTGTTGAGATTTATGAGCTCTTGCTCACGCTCTTGAAGCTTGCCAAACAATGTTGCTATGTCAAGTGTAGCTAGATTGTTGGTTTCCTTGATTGTTGTGACTTTAGGTTGCCATTCCCTATTAAGACATCTCAAAATTTTGTTATTAGCAGCAACATTGGGATTAGCATGACCAAGAGTGTGTAAGCGATTGATTATATGAGCAAATATCTTTTTCATATCCGCACTGGTTTCCCCATGCTTCATGTGAAAGAGATCAAACTCTTGTGTCAATGTATTGATTCTAGCAAGTTTAACATCATTTATCCCCCCATGGGCAATGTGTAGAGCATCCCACATTACCTTAGCAGTAGCATAATGTGAAAATCTAAAATACTCATCAACACCTAAAGAAGCAATAAGCATATTTCTACCATTCCAGTCATAGTTATACTTTTCTCGTCTTCCTCATCCCATAATGCTTCCGATTTGGATGTGGTGATGTTATCCTCATTGGTTATGGTTATTTTTATAGGACCATCCTCGATTACTTTCCATATCTTTCTATTAACAGAGTTAATATGCACACGTATACAATCTTTCCAATAGCTATAGTTTTCACCGGTGAAAACAGGGGCTCTCGTATAAGCCCCTTTTGGGTCATTCTACATATTCTACAAATTAATATGTGAAGCACCAGATAAATCAGTGCTCTAATACCACTTGTTAGACGATGTGATCGATCTAGAAAGGGGATTGAATAAATCATTTACAATAATTTTCGCTTTTTAAAATTGTTTTTTAGAAATATATGCGAAAGCTCCCGGAATCTCCAATCATCTAAATGATCCTCTATTAAAAAGATCGGATATGCATAACCTTATGGGATAGGGTGACATAGTAAGAATCAATACGTTTTACTCAATTGGTCAATCACTTACACACCCTTAATGAGTATGAATTAATTCCATTGTATTGATTAAGATAAAGCTAATCACAACGAATAATTTGTGGATGAGTCAATTTGTCAAACACCTTATGTGCAAAGCACCTTAGGTTTGGTTTTACTAAATTGTAGTTGTGAGTTTTCTTAGGTATCAATCAAACAAATTGTTACCAAAGTTTTGAAATGATCTCAACACACTACAATTTAAGTACAAGAAAATTTAACAAGTTAATTTCCATAAATTATAGTAGTCAAGTATGGAAATAAAGAAAAAGATGAAGAACACACGATTTGTTAAGGAAATTCCCCTTGTCGTCCTCGCGTAGGGTACATCTTCCCCCAATTCTAGTATCTAGAATTGAGATATTTGATATTAATTTGAACATTTTATAAGAGAAGAGATAGTTCACAATACAAACAAACCAATGTTGTTGATGTAACAGTCTTCTTCCCTTTCTTCGGTTTGAGCCAAACCAAATGCCAAATTCTTCGAACAAACCTCTGGTTATCACTACTTGATTAAGAAAACCCATCATTTCTTAGTCCTTTCACTCGTCTGATTTTGATCGCAAGAAATTTGACCCCAAATCTTCCTTCACAATCCTTCGGTTACCACTACTTGATTAAGCAAACCCACTGTTTCTTAATCCTTTCACTCGGCTGAGTTCAATGAAGCAAAGACTTGTGCAAAACCCCCACACCAATTGAAATATTAGAGGAGAAAATCCAAATAGTTTTATTCAAGAACAACCCACAATTTCTCAACCCGAATCTGAATTGAATCCTTGATTTGAACGTTATCACCATGACACTTTTCTTGAATCAACAACCATGATTATGTGTAGATGTTGATTTTTGAGAAGAGAGGATGAAGATGATGAGCACTATGTGTATCTTTCACTAGTTCTTGTTAGCTTGAAATGATGATACTCAATGAATATATATATATATATATATATATATATATATATATGTGTGTGTGTGTGTGTGTGTGTGTGTGTGTGTGTGTGTGTGTGTGTGTGTGTGTGTGTGTGTGTGTGTGTGTGTGTGTGTTACCTAATAGTCAAGACCCAAAAGCATTGCAGAAAAACAGTTGAAAGCAGCAAGCGGTCGACTCAAGCAGTAAGAGGGGTCGGTGCGACACAACCCGTAGGTGGAGGAAAGCCATTTTGAAATGTAGTGCATCGACCACTACATGGCTTGCTTCGATGCAATATTTGAATATTTTGATTCCCAAATTGAGTCGACCTGAAGGGTCGACGTGACACATCCTCCAGGTGGAGGAAAACCATTTTGAAGTATAGTGCATCGACCACAACAGGTCTTGCATTGATGAAATAGTTGAATATTTTGATTCCTAGGTTGAGTTGACTAGAAGGGTCGATGCGACACATTATGAGCTTGTTTGAGAATGATGAGTCGACCGCACATATCTTTGAGTCGACGCAAACATTGGATTTTCTCAAAAATTAATGTTTCTGGATATCTCCATTCCAACCATTCCATAGCAAGATTGTTCATAGGACCAACCCAAATGGAGAGTGAGTAATAACCATTTTGACATAATTAAAACACTTATAGAGGGACCTTTCCCTCAAATAAGTCACCCTTGTGTCTTTTGATACATTGTGGTAGACATAGTGTTCTCACTATGAAACCTTTAGGTAATGAGTTGAGTATTGTTCTCCTCTAAATCATTTAAGCAAAAAGTCGAGTATTGTTTTTGGATGAAGCTTTTAAGAAAAACCTAATATTATTCTTAGTCAAGACTCTTTAAAAAGTAGTTGTATTTGAAGTGTAATCTTCTATTGTGTTTTCTTTGTACTAGTTATTGTGATTATAACTAGTTTATAGAATGCCACTGGGATTGGGGTAGGTCTTTTATCACTGCGGTGATTGGAAGTGAGATGAAGATTTCTCATATCTAGGAGGTTCCTAGTTGGAAGTTACATTGGGTAGGGATTAAGTGATAAGTTGTAAATTGGGATTGTCTAGGTTAAGAATTAATACTACTTATAGTGGATTTCCTTACTGGCTCGGTAGCCCCCAGAGTAGGTGAGTTTCACCGAACTGGGTTAACAATTGATTGTGTTCTTTATCATTCTGCATTTAAAATTCTACATATTATTTCAATTTGATATTGTTATTCAGCCTGTCTATAGATGTCGTAACATTTATCCTAAAATCATTTTCTGATGTTGGAAACATCAGTATGAGCATGTTATGTACCAATACCAAAATTTCAATTGGCATCAGAGCGGGCACCTTGGTCTGTTTATTGAGTGAGCTTTAGGGATATTTCTGGTACTTTTAGCTATTTGAAGGCTAGGATGATAGCTTTCTTAGATTTAGTATAACAACTACTGATGGTTGTCTAATGCTTTTGTGGATCTACTATAATTGTTGCTGATATTGTTGCTTTCATAACTACTGATGGTTATGTTGATATTACAACTACTGATGGTTGTAACGGTGTTGTTGTCAACTACTGATGGTTGTGATGATGTGACAACAAATATTTATTGTTGTTTGTTTATTGATGTTGTTACAACTACTAATGGTTGTATTTATGCATGATGTCCTACAAGATATCCTGACATCTTGCCTGGAATATGTTGAGGATGTTTTAATTTGACTTCTGCAACATATGCCTCTGATGGAAGAACTCTGGAAGTTCGTAGTTTGTGCTTTTAGTGTTAAGAATAAAGAAAGAATTGTTCTTGGAAGCCAAAATAGGTTGATTTGTTTCTTATCTCTGTCTTGAGCATTGATAAAGATCTGTCAGGCTGATAAGAATATGGGCCATAGCCAAAGTTTCTTTGGATTCTTTCAAGACCTCTCTTAGACGCATCTAAGGTCTAGATGTCCAGTTGCTTACATCCTGTCCTAAAAGGATTGAAAAAAAGTTGATGAAAGTAATTCATGGCCTTTTATGAATTCTCTTGTTATAGAAAATGCTTTCATCTTTTTGGGAGAAGATCTATTAGAAGATAAGCTGGTTTGAAAGATTCCCAAGTCTCTTATCAAGAAAGTTGACTTGAAGTTGACAGCTCGTGTACAAGTTCAAGTCATCACCTGTGGGGAGTAAGATAAAGGGGAGATCATTATGATCTGGTTTTTGATGACGGATTATCCTATGATGTTGCGTTACTAGGAGGTAATTTTAACCAAATACTGAAGAGAATGGATAGTAGGTCAAGTCTAAATGTCTAAAAAATATATTCTGACATCAGCATTAAAAAGGTGCTCTATATACCTTGACCTGCTCAAAGTGGTAATCATGTTGCTGGATCTGCAAAGCCTGATCTAGAGCTTCTAGTGAAGAATTATTATATTATGTTGAGTTGGCTACTTCTTTCAAAGAATTGTGCATCATATGTGAAAAAGTCTGTCAACAAGAATATAATATGAAGGTATTTTTTTCTCTAATCTACATGATGAAAAGGAAGAATGAGAAAATCATCTGATTTAATGATGTTAAATCCAATTGTCTCATCATCATAACAAACATCAGGTTTCTGAAGCTAAAGGTGAAGTCTTGCATTGAAGAATCATTTATGTGATAATTGTTGGGTTCATCAGATTCTTTTGTGTCATGAGTGGATGGGTATCTCGAAAAGACCTTCTCATGCAAGAAATAACCAAGTAGTGGTTAAAATTAAAAGGAGGTTCTTTTTGTCTTTTGTTCTTCTAAAGATTTCAGCAAAAGAAGATATGAATTCTTACATTGGTTGGGATAGTCGCATGTTTGAATTTGGAAAGTTGTTGTTGATCATTATGTATCATTATACCATCTGTGTTACTTTGGTACTATGGAAAAAGATGAAGGTGTTGAAGAACTAGATAGTTCAGGATTCTTATGTCTATATGATGTTCTCCTTGATTAAAGATCTAACATCTAATATGATGAGTTGTTTCAATTGTGTGATAAAAGTCTTGATGTAAATAAATTATCATTAATGGGAATAATGAAGTTAAGATAAGGACATTAGCCATTAAAATCTATCCTGAATGTCCAAGGAAGACGATGTGAAGATGTCACAACAGAAGTTGCAACATCAGTTGGCTACAATAATTTTAGAACTTCTTATTGTGAATCTCATAAAGGCTTATTCAAGGTATGTCGTTGTGATGTTTGTTGATGATCTTTGGTAAACTTTAGAAAAATAAAGAGCAAATCTATTTGAAGTTATCAAACATCTTAATCAACTTCTGCTAAGGAAAGTTAGGGTTTAGAAGGTGTTAAATGAGAATACTCTAAGTGATAGTTAGTAAAGCAAAATCAGGTATCTTTGATGTCTTCAAAGATCTTTATATATTCCAACTGTATTAAATGAATGTTTTCCTCTCTATTAGTAAAACCTATAAGAGATGATTTTGCCTTTAAGAAAGGACATGATGTTGAACCTAGTGTTGGGACATTATCTGGTTGATACTCCAGAATAGAAGGCTCTGAATAGTTGCAGGCACTAAATCAGAAATTTCTCAAGTCAGCTAGAACTCAGGAGTTTTATCCAGGGGATTGGATAGTATAGAGTTTGGTCTGTGAAGGGATAGTATCCAGTTCTGATACTTTCTTGCATTCAAAACTTAAGGAGACCTTAATAGGTGTAGTATGGAATAAATATATTGACACATTATGGACTTTCAAGAACAAATCTGATGAAGTTGGTGTTATTGAAGGATGATTGTCTTTAGGAAGCAATCATGTCTCCTGAATCAACCATGTTTTGTTTGTATCCTAATCTTTACTAAGGATAAGTATAATGCTGAAGAAAAGTGTTGCTCTTTAGTGTTTTGCAAGCAATGTCAAAAAGGATGTCATGACATTATACTATGGAAAGTTGGTTACTGTGATCGGTGGAAATAGAACTGACTGTTTTTAAAGCTGGTTCGCGAAATGTCGCGGTAAGCAAGAGTCGCCACTGTCTTTTATGTTCTCCAACAAGGAAAGGACAAAAGCACAGCAAAATTCCTTTTCGAGATGTTTCTCGGTTCGGGACGTAGATTATAGAAAGGGAAGGTGTTAGCACCCTTTCTATACGTGGTTATCCACGGGCTCTTAGGTACTTGCCCACTATGTTTTCAAAAATGTTTGCTTTTCTTGTGTTTGTGGGTTTTGAAAAAGTTTAGTTTGAAAAAACTTCTAGGTAACTCTTGTATCAGTCCTCAAGAGTGTATGAAGTATTTGTTTGAAAACTTTTTGAAAGTGTAGGTGCGAAAAGATGTTTTTGTTTTTTTGAAAGAGCAAGTACCCAGGAGAAATCTACCTACTCTAAGGAATTAAGCTGTGTAAGAGTCCTTTAGACAGTACTATTCCACTATTGAGAAGTAGGTAGCACCGTCGTTGGAGTTATTCGGGTCAATTCGATTATAGGGACATGTGTGGTCACCAAAGCAATAGTAGGACGCCTTAGCGGTAACCCTAATGTCCTAGATCCTTTTTTTATCTGAGGCAACCGTTTCGAGGCAACAGGATCTTTAGACAAGAGGGCGACCTCTAAAACACCCTATACTTAATGACCACCTCGAGGCAACCAAGTGAGGCGTACCCTAGGAGTGGCATGTGCATGTGTGTCAGGTTTCATGTTTAAATTATCTTTGAACATGCATCATTGTGAGCTACGGGTTGATTTTATTTTTCATACAAGTCTTGTCATGCATAATTAACAATTAATAATTGTGCGGAAAATAAATTGCGGAAAATTGAATCTACGCTATTACAAGGCGTCAGGTATTTACATCGCCAAAAACATAACCCTTGAAAATAAAATTGCGAGAAAATAAAAGAAAGCGGTAAAAGCCCTAATTAACTATTACATTCTCGGAACAGATACATAAATATAATCAAAATAGGAATAATGCGTGAAAAGAAATTGAATCAGGACGTCCTTAGGGTTTTGACCCTTTTTGAGAAAAGAAAGAAGTTTGGTCCTTTTTGTAATTAATTAATGTTAAACCTAATTTACTAATTAATTAAATAATTAAAAGAAAAAAGTATTTTTTAGTTTTTTATGTTTTAATGAAAATAAAAATAAAAGGATTAAAATGGTCAAAAGAAAAACCCTAATTCTATGTCAATTTTATTTATTGTGAAAAATATTCAATATTAACCCTAATTAAACTAAATTAGTATTTATTTACAAAATAATAATTAAAGGTGAAAATAATAATAATAATAATTAATATTCACATTTTTTTATTGTCTGAATTTATTATGAAAATAGTTAAGTTAATTAAATAATAATAATATTAATAATTAAAAATTAGTAAAAGAAAATAAAAGGAAAATTATGAAAGAACCAGGGGGGTGTTGGGCCCTTTAGGAGGTTTGTTCTGGAAATCTAAGGCCCATCTGCACACAAGCCTTGTTGACTTTGGTAATTTCCCACGCTTGCTTTGACTGGGGATCATGGTGTCCAGCATCTTTTGGCCATTGGATTGATGCGTAAGGCCACTTGGCGCGTTGATTTGTGAGGTGTATGATGGAACACATGGGAGAGCCTGCATATGAATACATGATGAAAAAGAACAAACAATTATTTTGGGGTACCTGGGATTCGAACCCAGGTCCCAATGATCAATACACAAACGCCTTGGCCACCTGAGTTGCACGCTTCATTCGTTCTTAAGACAACACACAATTATTATATTAGTAAACCAAAACATATGCCTGGAAAAAAAATATAAACGCGCGTTTTTTTGAAAAGGGCAAATAGGAGGGAGACGCATCAGCGTCTTCTTCGTTTATCACTGGTTTTTTACCTGCGGATTTTTATCCGCAGGAAGCTCCGTAGGTTCTTCCTAAAATTGTCCCTAGGCTTCAAAAACTCCATCCAAGCCCATGGTTATAATCGTCCATGTCCCCTGAGTCCATCCATGCTCATGATTCGTTCTAATTTTACCTGGAAACAAAATGCCTAAAAACAACACAAACAAACGCTAGACGCGGGTATCATCATATAAGGCCTAAAAACGAAATTGAATATTGCCATTAGGTTAGAAATCAAATAAGGAACACAAATATGCCAATGCTTTTGAGAAAAAGTGCAAGAATAGAGAGCTTAGATTTCGTGTTCAGGGGAGAGTTTGGTAGAACTTATAGCGCTGTATAGGTGGTCTTGTGACGTGATATTGGTCGCGTTAGCTTCAGTGGATAGCAAGGAAGGGAACCACGTTCTTACTTTTGTCTGAAAACGCCTCCAATAGTGTTCTTGATCTCCCACTTTTCCAACAATTTTTCAGTTTTGCCTTGGCCGTTTTAGCAATGCTTAGGTCGTGAATTCTGTTGGTACTGCTTGCTTATGTATATGGGAACAAAATTAGGTCAAAAGCTGGGCCTTAATCCATGTATATGAGAGAATTAGGTTTACACTTTTCTCCATTGACAAACTTTCCAAATTTGAATCAAATCAAGGATTTTGTGTACACATAAGCCCTAGCACGAATTGTTTGGTTAGCACATGATATATGAAAGCTGTATAAATCATAAAGATACTATTCCATTGATTTTTAGATTTTATTTGAATTATTATAGATTCAAAATGAATTAAATCAATAAAAATTAAATAAAATAGAAAATAAATGTTTGATCTTGAAATTAATCATGGGACACGTGTGTGGCATGACAAGGCTGAATCAAGTGGAAGAAAGTGGGCCCTTTTGTCAAAAATTGAAGTTTTAAGGATAGTTGACTTTTGCAAATTCATAAACATTTCCCAACTTCTCCAATGCACATCTTGCTCAATTTTGATCATATGAACATGTTCTTGGACATTTTGGAAAGGTATTGAAGTCCTCTAACCAATGCCTTTGGCCCATGTCATTTGGATTTACAAATCTCAAGTTATGGTCTTTGACTTAAAGTGCATTTTTGTTGACTTTTGAAATTGACCTATAATGTAGAAATTGATAACTTTTTGTGAGAGCATTTCTTGGACTTGGAATGTGAAGATGAGTTGTAGGAAATGTCACTCACTTCAAAATGAGCATTAGATGGGATTTTTCTGATGAACCATGAAAAAGTTATGCCCTGGTCAAGATACAGTTGACTTTTCTGCTGTCCAAAAATAGTAACTTTTGCATCTTTGATGATTTTTGAGCCATGCTTGAGGAATCATGATCAAGGCTTGATCAAATGATGATTGTGAGCTCAAAATAAGATGTTGGCCAAAAATTCTGACTTTTGACTGTAAAACGACCATTTTGCCCCTGTAGTTGACTGTTGAGCAAATAGGGCTTTTGACTATGCAATTTGACATTGTGAGCCTTGAGACTTGACATATAGATGCTTGAGGATGTATGTAGGCCTATGGGACTTGATTGAACCATTGAAAACCCTAAATTCATTGAAGGAACCAAAACCCTAATTTTGACTGGCTTAGGAGGCATTTGGACTGTGCAACCCTTGAGTAATCTTGAACCATTTGGAGATGACTCTTGACAAACCTTGAAGAATATGGGAGGGAAAATTTTGGGGTACAACAGTTACAGTCTGTGTAATTAAGTTTGAAAGTTTTACTTGACAAAGTTCTTTGATACTGGTCTTAGTTCTGTCAGTGATCTTGCTGCAAAAGCGAAGGTATTCTCCTTAGCTTGGGATCCTTGCAGAGATATTATGAGTCATAATTAATAAGTGCTTGGATGCAGGTTAGATTGAAACCTTGAAGGGTTTTTTGGGTAATTTTCTAGCTATTAGGTAAATAATAGCATAGGTGGCGTGTAAACTTTAGTGTCTAGCCAGCTATGGTTATGGTTAGCTGAGACTATGTCAGTTAGAGTTTTATTTAACAGTAGTCAAAGCTTGGGAAGAGTAGAAGAAAAAGAGAGTGTCTCTCTCTTGTGGTGAGTGGTGCATTGATAATAAGATTAACTAAACTTGCTTCAAAAATCTCCTATTGAATGACTCTTCGATACAAGAAAGGTAACCTCTTTATCTCTCTGTTTAAGAATCATCCGTTATATGCTAAGTTTCAAGAGGAACAAATCATGGCATAAGGATGATGCTATAAAGCTTCATTTGATGGAAGCTAAAGAGGACAATAATGTTGTTTCAGAGTAGGATGAGTTCATAGAAAAATCTCATGTTGAGTTATTTAATAATGTATTCATATCAAGAGAGTTCAGTAATATATCTCGTATAACATTTGACAAATAACAAGGAGTGTGGAAGGGTATTTGACGAGGGTAAAAAATGAGGAACTATAACACCCCAAATTTTACTTTATTAATTATTTTATTATTTAATTGCCATGTTAATTATTATTTGGTTAATAAATATTTAATTATTTGATTTCGTGTGATTATGTGAATAATTGATTTAATTAGAATATTGTGCTATTTGAGTAATTGGGGTAGTAAGTGTGAGAATAGCACTTTTAAGTATTGGGCCTCATATGTCCCATTAATGAGTGGGTGAGATAAGCCCAATAGAGAAAAACAAGGGTTAGTAAGAGTTGTAAAACAAAATAGAATTATAAGGGGATTATCAAGAGAAGAGAAGAGGAGGAGAGTAAGAAGAAGAAGAAGAAAACCTAAAAAGTTTCTACATCTAAGGTAAGTATTGGTATTCTTTGATTTATGGGTGTATGTAATGGTATGTGATGGATAGTAACATAAAATTAGGGATTTGTTCTTCAACTTCTAGATTTTGACATGTTAGGGTTTCAATGAAGAATCATGAAATTGATGTTGGAAATCATGTTTTGATGTTTGTATTTGATGTTATATGCTAGATATATGTTATAATACATTTAATTGGTGAAATATATGTGTTTGAATGGGATTTGGATGGATAAATTCGTATGGGGCAAAAGTTGTCCGCAGCATAATTTTTCTGCATAACCGTGAGGAAGCTTAACATAGTATAGGGCGTTTAGCGCGGTCTGGAATGAAAAACTTATTATTTTTTGAAACTGTTCAGGATCATGAATGTTTATGATTTATCATTGATTTACAGTAATTTTAATAATTTATTCGATGTGTTTTAGATTGGTTTCGAATGACTTTTGATGAGAAACATGATACTTGATTTAGTGTATGTAATTGTTTGGAATTGATGTTGGTTGAAGATAACATGGTTTGGACTTGTTTTCTACATGTTATAATGATGTCTTGAGATGATTAAAGTTATGATAATGCATTGTGTGTGATTTAAGACATGAAATATGTATGTTGTGCAATTTAGTAATTCAAATGTATTGAATTATGTGAAACATGCTTGTATGATTAAGGTATGGAGATGGTCTTAAATACATATTTATGTTGAGATTGCACATAAATCATTTGTGTCAAGAGGAAATGCTTGGTAATTTTGTAGGAATTATTGACTTGTCCCCAACCTAACGCATAGGAGTTTGAATGCTTATTTGTGTTGAGATGTGGACTCGGAAAGACCGGTTAGGATAACAGTTGATATCACATGCATATTGCATTGAGTTGCAATAGAATCACACGTGTCGATGTGAATTGTTGAATTGGTGTGCATTATCGTATCTTTAGTATAATAATTAGGTCAAGTATGATAAATTCATGCTCTTGGACATTTTGAAAAGCTTGAAACATTGTCTACAACTTTCATGTTGAACATTATGGATAAATCAAATTGGATCTTGATGAAAAATGGCCATTAAGTTGAAATAAAAACGGACCAAAATATGTTGAAAATTTCTCTAAGTGTTTATACAAAAATCCCATGACTTCATGGGCTCATATCTTCAAATCTAAGAATTTTTTGGACATCAACCCTCTAATACAAAGTTGTAGAATTCATCAAGATCTAAAACTTTCATGTTGAAAGTTTTCTTTGAATCATCTTGCATCTTGGTGAAAAAATTTCATGAAGTTATGAAATTATCATGTTTAAAACACTTAGAAAAATTTCTAAGTATAGAAAATGTTGACTTTTCCAAAGACTTTTTTACTTTCTTGATTTATTGATGATCAAGTTTCATATTTTTGAATGTCTTGATGAAGTGTGATCTTTGAAACTCAAATTTGATCAAAAAGTCAAAGTTTGACATTTTAGTGTACGGTTGACTTTTTCATCAGTTGATCAAATTTCGTCTATCAATCAATTGATCTTGAGAAATGTTTTGAGCCATGAAATTAGGTCAACATATTGTATTAGAATCCTTGAGATTTTACTTTAATCCATTAGATAATGTATTACGTCAAAAAATCAAAGATTGGTCATTCTCAGTCAAAACCCTAATTTTAACCATTTTGCCCTTTTGATGATTTGAACGATTTTCTTGGAGAATTGTGATCCAATATTGATAAAATTATACATATGACTTCAAAATGTTTATATTGGTCCAAAGTATTGAAGTTTGACTGTAGGTTGACCATAATTGACTTTTTACCCAATACAACTAATTTTAGGTCATCTGGTAAATTAACTGAGCAATTTTGAGATGCAAGACTTGAAACTTGATATGAGAATTCTTGAAGGTCCATAATGATCCATGAAATTCAGTTGAAACATTAGAAGTCCAATTGTACTTGTGAAAATCCAAACCCTAATTTGAGGCATCAATGTTGAAGAGATGGATTGACCTAGTCAACACTTGTATAAGCTTGGGCTATTGAAGATCTTTGTGAGAAATATCTTGAGAAAAGAGAGGGCAAATTTTGGGGTACAACACTGGGAATAGTATTTTTAATTATTGGGCCTTATATGTCACATGAATGAGTGGGTGAGATAATCCAAATAGAGAAAAATTAGGGTTAGTAAGAGTTATAAAACAAATAGAATTAGAAGGGCATTATCAAGAGAAGAGAAGAGAAGAAAAGAGGAGAAGAGAAAGAAGAAGGAGAAAACCTAGAAAGTATCTACATATAAGGTAATGGTGGGTATTATTTGATTTATGGGTGTATGTAATGGTATGCGATAGGTAGTAACATGAAATTGGGGATTTGTTCTTCAATTTCTAGATTTTGACATGTTCGGGTTTGAATGCAGAATCATGAAATTGATGTTGGAAATCATATTTTGATGTTTGTATTTGACGCTATATGTTAGATAAAGGTTATAGTATATTTAATTGGTGAAATATATGTGTTTGGATGGGATTTGGATGGATAAATTCGTATGGGGCAGAAGTTGTCCGCAACAGATTTTTTCTACATAATCTCAAGGCCGCTTAGTGCGGTATAGGGCGCTTAGCACGGTCTGAAATGCAAAAATTATTATTTTTTGAAACTGTTATTAATCATGTATGCTTATGATTTATCATTTATTTACATTAATTTTAATAATTTATTCGATGTGTTTTGGATTTGTTTCAAATGACTTTTGATGAGAAATATGAAACTTGATTTAGTGTATGTAATTGTTTGGAATTAATGTTGGTTGAAGATAACATGGTTTGGACTTGTTTGCTACATGTTATAATGATATTTTGAGATGATTAATGCTATGAGAGTTCATTGTATGTGATTGTTGACATGAAATATGTAAGTTGTGCAATTTGGTGAAGATAATTCAAATGTTTTAAATTATGTGAAATATGCTTGTATGATTAAGATATGGAGATGGTCTTAATTTCATATTTATGTTGATATTTCACATGCATAATTTGTGTCAAGAGGCAATTTTTGGTAATTCTGTGGGAATTATTGACTTGCCCAAACCTAACGCTGAAGGGTTTGAAAGCTTAAGGCTTATGGGATTTTTTTGGTGGTTATCTATCTTGGAGATGTGGACCCGGTATGACTGATAAGGATAACAACTTGTACCACATGCAAATTGAATTGATTTGCATTGGAGTCACATGTGTCAATGTGAATTATTGAATTGGTGTGCAATATGTGATATTGGTGTGAATGTTACTATTGTGATGATTGTGATTGGTTGTCTTTGAATCTTGAATCATTGAACAATGTTGTATATGTAATCATGTGAATTGGTTTGAAGTATGAAGAATACATGATTATATGAAGGGTGATGAATTTAATTGATGCTTGTATGTGACGCATTACTATCATTATATATTTCCATAATGATATGACTTCTCACCCTTCTGTTGGAATGATGTTGCATACGACATTGCTCAGGTACCTAGGATAATGCTGGTGCTTCTAGAAAGTAGTTGGAGGATCTAGCCCTTTATTTATCCATTTTACTATGTAGTGAGTCATGCTTTGGTCTATGTAACACGGGGAACGTTTTGATTCATGATATTTTATTATATTCATGTTCATTTGAGAGATGTTGTTATACTCTCTTATTGTTTATGTTGGATTGAGATATATGTGATGCTGACATTGAGTGCCTAATGTTTTATTATATGATTTTCAGTATGGGATTTCAATCATTAATATTATTTTCAGTTGAGAATTAATCCGCTACGAGATGCATATATGTTAGTGTATGGAATATGATTCTAAATATGTGTTACGAATAGGACCAGTGTATTGTGTTGTTGTTGTGAAGTAAATGTGACGTTCTCATATGATATGCATGCTAATTTACTCTGATTATGATATATTATTTGTGCGGGGTTTAGGGGGTGTTACATAAACTTTTGAGGATAACAAACAGTGTGTGTGCTTCACCAGTTATTTGTAATTCTGTCTCCATTATTGGTGTGTGTTTTGGGTTTATTTTGCTTGGTTTCCTTTTGTGCTCCCAGTTGTGCTTTTGTCTTTCTTATGTGTTTCCATTGTTTACATTTACTCTATTTTCTTTTTGTCAAGATTTTGGCTAAAAAGGGGATTAATGTGTTGTGCCCTGATGTTATATCACATGTTTTGACATGATGATTAAACATTGTGATAGGATTATGGTACTACTAAGGGGGAGTAGTATTGTCTGGTTGCAGCTACTTATTGTATTTAACTGTTTAGTGTGAGCATGATAACTTATCATGCTTGCATGCTTCTTCCTTATGGTGTGCAGAGATGTCGAACAAGATGTTATGACATTTTTTTATGTGTAAACTTGGATGAATCATGTGTGTTGTTATGAGGGATTGAGCCTCAGATGTGTGAACTTGGATAGCTCGTGAAGGTCGTTTGGATTTTCCTAAGTTCTGGTATGTTAATGTTTCTAGTTGGGTTTCTAGCAACAGGGGGAGAAATAAATCTGGGATAATCAAGATGTCTAAAGTTGTGGTTTTATTCCTCTCTATTGGATATTTGTGCTAAGAATGTTTTAGCTAAAATTTTCCAAAGGGGAAGATCGTTAGTACCATGGTTTCGTGATTGGCTAAATTTTGATAAAACATGGTTTGTAATAATAGGTATGTTGTTATGTGATTTTAAACCAGATGTCAAAGACAATGTCATGACATCTTGGTCTGGTACAACAGGCACTTCTGTTTTGTATTTCTTGACAAGATTTGATTTGATTTTTTGAGATTCCTTTTGAATATATCTCAGTTATTTTCGCAGTTCAAGAAAATGTAATCTGGAATTTGTGAATCAAATATCCAACAGCATTAAAGTTTCTAAATTTGGTTGTTGAGACAATTTAGGATACTTGAGGATTTGTTCCAAGATATAAGGAGATATTTTCTGCAGTAATCAATGCATGGGTCAAGGAATAATTAGGCATAGAATTTGAAGCCCATGGATATCTAAAGCTTATAAAAAGAAGACCAAGACCTAGGGCAAAGAAGTTGTTGTTTTTGTTTATTTAAAAATAAGGGTTTAGGTTTTGAAAGTCTCTCGTATTCTTTGTGGTGTAAGTCAACCTTGTATATTTTTATACATTGTGGTAGACATAGTGATCTCAATCAAAAACCTTTAGGTAATAAGTTGAGTATTGTTCTCTTCTAAATATTTTAAGCAAGGAGTTGAGTATTTTTCTTGGATGAAGATTTTAAGAAAAACCAAGTATTGTTCTTAGTCAAGAGTCTTGAATAAGTTTTTATATTTGAATGTAATCTTGTATTGGGTTTTTCTTTGTACTAGTTGTTGTGATTATAACTAGTTTATAGACTGCCTCTGGGATTGGGGTAGGTCTTTTATCACTGTGGTGATTGGAAGTGAGATAACGATTTCTCATATCTAAGAGGTTCCTAGGTAGAAGTTGCATTGGGTAGGATAAAGTGATAACTTGTAAACTGGAATTGTTTAGGCTTAAAATTAATACTACTGATAGTGTATTTCCATCCTGGCTTGGTAGCCCCCAGAGTAGGTGAGTTTCACTAAACTGGGTTAACAATTGCATGTGTTCTTTATCATTCTACATTTAAAATTCTGCATATTATTTCAGTTTGATATTGTTATTCAGTCTATCTACAGATGTCGTAACATCTTTCCTGACATCATATTCTGATGTTGGAAACATTTGTATGAGCATGTTGTGTACCAGTGCTAGAATTTCATAGATATGACCCTTCTTTGTTAACCAAGCCATATTACAACCCTTGAAAGTCCTTTGTGATTTGTGATTTTATGCTTTCAATATAAGTTTCTTGGATGAATGCATAATTTAATCAAGATGTTAGAAATATTTTTGGGTGAGAGTCAAGTCGCTCATATTTTTGTTCTTCATCATTTGATGAAGTTATGTGCTAGGTGTGATTCATGTTTGAGCATGTATTGTTTTAGAATTTTTTATATGTGTTTTGTGCTTAGTATTTGTTTCATGTGCATGGTGCTGTTTTAATATAGTGGTAAGAATGACTTTGTTTATGCTTTTGAATTTGAACCATACATTAGTTTTCAACATTTTACACTTATCAAACTCTCCCTAGCATAAAATTTTGTTTGTCCTCAAACAAGAATCTAACAAACCTAAAGAAACAAAAAAATCATCCAAGAAATGTATGGTTCAAATTCGAAAGCATAAACAAAGCAATTCTTACCACTATACTACAACGACACCATGAGCATGAAACATATACTAAGAACAAAACACATATAAAAAATTCTAACACAATACATGCTCAAACATGAATCACGCCTATCACACAAGTTCATCAAAGGATGAAGAACAAAAATATGAGAGACTTGACTCTCACCCAACAATCTTTCCAACGTCTTGATTAAATTATGCATTCATCCAAAAAACTTATATTGAAAGCATAGAAACACAAATCATTAAGGAATTTCAAGCATTGTAATACGGCTTGGTTAACAAAGAAGGGTAATATTTAAAAGTCTTCAAAACAAAATTGGCTAATCCTATGAGAGCAAACACTTCCCACATTTTCAGGAAATCAAAAATATTATTCTTCCTTTTCTCTTTGCTCATTTGTTACAACCTTGATTTTATTATTCTCTTTATTTTCTTTTTATTTCCTTTTTTCTTTCTTTTTATTTCCTTTTCTTTTCTTTTTCACATTTTTTTTCTTTTTCAACCATTTTATTTTTCCAACCTCTTACCAACCAATCCTTTTTCTCCCCAACTTGAATACAACCAAACCTCATGATATGAATGCTCCTAAAATTTCTAAGGTAATAGAAAATTTCAACCACAATATATGGTTGATGGTTCAAGTGCTTTAGAAACAAAATCATAACCCATGATGAACTACTTACTCATGCACAAGTTCATATTTCAGCAACAAGATGTGTTAGACGGTGTGGCGAGTGATCGAGAGGGGGCTGAATAGATCACCTCCTTATTTATCAAGGATTCAAAACCTTTTATCAATGTTTATTAAAAACAACGGAAAAACACGGTCTCGATCAAATTCCGTCTATTTTGAACCGACTACTAGAAAATCGAACATACGATAAACTTGCTGGATTTTATTAAGATGAAATAGATGAAAATATAACACAAATCAATGTACGTTTTAATGTGCTTATCACAAGAACGCTATTTTCAATGAATAAAAACTTGCACGCAATTGTGTCAAACAGTTGGCGTATGCTTGTTTGATGATCAACAATAATGGTGGTTTTAGAAAAATAGTTCGTACCACTATTGTATCATTAAACAGAAAAACCAGCAAACCAATTGAATCACAAAATTGCATAAAACGTAAGAAGAAAGAGAGAAAGAAAAAAAAATACACATGCAATTTGGTAACGAAGTTCCCTACTGTCATCCTCGCGTGTGGGTACATCTCCCTCTCAATTCCAAAACTGAAATTTAGACATGTTATATCAATTTCTTGAATGTTGTTTACAAGGTTACAATACAAAGACAGAACGTAATCACTAATATCTTCTTCTTCTTGTAAGAACCTTCACTTGATATGAGCTTATCAATATTTCCCTGCAAGATCCATAATCAATCCTCTGATTCTATGATCTATTTGCAAAATCGCCCCGATTTCGAAACCCCTCACTACGGCTGAATCTGACTTGTGCAGTAGTGACTAACAAACCCGTAAGAACACACCTGTTCTTGAAGGAAAAAACCTCTAGTTTTTCCTCGAAACCCCCTTTTGAATCTTCAACTCAGCTGAGATCACCAATCGTACCGCTGAACATTATCTCTATGATCCCTTGATCCAATGAACAAAGATGTTTATCTTTTATTGTTGTTGAACCAAGATGATTGAGAAGATGATGAAGATGAAGTATCTTTCAGGTTTCTAATTCTCAGAAAATTTGATGTGCACCAACTATATTTTTGACACCCTTTTTTTATTTAGCTGCAAAAACTGACTTATATATGTAATAGAAAACAGTTAAAGGTAAGAATCACAGTATGAGTCGATGCATGTTTAGTATGAGTCGACTCATGTTAGTTGTAAAACATGGGATGAGTCTATACAAACTGTTATGTATCAATACATACTAATAGCAAGACATATTACAGAGATACCAACTATGTATGAGTCGATGTAAGTCATTATGTGTCGATACAACATGTTTTCCACACTGAATCCAACACCTTTCATTTCATATGAGTCGATAGATAATGTGTATGTGTCGATTCATACTGAGATATTTTTTATTTCTGAAAACAAAACATGATATGTATTTATGCATGAGTTCACGTGTCGATGCATAATGGTTTTAAAATGTTTTCCAGGAGCATGAACTTGACATGTATCGATGCAAAGAGTGAATGGGTCGACTCATACTGAAGCAAAATTGTTTTTGTGATTTTGTTTGCTTTAGTATGTGTCGATGCAAAGCCTTTTGTATCGACCTGAAATTGTGATGCATGTGTAAAACTCATTTTTGAATCTTTTTGAACATGCTACACTATTATCATGTTATGCACACATATACATTAAACACATTAAACATTCATTAATACTTATATCACACATATTTGCTATCATACAAAACTACTCAAAGAAAAGGGTTGCTCACAAACTCGCCCTTTTTGATGATGCCAAATACTTGCAAGATGTGTGATGATGGAGCATAAATGAATGAGTTTCTCCCACTGCGTTTGTGCATAATAGTATCAATAAATTTCCTTCTCTAACACCGCCTTCTTCTCCCCCTTTGACAACATCAAAAAGAGGAAAAAAATTATTTTTCAGTTTAAGATACACAAAATGTAATTGAGTTGCAATCTCAACAAAATTGAAACGAAAACCAACGACATTCACAAAGAATGAAGCTTGGCATGGTAATTACAAAAGGCACACTCACAAAGAGTGATAAATATAGGCAATAACCAAGTAAACAAAAATAAACCCAAATAAGCAAAGTGACATTAACTAAGAAATTTTACAAGTTACATAAGCTTAATCAAGAGCAAACATTGTTTGAACAAAAATACAAGTGAACTAAAACACGAATAGAAATGCTATGTAATGAATGAGATGATTAGAGATATTTTAAGACCTAAAGTGGGCTGATGGGTTGACCCAAATCCAACATAAAAGAATTAAAAGGCCTCATGTGTCGACACGAACACGAATGTGTCGACACACACTGAAACAAAAACGAATCACTACGCCAAAAAAGACTTACGAAAGCGCTTTTTTAGCCTTTAAAAGCGCTTAAAAGCGCTTTCGTAGGTGGCGCTGCTATAGGTTTTAGCAGCGCTTTTTGTTTAATGAAAAGCGCTTTCGTAGGTCTACCTAAGGCATCTCTTTTTTATGAAGAAGCGCTTTCATAGGTCTACCTAAGGCAGCGCTTTTTTTTGGAAAAGCGCTCTCATAAGTTTTCTTTTAGCAGCGCTTTTTTCTGGAAAAGCGTTGTCTTAGGTAGGCTTTTAGCAACACTTTTTTTCTGGAAAAGCGCTTTCATAGGTGGTCTTTTAGCAGCGCTTTTGCCTGGAAAAGCGCTGTCATATGTTTACCTTAGACAGCGCTTTTTGTGAAAAAACGCTTTCATAGGTTACATAAGGCAGCGTTTTTCTTGAAAAAGCGCTTTCATAGGGTGTTTTTTTTAGAGGTATAATTTATATAATTCATATACCTGCATTGTTTGCGGCATATTATTTATATAAACCAGTTACCATAACTTGTAATTCATAAACCGCGGTAATGCATTGTATACCATTGTAATCCAAAATATATATACACCATTTTTGTACCTCAAAATATATAAAAACCATTGTTATCAGCATTGTAACTCAAAATTAGTCTTACAAAATCAACCCTAATAACAACTAAACCAGTCCTAATGTATGAAAGAAACACGGTCAATTATGTATTAAGGTCCTGGTCCTGCGAGGTTTGAACATAATAACACGGTCAATATGGTATTCCATGTACACATGTAACGTATTCATAACACTTTTCACATAATAATGTATTCATACCTTATATGATTCTCTGCTCAATAAAATATTGACACCATTCCTCTTTGATTTCTTCCAACTGAAGTTTCGTGTAATATGCACATTTGTATTCATCGAAGTACTACATAACAAAACATAATATGCATGATTTAGTTAAAAGTAAAAAATTATATGAAATATCCGAGAAATAATAAAACAAATCCTAAGTTATAAATCCATACCGTGACTAGAATCTCTATTTGATTCAGTTGAAGGATTTCTTTGATAAACCGCATAACGAAGTATCCGCAATCTATACCATTTTGCTGTTGAGGACACTACATAGAAAAACAAATAAGAATATATAGTTGCATTGTTTTATCAAATAGCATAAATATTATAAGAAAAATAGTGGAAATTAATATACTTGCACTTTGATCTAATTAATTTTGTTTGATTTAGACCGTCATACTCGAGCTTCTCTTTGACACCAGAATACTTGTATCGCTCTAACAAAATAAAAATATATATTTAGAACAATGTCACAGAAATAATCAATGTTAAAAGACCTCTACAAAAAAACATAAGCATAAAGTGTGTTAGTAAAAGCAATTTAAACACATATTATCGTCAAGATAAAGCAAATAACAAAAACCATATATGTACCTTTATCTCAGTCCAAACTTTCTCTTTACCCTCATCCAACTCTCCTCTTTTCCATCTAGGAGTGGTGATCGGAATGTGTATACGAACAAGCGTACCAATGTAGCTTGTCAACTTTGTAGCATTAGACCCAATTAGTTGGTCATTATCATTCCAATCTACATTATATGTTACTCCTCTATCTCTATCACGGATGATTCCCCTCATAATAGTTATACCTCGTGTAATATCTTTTTCTGAAGTCTTTTCGGAAGTATTTTCTGGAGCATTTTCAGGAGCATTTACATCTTGTGAGTTTTCTTGATTACTAGCCATTTGACCTGTAATAATGAAAAAAAATAAAAATGAAGTGACAAATATAAAAATGAAATGACAAATAAAAATGAAATGACAAATAAAAATGAAATGACAAATTAAATTTTATTGAATGATATAGGCTATAATTATATATACTATTACCTTTTTCACTAAGGTCTCTTTCTTTTCCCGAGAATTTCCACAGCTTCGTCAAACTTTCTGTCATCACATAAAGCATCCAAAAGAGTCCTATATATCACAACATCCTCGCCATTCCCTTTCAGAGAGATTCTCCAAAACATCGAATACAAAAAATGAGTAGCCTCATGTAACCTCTTATCCTTACACAACCCCTTCATCACAATAAGATAACTATCTCTATCAGGATAAAAACCTTGATTATCTATCTCTTGAAATATCTGCAACGCCAAATCCGATCGACTCTTCCTACACAAAGCATACATAAGCAAATTCAACGCGCGAACACGAGACTTCACTTCCCAACCACAAGAACTCTCAACGAAAAGTCTATGAGCATCCTCAAGCTTATCCTCATTCACCATTATCTCCAAAAGGGTATTGAAAGATTGTGTCCAATTCACACAGTTAAACTGAGGAATGTTCTTATAAAGCAAGATTGCTTCATCTACTAACCCTTGTTTAGCATATGTTTTAATAGAAGACACAAAGATTGAATCTTTGCATTCACATGAATCTTGTTTCATTTGTTCAATCAAATCCTTCATCTCTTTGAGTCTACCTGAATATCCTAGGATGGTGATCATGGTGGCGTATACATGACCATTGTGGGAGTATTTAGGGTATTTTGATTTGGCTTGGTTGAAAATTTCCAAGGCCTTTAAAGGGTTTTTTTGAGTTGTTATAATCTGAGAAAGATGAGTTGGATTTAACACTCTTGGCCACCTTATACTCATACTTCCTTTACCGCGAAAACAGTCGCGATAAAACCGTATCAGAAGATTTTGATGCTGATACCGATATCGTTATTCATTATTTCTATGATAAAGAACTAACTATGGTTAATTCACACCGGACTACCGTAATCAGTGTTGCAACACCTCTTTAAAAAAACATCTATCTCTCTAAGATTAAACTAAGATGTTCTGATACAGAAATCTAATGGAGCATGGACGAAACATCTCTCTCTCAGTAATAGAAAAAATTTGAACAAAAAGAGTAAAAACTAACCAGAGAAGAACGGTGGGGGCGTTGGAATGTTGTTGATTATGGAACGGCGGTGGGTAGGTAGGTAGGTCGGAGGTTGCTGGAGACAACGTCGGAACTGAATTGTGGAAGAAGAAGAGGCGAGAATGGGATGATTGAGCTTGTTTGAGTTATGTATTTGGGCCTGTAAGCCCAAATCTAAATCTGAATGAGAATAGAAAAGTGATACGAATTTTGTTTTGATATTTATTATAAAACTACCTACGAAAGCGCTTTTAAAAACGCTTTCTAAAGGTCATCTATAACAGTACTTTTACATCAAAAAGCGCTTTCGTAACATATCCTATAGCAGCGCTTTTAAAAGCGCTTTCTAAAGGCCAACTTTAGCAGCGCTTTGGAAAAGCGCTTTCTAAGGCTGACGTTTAGCAGCGCTTTTGAAAAGCGCATTCTTAAGGTACCTTCTGAAAGGCAAGCTTTAGCAGCGCTTCCCAAAAAGCGCTTTCTAAGGGTGACCTTTAGAAGCGCTTTTGAAAAGCGTTTTCTTAAGGCACCCTTTGAAAGCGCTTTTTTAAGCGAATTTTTTTTAAAACCTACAGCAGCGCTTTTTTCCAAAAGCGCTTTCTTTTATGTGCTGCTAAAAATTATTTTTTGCATAGTGAATTTTAAAAGTTTTGTATCGACTCAAACATCGAATGCATCAACCTGAAATAAATGTTAGTTTCTATTTCAGTTATCCTCATCAATATGTGTCTACACAAGCACTTACGTATCGATCTGAAAGCAATCTTAATTTCTGTTTTTATAGTTTTCTTCAATATGTATCGACTCATACATGTATGAGCTGACTCATATCAGTAAAATTATAAAAAAAAAGTTTTTAACATGCTTTTATAGACATTTGGATATGAGACCCATTAGCAATTTTATGTTTATGCAATATGAACTATCTAATGATGATTATGCATTCATATTGATGCAATGCAATTAACTTATGTCAAAGTTCAAACAATTTATGCATAGAAAAGCATATAGACAATATTAATGGAAAATTCAAAACAAATTTACAAGTAATCACAAAATTCTAGCGAGATAGAGAAAGGAACAATATTACCTTAGTTGATGAACAGTTAAGACGCATGTACGAGAGCTAGAACACTTCTCAATAGCATAGTGATATATATATATATATATATATATATATATATATATATATATATATATATATATATATATATATATATATATATATATATATAAGGTACATGCATGCTTAAGACATCAAGTAAGAGAGATATAAAATCCCTAACTCACGTCGAATGTTGAAGAAAGGTTTCGTTGCTAGTGGTTTTGTGAAAATATCAGCAAGTTTATTTTTAGTATCAACATGCTCAAACACAACATCCTCTTTTTCAATATGATCACGAAGAAAGTGATGCCTAATATCTATGTATTTAGTGCGTGAATATAAAACAGGACTCTTAGTAAAGTTTATAGCACCTGCGTTGTCACATTTTATTGGAATATGTTTTAATTGAATATCAAAATCTTGTAATTGTTTCTTTAGCTACAAAATTTGGGCACAACTACCGGCTGCAACGTATTCAGCCTCGGCGGTTTATAATGCAACAAAAACCATGATTTTTGCTATGCCAACTCACTAAGGAGTTTGAAAATAAATGACAGGTGCCACTAGTGTTTTTCCTATCTGATTTGCAGCCAGGAAAATCATAATTGGAGTAACCTACTAAGCTACAATCGCTTCCCTTGGAATACCATAGTTCATACTTAGATATACCATGAAGATATCTAAGTATACGCTTGACAGCTTTTAAGTGAGATTCCTTAGGATCTGATTGATATCGTGCATACATACAAACGCTAAATATGATGTCAGGCCTAGATGCAGTAACATACAAGAGGGATCTAATCATACCTCTATACTTCTTGACATTTACACTCTTACCGTGTTCATCTTTATCTAAGTTCCCGTTGGTCGGCATAGGGATGCCAATTGCCTTCGAGTCGTTCATTCCAAAGCGCTTAAGCAACTCTCTGCAGTATTTTGTTTAACACACAATTGTGCCCTCATTGAGCTGCTTTATTTGGAGACCGAGGAAGTACTTTAGCTCCCCCATGAGACTCATCTCAAATTCACCCTGCATAACCTTAGAAAATTCTTCGACCAAATTTTTGTTAGTTGAACCAAAAATAATATTGTCTATTTGGACTAAAAATTCTTCGACAATATATATATATATATATATATATATATATATATATATATATATTTGGACTAAAAGAATGTGCTTTCCTTTATGTATAATGAAGAGGGTGGTATCCAATTTACCTCTTGAATATCCATGATCAAGCAACAAGTTGCTAAGTCTTTCATACCAAACCTGAGGGCTTGCTTAAGACTTTACAATTCTCGTTTTAATTTGAAAACATAATTTGGATATTCATTGTTCTCCAAACCAGGAGGTCGTGAGATGTATACCTCTTCATTTATGACACCGTTTAGAAAAGCACTCTTTGCGTCCATTTGATAAAGCTTAAAATACTTAGCACACGCATAAGCGAGCAAGAGACATATAGCCTCAAGGCGAGCAACTGGAGCATAAGTCTCTTCATAGTCAATGTCCTCCACTTGGTTATACTCATGTGCCACTAAACGTGCTTTATTCTAGGTTATCACTCCGTTTTCATCAAGCTTATTTCTAAAAACCCACTTAGTACCTATGATATGATGGTCTCGTGGATGAGGGACAAGTTCCCAAACGTCATTTCTTTTAAATTGATTAAGCTCTTCTTGCATGGCCATTAGCCAAAATTCATCAGTCAAAGCCTCTTTGGCATTTTTAGGCTCTACTTGTGAAACAAAAGCAAAGTGATAACATAAATTACTTATCTTAGAGCGAGTCATCACTCATTTAGAGATATCTCCCAATATGTTGTTAATAGGATGGTCTTTTGAATATTTCCAAGCTGGTGGAAGATCATTTAATTTTGCTGGCCCTTCTTCCTCATTTTTTGCATGACTAGTATCTTTCTCCTCCTCATTGTCAACTATTTTGGACTGATCAATTTCCTCAACAGTTTCCTTGAGCATGTCTTCTATAGATACACCTGCACCATCAAAATAAATACCTTTTTCGACATCTTTCGGATAAGACTCATCAAGCAAAACATGGACTGACTCCTCAACAGTAAGTAAACGCTTATTATACACTCTATATGCTTTACTTGATTGTGAGTATCCAAGAAAGATAACTTCATCTACTTTTGCATCGAATTTCCCAAGGCTTTCTTTACCATTATTCAAAACAAAACATTTACAACCGAATACGTGAAGGTGTGGCAAGTTTGACTTTATTCCTTTTAAAAGCTCATAAGGGGTTTTATCCAAAATAGGACGGATTAATATCCTGTTTAAAACATGACAAGTTTTGCTAATTGCATCAGCCCAAAAGTATTTTGGTAATCCTCCTCATTGATCATTGTTCTTGCCAACTCCTCTAAAACGCGACTTTTGCGGTCCATAACTCCATTCTGCTGTGGAGTTCGAGGGGCTTAAAAGTTATGCTCAATGCCATGCTTGTCACGGTACTTATCAAAGAGATGGTTTAGAAATTCACCTCCATGATCGCTTCGAATTGTAATTATTTTTGTTTCCATTATGTTTTGGGACAGTTTTGCAAAACTCTTAAAAGCAGAAAAGGTTTCATCTTTGCTACAAAGGAATATAGTCCAAGTAAATCTAGAATAGTCGTCAATGATTACAAAACCATAATAATTTCCACCTAGACTCTTTGTCCTAGAAGGTCCAAAGAGGTCCATATGGAGAAGCTCAAGGGGTCGTGAAGTAGAAATTACATTTTTAGATTTGAAGGAGACTCTTGTTTGCTTTCCCATTTGGCACGCGTCACATAGGTGATCTTTTGAGAATTTTATTTTTGATAGACCGACTAATAGATCCTTAGATACAACCTTATTAAGAAAATAAAAGTTAACATGCACTAGCCTTCTATGCCAAAGCCAAGAATCATCATTCGAGGTGATTAGACACTCAGTGCTTGTTAACGATACATCAAAAAGATCAAGCATATAGACGTTGTTTACTCTAATACCCTTAAGCACAATATTCTGTTCAATCATGCAGCAATTGTTTGTGAAATTAACTTTATAACCCTTGTCACACAATTGACTAATACTTAACAAATTGTGTTTAAACCCCTCTACTAAATGGACATTAGAAATAGTAGTGGTAGAGGGATTACCTACACTATCTTTATCGAGTATTGCTCCTTTGTTATCGTCTCCACAAGTAACATATCCTTTCTTCTTTGCTTTGAAGTTAATGAAGAGTGATATGTCACCTGTCATGTTCCTTGAGCACCCATTTTCTAAAAACCATCTTCTATCCACGGATGTAAGACACTTATCCTGCAATATCAAAAGAGAGAGGTAGGTACCCAATTTTTATTGGGTCCGTGTGGGTAAGTGGTAACATGGTTTCCTTTAGGCTTCCATTGGTAAATTACTTAGGAATAAGAAATATCCTAAACTTGCATTTCTTAATAGTGTGACCAGCATGACAATAATAATGACATAAACCATGATGATAGATTTTCTTACTTTTGCTCATTGAATCCTTTGGAATCTTTTCTACAAAGGAATATTTTGCATATGGTGGATTCAAAGTTTTCTTAAAAAGCCTAGGATCAACGGCAAAAGTAACCTTGGGCTGTAAAGCTTTTTCCAATTTGGCATCAAGAGTTCTAACCTCGTGTTTCCAAATATGACAAACTTCACACTCCCTTCTTGGAATATATCCTATAACATCCTTATCTTTTGAACTTTCTGCAATACTAGCTTTTAGATACTTTAAGTCTTTTTCCGCTTTATAGACTTTACCCTCCAAAAAGGAAAATATTTGTTTATCGTAGGATAACCTCTTAAAAGCATATTCAACTTTGTTATGCAGTTTTTCAAAAGCTATTTTCAATTCAGAAAAAGACATAGAAGAAAAATTGTTATAGTAGGCTTGTCTTACATTCTTGTCGTAGTTATTCTTCTTGTTGTAGGACTGATTTTTGGTATGTGCCATAAGACATAAGTTTGCAGTCTCATCACTATCACTTGAACTGTCATCATTTGATGAATCACTCTCGCTTTCCTATGCAATATAAGCTCTTCTTTGTTTATTGAACTTCTTTGGTGGAGATTTTCCTTTGTCCTTTTTCATCATTGGACACTCTGGTTTGTAGTGCCCAATTTTACCACAATTGTAGCAATGTCCTTTACCTCTATGCTTCTTATTCTCTTCTTGTCTTGGCTCTTTGGACTGTTTTCAAAAATTTATGAGATTCTTATCGGAGTGCTTGATTCCATTCTTTCAAATAAACTTATTGTATCTCCGAACAAAGAGTCCCATTTCTTCATCATCTGAATCTTCGTCACTACTTGAGTCATTATCGTTTTTATCTTTGTGTGAGGACTTGGAGCTTGAATCCATAAGAGCTATTAACTTCTTATCGCCCTCCTTGTCTTTATTCTTCTCCTTTTTACTCTTGTTTTCATACTTTTCAAGACTTTCCAATTCTTGTTGATGTTCTTCCAGCTTGCCAAACAAAGTTATAATGGTAAGCGTAGTGAGGCCGTTGGATTCCTTGATAGCTATTACTTTAGGTTGCCATTCCCTGCTAAGACATCTTAGAATTTTTTTAAGTAGCAATTTCATTGGAAACAGGTTTTCCAAGTGCATTCAAACGACTGATGAGATGAACGAGTCTCCTTTGCATGTCGGAGACAGATTCCCCTTGTTTCATGCGAAAGAGCTTGAACTCTTGATTAAGTGTGTTAATACGAGATTGTTTAACTTTAGTAGTGCCCTCATGGGAAATTTATAAAGCATCCCATATTTCTTTTGCAGTCGTGCATGTTGGTGTAAGCCCTAGAGGCCAATACTTTTGGTACTTGTATCGAATTATTTATTAATAATAAAAGGCATTTCTTTATTATGTTTGCTTTCTAAAATAATAAAGTCCCTAGAATGGTTTATTTGTTTAATGAAATGTTAAGTGTGACTTAATCATGAGACCCCATTAAACATAAGACACTATTCTTAAAGTATCCGTAGTCAAGCTTTAATGTGAAGTGGGATAACATTAAAGCATTAAGATTATTATGAAGATAGATTGATGATCACATCTCATGGATCATAGATAAGGAGTTATCAAGTCTTGACATAGGTATGAATATTAGGAGTAATATTTATACTGGATTGACCCGCTATGAGAATACTACATAGAATGTTATGCAAAGTGTCATAAGTTATTCTCATGATGATAATGGTGTATACCACCCTTCGACCTGAAACCACTATGGACCCTAGATGTAGAGTCAAGTACTTTATTGCTGATCAAACGTCATCCGTAACTGGATGACTATAAAGATGGTTGATGGGTACTTCACAAAGCATGCTAAGGGACATGAGTGACCTAGATGGAATTTGCTCATCCTGCATAATAGGATAAATGTCTAAGGGCCCAATATTGAACTGGACAAGGGTGACACAGTGTATTCCTTGTGTTCAATATAGACATGAGGGCAAAAGGGTAATTGTACAACACAAATATTATCACGGAAAAGGTTTGGTCAGATCACATGACATTTTCGTGACTTGGGTAACAGTGATGTGTTGCTAGATACCGCTTACTGTTTATTATATTAAATGTGTGATTTAATATAATTACCAACATCGCGAAAACCTACAGGGTCACACATATAAGGAGAGGTTGATGAGAGATAGAATAAATAAGGAACACCGTAAGGTACGTTGCACTTAAATGTAATACGAAAAGTGGTAAGGTACCACGTGGATAAGTGATATATGGTACATCATAAGGTATGATGTCCATAAGCTTAATTGGGCTTTTAGCTTATAGCCTTAATTGGGCTTTTAGCTTGTAGCCCACATGAGTGATTCTATAAATAGATCCCTTGTGATGAAGCAATTTCACTTGATGCAATTTCGTTTTTGATTCTCTCTCTCACTCAAGGTTTCCGTTCGTGATCAGCTAGCCCTGTGACCGGAAGCGATCTGTTCGTGTAGACTGAGTAGAGGCGTTGTTCTTCATCAACGCTCGTGATCACAACATCAAAGGTCTGAATCGCCACAAGAGGTAAATATTTCTATCACTGACCATGCTCATTCGTAAGGATCGCTAAAGGAAAATTTTAAATTTTGCTGCGCTTTTGATCGTAATTTTCCTTCAGTGCAATGGGACACCGTATAATATTCATCAACACCAAGTGCTGAAATTATCATATTTCGGCCTCTCCAATCGCTTGACCACTTCTTTTCATCTGTTTCATTCCACTAATCCTCGGGTTTAGGCACTATATCACCTGCATCATTCCTCATGGTAATTTAAAAAGGACCATTTTAAATGACAGCCCATACTTTCTTATCAATGGAATTTATGTGTACTCGCATGCAGTCTTTCCAGTAGCCATAGTTTTCACCATTGAAAACATGAGCTCTATTATACGTCCCCTTTGGTTCAAAAGCCATGGTGTTACTAGTAGATACAAAGCACCAGCAAACCGACGCTCTGATACCACTTGTTAGACGGTGTGGCAAGTGATCGAGAGGGGGGGGGGTGAATATATCACCTCCTTATTTATCAAGGATTTAAAATCTTTTATCAAAGTTTATTAAAAACAGCGGAAAAACACGGTCCTAAATCGACTTCCGCCTATTTTGAACCGACTACTAGAAAACCGGACATACGATAAACTTGATGGATTTTATTAAGATTAAATTAATGAAAATCTAACACAAGTCAATGTACGTTTTAATGCACTTATCACAAGAACACTATTTCCAATGAACAAAAACTTGCATGTAACTTTGTCGAACAGTTGGCGTATGCTTGTTCGATGATCAACAATAATGGTGGTTTTAGAAAAAGAGTTTGTACCACTATTTTATCATTAAACAGAAAAACTAGCAAACTAATTGAATCGCAAAATTGCAGAAAAAGTAAAGAGAAAGAGAGAAAAGAAAAACAATACACGGGCAGTTTGGTAAGGAAGTTCCCCACTGTCATCCTTGCATGTGGGTACGTCTCCCTCTTAATTCCAAAACTGAAATTGAGACATGTTATATCAATTTGCTAAATGTTTTTTACAAGGTTACAATACAAAGATAGAACGTAATCACTAAGATCTTCTTCTTCTTGTAAGAAACTTCACTTGATATGAGCTTATCAATATTTAACTGCAAGATCCACAATTAACCCTCCGCTTCCATGACCTATTTGCGAAATAGCCCCGATTTCCAAACCCCTCGCTGGTTGAATTGACTAGTGCAATCGTGACTAACAAAACCGCAAGAACACACCTATTCTTGAAGGACAAACCCTCTGGTTTTTCCTCACCGATCGTACCGCTGAACATTATCTCTATGATCCCTTGATCCAATGAACAAAGATGTTTATCTTTCTTTTTTTGAACCAAGATGATTGAGAAAATGGTGAAAATGAAGTATCTTTCAGGTTTCTAATGCTCAGAAAAATTTGATGCACACCAACTGTATTTGTGACACCCTTTTTTTATTTTTCTGCAAACAACTAACTTATATATGTAACAGAAAATGGTTAGAGGTAAAACCCGCAGTATGAGTCGATGCATATTTAGTATGATTCAACTCATGTTAGTTGTAAAACATGGGATGAGTCAATATAAACTGTTATGTATCAATACATACTAATAGCAAGACATATTACAAAGAGACCAACTATGTATGAGCCGATGCAAGTCATTATGTGTCGATACAACATGTTTTCCATACTGAATCCAAAATATTTCATTTCATATGAGTCGGTAGATAATGCGTGTGTGTCGATTCATACTGAGTTAATTTTTGATTTCTGAAAACAAAACATCATATGTATCGATGCATGAGTTCATGTGTCGATGCATAAAGGTTTTAAAATGTTTTCCAAGAGCATGAACTTGACATGTATCAATGCAAAGAGTGAATGGGTCGACTCATACTGAAGCGAAATTGTTTTTGTTATTTTTTTGCTTTAGTATGTGTCGACGCAAAGCCTTTTGTATCGACCTAAAATTGTGATGCATGTGTAAAACACATTTTTGACTCTTTTTGAACTAGCTACACTATTATCATATTATGCACACATATACATTAAACACATTAAAAATTCATTAATACTTATATCACACATATTTGGTATCATACAAAACTACTCAAAGAAAAGGGTTGCTCAAAAGATGGATCTTGACAAAAAGGCTCAAAGGGGTGAACAAATTCTTGCTCACTCACAAGGTAGGTTAATTTTTATTAGGTAGTTGTACTCAAATTTTAAAAAAAAAAGCCTTGATCCTTTTCATGGTTTCATACAAATCAACACAAATACAAGATTAAACATAATAAAATAGAGTTAAAACAAGGATTGTTGGTCTCCTGTGTATATTGTAAACAATGGAAAGCTCATCACATTTGGGCTTATTCTTAAGTGATTCAACTATGAACAAGTAATGCTAAAGAATGAATGACATGACATTTGTATAAATTACAAGTTTTATAATCATGCTATGTTATAGAAAGCATTAAACATGTACCTTGATAATGTACCCACTTCAAACACTATCATTACCACACATTTGCATGTTGATCAATCAAACTTGGAATCATCACTCAATGCTTCTTCAACCAATTAGACTAATTTTTGAAGACAAATAAAATGACAATATTAGAAATTAAATACTACTATATACTACTCTAAATGGACTTGGGGAAAATTTTGTAAGAGGGCCGAGTGAAGAATATACACTGGCTCAGTAGGGCGCGCTTAGCACCACCTGAGTTGCACTTAGCGCGCGCATAAATTCAGGGTGCGCTTAGCACTCATCCACCATGCTCAACGAGTGCAAGTCTGTGCTGAAACTAAAAAATGAACCATGTTTTTATGCTTTTCATCCACTTTCACCAACACTACCTATACTACTTAAATGCAAAGCTGTTAAAATTTTAAAAAGTTGGGTTGTCTCCTAACAAGCGCTTGTTTTACGTTGTCAGCTCGATGCCTTTTTCAAGTAGACGCTCCTTCTTTTTGCTTCTATTTTCCTTGCTAATTGTTCCTTCACCTGAAGTTACCCCTAACCAACACTTGAGAAAACATAAAAGAAAACAAGTATAGACAATATAAAAAAATATACAAACCTTAAAAAGATAGATCTATTGTAATTCTTTTAATATCTAAACACAAATCCTCGGCAATGACGCCATTTTGATGTTGTAGTATTAAGTAATCAAAAGTTTAAGTATTTTTTTTATCCTCTCCACATGGATTAGTGTGATATCAATGTGTTCAATCGTTAATATGTTTTTAAGCTTAAGTTTGCAAGGGTTTGAAAGTTTTAAAGATACGGAAGGTAAAATAGTTGAATGATAAACAAAGTTTCGGAGAGACATGAGAACTTGTTAGGATTGATTTCATCCACTGAAAGAATAGGAAATTTTACCAATCAGTTGTACACAATACAAACATTCATCAATACCATCACGTACCGCTCACAACAACATTTATGTCTAAACATCTGATGAGATTTTAACCTTTTAATCGACGATCTCTTAACCCATTAAACAAATTCTACCTTATTGTTAAATCGATGATCTCCCAGCCTATTAAACAACATAAGCATTAAGATTTGATACTCTCTGTGAATCTTAGACTAAATCTATGTCTAGAGTTTAAAACCTAACAGATGTTCATCTTAGTTCGAGTTACAAACCATATTTCTCAATAAAAATCCAAACCCATTAAGATAAAAGATAAAACAAAGATAACATCGATATATATTCACAAATAGATTCTATACAATGCCATGATTAAAAAAATACTAAAATAGTAAACTTACATACAATCCCAATAAGAAAGGGATTTAGCTACTCATAGTAGCTAAATACAAAGAGAAGAGTGAAGATGAACAAGTATTAGCTGTGATTTCCAAATGATCAATGCGAACCCAGCTCCCAATCTTAAAGTTGCACCCTCACTTGTTATTTTCTAACCCTCTCTCTCTCTCTCTCTCTCTCTCTCTCCTCTCTCTCTCTCTCTCTCTCTCTCTCTCTCTCTCTCTCTCTCTCTCTCTCTCTCTCTCTCTCTCTCTCTCTCTCTCTCTCTCTCTCTCTCTCTCCAAAAATGTGTTATATCCCCAAAAATCGCAAGTGAAGTCTATTTATACAAAACTAAAAAATAGTAGACCTCACTAAGCACAAAATTTGGCACTAAGCGCAAAATTCAACAAAACACATTAAACCGCCTTAAATTTCACTAAGCGCAGGAAAAGGGCACTTAGCATGGAAACCTCTTCTCCAACACCTCTAAGCTCTCTACAAGGGTGTTAAGCGCTGTCAGGTGGGCTAAGCACAAAATTTAGGGGCTTAACCCAACCTGCAACATTTTCTACAAATTGTAATTGAAGCCAATTCATTGCCTTTTGGTTCCCAAAGCTCCTCCAATGCACACAAACCTACAAAATGAAGTGCAAAAGTTCAAACTTAACAATATTTACATAAAATTTGAGGTTTTAAATATTGAAACCAAAAAATTAAGCTAATAAGTACCACAAAATACTACTAATAATAACCAACATTTGGCACTTATCAATTCAACATAATATTTGAACTATCCTTCTATGGAGTATCCTATACCTATGATGGTGTAATAAAGTCAAATATATTTAAACTCTCTACTATTATCCTTTATTTTGTCATGAATCCTATGGAAGATAAGAAATTTCCTATCAAAGCAAGCTAATCAAAGACCAAGATTCATGTGGCACACTAGTGTATCATGTATATACTTCTCCTGAGGCGAGATAATAATGAAGTCGTCATTAAAGAGGATGTAGTCCCTTTATGGTTACTAACCCAACAATTTCAAATAAATTGGATCGGCGAGATGCTTCATCATACGATATAGTGCAAGAAGAATCGATAAATATGATTATCATATGAAACAATTGATTATCAAGATACTGGTTAGTGTTATAATCGACAATATGGGGGAATCAGTGGATCCAACCCACTCCAAGATCCACTGCTTTTATCTTAGCAAAATGAGAGTTTGTATCTTTCGAGGAGAGTTAAGGAAATAATCAATGGATGAAGTTTAAGATGTAGTCCATATGATCATCAACATCCTTATTGAAATATCTAAACAAAACACTCTGGCCATTATACATTTTCCTACTTTTTGCACTTCAATTTATCTCTTAATAAGGTATTGTTTTCCCTTCATTAAATAATGCTTGATATATGTGAATTATGTGCTTGCATATTTACAACTACCTTCTAGAATCTTTTCCTACATTTTTTAATTATGCCAAAGAGGGAGAAGAATACTCTCAAGGGAAGAAGAGTATACTCTCTACTTATGTGAGGGGGAGTTTAACCACTAAAAAATTTATACATTTGTTTTCTCTTTTACCACCTCCCCAAGAGATGCATCGTAGTCATCAAAAAGGGGGAGAATATGGATCTATGTGTTTGCATGTATATTAAAAGTAATTGAAGATGGTGAATCTTATCGATAGCAAAGTTGCAAGTCAACTAAATAGCTATTTAGTATTGATGATGATAACACTTAGTATCAAACGATATCCAGTGAAGTCAAGTATCTGCTGAAGGTAGCTCAAGCAGTTGAAAATGAAAAAGATGGTTGATAAAGTTATCCTCCTGACTCATGATGTGCTCTTGAAGATCAAGAAATATTTTTAAATTCAACACTATGTATCAAAACCTTCCATTTGTAACTTTAATATTCGATTATTTAAGGTTTATAATCGATTAGCCTAATCGATTATATCATTGATTTGACCAATAAATTATTTCTAAATTTATACCACGCCTTAACCTATAAATATAGAGCTTCTATATTACTTTTTCATATCCAGAAAACGGTTTAAAATCTCACTTTCCATCATTTCTCTTAATCTCTTATTTGTCTCACATATATTTAGCCATAATTCTTCTAGAGTATTCTTGGGTAGAAGTTAGAATCATTGTTCTGGGAAAGGGACCAATTGTAATTTATCAATAGGGTGTTATTATTTGTGTAAAATATTCTTCCATAGAAAGTTGTTTAGTTTCGAGCTAAGCTAGTAATATTTTTTGTATTTTTTGGGGCTTTTCTATAGAAGTCTCCTGTTGGTTTGTGAGTTTTGCCTTGAATAAAAATCTTTCTTTTGGTTCGTGAAGATCAACAAGTAAAATCTCTACAATGGTTCTTGAGCTCAACCTAGTCAAAAGCTTAATTAGTTTGAGATCAGTCCAGTTAAAATCTCTCTTGTTGCGTGAGTCTACACTGGTATAAAAACCCAGTAGGTTGAGATCAGCTCGATTAAAATTTCATCTCGGTTCATGGTTAGCCTATAAAATAATCTCATTCGGTTTGAAGGATAGCCAATCAAAACTCTGTTTTAGTTCGAGATCAACCTTGGAATATCTCTTTTGATTTAGAGATTAACCGCTTTAAGCCATATTCGTTGTTTGATTATAAATTAGTATGAAAACTTAATTTTTCTTGTATAAGAAATTTTATGAGCAAATCCTTCTACAAGAACACAAGTTTATTGGATACTCTCTAGAGTAATTCTTGAGGATAGAAGTAATTTATCTTAGGCCAAACCGGTATAATTTCCTATTGTTCTTTCTTTTTCCTTATCTATTTTTTTTCTAGTCATTTCTTTCCTCTAATTTTATACTCCTTATTTACTCTCTTATTTAATAAAATATTTTCAAATTATAATTTTATAATTGAATTTATTTTAAATCAAAATTTTTCAAACATCTACAATTCAATCTATTATATATATATTCAAATTATATATATATTCAAATGTTCAATAAACATAATTGTAATAGTTGTACATGTCAAGACCTCACTGGAAGTTCCACATATCTCATCCTCGATATCCCCGTTAGGAGTTTTTTCATTAGTTTCAACGTCGACAAGCAAATGTGTTAAACTCCTTCCATTTCACTCATAAATACATTAAGAAACTTGATTACTGCAACTACATAGCGAATAGTTGTGAAAATATGATAATAAATTTTTATACGAACTTGTTGCCACCAATAAAACTGACTTTACAATAAAAATGGAATTTCGAATGGGATTGCTAGAAAGTTGTTCTTGGAAGAAAGATAGAAACAAACAAGACGTATATAAGTTTGCTTTTCTAACTCAACTAGTAGGAGATTGTCTGGACGTGTAAATTCATATCTTAAGGTGTATATTATAATACAAAAGAAATATGAAACCTTTAACATTCAAAATGAAAGAAATTGAATTAAGATTCACAAAATATAGTGGATATGAAATAAATGTTAAGTGCTTTTGTATTTGAGAACAATAATTTCTCAATTCTTAAAGAAAAATGTAACAACAATAATAAAAAAGAGTCTTTGAAATAACTTCAAAACAAAATGACACAATATTTTAAAGTTTTTGATAGACTCCTGAAAAGAATAGAAATACAAGAATACGAATATTTTTTATATAATGCCAGTGCAATTGAGATATAAAAGGTAAATCCAAAAATGTTGTTGTTTTTGAAACAATAATAAATATGAGTGTACATCAACCCATATACCGTAATGTTTATTAGGATTACCGTTTTAATTATTATTGTGAAACATCATCCTTGGTGGTGTAATATTATAAGAGGTTTGTAGTAAATATTAATAGGACGTTAGTATTATAAATGACAACTATATATAATAGTAATGGATGCATAAAAATGAAACAGTGGTTGAGAAAGAAAGAGAGTACCTATACAACATTGTTGAACACTTCTTTGAAAACCACATTTATTGTTTCATGTAATGGCAATTTGTCTTTGTCATGAATTAGTAATGTAATCATTTATTTCATCCATATTCTATAGTTGAAGCTAGAATAGCTCTACTTTGGAGGAAATTCGGATTTGTGAAATTTTCAAGTATGTTTAGATAAGTACTTGTAACCATTTTCTCAATTGGATCTATAAAATCCGTTAATAGAAATTCAGGTGGAATAGTAGTTTAAGCATATCCATCATTTGGTTTCGAGATTTTGCCATCTCCCACATCTAAAATTGATTCAGAGAAACTCTCAATCTCTTGGACGTTTGAAGAGTTTAATGATGAATCCAAACACATGTTTTTTGTGAGTGTTAAAACCTTGCAATATTCTCCAATATATGAGGCATTTATTGTAGAATGAACTATATCAGAACGGGTTCCTCACGACACAACTGGTAGAATTTATCTAAAATCACCACCAAACACCACAATCTTCCCTCCAAATATTTTTTAACAAGGATTATCTTTAGTGCCCGTGATATCTTTCAATGACTTGTCAAGAGATTCGAGACACCACTTGTTTGCCATTGGTTAGTTTTCCAAACATGTTTTCTGTCTTTTTTTTTGTCTCTCTCGTGATTTTAAGTCGATGAACATATATGGATTATATGGCATTTGAACCAATAAAAATTTTTAGTGGGGCGAGTACCTCATAAGTCATAGCACAATCATATCCTTATGAAACTGACTTTACAATAAAAATGGAATTTCGAATGGGATTGCTAGAAATTTGTTCTTGGAAGAAAGTTAGAAACAAATAAGACGTATATAAGTTTGCTTTTCTAACCCAACTAGTAGGAAACCGTCTGAACGGGTAAATTCATATCTTAAGGTGTATATTGTAGTACAAAAGAAATATGAAACCTTTAATATTCAAAATGAAAGAAATTGAATTAAGATTCACAAAATATAGTGGATATGAAATAAATGTTAAGTGCTTTTGTATTTGAGAAAGTAATTTCTCAATTCTTAAAGAAAAATGTAACAACAATAATAAAAAAGACTCTTTTAAATAACTTCAAAACAAAATGACACAATATCTCCAAGTTTTAGATAGACTCCTGAAAAGAATAGAAATACAAGAATAAGAATAATTTTTATATAATGACAGTGCTATTGAGATATAAATGGTAAATCCAAAAAATGTTGTTGTTTTTGAAACAATAATAAATATTATTGTACATGAGCCCATATACCGTAATGTTTGTTAGGATTATCATTTTAATTGTTATTGTAAAACATTATCCTTGGTGGTGTAATATTATAGGAAGTTTATAGTAAATATTAATAGGACATTAGTATTATAAATGACAACTATATATAATAGTAATGAATGCATAAAAATGAAACAGTGGTGAAGAAGAAAGAGAGTATCTATACAACATTGTTGAACACTTCTTTGAAAACCACATTTATTGTTTCATGTAATGGCAATTTGTCTTTGTCATAAATTAAGATTTTCAAACCTGCTTTGCTTTTGACTCGTGATATTGCAACATAAAGTTGCCCATGGCTGAAGACGTCTTTTGGCAAATATAAACCAACATAGTCTAATGATTGACCTTGAGATTTATTTATTGTCATTACAAATTAAACAATAATGGAGAATTATCTTCTAATAAGTTTTAATGGCCAAGGGGATTGTGGAGACAAAGACATTTTAGGAATGTATATAGTACTTCCTATATGTGTACCTGAAATTATCATTTCCTCAATGACATGATTTGCTAGCCTTGTCACTGTCAATCTTGTATCATTATAGAGTCCTTCTGATTGATCAAAGTTTCTTATTAACATAATGGTTGTAACAATCTTCAATTTCAAGAAATGGTTATACAAACCAAATGTTTTTAAACAGTTTAAAAGCTCCGGTGTCAAATGCTCGAAAAGCTCATTTTCATTTGCTTCTGATCTGTCAATAGTATCACTACTCAAAAACTCCTTTTCATCACCTATAAAAAAAGGTAGAGTTACAAAGTTATAATGGTTGATGAAAATAGAATGATTAAGCCATGTATAAATTATAGTTACCTGGAAGAAGATTAGTAATGTAATCATTTATTTCATCCACAATTTCTATAGTTGAAGCTAGAATAGCTCTACATTGGAGGAAATCTGGATTTGTGAAATTTTCAAGTAGGTTTGGATAAGTACTTTTAAAAAATTTCTCAATTGGATCCATAAAATCCGTTAATAGAAATTCAGGTGGAATTGTAATTTCAGCATATCCATGATTTGGTTCCGAGATTTTGCCATCTCCCACATCTAAAATCCATTTAGAGAAACACTAAATCTTTTGAGCATTTGAAGAGTTTAATGCTGAATCCAAATGCATGTTTTTTATGAGTGTTAAAAACCATGAAATATTCCCACATATATATGAGGCATTTATTGTAGAATAAACTATATCAGAACGGGTTCCTCTCGGCGCAACTGGTAGACTTTATCTAAAATCACCACCAAACACCACAATCTTCCCATCAAATATTTGATCACAAGGATATCTTTTAATGACTTATCAAGAGATTCGAGACACCACTTGTTTGCCATAGGTTACTTTTCCAAACATGTTTTCTGGTTTTTTTGTCTCTCTTGTGATTTTAAGTCGATGAACATATATAGATTATATGGCATTTGAACCAATCACAAATTTTAGTGGGGCAAGTACCTCATAAGTCATAGCACAAGCATATCCTTATGAAACTGACTTTACAATAAAAATGGAATTTCGAATGGGATTGCTAGAAATTTGTTCTTGGAATAAAGTTAGAAACAAATAAGACGTATATAATTTTAAATTTCTAACCCAACTAGTAGGAGACCGTCTGAACGGGTAAATTCATATCTTAAGGTGTATATTGTAGTACAAAAGAAATATGAAACCTTTAACATTCAAAATGAAAGAAATTGAATTAAGATTCACAAAATATAGTGGATATGAAATAAATGTTAAGTGCTTTTGTATTTGAGAAAGTAATTTCTCAATTCTTAAAGAAAAATGTAACAACAATAATAAAAATAACTCTTTGAAATAACTTCAAAATAAAATGACACAATATCTCCAAGTTTTTGATAAACTCCTGAAAAAGAATAGAAATACAAGAATAAGAATAATTTTTATATAATGACAGTGTTATGTAGATATAAAAGATAAATCCAAAAATGTTGTTGTTTTTGAAACAATAATAAATATGATTGTACATGAGCCCATATACCGTGATGTTTGTTAGGATTACCATTTTAATTGTTATTGTAAAACACCATTCTTAGTGGTGTAATATTATAGGAAGTTTGTAGTAAATATTAATAGGACGTTAGTATTATCAATGACAATATATATAATAGTAATGAATGCATAAAAATGAAATAGTGGTTGAAGAAGAAAGAGAGTACCTATACAACATTGTTGAATACTTCATTGAAAACCACATTTATTGTTTTATGTAATGGCAATTTGTCTTTGTCATAAATTAAGATTTTCAATTCTGCTTTGCTTTTGACTCTTGATATTGCAACATAAAGTTGCCCGTGGCTGAAGACGTCTTTTGGCAAATATAAACCAACATAGTCTAATGATTGACCTTGAGATTTATTTATTGTCATTACAAATGAAACAATAATGGAGAATTATCTTCTAATAAGTTTTAATGGCCAAGGGGATTGTGAAGGAGACAAAGACATTTTTGGAATGTATATAGTATTTCCTATATGTGTACCTGAAATTATCATTTCCTCAATGACATGATTTGCTAGCCTTGTCACTGTCAATCTTGTATCATTACAGAGTCCTTCTGATTGATCAAAGTTTCTTAATAACATAATGATTGTAACAATCTTCAATTTCAAGAAATGGTTATACAAACCAAATGTTTTTAAACAGTTTAAAAACTCCAGTGTCAAATGCTCGAAAACCTCATTTTCATTTGCTTCTGATCTGTCAATAGTATCACTACTAAAAAACTCCTTTTCATCACCTATAAAAAAAGTTAGAGTTACAAAGTTATAATGGTTGATGAAAATAGAATGATTAAGCCATGTATAAATTATAGTTACCTGGAAGAAGATTAGTAATGTAATCATTTATTTCATCCACAATTACTATAGTTGAAGCTAGAATAACTCTACTTTGGAGGAAAGCTGGATTTGTGAAATTTTCAAGTAGGTTTGGATAAGTACTTGTAAAAAATTTCTCAATTGGATCCATAAAATCCGTTAATAGAAATTCAGGTGGAATAGTAATTTCAGCATATCCATGATTTGGTTCTGATATTTTGCCATCTCCCACATCTAAAATCCATTTAGAGAAACTCTAAATCTTTTGTGCGTTTGAAGAGTTTAATGTTGAATCCAAATGCATGTTTTTTATGAGTGTTAAAAACCTTGCAATATTCCCAAATATATATGAGGCATTTATTGTGGAATAAACTATATCAGAACGGGTTCCTCTCGGCACAACTGGTAGACTTTATCTAAAATCACCACCAAACACCACAATCTTCCCATCAAATATTTGGTCACAAGGATATCTTTCAATGACTTATCAAGAGATTCGAGACACCACTTGTTTGCCATAGGTTACTTTTGCAAACATGTTTTTTGTTTTGTTTTTGTCTCTCTTGTGATTTTAAGTCGATGAACATATATGGATTATATGACATTTGAACCAATCACAAATTTTAGTGGGGCATGTACCTCGTAAGTCATAGCACAAGCATATCCTTATGAAACTGACTTTACAATTAAAATGGAATTTCGAATGGGATTGCTAGAAATTTGTTCTTGGAAGAAAGTTAGAAACAAATAAGACGTAATTAATTTTGATTTTCTAACCCAACTAGTAGGAGACCGTCTGAACGGGTAAATTCATATCTTAAGGTGTATATTGTAGTACAAAATAAATATGAAACCTTTAACATTCAAAATGAAAGAAATTGAATTAAGATTCACAAAATATAGTGGATATGAAATAAATGTTAAGTGCTTTTGTATTTAAGAAAGTAATTTCTCAATTCTTAAAGAAAAATGTAACAACAATAATAAAAATAAATCTTTGAAATAACTTCAAAACAAAATGACACAATCTCTCCAAGTTTTTGATAAACTCCTGAAAAAGAATAGAAATACAAGAATAAGAATAATATTTATATAATGACAGTGTTATTGAGATATAAAAGGTAAATCCAAAAATGTTGTTGTTTTTGAAACAATATTAAATATTATTGTACATGAGCCCATATACTGTGATGTTTGTTAGGATTACCATTTTAATTGTTATTGTAAAACACCATTCTTGGTGGTGTAATATTATAGGAAGTTTGTAGTAAATATTAATAGGACGTTAGTATTATAAATGACAATATATATAATAGTAATGAATGCATAAAAATGAAACAGTAGTTGAAGAAGAAAGAGAGTACCTATACAACATTGTTGAACACTTCTTTGAAAACCACATTTATTGTTTCATGTAATGGCAATTTGTCTTTGTCATAAATTAAGATTTTCAAATCTGCTTTTCTTTTGACTCTTGACATTGCAACATAAAGTTGCCCATGGCTGAAGACGTCTTTTGGCAAATATAAACCAACATAGTCTAATGATTGACCTTGAGATTTATTTATTGTCATTACAAATGAAACAATAATGGAGAATTATCTTCTAATAAGTTTTAATGGCCAAGGGGATTGTGAAGGAGAAAAAGACATTTTAGGAATGTATATAGTATTTCCTATATGTGTACCTGAAATTATCATTTCCTCAATGACATGATTTGCTAACCTTATCACTGTCAATCTTGTATCATTACAGAGTCCTTCTGATTGATCAAAGTTTCTTATTAACATAATGGTTGTAACAATCTTCAATTTCAAGAAATGGTTATACAAACCAAATGTTTTAAAACAGTTTAAAAACTCCAGTGTCAAATGCTCGAAAACCTCATTTTCATTTGCTTCTGATATGCCAATAGTATCACTACTCAAAAACTCCTTTTCGTCACCTATAAAAAAAGTTAGAGTTACAAAGTTATAATGGTTGATGAAAATAGCTTGATTAAGCCATGTATAAATTATAGTTACCTTGAAGAAGATTAGTAATGTAATCATTTATTTCATCCATAATTTCTATAGTTGAAGCTAGAATAGCTCTACTTTGGAGGAAATCTGGATTTGTGAAATTTTCAAGTAGGTTTGGATAAGTACTTGTAAAAAATTTCTCAATTGGATCCATAAAATCTGTTAATAGAAATTCAGGTGGAATAGTAATTTCAGCATATCCATGATTTGGTTCCGAGATTTTGCCATCTCCCACACCTAAAATCCATTTAGAGAAACTCTAAATCTTTTGAGCGTTTGAAGAGTTTAATGCTGAATCCAAATGCATGTTTTTTATGAGTGTTAAAAACCATGCAATATTCCCAAATATATATGAGGCATTTATTGTAGAATAAACTATATCAGAACGGGTTCCTCTCGGCACAACTGGTAGAATTTATCTAAAATCACCACCAAACACCAAATCTTCCCATCAAATATTTGGTCACAAGGATATCTTTCAATGACTTATCAAGAGATTCGAGACACCACTTGTTTGCCATAGGTTACTTTCCCAAACATGTTTTATGTTTTTTTTTTGTCTCTCTTGTGATTTTAAATCGACGAACATATATGGATTATATGGCATTTGAACCAATCACAAATTTTAGTGGGGCAAGTACCTCATAAGTCATAGCACAAGCATATCCTTATGAAACCGACTTTACAATAAAAATGGAATTTCGAATGGGATTGCTAGAAATTTGTTCTTGGAAGAAAGTTAGAAACTAATAAGACGTATATAATTTTAATTTTCTAACCCAACTAGTAGGAGACCGTCTGAACGGGTAAATTCATATCTTAAGGTGTATATTGTAGTACAAAAGAAATATGAAACCTTTAACATTCAAAATCAAAGAAATTGAATTAAGATTCACAAAATTTAGTGGATATGAAATAAATGTTAAGTGCTTTTGTATTTGAGAAAGTAATTTCTCAATTCTTAAAGAAAAATGTAACAACAATAATAAAAATAACTGTTTGAAATAACTTCAAAATAAAATGACACAATATCTCCAAGTTTTTGATAAACTCCTGAAAAAGAATAAAAATACAAGAATAAGAATAATTTTTATATAATGACAATGTTATTGAGATATAAAAGGTAAATCCAAAAATGTTGTTGTTTTTGAAACAATAATAAATATTATTGTACATGAGCCCATATACCGTGATGTTTGTTAGGATTACCATTTTAATTGTTATTGTAAAACATCATCCTTGGTGGTTTAATATTATAGGAAGTTTGTAGTAAATATTAATAGGACCTTAGTATTATAAATGACAACTATATATAATAGTAATGAATGCATAAAAATGAAACAATGGTTGAAGAAGAAAGAGAGTACCTATACAACATTGTTGAACACTTCTTTGAAAACCACATTTATTGTTTCATGTAATGGCAAATTGTCTTTGTAATAAATTAAGATTTTCAAACCTGCTTTTCTTTTGACTCTTGACATTGCAACATAAAGTTGCCCATGGCTGAAGACGTCTTTTGGCAAATATAAACCAACATAGTCTAATGATTGACCTTGAGATTCATTTATTGTCATTACAAATGAAACAATAATGGAGAATTATCTTCTAATAAGTTTTAATGGCCAAGGGGATTGTGAAGGAGACCAAGACATTTTAGGAATGTATATAGTATTTCCTATATGTGTACCTGAAATTATCATTTCCTCAATGACATGATTTGCTAGCCTTATCACTGTCAATCTTGTATCATTACAGAGTCCTTCTGATTGATCAAAGTTTCTTATTAACATAATGGTTGTAACAATCTTCAATTTCAAGAAATGGTTATACAAACCAAATGTTTTTAAACAGTTTAAAAACTCTGGTGTCAAATGCTCGAAAACCTCATTTTCATTTGCTTCTGATCTGCCAATAATATCACTACTCAAAAACTCCTTTTCATCACCTATAAAAAAATTTAGAGTTACAAAGTTATAATGGTTGATGAAAATAGAATGATTAAGCCATGTGTAAATTATAGTTACCTGGAAGAAGATTAGTAATGTAATCATTTATTTCATCCACAATTTCTATAGTTGAAGCTAGAATAGCTCTACTTTGGAGGAAATCTGGATTTGTGAAATTTTTAAGTTGGTTTGGAGAAGTACTTGTAAAAAATTTCTCAATTGGATCCATAAAATCCGTTAATAGAAATTCAGGTGGAATAGTAATTTCAGCATATCCATGATTTGGTTCCGAGATTTTGCCATCTCCCACATCTAAAATCCATTTAGAGAAACTCTAAATCTTTTGAGCGTTTGAAGAATTTAATGCTGAATCCAAATGCTTGTTTTTTATGAGTGTTAAAAACCATGCAATATTCCCAAATATATATGAGGCATTTATTGTAGAATAAACTATATCAGAACAGGTTCCTCTCGGCACAACTAGTAGAATTTATCTAAAATCACCACCAAACACCACAATCTTCCCATCAAATATTTGGTCACAAGGATATCTTTCAATGACTTATCAAGAGATTCGAGACACCACTTGGTTGCCATAGGTTACTTTTCCAAACATGTTTTCTGTTTTTTTTGTCTCTCTTGTGATTTTAAGTCGAAGAACATATATGGATTATATGGCATTTGAACCAATCACAAATTTTAGTGGGACAAGTACCTCATAAGTCATAGCACAAGCATATCCTTATGAAACTGACTTTACAATAAAAATGGAATTTCGAATGGGATTTCTAGAAATTTGTTCTTGGAAGAAAGTTAGAAACAAATAAGACGTATATAATTTTAATTTTCTAACCCAACTAGTAGGAGACCGTCTGAAAGGGTAAATTCATATCTTAAGGTGTATATTGTAGTACAAAAGAAATATAAAACCTTTAACATTCAAAATGAAAGAAATTGAATTAAGATTCACAAAATATAGTGGATATGAAATAAATGTTAAGTGCTTTTGTATTTGAGAAAGTAATTTCTCAATTCTTAAAGAAAAATGTAACAAAAATAATAAAAATAACTCTTTGAAATAACTTCAAAACAAAATGACACAATATCTCCAAGTTTTTAATAAACTCCTGAAAAAGAATAGAAATACAAGAATAAGAATAATTTTTATATAATGACAGTGTTATTGAGATATAAAAGGTAAATCCAAAAATGTTGTTGTTTTTGAAACAATAATAAATATTATTGTACATGAGCCCATATACCGTGATGTTTGTTAGGATTACCATTTTAATTGTTATTGTAAAACATCATCCTTGGTGATGTAATATTATAGGAAGTTTGTAGTAAATATTAATAGGACGTTAGTATTATAAATGACAACTATATATAATAGTAATGAATGCATAAAAATTAAACAGTGGTTGAAGAAGAAAGAGAGTACCTATACAACATTGTTGAACACTTCTTTGAAAACCACATTTATTGTTTCGTGTAATGGCAATTTGTCTTTGTCATAAATTAAGATTTTCAAACCTGTTTGTTTTTGACTCTTGACATTGCAACATAAAGTTTCCCATGGCTGAAGACGTATTTTGGCAAATATAAACCAACATAGTCTAATGATTGACCTTGAGATTTATTTATTGTCATTACAAATGAAACAATAATGGAGTACTATCTTATAATAAGTTTTAATGGCCAAGGGGATTGTGAAGGATACAAAGACATTCCAGGAATGTATATAGTATTTCCTATATGTGTACCTGAAATTATCATTTCCTCAATGACATGATTTGTTAGCCTTGTCACTGTCAATCTTGTATCATTAGAGTCCTTCTGATTGATCCAAGTTTCTTATTAACATAATGGTTGTAACATTCTTCAATTTCAAGAAATGGTTATACAAACCAGATGTTTTTAAACATTTTAAAAACTAAGGTGTCAAATGCACGAAAACCTCATTTTCCTTTGCTTCTGATCTGTCAATAGTATCACTACTCAAAAACTCCTTTTCATCACCTATAAAAAAAGTTAGAGTTACAAAGTTATAATGGTTGATGAAAATTGAATGATTAAGCCATGTATAAATTATAGTAACCTGAAAGAAGATTAGTAATGTAATCATTCATTTCATCCACAATTTCTATAGTTGAAGCTAGAATAGCTCTACTTCGGAGGAAATCTGGATTTGTGAAATTTTCAAGTAGGTTTGGATAAGTACTTGCAAAAAATTTCTCAATTGGATCCATAAAATCCGTTAATAGAAATTCAGGTGGAATAGTAATTTCAGCATATCCATGATTTGGTTCCGAGATTTTTCAATCTCCCACATCTAAAATCCATTTAGAGAAACTCTAAATCTTTTGAGTGTTTGAAGAGTTTAATGCTGAATCCAAATGCATGTTTTTTATGAGTGTTAAAAATCTTGTAATATTCCCAAATATATGAGACATTTATTGTAGAATAAACTATATCAGAACGGGTTCATCTCGGTAGAATTTATCTAAAATCACCACCAAACACCACCATCTTCCCATCAAATATTTGGTTACAAGGATATCTTTCAATGACTTGTCAAGAGATTCGAGGCACCACTTTTTTGCCATTAGTTAGTTTTCCAAACATGTTTTCTGTCTTTTTTTTGTCTGTCTCGTTAATTTAAGTCACTGAACATATATGGATTATATGGCATTTGAACCAATAAAAAAATTTAGTGGGGCGAGTACCTCATAAGTCATAGCACAAGCATATCCTTATGAAACTGACTTTACAATAAAAATGGAATTTCGAATGGGATTGCTAGAAATTTGTTCTTGAAAGAAAGTTAGAAACAAATAAGATGTATATAAGTTTTGTTTTCTAACCCAACTAGTAGGAGACCGTCTGAACGGGTAAATTCATATCTTAAGGTGTATATTGTAGTACAAAATAAAATATGAAACCTTTACCATTCAAAATGAAAGAAATTGAATTAAGATTCACAAAATATAGTGGATATGAAATAAATGTTAAGTGCTTTTGTATTTGAGAAAGTAATTTCTCAATTCTTAAAGAAAAATGTAACAACAATAATAAAAAAGACTCTTTGAAATAACTTCAAAACAAAATGACACAATATCTCCAAGTTTTTGATAGACTCCTGAAAAGAATAGAAATACAAGAATACGAATAATTTTTATATAATGACAGTGCTATTGAGATATAAAAGGTAAATCCAAAAAAGTTGTTGTTTTTGAACAATAATAAATATGATTGTACATGAGCCCATATACCGTAATGTTTGTTAGGATTACCATTTTAATTGTTATTGTAAAACATCATCCTTGGTGGTGTAATATAATAGGAAGTTTGTAGTAAATATTAATAGGACGTTAGTATTATAAATGACAACTATATATAATAGTAATGAATGCATAAAAATGAAACATTGGTTGAAGAAGAAAGAGAGTACCTATACAACATTGTTGAACACTTATTTGAAAACCACATTTATACTTTCATGTAATCGAAATTTTTCTTTGTCATAAATTAAGATTTTCAAACCTGCTTTGCTTTTGACTCTTGACATTGCAACATAAAGTTGCCCATGGCTGAAGATGTATTTTGACAAATATAAACCAACACAGTCTAATGATTGACCTTGAGATTTATTTATTGTCATTACAAATGAAACAATAATGGAGAATTATCTTATAATAAGTTTTAATGGCCAAGGGGATTGTGAAGGAGACAAAGACATTCTAGGAATGTATATAGTATTTCCTATATGTGTACCTGAAATTATCATTTCCTCAATAACATGATTTTCTAGCCTTGTCACTGTCAATCTTGTATCATTACAGAGTCCTTCTGATTGATCCAAGTTTCTTATTAACATAATGGTTGTAACAATCTTCAATTTCAAGAAATGGTTATACAAAGTAGATGTTTTTAAACAGTTTAAAAACTCCGATGTCAAATGCTCGAAAAACTTATTTTCCTTTGCTCCTGATCTGTCAATAGTATCACTACTCAAAAACTCCTTTTCATCACCTATAAAAAAAGTTAGAGTTACAAAGTTATAATGGTTTATGAAGATAGAATTATTAAGCCATGTATAAATTATAGTAACCTGGAAGAAGTTTAGTAATGTAATCCTTCATTTCATCCATAATTTCTATAGTTGAAGCTAGAATAGCTCTACTTTGGAGGAAATCTGGATTTGTGAAATTTTCAAGTAGGTTTGGATGAGTACTTGTAAAAACCTTCTCAATTGGATCCATAAAATCCGTTAATAGAAATTCAGGTGGAATAGTAATTTCAGCATATCCATGATTTATTTCCGAGATTTTGCCATCTCCCACATCTAAAATCCATTTAGAGAAACTCTAAATCTTTTGAGCGTTTGAAGAGTTTAATGCTGAATCCAAATGCATGTTTTTTATGAGTGTTAAAAACCTTGTAATATTCCCAAATATATGAGGCATTTATTGTAGAATAAACTATATCAGAACTGGTTCCTCTCGGCACAACTGGTAGAATTTATCTAAAATCACCACCAAACACCACAATCTTCCAATCAAATATTTGGTCACAAGGATATCTTTCAATGACTTGTCAAGAGATTCGAGACACCACTTGTTTGCCATAGGTTACTTTTGCAAACATGTTTTATGTTTTTTTTTGTCTCTCTCGTGATTTTAAGTCGATGAACATATATCGATTATATGGCATTTGAACCAATCAAAAATTTTAGTGGGGGGAGTACCTCATAAGTCATAGCACAAGCATATCCTTATGAAACTGAATTTATAATAAAAATGGAATTTCGAATGGGATTGCTAGAAATTTTTTCTTGGAAGAAAGTTAGAAACAAATAAGACGTATATAAGTTTTCTTTTCTAACCCAACTAGTAGGAGACCGTCTGAACAGGTAAATTCATATCTTAAGGTGTATATTGTAGTAAAAAATAAATATGAAACCTTTAACATTCAAAATGAAAGAAATTGAATTAAGATTCACAAAATATAGTGGATATGAAATAAATGTTAAGTGCTTTTGTATTTGAGAAAGTAATTTCTCAATTCTTAAAGAACAAGTAACAACAATAATAAAAAAGACTCTTTGAAATAACTTCAAAACAAAATGACACAATATATCCAAGTTTTTGATAGACTCCTGAAAAGAATAGAAATACAAGAATAAGAATAAGTTTTATATAATGACAGTGCTATTGAGATATAAAAGGTAAATCCGAATATGTTGTTGTTTTTGAAACAATTGTAAATATGATTGTACATGAGCCCATATACCGTAATGTTTGTTAGGATTACCATTTTAATTGTTATTGTAAAACATCATCCTTAGTGGTGTAATATTATAGGAAGTTTGTAGTAAATATTAATAGGACGTTAGTATTATAAATGTAAACTATATATAATAGTAATGAATGCATAAAAATGAAACAGTGGTTGAAGAAGAAAGAGAGTAACTATACAACATTGTTGAACACTTCTTTGAAAACCAAATTTTTTGTTTCATGTAATGGCAATTTGTCTTTGTCATAAATTATGATTTTCAAACCTGCTTTGCTTTTGACTCTTGACATTGCAACATAAAGTTGCCCATGGCTGAAGACGTCTTTTGGCAAATATAAACCAATATAGTCTAATGATTGACCTTGAGATTTATTTATTGTCATTACAAATGAAACAATAATGGAGAATTATCTTCTAATAAGTTTTAATGGCCAAGGGGATTGTGAAGGAGACAAAGACATTCCAGGAATGTATATAGTATTTCCAATATGTGTACCTTAAATTATCATTTCCTCAATGACATGATTTTCTAGCCTTGTCACTGTCAATCTTGTATCATTACAGAGTCCTTCTGATTGATCCAAGTTTCTTATTAACATAATGGTTGTAACATTCTTCAATTTCAAGAAATGGTTATACAAACCGGATGTTTTTAAACATTTTAAAAACTAAGGTGTCAAATGCACGAAAACCTCATATTCCTTTGCTTCTGATCTGTCAATAGTATCACTACTCAAAAACTCCTTTGCATCACCTATAAAAAAAGTTAGAGTTACAAAGTTATAATGGTTGATGAAAATTGAATGATTAAGCCATGTATAAATTATAGTAACCTGGAAGAAGATTAGTAATGTAATCATTTATTTCATCCATAATTTCTATAGTTGAAGCTAGAATTGCTCTACTTTGGAGGAAATCTGGATTTGTGAAATTTTCAAGTAGGTTTGGATAAGTACTTGTAAAAAATTTCTCAATTGGATCCATAAAATCCGTTAATAGAAATTCAGGTGGAATAGTAATTTCAGCATATCCATGATTTGGTTCTGAGATTTTTCCATCTCCCACATCTAAAATCCATTTAGAGAAACTATAAATCTTTTGAGTGTTTGAAGAATTTAATGCTGAATCCAAATGCATGTTTTTTATGAGTGTTAAAAACCTTGCAATATTTCCAAATATATATGAGGCATTTATTGTAGAATAAACTATATCAGAACGGGTTCCTCTCGGCACAACTGGTAGAATTTATCTAAAATCACCACCAAACACCACAATCTTCCCATCAAATATTTGGTCACAAGGATATGTTTCAATGACTTGTCAAGAGATTCGAGACACCACTTGTTTGCCATAGGTTACTTTTCCAAACATGTTTTCTGTTTTTTTTTGTCTCTCTCGTGATTTTAAGTCGATGAACATATATGAATTATATGACATTTGAACCAATCACAAATTTTAGTGGAGGCAAGTACCTCATAAGTCATAGCAAAGCATGTTCTTATAAAACTGACTTTACAATAAAAATGGAATTTCGAATGGGATTGCCTAAAAGTTGTTCTTGGAAGAAAGTTAGAAAGTTTGCTTTTCTAACCCAATATTCTTCATACAGTTGTCCTTTTGTTATTCATGGTTGAAATAAATAGCTTTTTCAGACTTTGATAAATAGGTAATGTTAAAAATCATGTTTCATTCGTATTTTTAAAAGTTTTTTTTAATTTAATATGATAAGTATTATTTATTTATTTTTAATTCTTATTTATTTTACTAAAAATGATATTCATTCATAAAAAATGATAGACTACAACATACAAATCGATAGAGTATATTAAATACTATAAATTTATAATTGCTATAAATTAAAAAAGATAAATCTGCAAACAAATTCACAACGTTCAAATTAATAGCATACAATAGAAAAATATCTACAAATATTAACTATTAATTTAATAATCAATATTCATAAAAAAATATAAAAATTTAATATAAAATAAATTTTTATTTTAATATTTTACTATATTGGTTTGATATAGTTACGAAATTTTAAAAAATGATTTTACTTTTAAAAGTTCATTCATTTTATTATGTTTACAAATAAAAAAAGTTAAAATTGACAAAAAAATTAAAAATAAAATAAAACATTGATTTTATTTAATACAATTAGTTTTTTTTTAAATGATTTTAATTTTAAAAATTTACTTGTTTATTAGCTAATTTTATTTAACACTATATCACAAATTTCTTTTAAATGAGTACTTGCTCGCTTCATAACTCGAGCTTTCAATAGAATGAAAACAATGGAGGAGATTCAAGTCATCCATGTCTTGTTCATTTATGTTGTGAAGCCACCTCCACCCTCGTCTATAGGAAAAAATATAAGGTTGATGTATGGAAGGTCCCAATTGATTGTGAGGCAACTGCCTCAAAAATTAGAGGGGGTAACATTTCTTAAACTTGGTATATCAAGGTTCTCACGCGGCATTTCTTCTATAATGTCTTTGGGAGATCAGTGTGTGGAACTTTGTTTTGTAAGTAATAGATTTTTAATCAAGATAATATTTTTTATAATGATAACTATACATAACATAACAGAGATATCCATCATGATAAATATGCAGTCAATGATAAGTCAAACAATGCACTTAAGTAGTTAAAGATGCAAGTCATCTGTATAAATGTTTGATAAACATGATTTTTAGATAAAGACAAACAAACTGGATTCTATCAAAAAGATCAAGAAGATCTCAAGCAAGTGTCAATGCAAAAAGATCTTAAAATAGTAAGTGAGTGAAACAATGTAAAAGCAAATGGACTTTTTCATAGAAGTAGATGGCTATAAGCATACACACATTAAAACAATTTTATCAAATGATTTACAAAAAGAATACTTTGAAAAACATATAGAAGTTATATAGAAGTGAATACACCCAGATTATATACAATGACTATATATCTTATATAGTAACTTATATATGTTTGATTTTAAAAAAGTAGCTGGTTAGAAAAATTTCCAAACGATTAAATAGTTTCTTTTTGGCTTAATTGCTAGTATTTCCTTTTTTGGAGAACCTTAAGCCTATAAATAGAGGCTCTATTTCTCATTTCAAATCATCCAGAACACAAATTTATGTATTGACACACTCTCTCTCTCTCTCTCTAAAGTTTTTTTAACTTAGTTTCACTAGTTCTTATAGCCAAATTATTTTGTGAGAAAAATATCATTTGTGAGTGAGGTCTCCATTGTAATTCTGGAAGGGTTGAATTGTTTAAATTCACCAAGGTAGCTATGTTTATAAACCTAGTTGAATATTGTTCAAATAAGGTTATATATGTGGTTCTAAGCTAAACCCGTTAAAAGCTTGTTGGTGGGGATTATGTGATTTGTTCCTATATATACATATAGGTTGAGGATCTTGGACACTTTTTAGGAAAGTTTAAAGATTTGTTCCTATTTTTGTGGAGAAGATCTTGCAGCTGATTTACAATTGGAAGATTGGATTTTATTGAAGAGTTCAAGCTCATATTGCAAGAGTCTATATACAAGGACTTTCTAAACCTAAAAATAAGCAAGAATTCACATCAAGAAACTGTGTGTGGTTGAAATAAGGGTTTAGGGTTTTGAGAGTACTTTAGGTGCTTTATTTGTTTTTGTATGTCACCCATGTATCTTCTGATCCATTGAGGTAGACTGATTGTTCATTGTTACTTGCCAATCACTCATGAGCTTTTAAGAAAATAGTAGATTGTGTGTCAAATTATTATTCTCAGTTAAAAACTTTAACCCAAAAGTGAGTATTATAATTGGAAGTATGTTCTTCTGTTTTTGTCATAGTCACTGAGGTGACTGTGGGAAGTGAGAGGGAGATCTCATATCTAGAAGGTTTCTAGGTAGAAGTAGAACAAGGTAGTTATTAGAAGATAAGTTGTAAACTAGCGTTGTTTAGCTTTGAACTAATACTATCATAGTATATTTCATTCTTGGCTTGGATGCCACCAGAGTAGGTGAATTGCACCGAGCTGGGTTAACAATTGATTGCTCCTTTTACCTTCTGCAATTTCCTTCTGCATAATTTATTGTTTTGGTAAAAGTATTCTTTCAACAGATGATGTGTTAACATCTGTCTTGACATTGTGTTTTGGTGTTTGGACATCAATCTTGACAACTATTTTAAAGTTCCAGAATTTCAACTCCCCCCTTGTGTGTCAAGTCTCAAGTCCAACAAGTAGTATTAGAGCCTAACTCATGTTTAAGGACTAATCGTCTCAGGAGGAAGATGACTTCTAACATAATAGTGTTTTCAAACACGCCACACTTTTAAAAAAATATAATTTTGATATTTGGAAAATCAAATTTAAAATTTATCTTCAAAGTATAAATCATGATTTATGGATAATCATAATCAATGGTCTAGTTTACCCTACTCTTCAAGTAAATGATGAAGAAGTGGAAAAACCCTATTCTCTTTGACACGAAGAAGAAAAGACAAAAATAAATTTAGATCTCAAATACAAAAATTTCATGATAATGTCTATAGATGATAACAATGTTTTTTATGTTCATCGTTGTAAAACCGCCAATGAAATATGCGATACTCTAGAAAAGATATATGGAGCTTCTCCAAGTATTAAGCTAGAAAATATGAACACACGAGGCGAAGATGTTAACTTTAAATGTTTTCCTAACACTAGACTCATAAGAAACTTTATTAGAAATTATTTTTCTAACATATATCTAAGAATTAAGAATTGGAGATTTTATCGAACTCTTAAATCTGTAGATGAAAATCTTCATGAGTTTCAGGAAAAATCAAGAAATAAAGAAATCATAAAGAAGATGGAAGAGTTGCTTCAACTAATCAAATATGAACACAAACAAACTAAAGAATCATCTTCCTCATCTTGTTCATAGCATACAACTCCAGTTCAATCCTTCAGAGGAACATACTCTATCGGTGAATGATCAACATCAGGTGAATAATTCACTCGTCGAAAGAACAACAAAGAAGAAGAAGTTTCTTCATCAATTGAACAAAGAAGAGGAAATACATCAACCTCAGGTAGAAACGTAAAAGAATCATCTTCCAACGAAGAGGATACGATATTATAAAAGGAACCCTATAAGGAATATATATTCTAGAAAGAAAAGAAAAAGCGTCCATGTAAATGTACCTACTGTAAGAAAGCAGGTCACTTAAAATATTTTTGTTTTTAAACTAAAAGGATCTAAAGGTAAAAATCTTAAATCTTAGGTGACTAATGCACCTGGTTCTAAGAAGATGATATGAGTACCAAAGGTGAAACCTTAAATTTTTTATAGGTTATGCTTGGGAGTTTAAAAGTTATAAAAAGATATTATTTGATAAATTTGTACAAAGCATGAGTATACTCTAAAAGTATCCATGTTATAAACTCTTTAATCCTGAAGATGGATCGATGGAGACGAATGTCAAATGTTCTGATTAAAGCAACATAATTTGAGCATTCCTCAAAGATTAATGATCTTAGATGATCAGTAGAATTAATAACCTCTAATCAACTTATTCATTATTTTGATTTTACCAACTCTTGCATCCAACGATGTGTGGATTCACCTTGATGTACAGGTGCAGATATATTTAATTGGCCCTTGGAACTTGAAGGAAGCATGGAAATTGGTTACAGAACTTTCATACATGGCATGATCTAGGTATGGCACGAGCATGGTTGAGGTTGGCATCTAATGCAAAGGTTACTTGCAGTTGATGAAGATGTAAGGCAGAATTGAAGTTTTGGTCACAACTGAAGAATGATTGAATTTTAGGTTTAGGATCAAGATAGGTTTAGGCATTATAATCGATTTTAATGTGAACTTCATGCACTTGAGGTATTCTCGATAATGTGATCTGGATTTTTTAATTGTACTTGAAAGTTTAATGAACATGGGACCTTTTCTTGTAATGACTATTGTAATACCTAGTGACAATTTTCTCCAATTTTATTCTGAGTTTTCAAGTATTTTTTTGATCATGCAATATGGAGTCAATAATCTCACTAGGAAATAACCACAGTCACAGTTTAGATCAATAGCCTTCAATCTTGAAAAAATGCACCAAACTTAAAATGAATTCCCAACTTTCTCTTGCAAAAGGTCTAGAGTCAATGACTTGTAATCCACGTAATCAGAATATCCAAACAGTGATAAGACTCTAGAATTTACCGATTGGCCACTTACATCACAAGTAATGACGTAATTAATCTCCTATTGAAGAATAAAAACCAAATGATCTCATATGTCGAGAAATAAATCCCATCAAGGTGAGAACAAATCCATAAAGTGCACCATGAACCTTTAATTCAAGAATCCATCTGATCATGAAGCACAAGCCCATGTATTAAGACAATCCACTAGTTACATCCTATCATTAATGAACCCCCTATCTTTAATTCTCAAAAATCTAGATAACTTGAAATTGAAGTACCATGTGCTTGATGAGAACCAAAAATTGTATTGATCAAAATATTGTCGACAAGTCAATCTTTTATACTGTTGCGCTTGTACTTCAATCCACTACAACAATAATGCCTCAAAGAATCTTCGAAGATGAAAATGATATTTATAACATAGAAATGGATCATGACCATGAAAACCCTAATTTCACACTTCACAGCTTGAATAAGAATAGGATGAAATCAACTTTATTTTGAAATGCACCTCAAACCAATACGAAACCCTAAAATTGCTGATTTCTTGAACCAAAGATGCTTCATGAATGCATGTATGTTATGCTGATGAAATGAAAAGTCTAAGCCAGGTAAAAGCAAGATAGGAGGGCGGATTTTAGGGTGAAACAATTTTCCCTATTTAATCGTCTTAAACTTGAAGGTGATATAGGCGCTAGCCTTTTGAACATCCAAGGTAGAAGAAGATTAAATACCCAAAAACAAAAAAATTTATGCTCCGAAAAACACGGTAGATGTGTACTATTTTTTTTTTGAAGACCACTTGCAGGTGGAGGTTAAACACAAGAGACCCACCGAAGAGGGCTCACAGAGGATTACTGATAGAATTGGATTCATTAAATGTAAGCGACCAAAGATGAGTACACAAGGAAAACTAGCCGGAGATAGATTAGTAAGGAAAAAACGCTGGGCGAAGAGGAACTTAACGATAAAAGAGACCGACTGAAGAGTGCTCTTACCAACCAATATCAAAAATGTATGCGGCCAAAGATGGGTACACTAGGAAAAATAGAAAAAGATAGATTTCTAAGAAAAGAACTTCGGGCGATGGTTAACTTAACAATAAAAAGAGACCGACCAGAGAGGGCTCTTACCAACCCATATCAGAAATGTATGCGGCTGAAGACGGGTACATAGGGAAAATTAGCTGAAGATAGATTCCTACGAAAAGAACGTCAGGTGAAGGCAAACTTAACAATGAAAAGAGACCGACCAGAGAGGGATCTTATTAACCAATATAAAAAATGTACACGGCGAAGACGGGTACACAAGGAAAAATAGCCGAAGATAGATTCCTAAGAAAAGAACACCGAGAAAAGGCAAACTTAACAATGAAAAGAGACCAACAAAAGAGGACTCTTATCAACCAATACTTTAGGAAATGTACATGGTCAGAGGCGGGTACACAAAGAATATTAGCCAGAGGTAGATTCCTACAGAAAGAACACCGATCAAAGGCGGACTTACAACAAAAAGAGATCGACCAGAGATGCTTATTATCAAAAATAGAAATATTGGAGATGTACGCGGCCAAACACGGGTACACAAGGAAAACTAGCCTAAGATAAATTCCTAAAAAATAATGTTGAGCGAAGGAGACCTTACAATTGGAAGGAGACGGACATAAGGATTACTCGTCGAAGGTAGATTCCTCCAGAAAGAACGTCGATCAAAGGCGACCTTACAATGAAAAGAGACTATCCGGAGGGGAATCTTATCAACCAATACTATTGGAAATGCACATGGTCGAAGGTGGGTACACAAGGAATGCTTGCTGGAGGTAGATTCCTATAGAAAAAATGCTGATCAAAGGTGAACTCACAATGAAAAGAAACCAGTCATATATGACTCTTGTCAACCAATACTAATGGAAAACGTACACGGCCAAAGTCGGGTACATGTTGTAGCGGTATAGAGGCAATCTAAAAGCAAAGTATTATTTTACTGGGTGATATTTAGGTTATTTCGTATCATGTACACAGAGATTGGTTATTGAGTCGCCGTTCGACAAATCATTCGTTAATGAGTTTGGAGGTTGAATGGGTTATTTGTAAGGAAGGGTAAAAGTTATTAACAGGAAAAAAAATCATTCTTCATAGGAGAAACTTATCAAGCATGCATATATAATACTTCTCACAGACTTAAACCTATTGACCAATTATACTTAACCTACAAGGGTCATCATTGTCATCACGTGTCAAACACAACACCCACTGTATCATCGCGCTGACGATCTCTCGGAACAACACAACCAGCATAGAGGCATTAATCACAGACACCCAAGTGAATAATAGAACTAAATTTATCTCTAGAATCTAGAAATTATTAGGCAATCATCCTAGATAAGAATTAGAGTAGTATATGTCTATAATAACTCAAATCCCTAGCACAGAGCAAAAATCAAGGACAACAATCAACAAAGATTTGTAAAGCAAATTAAATATAATGCCATGGGCGACAAATATACATAAGATCAAAGTAAATACATATAAAAATCCAATTAAAAGAGAATTGTGATACGGTGGGAGAACTGATTTGGTTGTTTTGTGTTTTATCGCAAATGTTGCGGTTAGCAAGAGTCTCCACCGACTTTTATTTTATCCAAAAGGAAAGGTGAAAAAGCACAGGAAAGAACTTTGAGATTATTTCTTGAGTTCAGGGGAGTAGATTATGAAAAGGGAAGGTATTAGCACCCTTTTCATCCATGGTTTTCCATGGGCTCTTAGTTACTTTCTAGATCACTTGCTTTTGTTTGAAAATGTGCTTTGTGTGGTTTTTGGAAGTATTTTTGAAATGGCGCCATCGTTTAGGCAAACTTTGTAATGATTCTCGTTCATAAGAATGTATACAAAGTGTTGATATTTTTAAAATATCTTCAAGTTTGAAAGATGTTTTGAAAGTGTTGGTGTTTGTTTTTTTTGAAAATAACAAGGATGTTTTGGTTTGAAAATTCGCAAGCAACTAGGAACATTATACCTACTCAAAAGTCTTTCTTGTTTATTTCCTCTTTCCTTTGATATTGTTATCTTACCATTGATTTGGTAAGTAACCCTATCTTTGTATGTAATAGGGATGGGCATGGGTCATCTTATAACCATGATTAGAAATATTTCAAGGCACCTTAGCATTTTTCTTTAGGGACTAAGATCATTTTGAAAGGCAACATAGATAGCGTCATCGAGGGGCTATGATCTTGTATTTCGATTGTTTTTGCTAAGATACCTCGCATACATAACATGGCCATTATTTTGTAAAGAAACAAAGTGGAATTACCCTAAGGGGTGCAAGTGTGCAAGGGTGTTTTATTTTCATGCATTGATTTATCTTTGATTAGGGTTTTCTAATTGATTGGTTTTAGTTTTTCCATACAAAACCCTAATTACTAGCATTTATATATAAAGCGATAAATTGCGGAATTTAAAATTACTATGCTATTACAATAATTGGGGGAGGGGGTATAGAAATTCACAAATGGGGATTTTTGAAAAAAATTAAATCTAATTAGCTATTACAACCATATTGAATATAATATACAAGAAATGTAAAATGGACTGTTTTGTTTTTGTTAAGAAATTAATTTACTTAGGAAAATATTTTAATCTTTTTGTTCTAAAAGAAATGAAATAAAACATGTGAATATGAAATATTTTTGGTGTTTTTTGGTTAAAAGCAAAAACTAAGATAAACAAGAAAATGGAGTCAGAATCAACACATTGCTGAAACGAGGAGGAACAGAAGTTCTGACTCTGATACGCTGCAAGAGAGAAAATGTTAGTAGGAAAGAAGAATGTCAAAGGTTCTGGGCCTGGGTACACCAAGTTCTAAGGTTACCAGGAATAAAGGAAGATCTAGAAGTTTTGATCATTGAAAGGGTTCAGAAGCTATAGTTTAGTTCGGTACCTAGAAGTTCCTATATCACTGGCAAGTCAGAAGTTCTGGCCATTGGAGAGAATGAAGTGGCGATGCTGTTGGGTGAGGTTGCTTAGAAGTTCTGATTTAGGAATATTGTTTTTCAGATAAATGGGTGAAAAATGTCAATAAATAAACCTAAAAAGAGATGCTTCTGGGACTATATCCCAGGACCCTTAGTACTAATGTCTTATGCCCACGCTTTCTACCACTGGGGCGACTGTACATCCGGTATTAGAAGCAAGAGCATGAACATATAACATAAAGTAAGTGCTGATGATGAGCTTCACCTCTTTCTCCATGCTAATCAGAACATCTGTAACTTAGTCATTTCTCAACAGAACAGAAAACGCAAACATAACAATTATGGCAGGTTTTCCAACATGGTTTCAGAAGCACAAAAAATATCAAGATTGTAAATCAGGAACAAGCATGTATCTGCAAATCCTAATTTCCTTAAGAAGTTCTGAACTGATTTTCTCTCTACTTAGGCAGACAAATACATGAAACTTCAGAATATGTACAACAACAGGATTAGGATGTCTACATTGTATTTTGAACATGCAAATCTAACAACGCCAAAGTAATATAATGAGAGTCAGCAAAAGCTTACCTTGCAACTGAAAAATGTTCTATGAGCTGGAGTCTGGTTCTGACTGCTTGTAATGTTTTAATCAGCTTTCTCACGTATTCAGCATACTGGAACAAACTTTAGCTTGGGTTCTGAAAGGTGAATGGATGACTTGGTCAAGAAACTCTTGAGGGAAATTGAAGTTTTTTGCAAGAATAAAAAACTAGCAGGTTTTGTATTTGTGTTTGCAGTTTCAAATTTCTGGATATTTTAGCAAGGTTTCAAAGCTTTTTCTTTTTAGTTTTTTTCGACCCGCCTTCATAGTTGTCAATGGAGTTGAATTTATAGGAAAGAACTTTATAGCTTGGAGAAGTCAAAAGTACAATCATCATACACTAGGCGTTGACTTGTTTTTGAAGCAAGTTCAAACAAGTAATGTTAACAGCTTTTAGTCGTGCCTAAGTTGGATTTGTAAGCATGAATTAAGGAAAAGTACCCTCAGAGGCAAAAGCAAAGCATGAGCGCAGCATAAACTTGTACAAAAGTTTACTTTTCAAGGACAACAATGGTACTTCTTTCTCACACGTGGGGAAATCCTTTGGATAAAAACTCAAAAGTGGTTGTGAGCATTAAATGATGATGAGATTTATCAAACCAGAAATCTTGCGCTATGAGATTGTGCATCATAGCTTAGATCTGGGCCAGAAGTTCAGCATCAGCGCAACTTAGAACAAAGCATTCAACTTCTGATCCTTTAATCTTTTCGCTCCAGCATGTTCTAAAGGAGTTCTCAGACCTTTCTGAAAGTTTTTAACACGCTCTGTATACTTTCTTTTAATTACTTTTTGCAAACTCTGGATGAAAGTTTTTGAAAACTGGCCCAGAAGTTCTAACCAAAATCTGTCTTGAAAGTGTCCAGAATTTGCTGAGTGTTTCAGTTTCATGGGCGTGTCTTTTAACATTTATAACTTGAAATTCCAGCATTTCCAGGAGAAATTTTGTTCTGCAATATTTTAGGTCTTATTGAGATCTAAAACTCTTGTGTTAGGAATTCTTCTAGAATCAGCTTGCATCATGGTGATAATCTGATCAGAAGTTCTGAGCTTGTCATATTTCTTAAACACTTAGAAAAATTCTAAGTATTTTAAATTCGGACTTTTGAATTTCTTGATGAAACAAACTTCATATTTGAACATGTCTTGATTAAATATGATTCTTAAAACTTGATTTTGATCAAAAGTCAAAGTTTGACTTTTTAGTATGCAAATGACCATTTTGCCCTTGTGCCAATTCCAAGCCTAAATTGATGTATCAATACTGAAAACTTGACGTCATAGAAGATCTTGTGAGAGAATCCTTGAGAAATAAGAGGAAAAATTTTGGGGTACAACAGCTGCCCCTGTTCAATCTTCTTAAACCTGAAGAGTTTTATTGGCGGATCTACCATTCGTGACTTGAAGGTGAAAGATGATTGAAAACTAGAGTGCCCAGAAATTTGCACCCGAAGATGGATTGTGAATGGGCTTATAGATGCCATTTGGAGGAATGTTGGTAAACATTGGAAGAAGTATTAGCATAAATCTCTTGTTGATTTATACTAAAATTTGATGTTTTACCTGTGAGAAAAAGAGTTAGTAAAATGCAGATACCTGCATGATGTTCACCAGATGTGGTATTATGTTAAATGCATATGGTATGTACACGTTATGATGTATGAACGTGAGATATATGTTTCTGTCCGGGAAAATAAATCCCTGACTGCTGCTGTGGAAATTCTGGGGGGTTGAATCCCTGATTGCCGTTGGGGATGAAGAATATACATATCTTCAAACTTTGTTGAAAGGATGATTTCGCTGGGGAATATCTCTTGAATGTCAGTTGTTATCTGGTCGGATCCAGGCTTCAGAATTTGCTGAGGATGAACTAGTCAACTGCCATCTGGTCGGATCCAGGTATCACGATAACTTACTGTAGGAAGAGACGAATTAACTGTTATTTGGTATGATTCCAGGCTTTGCAGAAAATTTCTTGAAATTGAATAGTTATCTGGTCGGATCCAGGCTTCACAACAACTTGCTGGGGGATACGGAAGTTAACTGTTATCTGGTCGGATCCAGGCTTCGCAGTAACTTGAAGTGGTAACTACTATCTGGTCAGGTCCAGGTTTCGTGGTTTTTTGGAAAGTTATACTATTATCTGGTCGAGTACAAGATTCATAGCGTCTCTCTAGGGATCATATTTAATTGTTATCTGGTCGGGCTCCGGGTTTCACAATAAACTTTTTGAAAAACTGTCATATGGTCGGGTCTAGGCTTTGTAGAAAATTTCATGAAATTGAATAGTTATCTGGTCGGATCTAGGCTTTCCAACAACTTGCTGGGGGATACGGAAGTTAACTGTTATCTGGTCGGATCCAGGTTTCATAGTAAGTGGTAACTACTATCTGGTCGGGTCCAGGTTTTGTGGCTTTTTGGAAAGTTGTACTATTATCTGGTTGAGTCCATGCTTCATCGTGTCTCTCTGGGGATCATAGTTAATTTTTATCTGGTCGGGCTCCAGGTTTCACAATAAACTTTTTGAAAAATTGTCATCTGGTCAGGTCCAGGCTTTGAAGATTTCTGATGTTGACGAGGTCAATTGCTATCTGGTCGGGTCCAGGTTTCACAACAAATGTTTGAGGATTTAGTTGTTATCTGGTCGGTTTCTAGGTTTCACAACAAATCTTTGAGGGTAATTGTTATCTGGTCAGATCTAGGCTTCACAACAACTTATTGGGGTAGAGGCAAACTCCACTGGGGAGAAGAAGTTAAACCTTGGTCCGATTTAGTCCAAGTTCTTCTATATTTTGAAGAGTTAAACTATTATCTGGCCGGGTCTAGGCTTTTAGTAACTTGAAATTTAGATCAACAGCCATCTGGTCGGGTCCAGGCTTTGCAGATTTCTAAGGTTGACGAGGTCAATTTTTATCTAGTCGGGTCCAGGTTTCAAAACAACTATTTGAGGGTAATTGTTATCTGGTCGGATCCAGGCTTCATAATAACTTGTTGGGGTAGAGGAAATCTCTACTGGAGAAGAGGAGTTTTGCTAATGATTTTATAGGAATTAAACTGCTATTTGGTCAGGCCCAGGCTTCCGCATTTGAAGAAGTCAAATTGTTATCTGTTCGGATCCAGGTTTCATAGTATCTTGAAAATTGTACTACTATCTAGTCGGGTCTAGGCTTTATAGTATCTTTTGGAGATAGTAAAGGTTTTGTTGATGACTTTACTGGGGATTAGGGGTTATGGCCCCATGATTTGCAATAGTCTTAAAGGAAAACTCAAACTGGAGAAGATAAACTTAATTAGGGATGATAGACTCCGTTTGGGGTTAATAGCCTCAGCTGGGAAAGATATACTCAGTTGGGGATGACAGGCTCAACTGGAGAATTTTGTGGTGTCTTGATTGTTGTATGTTGGGGAAATTTGAACTCGACTGGGGAGTTATACTCAGCTGGGGATGACAGGCTCGATTGGGGAGGATGTACTCGGCTGGGGAAGATATACTCAACTGGGGAATTTTGTGATTCCTCGATGGTTGTTAGGGAAATAAAACCTGTTGGAAAAATAAACCCTGTTGAGGAGGTGAGTTTCTTTTAGGAACAGATCCACGAGACTTCAACTTGTAAAATTCGACTTAACTAGAGAGAGAGCTGCCAAGAGATTGAGACTCTGGTTGGGGATTATCCTATACAAAGAGACTTTGTGAGTAACATTGTTGAGGAGGAACTTAATGAAATAACTCTGTGGGGGTATTCCATATTCATTAAAGAGGTGTCTGTTACTGCTTAGGTCATATGTGCCAAACAATTTTAATTATGTCCATATGCATATGTTCATTCGATTTTAGTCATTGGACAAATTTGCATTCAAAACAAAGACAGGAAATTTTGCACTTCAAAGTATATATGTATTGATATTCTGCCCAAGAATATGCGTTTTTGTACAGAGAGACGAAGATCCTAGTAAGAGGAAATCGTCGAAAGGAAAACAAAATTGAAAACTAAAACAAAATAGCCATGTGAAATGATCTCATTGCCTTCCAACTCTATTATTGCCCCAATGTCTTAGAATGTCCCCTTCTGTTGATGGAAGTTGATTGGATTGGTCTTGGACCGTTTGAACTCGGACCTTGGTGATAAAGTTGATTGTGGTGAATCCATAGGACATAGTCATACGCTTTCAATCCTTAACTTTTTCCTGGACCGCTCTTTCGGGTTTTCAAGCCACCAGGATACCCTTTTTTGCCCAAGTCGCCCTTTCGGGTTTTCAACTTGTCGGGTGTACAATCTTTTGCATATATCAATAATTTTTTCCCAAACCTTTTGGTTTTCTGGGATGCCCTTATTTTTCCTAGGTGTGTCAACCTAGCGGGTCTCTTATGTGTAGTATTTTTAACTATGTCCGTGTTTGTAGGATGTGGGAAATCTTCACCATCCATGGTAGTCAGCACATGGCACCGCCAGAGAAAACTCTCTTGACAACAAATAGCCCTCATAGGTGGGAGTCCATTTTCCTCTGGGTCGCCTTGTGGTAGGATGATGCGTTTTATCACCAAGTCACCAGCTTGATTTACCCGAGGCTTGATATTTTTTTCGAAAGCCTTGATCATCCGCTTTTGGTACGTATGACCATGGCAAACAGTAGCTAATCATTTTTCGTCGATCAAGTTCAGATGATCCAATCTCGTTTGAATCCATTCATCTTCGCCTAAGCCTTCCTCATTCATAATTCTCAGTGAGGGAATCTGAACTTCCACTGGCAAGACAGCTTCCATGCCATATGTTGTACCCCAAAATTTGCCCTCCCATTTCCTCAACATTTTCTCATCACAAGACCTTTGAAGATCAAGATACAGTTAGGGTTTCCTCTGCTCAAGACTTCTCCTTGCACTTTGGACTCAAATTAGGGTTTGTGTTTGCCCAAGGATGTTTTGACCTGGAAAGCCTAAGATGACTTTCATGCTTCATGTTGGACTCCCAAGTTTACCCATGCCAAGTTTCAAGTCTTGATTCCAAGTTCTACCCAGTCAATTGGACAGTTGACCTAGAAATCAGCTGTATTGGGGAAAATGTCAACTGTGGCCAATTGACAGTCAAACCTCATGAAATTTGATCCACATCAACATATTGAACTCATATGGACCATTTGATCAAGTTTGGATCACAATTCCACAAGAAATTTGATCAGATCACCAAAAGGGCAAAATGGTCATTTTTAGGGTTTTGACTGCACAGAGGCAATTTTTGACTGTTTGACCTAGCCAATGGCAAATCAAGCTCACATATGGACTCAAGGACCCCATGAAATGGTCTTGACACATTCATCAAGCTCAAAAGATCCCAAGTACACAAGATTGACAGTTGAATTTCCCAGTCAATTGATCAATTTTGACTGTATACTGAAAAGTCAAACTTTGACTTTTTGGTCAAAATCAAGAGTCAAGATTCATTTTTCATCAAAACATGCCAAATCATGAAACTTGTTCATCAAGAAATCACAAAATGCAAATTAGGGTTTGAAAATGGAATTTTTCATAACTTAGAATTTTTCTAAGTTATGAAAAACCCTAATTTTTTCCCAACTTTGCCCCATCTTTTCACCATGATCCATTTGGATTCAAACAAAAGTCAAAACATGAAAGTTGTAGCTTGTTGCATAATCTACAACTTTGATTCACAAAGTATTCTCATTTGAAGCTTGTATCTCAAGTTATAATTTTTTGAATAAGGGCACTAAACCATCTTTTAACTTAGTGAAATTTGACCTATTTTGACAAGGTTTTCTACCCTACTTCAAGGCCACTTTTCATACCCTTCCACTTGGAATTTTGATTTGCATTTCAAAAATGGATTGTATTACACATTCCAAGCTTTCCAAAATGTCCAAGAACTCATCAAACAACCTCATAACTTGAGAGATTCGAATTTCACAAGTTGGCAAAAATTCACTTTTTGTTCTTCATCAAGACATGTTCATAATCTTGCCAATTTGAAATCAGTTTGCTTTATGCTTGATTACAGGTCCTTGAACCATTCCATACTCAATAATTTAATTCATATTCAATGTGTTAAGGTGTTGTTCTTTGAGTGCAAGCATTGTATGCAAGATTAATCCTAAACTAGATAAAGTGAAATTTCCATTTTTGAAAAGATTAGCTTTATGTCAAATTAGAAATCCAACAAGTACATGGAAGATCTGCTTGGCACAAGTTTATGTGCATAACACACTGATCAAGAGATGTTTATGCAGCACATTAGGAGGCCCCCTACTAACCTAAAACCACCAACTTGCTTTTGTTGCTTAAGATAGAAGAAAAGTCCATAACTTATGCCATCTCTCATCTCAGCTTAGGAACAGAAGAGAAAAGTTATCAAACACATTCCATAGACCACATCCAATCTTTTGCACGAGTCCTGAACATCTAAAGCACCCTCCATCTCAAAGTCACCTTGAAACTGCTCAAACAGGGGAACCCCTGCAGTTTGAGTGCAAACTCCCAATCCCTTCGAGCATTTTGATCCAAACCTTTTCCTCTACCTTCCCTACAATATATACAAGCTAACCATGTCCTAAAATCAGACCTGTAACACCTCCAAGCCACTTCACCATTTTTAATTTTCTGTTTTGCAGTTGGAGTTCACTAGCTCGATTCAGGGAGTTTCAAGACAAAGTAGGAATTGGAAAAGCATCCTTACACTTCAAGGAAGCTGTACAAGTCATCATTTCACTCTGAAACATCCTCCATTGCCAAGCTCGATTCCAACTGAACAGGTACATTCATGGAGTTCTATCTCTCTTATTAGGCATTGTTAGCTTTAGGTTTTTGAAGAAAACATGTCACAATCATAGCCCTGAACACGCTCATATGATTAGATTTCATTTATGTTTCGTGTGCTTAGAGAATTTCATGTCTGAACATTGATGAAAAGTTAGGTCAGAAATTGGGGGAGGAGAAATTCTCCCTCATCTTAGAGAGATAGGTCAAGTTATTTATATGGTTGAAACCGTCTCTTCATGCTGAACATTTCTTGTGTTATGAGTTTTTGCTGAAAAGCCAAGAATCAGGAGTTAGACATTGAGGAACAGGGGCGCGCGTTTTTCAAATGTTTGAAGCTGGAGGTTGAAGACAATGATCAGTGGGCTGGGCCTGTGTTATTTTACTTTTCACACCACCTTTTTTGATTCACACCCCCCTGAGCCCATTTGTTCATTTCTTAACATTTTTGACTTTTTCTTTTTTGGTTGACTTTGTTTATTTTTTCTCATGGCATTAAAAAATTAAAAATATTTTTTCCATCATTTTCTGAATTTATGGCATATTTATTTGATTTGTTTCTTTATTTATGCATAATATATATATATATACCATTATTAGAATAAAATAGAAAAAATGGTGTAAATACATTTTTATTTTTATTTACCTTCTGAAAATATTTCACACAAAAAAATACTCTTTTATTTATTTTATTAAAATATTAAATAAATACTTATTTTGTGTATAATACATATCTAGGGTTTAATATATATATATATATATATATATATATATATATATATATATATATATATATATATATGTGATTATTAATATATTTAAGATAAAATATAAAAATACTTGAATTTTTTCATTTTTATTAATATTTGATATAAAAATACCTTTTTCCATAATACACTTCATTTTGTTTTATTTTTATAAATAATAAATAAATAGTTGTATTAAATTAGAAAATAATACCTTTTCTTTAAAATTAGGGTTTTTACCCTAAATTCAAAATACTCAAAAAAATAATACATTTTATTTTCTTTTCTCTTTTACATAAATAATATTTTTTCATACATATACAAAACATTTTTTGTGCATCTTGCCTTTTTATTTAATTTTTTGTACATTATTTAAATTGCAAATATTCAAAATGATGTAATAATTTAGATTTAAATTCTTGTCAATATCCCCATTTGAACATTTGTACCCCCCTTCCCATATTTGGTTTTGTAATAGCTTAGTAATTTTAATTTCGCACTTTATTGTTTTCTAATGATAACATGTTAGAATTAGGGTTTGTATGCGAAAAACGATAAAAAATAGTTTGACCTAATACAAGATAAACAAGCATGAAAATGGACACACAAATCACACTTGCACCCCCTAGGGTTTTCCACTTGTTGCCTTCAAATAAATGGGCCATATTGCATGTTAAACTTCTTTGGGCAAAGCAAACAGTTTGAATGATCATAGTCCCTCGATAAAACTTTTCAAAACAAACAAAACAAATGATCAAGTCCCTTAAAGAAATTGCTCAAAGACATTTAACGCCGTTGCAATTATGGTCTAAAACGATGACCCGCGCCTGTCCCTTTCACATCCTAACACAAGGTTGCCCACCAAATACAATGGTGGAGCAAACTTGTTAAAAGGGTTAAAGTATAACAATGATCTTTTGAGAAATTTAGGAGTAGATAACCTCTTAGTTACTTGAATCAACTTGCAAAACAAAACACTTGCCTAATTTCAAAATCACACAACACTACACTCTCAAAACAACTTTCAAAAACAAATGAAAATTTTTTCAAAAAGACATACATCTTTGTATACATCCCCACATGGATCATTACAAAGGTTGCCACCACATTGGCCTCTTTTCAAAACATTTTCAAACCCACACACTCAAGCACCATTTAAAACAATTGAAAACAAAAGGCAAGTGATCTAAGCAAGTAACTAAGAGCCCATGGATAACCATGGATAGAAAGGGTGCTAATACCTTCCCTTTCTATAATCTACTCCCCGAACCCAAGAAAACATCTCAAAAGGTTTTTGCTGTGCTTTTTAACCTTTCCTTAGGATAAAATAAAAAGTCGGTGGCGACTCTTGCTAACCGCACATTTGCGAATACAAACGCAAAACCCAAGTCAGTTCTCCCACCGTATCACACCATAGACTAAGGAAAAGGGAGTTTCCCCAGTTGATGTTCTAGATGAAGTGCGGTAGCCATGTAGAGAAAACGACAACATATCATGCCAATCCTTATAGGTTACCACCATTTTATGCATAATATTCTTGATATTTTTGTTGGTCGCTTCGACTGCACCATTCATTTATGGTCTATACGGAGAAGATTTGTGATCCTTGATCTTAAACTGAGTGTAAAGCTTAGTGATCATAGCATTGTTGAGGTTAGTCCCATTGTCGGTGATGATCCTTTCGGGGATACCATAACGGTATATGAGGTTATGTCTGATGAATCTGGCTACCATATTCTTGGTGATTAATGCAAACAAGGTGGCTTCGACTGATTTGGTAAAATAGTCGATAGCTACAAGAATGAAGCGATGTTCGTTGGAAGCGGTGGGCTTGATCTCTCAAATCATGTCAATGCCCCACATTGCGAATGGCCATGGAGCAATCATGACGTTCAAAGGGATAGGAGGCACATGGACCTTGTCAGCGTAGATTTGGCATTTGTGACAAGTTCTTGAATGTTGATGGCAATCAGTCTCCATTGTTGACCAATAGTAACCGGCTCTTAAGATTTTCTTAGCCATCGTATGTCCACTTGAGTGAGTATCGAAAAGACCATCATGCATGTCTTCCATTATTTCCTCTTCCTCCTTCTTGTCCACACATCGGAGTAGAGTTGAATCATGGTTGCGCTTGTACAATATCCCGTTACTTAGGAAGAATTTGGCTGCAAATCTTCGTAAGAATTTTCTGTCATTAATGGATGCTCCCTCGGGATACTCTTGTGCTTCAAGGTATTTCATCACCTCACGGTACCAAGGCTTTTCCGCATCGGTGTCAAGCTCACAGCAATGTGCAGGTTCGTTGAATCTTTCAATTGTAATCATAGGGGGCTTCGTTGTCCCATTTAACCTTGAACATTGAAGACATGGTTTCCAAAGCATCAGCCAAATGGTTTTCTTCCCTAGGGAAGTACTCAAAGGTGATCTCTTCGAAGTAAGGAATTAGGGGTAGCACAAGTTCCTTGTAAGGGATTAGATTAGGGTGTTTAGTGTCCCAATCTCCTTTTACTTGGCTGATCACTAGAGTGGAATCCCCAAACATATTCAAATGTTTGATCCTTAAATCAATGGCAACTTTCAGACCTAAGATGCATGCTTCATACTCGGCCATATTGTTCGTGCAATCGAAGCATAATCTGGAAGTGAATGGAGTGTGGAAACCTTCAGGAGAGATGATTACAACACCAATTATGTTACCTAACGCGTTGGAAGCCCCATCGGAGATCATAGTCCATCGAGATCCTTGTTCAGGTCCGTCATATGGTCCAGGTTTTGCACCGTCGATTACTAGCATGATATTCTCATCAGGGAAGTCGAAGTTTACTGACTGATAATCATCCACAACTTGATGGGCCAAATGATCTTCTAGTACACTTACTTTGATGGCCTTTTGCATAGTGTATTGAATATCGTACTCAGTCAAGATCATTTGCCATCCGGCTATCCGTTTGGAAAGGGCAGGTTTCTCGAAGATGTACTTGATTGGGTCCATCTTAGAAATCAACAGAGTGGTATGAGTCAACATATACTGTCTTAGCCGGCGAGTAGCCCATGCCAGAGCACAACAAGTTTTCTCGAGCAGTGAATATTTAGTTTCACAGTCGGTAAACTTTTTTCTCACGTAATAAATATCATGCTCTTTTCGGCCAGACTCGTCATGTTGGCCCAAAACACACCCCATAGAGTTCTCTAATACTGTCAAGTACATGATCAAGGGTCTTCCTTCAACTGGAGGCATGAGAATAGGAGGCTCTTGTAGATATTCTTTGATTTTGTCGAAGGAAGCTTGGCATTTATCGTTCCATCTGACTACATGATCTTTCTTCAAGAGTTTGAAGATTGGCTCATAAGTTCCAGTCAAGTGAGATATGAAACGGGCAATGTAATTGAGACGACCCAAGAATCCTCTAACTTCCTTTTTAGAATGTGGGACTGGCATTTCTTGGATGGCCTTTACCTTGGCAGGATCAACTTCAATGCCTTTATTGCTGACAATAAAACCTAGAAGCTTTCCAGATCGTACTCCAAACGTGCACTTGTTAGGGTTTAACCTCAGCTTGTACTTCTTCAGCATCTCGAATAGTTTGTACATGTGATCGAGATATTCCTCTCCAGTTTGTGATCTGGCGATCATATCGTCCATGTAGACCTCTATTTCATGATGTATCATGTCATGAAACAAAGCTACCATAGCCCTTTGATACGTTTCCCCTGCATTCTTTAATCCGAACGACATGAACTTGTAGGAGAAGGTGCCCCATTGCATAACTAAAGTAGTCTTATCCATGTCTTTGGGAGCCATCCTTATTTGATTATAGCCTGAGAAGCCATCCATGAAAGATAAGACTTTATGCTGAGCAGTATTATCATCTAAGACGCCAATGTGTGGTAGAGGGAAGTCATCCTTGGGGCTTGCCCTATTCAGATCCCTATAGTCTACGCACATGCGAAATTTTCCGTCCTTTTTCGGCACTGGTACCACATTGGAAACCCATTGGGGATAGGATGTCACAACTAAGAATCCTACATCAAATTGTTTCATCATCTCAGCTTTGATCTTTTCAGACATATCAGGCCTCATGCGACGAACCTTTTGTTTGATGGGAGGGCAGTCTTCTTTTGTCGGCAGACGATGGACTATGATGTCGGTATCCAACCCAGGCATATCTTCATAAGACCAAGCAAATACTTCCACATAATAATGCAACATCTGAACCAACCTGCTCTTGACACTGCTTTCCAAATTAGCGTAGATCCAGATTTCTTTCTTATCTGACTCCGTACCCAGGTTGATAACTTCAACTGACTCTTCGTGCGGTTGAATAGCTTTTTCCTCTTGTAATAGAAGTCTGGCTAGTTCTCCTGGTATGTCACAATCTTTCTCGAATTCGTATTTGGCTTAGTTGACAGGATATTCAAAGTCATAGTCGGTAATAGTAGAGTTATTGGCAATAGGATCCATATTGGATGTGGACCTGTAAGAGTCTGTGTGTGTGCATGTAAGATACATGGCTATTTTTTTGAAAAATCTATTTGAAAGAAAAGAAAGACAATGAACACAAATATTTGAATGCAAAAGAGTCCAATGTACTGAATGATCATATGATTAGATGAACATAAATAAACTTGACAAATGGACCAAAGTGCCCCGGGCCAGGCATATGGCTGAAAAGTCATTGTTAAAATATTACAGACAACATGTTCTTGAGTTGAAAGAAAAGCAATAACAAGTAGATTACTCCTCAATGAAGGATATGGATACAAAGTCCTTTGTATGCCAATTCTTCAGCTCCGTTGTAGTTAGATACACCCACTCTTCAAATGCAGCTTCTTCATCAGAATCACCCATGGCGTTGACTTTATGGCTTCCAATGCGGAGAGGTGGCTTTCCAGCACGAGCATGCCTCACTTCCTTATGATCTTGGCCAGTGAATCCCAAACCAAACTTGTCAGTTTTAAATGGGATATTGAGGAGTTGTCCCCAAGTATCACAGTTCCCTTATTCAATTGTCGCACGGGCATCCTTGACTGAAACAATCTTTGGCATGGCCTTAACAACTTTAGACTCATCAGAAGAACATTTGGTAACAACAATCATCAGTGGCATGACTTCAAAGGCTTGACATGGGGTTTTAATGAATTCTCCATCCATCTCTACGTACTTGAAAGAGTTAAGGTGGCTCACCATAAACTCTTCTTCTCCACAGACGGTGACTATTCTACCCTTGACTGGATATTTGAGTTTCTAGTGGAGAGTTGAGGTTACTGCCCCATCTTTATGCATCCACGGGCGACCTAACAGACAAGTATAGGCCGGACGAATATCCATAATGTAGAAGGTTGAGTGGAAGATTTGGGAGCCCACTTTGATCGGAAGATCTACTTCCCCATGAATAGTCCTCTTTGATCCGTCAAATGCCCTTACAATGATATCACTTGGATTCAAGACTAAACCTTCACAATCTAGACGGTCTAATGCCCCCTTAGGTAATACATTTATATAAGAACTGGTGTCGACTATAACATGTGCTAAGGTAGTCCCTTTGCACTCGATAGAAATATGTAAAGCTTTATTGTGATTCTTCCCAAGAGGCGTTAAGTCAGCTTTTGAAAATCCCAAGCCATTATCAGCTGTCAGGCTAGCCACACAATTCTCAAATTGGTTCGTTCTTGTCTCATGGGGGACATGAGCCTTTTTCAGGAACTTGATTAACGTCCGAGCATGGGCATCAGAATAAAGTAGCAATGACAACATTGAAATCTTAGAAGGGGTTTGCCCCAACGGTTCCACAATCTTGAAGTCGCTTCTTTTTATTATCTTCAAGATCTCGTCCATCTCATGAGCGGATGGTTCTTCATCAGCTACGTCCTTATAGGGTACTTCAATCACATAAGGCTCAACAACCTTCTCCTTCCGTCTTGTATCAGTACTTGGCTTGGCAGCATTAATGCGGATGGGCGTCCTTGTAACAACTAGTGATGAGATATTGAGTGAAAATATTCTCCTAATTCTAGTTACTTTGCTTGAACCAACTATGTTATCAACATCGTCATCTTTTCCTTCTTCGATCCAAGCGTCTTGTTTAATCCCATGATAGAACCCTTCAACACCATAATTCCATGGTACCGCTTTGTTTGAAGAGTAGGGAATCAGTTCGGGATTGGTAATTATTAATGTAGCAACAATGGGTTCGTTTGAAATCCTAATAGGACCTTTAGAGGTGATCCTAAAAGGCTTGTTTGAGATGGTAATAATGGAGAGTTCTTCACATTTGTTAATCAAACTCTTGGAAAGTGGGGTCTTCTTGAATAGAATTTTGTGGCTATCCATCAGGCATTTTTATGCTTTTCTTCAGCCCTTCACATCCATTGAGTTGTCTTGTACATCACACACAGTCCTTTACACAGCCAGGGAAAATCCCGACTTTCAACAGATTGTTTTTGATTATATTCAGCGGAGTAGTCAATTCTTTAATAGAGGTGACAAAAATTGTATCTTCAACAATATTAACACCTTTGTCATGCTTCGGAATTGGAGCGGTGATTACATTCGACGTTGGAAGAGGAACAAACTCAATAGTTTTGTTATCAATTAAATCCTGGATTTTGTTCTTCAAGGCCCAACACTGGTCAGTCTCGTGCCCAGGGCTGTTGGATTGGTAAGCACACTTAGTGTTCGGATTATACTTTGGTGACGAGGTATCAAGGTTGGCGGCAGGATCGTGCAATGTCACTAAATTAACCTTGAGAAAATGTTGTAAGGCTTGAGACAATGACATGCCTAACCTCATAAATTGTCTTCTTGGAGTTTCAAAACATTGATGATTTGCAGATGGTCTTGAAGTAGGAGTTGGATTGGATATTCGGACAACATTTACAGACGGGTGTTCATTCTTCTTGGTATGGGCCCTTGCCCTGTACACATCATTGACTTCCTTCTTTGCAACAAAAGGTTTTTTTAGAGGATTGGGGGTGGAGGTAGATGCCACAGATATCTTCCCACTTTTGATGCCACTTTCAACTCTTTCACCGGTTAAGTTCAATTCGATGAAACCAGAAGAAGAGCAGCCAACCAACAGATTAAAGAAAGGACCAAATAAAGTGACCATGAACATGTAGATGTGCTCCCTATCAGTAAAGGGTGGTTGAACCCTACTGGCGAGGTCTCTCCATTTTTGCGCATATTCCTTAAATCCTTCATTCTTTCCCATGGTCATATCTTGAAACTGAACCCTCGTTGGCGCCAAGTCAGTGTTGTACTGATACTGATGGTAGAAGGCAGTAGCTAAATCCTCCCAAGTATTGATACGAGAACCATCTAACTGATAAAACCATTCAAGTTGCGTTCCAGCTAATCTTTCTTGGAAAAAGTGAACCTAGAGCTTCTTATCAGAGGTGTGCGACTGTATCTTGCGCACATAATACTTTAGGTGAAGTTTTGGACAAGAAACTCCATCGTATTTTGCAAAGACTAGTATTTTGAATTTGTGGGGGATGACTACCCCAAAGATCAAACCCGAGTCATTAAAATCTAAACCGGGGACGACTTGGATTTCAACAACTTTCAATATGTCTTCTAACTGCTTGTATTTGATACCGGTGGGTGGATATTGCTCGTCGAAATAATCATCATCAGATACCTGATCATTGACACAGTGAGCCTGAGCACTCTTGACCTCACTGATCTGGTTCTCGTCCTCTTCAGACGAGTCTCCTCCTACTGGGATTTGACGGACTGTCTCCTAGAATCTTCTACCCATGTTGAGTAGAGCTTTCTTCTTTGGCTTCTTCTTAACATCCAACAAAGCCATCATATCTTGCTGCCCCTTGGCTAGGGCTAGTAGAGTCTCCTGAAATTGAGAATTCTGGGCTTCGAGATCTTTCACAGTTTTCTCTAGATCCATCTTGCTGAAATAAATAGCAGAAAGATAAAGAAACCTGTTATGCGAAAACCTGTCATGTTATGATGCATGGAATATGTACGTGCAAATGATTTCAAGGATTAATGAGATTTAAATTTGTATAGACAAAAGAATGAACAAACTTTAATTTTCATTAAACAAAAAAACTTACATCATGCCTCTTGGGCTTACAAAATAACTTTCTAAGATAGAAAGACTGAACGCATCCTCTTTGGTGCGAGATAGGCGTTCACACTTTGCTCTTCTTGTAGCTGCTTCGTAAGCTCTAAGACCCTCTTTTCACTAGCATATAAATGAGCCTCGAAAGTATCTCGTTCTTCCTTAAGCTGGATCCAACCCTTTTGTAAGTATTCGAGAGAAGTAGGCATGTCAGGATGGAGGATAGTGTAGGGAACATCTCCTTCGACTACAGGTTCCATGATGACTGGTAAGATGGAGGGATAAGGCATCACAAGTTACTGAGCACGAGCTCGCACCCATTTAAGGTAAGGCTCGAGGGGAATGGAGTTCTTGTGTCCTAACTTCTTTCCATCCACCTTATTCAACATCCTCCAAGCTCGGATAAACCTCTAACGGTAACCTTGATCGTCATTCTTGTAGTCAAATACCACTCCTTGGATAAGCATTTCATGGGGACCATCCCTCCGGGCGTAACCAAACTGTCGTAGGGCTAAGCAGGGGTTGCAAGTGATACCTCCTCTAATGCCAAGCAAAGGGACATTAGGGAATTCTCCATAACGGTCGACGATAGTAACATTCTCCAAATAACAGGAACACCAATGAATATCTGAATGTCTGAGCATCATCAACCTATGGGACCACTTTGAACCTTGCTCATTCTTCAACACAGATTGGGGAAGATGCGAAATAAACCACCTTGCTAAGAGAGGAGTACAACACATAAGGATACCTCTTTTCCTCATAGTGCGAGTGTGAAAATAATGTAGGATGTCTCCTAACAAAGTAGGCACCGAGTTAGGAGACATGAAGATTTTTACGGCATTTACATCTATGAGTTGGTCAGGATTTGGGAACAAAACCATCCCATAGATGAGAAGGGCCACAATTTCCTCAAAAGCTTGCAATTCCAAGGAGTTCCGACAATCTTGAGCTTTCTCAAACAGGAATTTGGCCAAGAAACCTTTGACACCACTCCTTATTTCCCAATTAGTTGTGACATCATATAGTTGCAAGTGTAGGGCTTGAGCAATCTATTCAAGTTTTGGATCTCCTTCCGTACCATGGAAGGGTAGTTGATTTAGAATGGGGGTCCTCGGGAGTTGGGAGAATTCTTCTAAAGTTGGCACAAGTTGATATTTGAGAAAAGTGAAGCAATGGTGTAGAGGATCAAAGAACTGAAAAAGCACCTTCATCATGTCTTAATCAGTGTTGGAGGTAACCAAGTTTAGTAGGCGACCATGTCTTTCGGTAAATGGAGAGTTTTCAGGAATCCTTCATTCTAGCTCTTTAAGTTGAGGAGGGATCCTTATGAGATTGACTTGAATGGTTTTCATGCGAATAGAATCCATGTCCTACAAAATAGAACAAAGATAAATTCCAAAAATCCTTGAAATGGTTAGTGAATATGAGTATGATGTCATGATGTTTATGAGGTTATGTATAAGTATATATATACAAACAAAGCAAACAAGTCCTTAGGTTTAGGATTGCATGGAGTCTCATAGGTAAGTACCCTCTTGAAGTTTAGTTAGCTCAAACTTGTCCTAGTTATAGTAACCGGGTTCTAAGGAGCTCAATATCACTGGTTTGTTTTCTCGGGCATTGTTTCAGCGCAAGCCTCTTTAATGGCGACCGAAATATCCTAAAAAACCAAACCTTAATGAGTGTAGTATTGAGTATCTACCAACTTAAGACTGCACCAAAGCCGGTCATCTCACTACGTCTTAAAGGCCAAGTTGGTCAAGTAAAGGTTCTAAAAGTTCATTAGTGCTTCATGACATCACTCAGCGGCCCTGTATTCTCCTTGACTATTCAAGGGCTATCAGTACCCACAAATATGTCACACTAACGTAGCTATTGCTTAGACCATGTCGGTATACCCCGCATAGTTTCCATAATGTATTTCTACTTACCTATAAGGTATCCCAAATCCGGGTAAAAGATTCAAACCCAAACAAAGAACCATAATGTAAAGCATATAAGTCAAACAATGAAAGCAAGTAAATGTGATCTAGATCAAAGGTAACCCCACTTTAAGAATTCTCCCCACCAGAGTCGCAAGTTCTATGATACGGTGGGAGAACTGACTTGTTTATTTTGCGTTTTATTGCAAATGTTGCGGTTAGCAAGAGTCTCCACCGACTTTTCTTTTATCCAAAAGGAAAGGTGAAAAAGCACAGGAAAGACCTTTGAGATTATTTCTTGAGTTCGGGGGAGTAGATTATGAAAAGGGAAGGTATTAGCACCATTTTCATCCATGGTTTTCCATGGGCTCTTAGTTACTTGCTAGATCACTTGCTTTTGTTTGAAAATGTGCTTTGTGTGGTTTTTGGAAGTATTTTTGAAAAGGCACTGTCGTTTAGGCAAACTTTGTAATGATTCTCGTTCGTAAGAATGTATACAAAATGTTGATCTTTTGAAAATATTTTCAAGTTTGAAAGATGTTTTGAAAGTGTTGGTGTTTGTTTTTTTGAAAATAGCAAGGATGTTTTGGTTTGAAAATGAGCAAGCAACTAGGAACATTTTACCTACTCAAATGTCTTTTTTGTTTATTTCCTCTTTCCTTTGACATTGTTATCTTACCATTGATTTGGTAAGTAACCCTATCTTTGGATGTAAAAGGGATGGGCGTGGGTCATCGTATAACCATGATTAGCAATATTGCAAGGCACCTTAGCATTTTTATTTAGGGACTAAGATCATTTTTAAAGGCAACATAGATAGCATCATCGAGGGGCTATGATCTTGTATTTCGCTTGTTTTTGCTAAGATACCTTGTGTGATACGGTGGGAGAACTGACTAGGGTTTTGCGTTTGTTTTCGCAAATGTTTCGGTTGAGCAAGAGTCGCCACCGACTTTTTATTTTATCCTAAGGAAAGGTTTAAAAAGCACAGCAAAAACCTTTGAGATATTTCGTGGGTTCGGGGAGTAGATTATAGAAAGGGAAGGTATTAGCACCCTTTCTATCCATGGTTATCCATGGCTCTTAGTTACTTGCTTAGATCAACTTGCCTTGATTTTCAATTGTTTGAAATGGTGCTTTGTGCGTGGTTTTGAAAATGTTTTGAAAAAGATGCCTTGTCTAGGCTACCCTTGTAACAATTCTTTACTCGAATGTTTTTACAAAAGGTGTTTGTCTTTTTGAAAAGATGTTTCAAGGTTTTTGAAAGTTGTTTTTGAAAGTGTAGTGATGTGTGGTTTGAAAATAGGCAAGTGTTTTGTTTTACAAGTTGACAAGTACTTAAGAGCTATCTACCCTAAAGTTCTCAAAAAAATTTGCTATGTTTTAACCCTTTTAACAATTTTGTTCCACCATTGCATTTGGTGGACAATCTTTTGTTAGGATGTGAAAGGGACGGGCGCGGGTCATCGTTTAGACCATGATTGCAATGGTGCCAAGTATCTTTGGGCAATTTTTCCTTGGAGGGACTTGATCATTTTTTAGGCAACTTTCGAAAGCGTCGTCGAGGAACTATGATCATTTGAATTGTGTTTGTTTTGCCCAAAGAGACCTAACATGCAATATGGCCCATTATTGAAGGCAACAAGTGGAATACCCTAGGGGTGCAAGTGTGATTAGTGTTGTCCATTTTCATGCTTGTTTATCTTTAAATTAGGTCAAACTATTTTTGTTAATTTATTTGCATACAAACCCTAATTCTATCATGGCATATTTAGAAAACTTTAAAGTGCGAAAAATAAAGTTCCTAAGTTATTATAACACAATATATGGGAAGGTGGGGTACAAATATTCAAATGGGGGTATTTTGACAAGGAATTTAAACCTAGACTATTACATCAAATTGGGAATTATACAAATTATTTAATATACAATAATTAAATAGAAATGGAATAAATATGCAAGATGCAAAAAAAATGTTTTGTATATGTATGAAAAAAAGTATTTTTTATATGTCAAATGAACAAAATAAAAGTATTAATTTTTTTAGAGTTTTTTATATATTTAGGGCAAAACCCTAATTTTGCAAATAAAAGGTATTTATTTTTTAATATGTACAATATTTATTAATTATTTACAAGAAATAAAAAAAAGAAGTATATTTTCCAAAAAGGTATTTTTAATGCTAAATATTAATAAAAATAAAAATGTATATATTTTGTATTTTTTAACCTAAATATACTAATATATATGTATGTATTTGTATTATTTATTAAATATATTGAATATGCACAAAATAATAATATTTAATATTTATAAAAAAAAATTATATTTTATATAAAATATTTTCAGAAGATAAAATAAAATAAAAATCAGAATATAAATGTGTTTGCATTATTTTTTAGTATTTTGAATAAAAGTATATCTATATATTTATTTATGTACAAAGATCAATTTAAACAAATAAATGCCTAATAAATATAAAAATTGTGTGAAAAATATTTTTTATTTTTTAATGTCATGAGGAAAAATAAATAAGTCAGAACAAAAAAGAAAAGGTCAAAAAATCATGAAAATAAGCATAATGGGCCAAGGGGGTGTAAAAGTAACAAAAGGGTGCAAATAGAAAAATGAAACAGAGCCCAGCCCAAAAGACCTTCTTCAACCTCCAGACTGTTTGAACATGAACAAAACGCACGTTTTCTATCTCCAGATTCCTGGACTTTCAAGCAAAACTCACAACATGAAAAATGTAGAGCATTAAGAGACGAATCCAGACATATAAAGAACTTGACTTAACTCTCTAAGATGAGAGAGAATTTCTCCATCCCTAATTCTTGACCTAAGTTTCCATCAATGTTCAGACCTTAAATTCTCATAGCACATGCAAAATAAATGGAAAGTAAAGATATGTACAACTTCAGGGGCATGAGTAGAACATTTTTCATTCACAAACCTAGAGCTAACAATGCCTGGATAGGGAGATAGAAGTCCATGAACTTACCTGTTCAGTTGGGATCGTATCTGATGATGGAGGTGTTTTCAATGCAAGGTGATGATTGGTACAGCTTCCTTGATGTCCAGGGATGCTATTCCAAGCTTTACTTTGTTTGGAAACCAAGAGAATCATGTTAGGGAACTTCAACTGCAAAACAAAAAAATGAAAATGGTGATGTTGCTTAGGAGTGTTACAGGTCGTGTTTGAGGCTTGGAATAGTTTCAAGAGATGATGTGGGATGTGTTTGAAATGGTTTTAGCAAGAATGCATGAATGGAGTGAGTTATGGAACTCAATCTGCAGCAGGTACCCTGTTTTGGCAGTTTGAGGGTGATTCTGTGTTTGAGAAGGCAATGGAGATGGTTGGCTCGTGTTTTAGCTTAGGTTTGATTATTGGAAAGTGTTTGATAACTTTGCTTAAGCTCTGGTTCACAGGAATGAGAGTTGTGTCTTGTTATGCTATGTTTCTTCAACTTTAAGCAACAAAGTGTCCACTTGAGTTTTAGACTGATAGAGGCCCCCCTAATGTGCTGCTAACCTTCCCCTTGATCAGTGTGTTTTGTTCATAAACTTGTGCCAAAAGGATTTGCACTGTACTTGCTTGGATTGCTAATTGACATAAAGTTCTACTTTTCAAAAATGGCAAAAATGCTTTATCTAATTAAGGCTTAATCTAACATGTAATGTCCAAATGCATAAAATAATGCTAACACACAATAGATTGGCATTTAATTATTGAGTGCAAATGGGATTAGAGGCCTGTAACTAGCTTATGCATGCTGATTTCAAAATGGCACAAGTGTATGAACATGTAAATTGGTCATAACAAAAGTGAATTTTTCCCAACTTGCCAAATTCGATTCTCCCTAACCATGAGGTTGTTTGATGAGTTCTTGGACATTTTGGAAAGCTTGGAATGTGTACTACAATCCATCTTTGAAATGAAAATTTAAATTCCAAGTGGAAGCATGTGAAAAATGGTCTTGAAGTTAGGTAAAAACCTTGCCTAAAATGGTTCAACATTTCTCTAAGTTAAGAATGGTTTGGTACCCTTGTTCCAAAAATTGTAACTTGAGCTACAAGCTTCTTTTGGGAAAACTTTGTGAATCAAAGTTGTAGATTTTGCAATGGACTAAAACTTTCATGTTTTGACTTTTTCTTGAATCCAAATGAATCTTGGTGAGAAAGTGGGACAAAGTTAGGAAACAATTAGGGTTTTTCATAACTTAGAAAAATTCTAAGTTATGAAAAATCTTCATTTCAAACCCTAATTTGCAATTCTTGATTTCTTGATGAACAAGTTTCATGATTTGGCATGTTTTGATGAAAAATGAATCTTGACACTTGATTTTGACCAAAAAGTCGAAGTTTGACTTTTAAGTATACAGTCAAAATTGATCAATTGACTGGGAAATTCAACTGTCAATCTTGTGCATTTGGGATCTTTTGAACTTGTTGAGTATGTCAAGACAATTCCATGGGGTCCTTGAGTCCATATGTGAGCTTGGTTTGCCATTGGCTAGGTCAAACAGTCAAAAATTGCCTTTGTGCAGTCAAAACCCTAAAAATGACCATTTTGCCCTTTTGGTGATGTGATCAAATTTCTTGTGGAATTGTGATCCAAACTTGATCAAATGGTCCATGTGAGTTCATAATGTTGATGTGGGTCAATTTTCATGAGATTTGACTGTCAATTGGCCACAGTTGACTTTTTCCCCAATACAGTTGATTTCTAGGTCAACTGTCCAATTGACTGGGCAAAATTTGGAATCAAGACTTGAAACTTGGTATGGATAAACTTGGGAGTCCAACATGAAGCATGAAAGTCATCTTAGGAATTTTAGGTCAAAATATCTTTGTTCAAACACAAACCCTAATTTGGGTCAACAGTGCAAGGAGAAGTCTTGAGCAGAGGAAACCCTAACTGGATCTTGAGCTCCAAGGGTCTTGTGATGAGAAAATGTTGAGAAAATGGGAGGGCAAATTTTGGGGTACAACAGTTTCCCCTGTTCAATCTTCTTGAATCCGAAGAGTTAGATTGGCAAGTTTGCCTTTCGTGACTCGAGGGTAAAAGAAGATTGGACACTGGAGTGCCCTTAAATTTGCACTCGTCAAAGCAATGGATGCGGGAATGGGCTTAGAGATGCCATTTGGAGATGGGCTTAACGATGCCATTAGGAGACGGGCTTAACGATGCCATCGGGAGGAGTGACAGAAACTTGTCGGGGATGGGCTTAAAGATGCCATCTGGAATGAGTATCAGAAAGGTGTCCATGCCTTGGACCATCTCTGAACTGGGGTCTGAATAAGCAATAGATTGACATCCGTATCTGGAGGCATCTGTAAACTGTTTTCAAAAGTTGAGAAGAGTCTGAACAAGCGATAGATTAACATCCGTTGTTGGGAAGAATCTGTAAACTGTTTTCAGAAGTCTTCGAAGAAGAATCTGAGCAAGCGATAGGTTAACATCCGTTACTGCAGAACCCGTGAACTGTTTTCAGAAGTCTTGAGGTTTAATAAGCAATAGAGCAGCATCCGTTGTTGGGAAGCGTCCGTAAACTGTTTTCAAAAGTTGCATCTGAACAAGCGATAGATTAATATCCTTTGTTGGGAAGAATCCATAAACTGTTTTCAGAAGTCTTGAGAAGAAACTGAACAAGCGATAGGTTAACATCCGTTACTTGGAGAACCCGTGAACTGTTTTCAGAAGTCTTGAGGTTGAATAAGCAATAGAGCAGCATCCGTTGTTGGGAAGCGTCCGTAAATTGTTTTCAAAAGTTGCATCTGAACAAGCGATAGATTAACATCCGTTGTTGGGAAGAATCCATAAACTGTTTTCAGAAGTCTTGAGAAGAAACTGAACAAGCGATAGGTTAACATCCGTTACTTGGAGAACCCGTGAACTATTTTCAGAAATCTTGAAGTTGAATAAGCAATAGAGCAACATCCGTTGTTGGGAAGCGTCCGTAAACTGTTTTCAAAAGTTGCATCTGAACAAGCGATAGATTAACATCCGTTGTTGGGAAGAATACATAAACTGTTTTCAGAAGTCTTGAGAAGAAACTGAACAAGCGATAGGTTAACATCCGTTACTTGGAGAACCCGTGAACTGTTTTCAGAAATCTTGAAGTTGAGTAAGCAATAGAGCAGCATCCGTTGTTGGGAAGCGTCCGTAAACTGTTTTCAAAAGTTGCATCTGAACAAGCGATAGATTAACATCCGTTGTTTGGAAGAATCCATAAACTGTTTTCAGAAGTCTTGAGAAGAAACTGAACAAGCGATAGGTTAACATCCGTTACTTGGAGAACCCGTGAACTGTTTTCAGAAATCTTGAAGTTGAGGAGGAACCGGTGTAGGGTTTCCTGATGATGAGCTCGTATAAAACTGCATCTGGATGAACCTGGAATAAGCATCAGAATGTTTCCATGTCTGGGTCACATCTGAACTATTTCTAGAAAGAGTCTCGGAAGATAATGATTTTTTGTCTGTTGACTGATCTTACCTGAAAAGGTAAAGAGTTAGTTGTATGCAATGTCATGATGCATGATGCGATGTATGTTATATGAAGGTAAATGAATGCGCATGTAAGCTGGAGAGCTGTCTTGCGGAGGATAGATGAATCCGAGATGGCTGAAGATAAAAGCATCTTGACTGCTGCCGGGAAGAAAAAATTCTTGGCTGTTGCTGGGGAATAAGGAGCTTGGGTTGTATACCAATCTTCTGGGGAATTCCTGTCTTGAGGAGATCTTCACTGGAGAATCTTTGAATATACAATGAGGAACTGAAAACTGAAAGTCTTCAGATTTGCTTGGGGAATACCAGACCTTCAAACGTCGAGGGGCCTTAGAACCACTTGCGGGGACTTGGAATTTCCTTGGTGACTTGCAGGGTAAGAGAATTTCTGATGATTTCTACTGGGGATTTTAGAACCTGGTAGACTTAAGCTGGGGAGGTAAGACTGAGAATCTCTAGTCTAGTGAGAAGCATCTCTGTGGGGATAAGGTTCACTAGTCTGGCTCCGCTGGGGATCGATAGCCTGAAGTTTTAGCTCTGCTGGGGATACTGAAACTTAATTCTGAGGGGAATTGAGTTCTGGAGGATTCTCTGGCTGGGGAAATCAGTTTTTTGAGAGAGCTTTCGCTGATGAGGATTCTGAAGTCTGACTCTGTTTAGGGAATTAAGTTCTGACTGAGGAATGTGGATTTCAAATCTACTCGGGATTTCCTTTGAAAGGGTATCAAGATATCCAACTGCACCTTCAACTCAATAGTGATCACCTACCTTGATTTATAAGGGAATGATTATGTTCAAATGCATATGCCTATTTAACAAAACATTGGACGTTTCTCAAATAAAACATAAGTGCAAAAGAAAAGAGAAGAGGAAACGACACAAATTTCTGGAAAAGCATTTGTATTAACTTTCTATGAGTATATTTGTACAAAGGAGACGATCATCCTAGTAAGAGGATGTCGTTGTAAATATTGAAGAAATTTATACAAAAGAAAGATGGCTATGTGAAATAATTCCATGGGATTCCATTCCGCTATAGCCTTCACAACTCTGAATATCTGTCCATTCAATGCTTCGTCTGCCGATGGCTGGATTGATCAGAAGCTTGGAACTGGTTGATGAAGAGATTGTCTTTGAAGTGATCCGACGAGACATAGTCATACGCTTTAATTCTCTAACTTTTGCTTGAATCGCCCTTTCGGGTTTTCGATCCACCGGGAAACCCCTTTTTGCCCAAGCCGCCCTTTCGGGTTTTCAACTTGCCGGGTGTACAGATTTTTTATTTTTATCCCTAATTTTTGCCTGAACCGCCCTTTCGGTTTTTTGGTTCACCGGGATGCCCATTTTTGCCTAAGCCGCCCTTTCGGGTTTTCGACCTGTCGGGTTGTTTTATGCGTAGTATCTTTTGACTATGTCTGCATTCGCAGGGTGCGGCAAATCGTCGCCGTCCATGGTAGTCAGAATCATTGCACCACCAGAAAATATGCTCTTGATCACAAATGGTCCTTCATATGTAGGAGTCCATTTGCCCCTGGGATCACTTTGCGGCAAGATAATCCGCTTGATTACGAGATCTCCGACTTGATACACTTGACGTCTGACTTTCTTATTGAAGGCCTTGATCATCCGCTTTTGATACGTCTGACCATGGCATACAGCAGCGAGTCGTTTCTCGTCGATTAGGTTGAGTTGATCAAGTCGGGTCTGAATCCAATCATCTTCATTCAAACCTGTGTCCTTCATAATCCTTAGAGAAGGAATCTGAACCTCCATAGGCAGGACAACTTCCATGCCATATACCAAAGAAAATGGGGTTGCCCTGGTTGAAGTACGTGCCGTCGTACGGTATCCATGTAGAGCAAACGGTAACATCTCATGCCAGTCTTTGTAAGTGACTGTCATTTTCTGAATGATCTTCTTAATGTTTTTGTTCGCAGCTTCAACAGCACCGTTCATCTTCGGCCGATAGGGAGATGAATTGTGATGATAAATCTTGAACTGTTCGCACAATGCGGTGATCATCGTGTTATTCAGATTTGTACCGTTGTCTGTGATGATCCTGTCTGGAACACCATACCAGCATATGAGATTTTGCTTGATGAAGCGGGCAACCACATTTTTCGTAACAGAGGCGAAGGAAGCTGCTTCGACCCATTTGGTGAAATAGTCAATGGCAACCAGGATGAAGCGATGTCCGTTGGATGCCGTGGGCTTGATCACTCCAATCATGTCAATGCCCCACATTGCAAACGGCCATGGAGCTGTCAAAACGTTGAGAGGAACTGGAGGGATATGGACCTTGTCAGCGTAGACTTGACATTTGTGGCAAGTACGGGAATGTTGATGGCAGTCAGCTTCCATGGTAGACCAGTAATAGCCTGCCCTTAGGATCTTCTTAGCCATTGTATTCCCGCTCAAGTGAGTGCCAAATGTGCCGCTGTGTATCTCAGTCATGATCAACTCTGCTTCAGCTTTGTCTACGCATCGGAGTAATACACAATCATGGCTTCGTTTGTAAAGGATGTCGTTGCTTAGGAAGAATTTGGCAGCAAATTTCCTTAAGAACTTCTTGTCATTTACGGAAGCTCCTTCGGGATAATCTCTAGTCTGGAGATACCTTTTGATTTCATGGAACCAGGGTTGTTCCACTACTTCTTCGGTATTAATCTCGTGACAATGTGCGGGTTCATCCATTCGCTCGATGGTGATTTGGGGAGCCTCGTTATCCCAGTTGAGTTTAAACATGGAAGACATTGTAGCCAGAGCATCTGCTAGCTGATTCTCTTCTCGCGGGAAATGCTCGAAGGTAATTTGCTCTAAATGAGGCAACAATGTCAAGACATGTTCTTTGTATGGGATAAGATTAGGATGCTTGGTATCCCACTCTCCTTTGATTTGACTGATAACCAAAGCCGAGTCCCTAAATACGATCAAAGATTTGATCCCCAAGTCTATATCAGCCTTGAGACCAAAGATGCAAGCTTCATACTCAGCCATGTTGTTTGTGCAGCTGAAGCAAAGTCGGGTCGTGAAAGGTGTGTGACAACCTTCCGGGGAAATGAGTACCGCACCGATACCGTTTCCAAGTGCATTTGAAGCACCATCAAAGTACAGGGTCCATCGGGATCCCTTTTCGGGTCCGTCATACGGTCCGTTACCTTCAATGTTGTCCAAATTCATGATGTCCTCGTCTGGGAAGTCAAATCTCATGGGTTGATAATCTTCGATAGCTTGATGAGCCAGATGGTCAGCTAGTACACTCCCTTTTATAGCTTTTTGAGTGGTGTACTGGATGTCATACTCGGTTAGGATCATTTGCCATCTAGCTATTCTTCCAGATAAAGTAGGTTTCTCGAAGATATACTTGATAGGATCCATTTTGGAAATCAACAGGGTAGTATGAGTCAACATATATTGCCTTAGTTGGCGAGCAGCCCATACCAAAGCGCAGCAAGTTTTCTCAAGCAGTGAGTAGCGAGTCTCACAGTCGGTAAACTTTTTGCTAAGGTAATAAATAGCATGCTCTTTTCGACCAGAATCGTCATGCTGGCCCAAAACACACCCCATTGAGTTATCCAAGACGGTCAGATACATGATCAATGGTCTTCCTTCGACGGGTGGCATCAGAATAGGAGGTTCTAGCAAATACTCCTTGATCTTATCAAAAGCAGCTTGGCAATCGTCGTTCCATTCGACTACCTGATCTTTCTTCAATAGTTTGAAAATTGGCTCACAGGTAGAAGTCAGATGAGAAATGAATCTGGAAATATAGTTCAAGCGCCCCAAGAACCCTCTAACCTCCTTTTCAGTATGGGGAGAAGGCATCTCTTGTATTGCTTTTACTTTTGGTGGATCGACTTCAATGCCTTTGTTGCTTACAATGAATCCCAGAAGTTTACCAGACCTAACTCCAAAAGTGCACTTACTTGGATTCAGCCTGAGTTTGTATTCTTTCAACCTGGCAAACAGCTTTTCTAGATGTTCAAGGTGCTCCTCCTCTGTTTGTGACCGAGCTATCATATCGTCTACGTAAACTTCAATCTCATGATGTATCATATCATGAAACAATGCTACCATGGCGCGTTGATAAGTTGCCCCTGCGTTCTTCAGTCCGAACGACATCACCTTGTAACAGAAAGTACCCCATTGCGTGACAAAAGTTGTTTTCTCCATATCCTCGGGGGCCATTTTGATTTGATTGTAACCCGAGAATCCATCCATGAAGGAAAACACTTTATGCTGAGCTGTATTGTCGATCAAAATGTCAATGTGTGGTAGCGAAAAATCATCTTTGGGGCTGGCCCTATTCAAATCCCGGTAGTCCACACACATCCTGACTTTGCCGTCTTTTTTAGGTACTGGCACGATGTTAGCGACCCATTGAGGATAAGATGTAACAGCCAGAAAGCCAGCGTCGAATTGCTTCATCACTTCTGCTTTGATCTTTTCAGACATGTCAGGCCTCATTCGGCGGACTTTTTGTTTGATCGGGGGACAATCCTCTTTTGTGGGGAGACGGTGTACCACGATGTCTGTGTCTAATCCCGACATGTCTTCATAAGACCAAGTGAAGATTTCAACATACTCATTTAACAACTGTATCAGGCGCTCCTTGACACTTGGTTCCAGATTGGCACCCACTTGCACCTCCTTCCGGTCTTCTTCGGTTCCTAAGTTGACAGTCTCCAATGACTCTTCGTGAGGTAAGATGGCCCTTTCCTCTTGCTGTAGAAGTCTGGCTAGTTCCCCTGGTACTTCACAACCTTCGTCATCTTCATACTCGGCTTGATTGACCAGATCTTCAGAGTTATTGAAGGATATAGCAGAATAGTCACCCATGGAATCCAGAGTGGACGGGTACCTGCATTTGTGAGTGTGAGTGTGTGTAAGGGATAGCCATCCTTAAACAAAAAATGCAAAAGGAAAAAAAATGAACACAGCAGTTTATCAAATGAAAAACGTCCAATGAATCATTAAACATGGCATATGGATATGAAGATAATCAAAACCCTTACAAATGGACCCACATGCCCGGGCAAGGCATGAGGTAAAAAAGTAGTGTGCGGATTGTTCGAAAGTAATTATTACAGACCATAGGAAATGTTTGACAGATAATTTACTGGTTAATAAAAGTGATGGGGACAAAGTCTTTTGCCTCCCAGTTGCATAATCCTCCTTTGATAGTTGGGTAGATCCACTCTTCTATGTTGTCCTCTTCGTCCTCACCCTCAAAAGCGTTGATTCCGTAAGGAGAAATCTTGATTGGCGCTCTTTCAATCTTTGAACGGCGCATAGCTTTCTGGTCCGCAGCAGTGAACCCTAATCCAAATTTGTCTGTTTTATATGGAATATCAGGCAGCCGCCCCCATGCTGAACTCTTTCCCTCCTTTATTGCGGCCTTTGCGTCTTCCAGTGATGCCATCCTGGCCATCAGCTTTGGTACTTCAGCTACCAACTTTGCTACTGTTATCTCAGGAGGGACTTCTTCGAAATGCTGGAAAGGCGTCTCAATGAACTCACCCTCTACCTCCACATACCGGAAGGAGTTTAGGTGGCTGATCATATACTCCTCTTCACCATGGACAGTTATGATCTTTCCCTTGACAGGATACTTCAACATTTGATGTAAGGAAGAGGTGACTGCCCCTGCATTGTGTATCCACGGCCTACCCAACAAGCAAGAGTATGACGGACGGATGTCCATCACATAGAAAGTAGATTTAAACACCTCAGTGCCTACCTTGATGGGAATATCAACCTCCCCATGGACCATCCTCTTCGAACCATCGAAAGCTCTGACAACAATATCACTCGGCTTCAGCTCTAACCCTTCACAATCTAGTCGGTCCAAAGCTTTCTTAGGCAGTACATTCAGCGAAGAACCAGTGTCGACCAAGACATGTGCGAGAGTAGTTCCTCGGCACTCGACTGGAATGTGCAAAGCATTATTGTGGTTTCTACCTTTAGGAGTTAGGTCGGCGTCAGAGAAACCTAATCCATTGTCCGCAGTAAGGCTGGCCACGCAATTTTGGAATTGGTCTGCAGAGGTTTCCTGGGGCACATGGGCTGCCTTCAGGAATTTTATCAAAGCTTTGGCGTGCGCTTCTGAGCAAAGTAGTAGTGCCAACATGGAGATCTTCGAGTGGGTTTGCCCCAGTTGTTCTACCACGTCGTAATCACTCCTTTTGATTATCTTCAAGATTTCTTCCATTTCTTTCTTGGAGGTTTCCGGGATGACCAAGGGTTGAGCCCTCGTCCTGACGAGCTCATCTTGGGTTCCCTTACCTTTATCATCAGCAGTAGGAGGGACAATACTAGGAACAACAACATCTTCAATCAATGGGGTTCTAGCGGAGAGTTTTATTGGTGCGGGAAGAACTTCAGCAACAGATGAGGGTCCAAAGATTGCTCTTGGAGGGGCAATCTCTAGAGAAAATATTCTCCCGCTCCGGGTGATTTTGCTTGTGCCCGTAATGTTTCCAATGCTGGCTTCCTCTTCATCCGAGCTTTCTTCAGTTACTTCAACTTGTTTGATACCATGGTAGTAGACGTCACCGCCGTAGTTCCATGGTATTGACTTCTCAGAAATGTAGGGGACATGCCCTGGCATTGTTATCTTCAAAGGAACAGACTTCGTAGCTGGTGTAATCTTAACAGGCTTTCTGACGGCCTTGGAAAGATTGGTGTGAATGGTTATGATTGAGACATCTTCAGTATGGGTTGGAATAGCAGAAACTTTTTCAAACAGAATTTGTCGACTTTCCATTAGGCCTTGGATGCCTTTCTTCAGTAACGGACAGTCAAACGGCAGAGAGTAACAGCAGTAGCAATCTTCTTTACATCCCGGGAAAATCCCGGCCATTAATAGATTCAACTTGATGGTTAACAATGGAGTTATCAGATCATTGACATCAGCAACATACAAATCTTCTTCAATGGCATTGACATTTCGGCCGTGCTTCAGCATTGGAGCAGATATCACGTTCGGCTTCTCTGGAGCGTCGAACTCCACCTCCTTCGCCTCTATCAGGTCTTGGATTTTATGCTTGAGTGCCCAACAATCGTTGGTGTTGTTCCCGACACTGTCAGAATGGTAGGCGCATTTAGCATTAGGATGATAATGCGGAGAGGACGTATTCACATTTTTTGGTGCCTCTTTGATAGTGGCGAGATTCAACTTTAACAGATGGGGAAGCACTTGCGCTGGCGTCATATTAATGCGGGTGAACTGCCGTTGTGGCCGTTCCACCCGTTGTTGATTTGGTCTGGACTGGTTATAGCGAGGCTGCTCACTTGAAGGGTTTTGGATCATTACGGCCCCCACGGTCGGCCGGCGCTCAGTCTTTCCTGCTCTTCTCTGGGAGTATACAACAGCCGTTTCCTTCTTGAAAGGCTTCTTCTCAACACTTGCAGCGGCACCCTTCTGAGTCTTTCCTGACTTGATGCCAGCATCTATTCTTTCGCCTGTTAAGATCAAATCGGTAAACCCCGCGGAAGAGTTACCAATCAGATGGTTGAAGAATGGACCAGACAGGGTCCCTAGAAACATGTCAACAAGTTCACGATCGGTTAAAGGCGGTTGCACCCTGCCAGCCAAATCCCTCCATTTTTGTGCATATTCTTTGAATCCTTCGCCTGTTCCCAGTGACATACCCTGAAGTTGGGTACGCGTAGGAGCAAGGTCAGAATTGTACTGATATTGTTTGTAAAAGGCGGTGGCCAAGTCTTCCCAGTTTCGGACACTGGTTCCCTCTAGCTGATAGAACCACTCCAGTTGAGCCCCAGAAAGGCTGTCTTGAAAGAAATGGATCCAAAGGTTCTTATCTGCCGTATAAGGTTGGATCTTCCTTACGTAGGACCTGAGATGCATTTTTGGACAGGACAGCCCGTCATACCTCACAAAAACTGGCACTTTGAACTTTGGGGGAATCACAATCCCGGCAACTAAACCCAAGTCTTCGAAATCCAAACCCGGCACTCTCTGCAACTCCATGGCTGCCAACCTATCTTCTAAACCTTTGTATTTATCATCAGCCGGAGGGTATTGTTGATCAGAGTAGTCTTCATCCTCTTCAGCCTCCTCTTCTTCCATATCGGACTCGGAAGGTACTGTAGCCGCACCCCCTTTACTGGTTCCCTCCTCAGAAGTAGGAGGAAATTCAAGCACTCTTCTGGCCTCTCCTTCAAATCTTCTCCCTAAAGTAGCCACCCCGAGTCTCTTTTTCTTCTTTTTCACTGGGTCTTTATTCCCCAGCAAGGTCTTTAGATCCTCCTGACCCTTAGCCAAGGTCATCAGGAGTTGCTGAAACTGTGCATTTTGAGCCTGTAGGTCCTTGACTGTTTGCTCGAGATCCATCCTACTGAAATAAACAGCAGACAGATAAGGAAACCTGGCGTGAGACCTGCTTATGCACATGATGAATGGTATGCTTATGTATGCAATGCATTCAAGGATTTAGAATATTCAAACTTGTTGCAGACAAAAGAGAACGCACGTCATATTAATAAGAAGAAATTTGTTAGTACATAAATGCCCCATGGGCCAAATATTACAAAAAACAACTTCTCAAGGTAAAAAGACGTTGCGCATCCTCTTTGGTGCGATGTAGGTGTTGAGGGCCTCTTGCTCATGCAGTCGGCGGGTGAGCTCTAGAACCTTCTTCTCGCTGGCGTAGAAGCTGGCTTCAAAAGTGTTTCGTTCCTCCTTGAGTTGGATCCAACTCCTCTGCATCTCCTCCCACGATGTAGGCATGTCAGGATGTAGGATGGTGTAGGGAACCTCTCCTTCCTTGACGGGCTCTTTAATCACAGGGAGAACATGAGGATAAGGCATCATTAGACTCTGGGCTCGGGCTCGTACCCACTTGAGATAAGGCTCAAGAGGGATGGAATTCTTGTGTCCCAGTGTCTTGCTATCAACTTTGTTGGGCATCCTCCAAGCTCTGATGAATCTTTGGCGAAGTCCTTGCGCATCGTTGTCGAAGTCAAAAACTAGGTCAGGAATCAACATGTCGTGAGGGCCATCTCTTCGTGCATATCCAAATTGCCTCAAAGCTATGCAAGGGTTGTAGGTGATACCTCCTCTGATTCCAAGTAAAGGAACATTAGGAAACTCTCCACAACGATCGACGATGATGACATTTTCTCTGGACCGAGAACACCAATGTACATCAGAGTGAGTAAGAGTCATCAACCGTTGGGTCCACCTTGAGCCTTGGTCATTCTTCAAGACAGATTGTGGAAGGTGCGAAATAAACCACCTTGCAAGGAGAGGAGTACAGCACATGAGAACACCCCTTTTTCTCATTGTTCGAGTGTAAAATGAGTGAAGAATGTCCCCAAGCAATGTTGGTATTGGATTTCTGGATAAGAAGATTTTGACGGCATTGACATCTACAAGCTGGTCAGGATTTGGGAACAAGACCAATCCATAGATAAAGAGTGCCACCATTTCTTCAAAGGCTTGCAGGTCCAATGAATTCCAACATTCTTGTGCCTTCTCAAACAAGAATTTTTCTAAGAATCCTTTGACGCCGCTTCTGGTTTCCCAATGCCCCTTGATGTCAGATGGTTGTAGATGTAATGCTCGAGCAACATCTTCCGGCTTTGGTTCCTTTTCCGTACCGTTGAAGGGTAGTTGATTAAGGATAGGGATTCTTAGGAGTTGAGAAAACTCCTCCAAAGTGGGCACCAACTGGTAGTCGGGGAAAGTCAAACAGTGGTGAAGAGGGTCAAAGAACTGGAATAGCACTTTCATCATGTCTTCTTCAATGTTGGTGCTGACTAGGCTGAGCAGTCTACCATGTCTTTCACTGAAGGATGAACTTTCCAGAATCCTTGATGTGAGTTCCTTGAGCTGAGGAGGGATCCTCACAAGGCTGACTTGGATGGTTTTTCTTCGAAGAATTTCCATGACCTACAAAACAAGAACAAAGATGAAGATCTAAATCCTTGAAATGGTTAGTGAATGCGTATGATGCTTTATGATGTTTATGATGTATGCACAAAACATATGTACAAGCAATTCACACCAAACCCTAGTTTCAGGCTTGCATGAGGTCTCATAGGTAAGTACCCTCTTGAGTGTAGTTGGCTTAAAAACCTGTCCTATAAATAGTAACCGGGTTCTAAGGAGCTCAATATCATTGGATTGTTTTCATCGTTCATTGTTTTGGTTTAGCCACTTAACTAGCGACTAAAATATTCCAAGAAAAACAACCCTCAATGAGTGTAGTATCGAGTATCTACCAACTTCGGACTGCACCAAAGCCGGTCATCTCACTACCCCTAATAAAAGGCCAAGATGGTCAAGTAAGGTTCTAGGTCATTAGTGCTTAGTGACATCACTCAGCGGCCCCGTACTCTCCTTGATTGAACTCAAGGGTTACCGATACTCACAAATATGTCGCACTAATATAGCTATTGCTTCAACCGTGTCGGTATACCCCGCACAGTTTCCACAACGTATTACTATCTATGAATGTTTCCCCAAATCCGGGTGTAAGATTGCAAACCCAAACAAGAGAGCCAAGATATAAAGCAATCAAATCAAACAATTAGTCATGCAAGAGGGTGATCTAAGCCCTAAGGTTACTCCACTTTTAAAATTTTCCCCAGCAGAGTCGCCAGTTCTGTGATACGATGGGAGAACTGACTAGGGTTTTGCGTTTGTTTTCGCAAATGTTTCGGTTGAGCAAGAGTCACCACCGACTTTTTATTTTATCCTAAGGAAAGGTTTAAAAAGCACAGCAAAAACCTTTGAGATATTTCGTGGGTTCGGGGAGTAGATTATAGAAAGGGAAGGTATTAGCACCCTTTCTATCCATGGTTATCCACGGGCTCTTAGTTACTTGCTTAGATCAACTTGCCTTGATTTTCAATTGTTTGAAATGGTGCTTTGTGCGTGGTTTTGAAAATGTTTTGAAAAAGATGCCTTGTCTAGGCTACCCTTGTAACAATTCTTTACTCGAATGTTTTTACAAAAGGTGTTTGTCTTTTTGAAAAGATGTTTCAAGGTTTTTGAAAGTTGTTTTTGAAAGTGTAGTGATGTGTGGTTTGAAAATAGGCAAGTGTTTTGTTTTTCAAGTTGATAAGTACTTAAGAGCTATCTACCCTAAAGTTCTCAAAGATTTTTGCTATGTTTTAACCCTTTTAACAATTTTGTTCCACCATTGCATTTGGTGGACAATCTTGTGTTAGGATGTGAAAGGGACGGGCGCGGGTCATCGTTTAGACCATGATTGCAATGGTGCCAAGTATCTTTGGGCAATTTTTCCTTGGAGGGACTTGATCATTTTTTAGGCAACTTTCGAAAGCGTCGTCGAGGGACTATGATCATTTGAATTGTGTTTGTTTTGCCCAAAGAGACCTAACATGCAATATGGCCCATTATTGAAGGCAACAAGTGGAATACCCTAGGGGTGCAAGTGTGATTAGTATTGTCCATTTTCATGCTTGTTTATCTTGAAATTAGGTCAAACTATTTTTGTTAATTTATTTGCATACAAACCCTAATTCTATCATGGCATATTTAGAAAACTTTAAAGTGCGAAAAATAAAGTTCCTAAGTTATTACAACACAATATATGGGAAGGGGGGTACAAATGTTCAAATGGGGGTATTTTGACAAGGAATTTAAACCTAGACTATTACATCAAATTGAGAATTATACAAATTATTTAATATACAATAATTAAATAGAAATGGAATAAATATGCAAGATGAAAAAAAAAATGTTTTGTATATGTATGAAAAAAAGTATTTTTTATATGTCAAATGAACAAAATAAAAGTATTAATTTTTTTGGAGTTTTTTATATATTTAGGGCAAAACCCTAATTTTGCAAATAAAAGGTATTTATTTTTTAATATGTACAATATTTATTAATTATTTACAAGAAATAAAAAAAAGAAGTATATTTTCCAAAAAGGTATTTTTAATGCTAAATATTAATAAAAATAAAAATGTATATATTTTGTATTTTTTAACCTAAATATACTAATATATATGTATGTATTTGTATTATTTATTAAATATATTGAATATGCACAAAATAATAATATTTAATATTTATAAAAAAAAAGTATATTTTATATAAAATATTTTCAGAAGATAAAATAAAATAAAAATCAGAAAATAAATGTGTTTGCATTATTTTTTAGTATTTTGAATAAAAGTATATCTATATATTTATTTATGTACAAAGATCAATTTAAACAAATAAATGCCTAATAAATATAAAAATTGTGTGAAAAATATTTTTTATTTTTTAATGTCATGAGGAAAAATAAATAAGTCAGAACAAAAAAGAAAAGGTCAAAAAATCATGAAAATAAACATAATGGGCCAAGGGGGTGTAAAAGTAACAAAAGGGTGCAAATAGAAAAATGAAACAGAGCCCAGCCCAAAAGACCTTCTTCAACCTCCAGACTGTTTGAACATGAACAAAACGCGCGTTTTCTATCTCCAGATTCCTGGACTTTCAAGCAAAACTCACAACATGAAAAATGTAGAGCATTAAGAGACGAATCCAGACATATAAAGAACTTGACTTAACTCTCTAAGATGAGAGAGAATTTCTCCATCCCTAATTCTTGACCTAAGTTTCCATCAATGTTCAGACCTTAAATTCTCATAGCACATGCAAATTAAATGGAAAGTAAAGATATGTACAACTTCAGGGGCATGAGTAGAACATTTTTCATTCACAAACCTAGAGCTAACAATGCCTGGATAAGGAGATAGAAGTCCATGAACTTACCTGTTCAGTTGGGATCGTATCTGATGATGGAGGTGTTTTAAATGCAAGGTGATGATTGGTACAACTTCCTTGATGTCCAGGGATGCTATTCCAAGCTTTACTTTGTTTGGAAACCAAGAGAATCCTGTTAGGGAACTTCAACTGCAAAACAAAAAAATGAAAATGGTGATGTTGCTTGGGAGTGTTACAGGTCGTGTTTGAGGCTTGGAATAGTTTCAAGGGATGATGTGGGATGTGTTTGAAGTGGTTTTAGCAAGAATGCATGAATGGAGTGAGTTATGGAACTCAATCTGCAGCAGGTACCCTGTTTTGGCAGTTTGAGGGTGATTCTGTGTTTGAGAAGGCAATGGATATGGTTGGCTCGTGTTTTAGCTTAGGTTTGATGATTGGAAAGTGTTTGATAACTTTGTTTAAGCTCTGGTTCACAGGAATGAGAGTTGTGTCTTGTTATGCTATGTTTCTTCAACTTTAAGCAACAAAGTGTCCACTTGAGTTTTAGACTGATAGAGGCCCCCCTAATGTGCTGCTAACCTTCCCCTTGATCAGTGTGTTTTGTTCATAAACTTGTGCCAAAAGGATTTGCACTGTACTTGCTTGGATTGCTAATTGACATAAAGTTCTACTTTTCAAAAATGGCAAAAATGCTTTATCTAATTAAGGCTTAATCTAACATGTAATGTCCAAATGCACAAAATAATGCTAACACACAATGGATTGGCATTTATCTTGACACTTGATTGGCATTTATCTTTTCAAAAATGGCAAAAAATGCTTAATCTTGACACTTGATTTTGACCAAAAAGTCAAAGTTTGACTTTTCAGTATACAGTCAAAATTGATCAATTGACTGGGAAATTCAACTGTCAATCTTGTGCATTTGGGATCTTTTGAACTTGTTGAGTATGTCAAGATAATTCCATGGGGTCCTTGAGTCCATATGTGAGCTTGGTTTGCCATTGGCTAGGTCAAACAGTAAAAAATTGCCTTTATGCAGTCAAAACCCTAAAAATGACCATTTTGCCCTTTTGGTGATCTGATCAAATTTCTTGTGGAATTGTGATCCAAACTTGATCAAATGGTCCATGTGAGTTCATAATGTTGATGTGGGTCAATTTTCATGAGATTTGTCTGTCAATTGGCCATAGTTGACTTTTTCCCCAATACAGTTGATTTCTAGGTCAACTGTCCAATTGACTGGGAAAAATTTGGAATCAAGACTTGAAACTTGGTATGGATAAACTTGGGAGTCCAACATGAAGCATGAAAGTCATCTTAGGCATTTTAGGTCAAAATATCTTTGTTCAAACACAAACCCTAATTTGGGTCAACAGTGCAAGGAGAAGTCTTGAGCAGAGGAAACCCTAACTGGATCTTGAGCTCCAAGGGTCTTGTGATGAGAAAATGTTGAGAAAATGGGAGGGAAAATTTTGGGGTACAACACCTTTCATGCATAACATGGACACTTTTTTATAAAGCAACAAAGTGGAATTACCCTAAGGGGTGCAAGTGTGCAAGGGTGTTTGATTTTCATGCATTGATTTATGTTTGATTAGGGTTTGCTAATTGATTGGTTTTAGTCTTTCCATACAAAACCCTAATTACTAGATTTTGTATATAAAGCGATAAATTGCGGAACTTAAAATTACTATGCTATTACAATACTTCGGGGAGGGGGGTATACAAATTCACAAATGGGGATTTTTGCAAGAAAATTAAATCTAATTAGATATTACAACCATATTGAATATAATAAAAAAGAAATGTAAAATGGACTGTTTTGTTTTTGTTAAGAAATTAATTTACTTAGGAAAATATTTTTGATCTTTTTGTTCTAAAAGAAATGAAATAAAACATGTGAATATGAAATATTTTTGGTGTTTTCTGGTTAAAAGCAAAAAATAAGATAAACAAGAAAATGGAGTCAGAATCAGCACATTGCTGAAACTAGGAGGAACATAAGTTCTGACTCTGATACACTGCAAGAGAGAAAATGTTAGTAGGAAAGCAGAAAGTCAGAGGTTCTGGGCCTGGGTACACCAAGTTCTGAGGTTGCCGGGAATAAAGGAGGATCTAGAAGTTCTCATCATTGAAAGGGTTCAGAAGTTATAGTGTAGTTGGGAACCTAGAAGTTCCTATATCACTGGCAAGTAAGAAGTTCTGGCCATTGGAGAGAATGAGGTGGAAATGTTGTTGGTTAAGGTTTCTTAGAAGTTCTGATTTAGGAATATTGTTTGCCAGATAAATGGGTGAAAAATGTCAATAAATAAACCTAAAAAGAGATGCTTCTGGGGCTAGATCCCAGGACCCTTAGTACTAATGTCTTATGCCCCCGCTTTCTACCACTGGGGTGGATGTACATCTGGTATTAGAAGCAAGAGCATGAACATATAACATAAAGTAAGTTCTGATGATGAGCTTCACCTCTTTCTCCATGCTAATCAGAACATCTACAACTTAGTCATTTCTCAACAGAACAGAAAACACAAACATAACAATTATGGCAGGTTTTCCAACATGGTTTCAGAAGCACAAAAAATATCAAGACTGTAAATCAAGAACAATCATGTATCTGCTAATCCTAATTTCCTTAAGAAGTTTTGTACTGATGTTCTCTCTACTTAGGTAGACAAATACATGAAACTTCAAAATATGTACAACAACGGGATCAGGATGTCGACATTGTATTTTGAAGATGCAAATCTAATAATGCCTAAGTAATATAATGAGAGTCAGCAAAAGCTTACCTTGCAACTAGAAAATGTTCTATGAGCTGGAGTCTGGTTCCGACTGCTTGTAATGTTCTGATCAGCTTCCTCACGTATTCAGCAGACTGGAACAAACTTTAGCTTGGGTTTTGAAAGGTGAATGGATGACTTGGTCAAGAAACTCTTGAGGGAAATTGAAGTTTTTTGCAAGAATAAAAAACTAGCAGGTTTTATATTTGTGTTTGCAGTTTCAGATTTATGGATATTTTAGCAAGGTTTCAAAGCTTTTTCTTTTCAGTTTTTTCGACCCTCCTTCATAGTTGTCAATGGAGTTCAATTTATAGGAAAGAACTTTGTAGCTTGGAGAAGTCAAAAGTACAACAATCATACACTAGGCACTGACTTGTTCTTGAAGCAAGTTCAAACAAGTTATGTTAATAGCTTTTAGCCGTGCCTAAGCTGGATTTGTAAGCATGAATTAAGGAAAAGTACCCTCAGAGGCAAAAGCAAAGCATTGGCCCAACATAAACTTGTACAAAAGTTTGCTTTTCAAGGACAACAATGGTACTTCTTTCTCACACGTGGGGAAATCCTTTGGATAAAAACTCAAAAGTGGTTGTGAGCATTAAATGATGATAAGATTTATCAAACCAGAAATCCTACGCTATGAGATTGTGCATCATAGCTTAGATCTGGGCCAGAAGTTCAGCATCAACGTTACTTAGAATAAAGCATCCAACTTTTGATCCTTTAATCTTTTCGCTCCAGTATGTTCTGAAGGAGTTCTCAGACCTTTCTGAAAGTTTGTAACATGCTCTGTAGACTTCCTTTGAATTACTTTTTGCAAACTCTAGCTGAACGTTGTAAAAACTGTCCCAGAAGTTCTAACCAAAATCTGTCTTGAAAGTGTCCAAAATTTGCTGAGTGTTTCAGTTTCATGGGTGTGTCTTTGAACATTTATAACTTGAAATTCCAACATTTCCAGGAGAAATTCTGTTCTGCAATATTTTAGGTCTTATTGAGATCTAAAACTCTTGTGTTAGGAATTCTTCTAGAATCAGCTTGCATCATGGTGATAATATGATCAGAAGTTCTGAGCTTGTCATATTTCTTAAACACTTAGAAAAATTCTAAGTATTTTAGAATTCTGACTTTTGAATTTCTTGATGAAAGAAACTTCATATTGTGATCGGTGGAAATGAGAACTGACTGTTTTTTAGCTGGTTTCACGAAATGTCGTGGTAAGCAAGAGTCGCCACCGTCTTTTATGTTCTCCAACATGGAAAGGACAAAAGCACAGCAAAATACCTTATTCGAGAATGTTTCTCGGTTCGGGAGGTAGATTTATAGAAAGGGAAGGTGTTAGCACCCTTTCTATCCGTGGTTATCCACGGGTTCTTAGGTACTTGCTCTTATGTTTTCAAAAATTGTTTGCTTTTTAAGTGTGTGTGGGTTTTGAAAAAAAGTTTCGTTTGAAAACTTCTAGGTAACTCTTGTATCAGTCCTCAAGAGTGTATGAAGTGTTTTGTTTGAAAACTTTTTGAAAGTGTGGGGTGCGAAAAGATGTTTTTGTTTGTTTGAAAAAGAGCAAGTACCCAGGAGAATCTACCTACTCTAAGGAATTAGGCTGTGTAAGAGTCCTTTAGACAGTGCTATCCCACCATTGAGAGGTAGGTAGCACCGTCGTTGGAGTTATTCGGGTCAATTCGATTATTAGGGACATGTGGTTACTAAAGCAACGTTAGGACGTTTTAGTGGTAATCCTAATGTCTTAGATCATTTTTATCGAGGCGACCATTTCGAGGCAACTTATGATCTTGGGACAAAGGACGACCTCTAAAACATCCTATACTTAATGACCACGATCGAGGCAACCAAGTGAGGTGTACCCTAAGAGTGGCATGTGCAAGTGTGTCAATTTTCAGTTATTTTACTCTTGCATGTCATGGTGAGCTATTGTTGATTTTTAAGTTTAAGAGTTAATCTTGTCATACAATCCTAGTTAGCATACATCTAAGCAGTTAATATATGTACAGGAATTTAAAGTGCGGGAATTGTAAATCCTACGCTATTACAAGGCTTTCGGGGAGGGGGATTATTTACATGTCCAAAAATATTGGAGGAATAAAGCAGTAAAGCGTAAAAAGGTATCAGCTAAGCTATTACAAACCAATAAAATAAACGCGCGCGAATCTAAAAAATCCTAATAATAAGAACTCTTTTTGTCGTTTTATCTTATTTTGGGAAAAATAATCTAAATCTATTTAATTTTAGTTTTGGAAAAATGTTAAGATAATTTAAAGGTTAATTAACAAAGTTAATTTAATAGAAAAAAACCTAGCCTAATGTTTTTGTGGTTTTTTGATTTTAATGTTAATTAAAAGGAAGTCTATGAAAACAAAAATAAAATACAAGGGGAATCCTTCGATCCAAGGAGAAAACGGGAGTTTCAACCCAGGGAGAGAAATAGAAGCTTCGATCCAGAGGGGGTCAGGGTCATTTCGATTGGGCCAAACAGCAAGGCGCGAGTAGCCTTCGATCCAGGGAAGAGGACTGTCTTTTGATCATGGAGGTCATGGCTTTCGATCCAGGAATGAGATGCCTCCTTCGATCCAGCATGCTAATGGGTTCGATCCAGAGAAGGGCTCTCCTTCGATCTGGGATATTATACCTGCAAAAGCATGTTAGCGAAAGAAAATGCAGGGCCTGGGTATTGAATCCCAGGCCCTTCGATCCTGCACTCGTTGAGGTCTCTTCAGGCTAAATCTGCAAAAAGAGTTAGCAAACGAAAAAAAATGACCTGGGTGCCAAACCCAGGTCCTTTGATCATGTCTAGGATTGCAAATCGAAAGTAACAACAAGTATGAATGTATTATGCAAATATGAGGTTGGATAGTTTACCCTTTCTTACCAACAGATTGGAATTTTAATTTGGGCTCTTCCTGGATGTAGGAACCTTCGATCTGGGCACTTCCTGGATGTAGGAACTTTTGATTTGAGGGCTTCTGGGCGTGGGCACCTTCGATCTGAGGGACTGCTTTGGCTTGGAAAATTCTGGGCAGCGTCTCTCTAATGTTTTGTTCTCCTGCAGAATTTTTTTGAAGAAGTGTGTATAATTTTCGTTCTATGATTTTCGTGTGATTTTTCGTGTAATTTTTCTTTGTGTCTTTTGTAATGTGTCACTGGCCTCCTATTTATAGGAGTGTGGGAGTGCACGAAAATGGCAAGGGACAACCATTAAAATAGGAATTTAACGCTCTGGACAAAAATCAAACACATTAAATCATTTCCTTTTTTGAAACATTCGTGTCCCTTGAATGAACCTGGACGCTTGGATTTCGAGTGCTTTCAGGCCATGCTCTTCGATCAGTCCTGATTTGCCTCTTTCGAATGGACTCCCTGCGTACCCTTCGAATGGGCCTGGCCCAAATATCAATCGAAGGATTCCAATCGAAATGCTTTGCTAACAGGCCAATCAAAAGGTGTTGTTCATGCCAAATGAAGGACATGGTTGACATGCCTGTCGACATTGCCTTGACATAATTCCAATCGAATGCTTGTCCATAATGCCAATCGAAATACTCCTTCAGAATGCCAATCGAAATACTCCTTCAGAATGCCAATCGAAAGGTATTTGAAGTACCACTCAAAAATCTTCTTTTTCCTTAGGCAAGAGTTTGTGATCAACCAGGCAGGGGGAAGACTTTGGAAAACATGAGAGGGCAAATTTCGGGGTGCAACAGTTTCCCCTGTTCAATATTCTTAGACCTGAGGATGTAGATTGGCTTGCGTGCCTTTCGTGATCCGAAGGTGGAAGATGATTGAACACTAGAGTGCCCAGAAATTTGCACTCACATAGTAGGATATCAGCAGTATGATGGCGGGAATGGGCTTATAGATGCCATTTGGAAAGATGGTGGATGGGAGGATGGGCTTATAGATGCCATCTGGAGATTGTTGGTAGGAGGATGGGCTTATAGATGCCATCTGGAGATGTGACAGAATCTTGTCGGGAATGGGCCATTTGGAAATGTAATGGATAGTTGTGGAGATGGGCTTATAGATGCCATCGGGGTGTCGATCGCGTAAGAGTTTCCTTAGCGAGCACTTGCGTACCTGAGAAAGAAAGATAATTACCTGGCCTGTTACAGGGGTTGATCTTCAAACTCTTCATGCAGATGTGCCCTGGCTAGATACAGGTGACGAATCTACAATCAGTTGCTCACAGATGTGCCCTGGCTAGATACAGGAATCGAATCCGGAACTTCAAAAGGTTGCTTACAGACATGCCCTAGCTGGATACAAGAATATAATCTCTAAATTCTTCATGCAGACATGCCCTGGCTGGATACAGGTATCGAATCTACAATTAGTTACTCACAGATATGCCCTGGCTAGATACAGGAATCGAATCTGGAATTCTCGTCTACAGACATGCCCTGGCTGGATACAGGAATCGAATCTCTAAACTCTTCATGGAGACATGCCCTGGCTGGATACAGGTATCGAATCTTCAATCAATCACTCACAGATATGCCCTGGCTAGATACAGGAATCGAATCTGGAATTAGTCATCTACAGATATGCCCTGGCTAGATACAAGAGTCGAATCTGGAATTAGTCATCTACAGATATGCCCTGGCTGGATACAGGTATCGAATCTTCAAACTCTTCAGATATGCCCTGGCTAGATACAGGAATCGAATCTGGAATTAGTCATCTACAGATATGCCCTGGCTGGATACAGGAATCGGATCTTCAAACTCTTCAAATATGCCCTGGCTGGATACAGGAATCGAATCTGGAACTAGTCATCTACAGATATGCCCTGGCTGGATACAGGAATCGAATCTAAAATTAGTCATCTACAGATATGCCCTGGCTGGATACAGGTATCAAATCTTCAAACTCTTCAGATATACCCTGGCTAGATACAGGAATCGAATCTGGAATTAGTCATTTATAGATATGCCCTGGCTGGATACAGGTATCGAATCTTCAAACTCTTCAGATATGCCCTGGCTAGATATAGGAATCGAATCTGGAATTAGTCATCTACAGATATGCCCTGGCTGGATACAGGTATCGAATCTTCAAACTCTTTAGATATGCCCTGGCTAGATACAGGAATCAAATCTGGAATTAGTCATCTACAGATATGCCCTGGCTGGATACAGGTATCGAATCTTCAAACTCTTCAGATATGCCATGGCTAGATACAGGAATCGAATCTGGAATTAGTCATCTACAGATATGCCCTGGATAGATACAGGTATCGAATCTTCAAACTCTTCAGATATGCCCTGGCTAGATACAAGAATCGAATCTGGAATTAGTCATCTACAGATATGCCCTGGCTGGATATAGGTATCGAATCTTCAAACTCTTCAAATATGCCCTGGCTAGATACAGGAATCGAATCTGGAATTGCGACGGTTGATAGTAATTATCTTTGGATTGACCTTTTCCTTGAAAAGGCAACATCAGTTGTATGCAATGTCATGATGTACGAAATGCATGATGTCATGATGTTCTCAAAAATAAATGAGATTGTGTGAAATGATGCGTATATGCATGCGTATGGTGTATGATAATGTGATGTTTATGAATGTATTTTCGTCTAGGAAAATAAATCCTTGACGAATGCCGGGAAGATAACTCCTGGGCTGATGCTGAAGATTAGAGTTCTTCGTTTCCGCTGGGGATGTTGATTGTAAGAATAAACCGGTAGGAGAAGATGACTCCGTTGGGGAATAAACTTGTTGGAGAGATTACTCTGCGGGGAATTACTCTGTGGGGAGAGATACTTTGCTGAGGTTTTGATGAGAACTCCGCTGGGGATTCCAGTTGATCTGTTATGCTGGGGAATTGATGAACTCCGCTGGGGGATAGGAAGAACCTCGCCGAGGACGATCTTTCCGTGGTAATAGGCTGAGGATAACCCAGTTATAAGCTCTGGTGGAGAATAACCTTTGAATAAAGCCGGGGAGACGCGTTCGTATTCTGCAGGGGACAAGCTTCCATAATCTACTGGGGATAAGCTTCCAGAATCTACTGGGGAATTGATTCAACTCTCCTGGGGAAACTTTTGAACTGTACTGGGGGAAGTGGCTCCACTAGATGTCTGTATTCCGCCGGGGAACAATCTTACATTAAGACTGCCGGGGATGCTTGCTTGGGAACATCTGTATACTCCGCTGAGGAATGTTGAGATTTTCTGGGGATACCCAACTTCCTTAAGGTTGACAGTAGACTAACTCTGCTTGGGGAGAGTATCGCTGACTTACTGGAGATACTGTGCCTTTTCGGGGCTGATTGGAGACCAACTCTGCTCGGGGGAGAGTGTTGCTGAATCTTGTCTTACTCTGCGGGGAGTGAAGGTGTCTTGATCATGTTCTTCAGCTGAACCTACTTTGGTACCTTGGTTGATAGAGCAGCCAGATCGCTTAGACAGTTCTTATTGCCCCAGTTTCTGTGGGAGAAGGTACTTGTGGAGGTCTTGATTGACAAATCTTCTTCTGGTAGACAAGTGACGGGATGCCGGGACATAGTCGTACGCTTTTGATCCCTAACTTTTTCCTGGACCGCCCTTTCGGGTTTTCAGTCCACCGGGATACCCATTTTTGCCCAAGCCGCCTTTTCAGGTTTTCGACTTGCTGGGTGTACAGATTTTTTTCATTTTCATCCCTTATTTTGCCCGAACCCTTTTGGTTCGCCGAGAAGCCCTCATTTTTGCCTAGGTGTGTCAACCTAGCGGGTCTTTGATTATGCGCAGTATTTTTTCGACTATTTCCGTGCTCTCAGGATGCAGGGAGTTGTCACTGTCAGTAGTGCAGTGTTACCATGTCACCAGAAGATCTTCATTTGATCGTCCAATGCCCCAAGTGATCCAGATGGAGATTTGCCCCAAGCTGGTTGGCCTTTTGAGAGATTCTCTGAATCTTGACCTAACTGCCCCAGATGTTGGACAATGATCATGCCATGCCCCTTGGTTGGAGGTGCTTTTGTTCATTAGACATTCGTCGTGCGAACTTCTATGATGTTCAAACAAGTATTCATATGAAAACAATGTTATATTAAAAGTGCAAAGCTTATGTCTGTCTTGAAGTTTTTGAAAATGCATTTTTTCATAAAAACAAGTGAATCTTTTTGTAAACTGTGACGTCAACTCGTTATTTTACCGCAAGCCTTAAGGAGTCAGGATACCTTTCGTAACAGTATGCTTTCGAACTAACCCATGCTTCAGCTAGGACTTTTAAAGGTTGTAGCGTGGCCCGGTTCACGGTTTAAGAAACAAAGGATAAAGGCTCAATTTTTTTGTACCCACCCGTTCTTCGTGATGTTCTTCAAACCTAAACTCAGCTGATCGTGCGTTAGACCTTGTTTGAGTCTTTGCTTTGATATACCAGTGATGGTTCGGATACTGACAGTTTATTTTGAATAGGCAGTCATTTCCTTTTGTGTTGAGGGTTTGTAGGGCCTCTTTCTTTTTTTGATTTTTGTTATCCCTGTTTTTTGCCTGAACTGTTTCCTTTTTTGGAATTACAGTCAGCGGGATGCCCCAGCTTTGTAAGTCTCCTTCATAGGTTTTGACTTATTGGGTTTTTATTTCTGAGGGATAATGACTGCCTGTCTTTATGATTATTTGGAGCCATCACTGTCTTTTGTTTTGTAAGGACTCCTCTGGTGCCATTCTTTGTGCACTTGGATCAGCTGAGAGAACTACCCTGCCCAGGTTATGATTAAGGGTTTTAATTTTCGAAAAGAAAAACTCCTACTTCTTTGGCTCAAAGGGGGTTGACGAGGGATTATCTTCCTTATAACTCCAGTGTTTAGGAATTGAAACAATGCCTGTACCTCATCAGCGGGGTCTGTTCAAAAGCATACTGTAGATTGTGGTATCGTTTTCGTCATCCTCCCTCAAGAGGCTTAGAATTATTAACCGAGAGTTGAACATCAAAAAAAAAATGAAAGCAGTTTGAATATAGCGAATGCGAATATATTGATTCAAAACAGACATGTGTAATGCATTAATGAAATAACAACGTTTGACATGAATAAAATGTTTGAACAATCAAAGAAAAATACAACTTGAACATTCGAATGAACAAAAGTTTTTTTTTTCAATCCTAGGACTTGTCACTTCAAATGTTGAATCTCGCAGGGGTAGTAGAAGATCTCGACTTGACCATCTTGGGTGAATTCCACTGCTCCTTCATCAATTAGGTTTTGGATTTTGTACCTCAACTTCCAACAGTCATCGGTATCATGCCCCGGGCTACCAGAATGATAAGCACACCTCGCATCTGGGTTGTAGCTTGGAGAAGAAGTCTTAGGATTAGGGTGAGGTCCTATCAACGTCACCAGATTCAACTTCAACAGGTGTTGCAAAGCTTGGGACAGCGACATGTTGAGCTGGGTGAATTGCCTCCTGGGCTTGCTCTGATCAACCCGTTGCTCTGGGCGAGGTTGTGGTTGGACCTGTGAAGTGGTAGCGATTTGGAGAGGTCTATTCTACACCATACCAGACCCTTGTCCTTTTGGAAGCTGATTAATGAACTGGTCCCTGACTTGGACTGTTTGCTTCATGTTGTATCTCTCTTGGCGAAGCTGGTTGACCATGGCTTTCAACTCTTCTTGCTCCCGAGCCAAGCCTTGGATAAGGGCCATCTGCCCCAGCATCTGAGTCCTCATTGCATCTACCTCAGCTTGCAGATGTTTCAGTCGTTCATCCTTACTGCCCTCAGAACTATTCCCGACCAAAGTCCCCATGAGGAGCGTTCTCAGCTCTTCCGGCCCCTTGGATAGATTTAGGAGGATCTCACCGAACCGAGTCTCTTGAGCATGAAGATCCTGGTTGCCTTGTTGGGAAGCCATTGCTGAAATAAACAGCGAAGAAGGTAAGTGACCCGTAACAAGGGTACCTATTATGCAATGATGTGTATATATGCATGCAATGTTTTCAAGGATCTCGCAGGGTAAACAAGAAAATTGTTAGAACTTGAATTTTGTAGCTTGATTGAAGGAGCTTCATTTTGTTGAGAGTCCTTCTTCAAGAGTCAAAGCTCACCATATCGAGTGGGTCGTAGCCCCTGACTCAAGTCATTAACCTTGGCTAGAGGAAAATAAATCCCCTTTGCCCCTTGCTAGACTTTTGATTCAGCATGACCTGCATCACAAACCCTTGAGATCCTTGAAATGGATTAGTCCTTATGCAGGATGTATGCAATGGTATGATGGTATGATGTTATGCTATGCATGGAGTGATGTAAGTAAACCCTGTTACGAGTCCAGGTTAAGGACTGTAAACAAACCCTGCAAGAAACTCATGTGTTAGATAACAAGCATGCAAGTAGTCAAGTTTGAAAGCACACAAGTCACACAAGATAGCCCTTAGAGTTTAGGCCAGCATGAAGTTTGGGGTACTACCCTCTTGAAGTTGGTGGGCTCAAAAACCTGACCTATCAAAAGTAACCGGGTTCTAAGGAGCTCAATATCATTGGGTTGTTTTCTATGTTCATATTTTTGATTTAGCCACTGGACTGTCGATCAAAATATTCCAAGAAAACAACCCTCAATGAGTGTAGTATCGAGTATCTACCAACTTCGGACTGCACCAAAGTCGGTCATCTCACTACCCCTAAAGAGGCCAGGATGGTCAAGTAAGGTTCCTAAGGTCAGTTGATGCTTCACGACAGCACGCGGCGGCCCCGTACTCTCCTTGATTTGACTCAAGGGTTACCGGTACTCACCAAAGTGCCACATCAACGTAGCAAACTGTTTCAACCGTGTCGGTATACCCCGCACAGTTCCCTCAAAGTTTTGTTGCTACTTTCTAAGAAGGTATCCCCCAGATCCGGGTTAGGATCTATGAAATATCCAAAATAGACCCACAATATTTAAAGCAAACAGAGCAAGCAATTGAAAACATGATAATGAACTATTCCTAAGGTACACCTCACTTTTAGTATCCCCAGCAGAGTCGCCAGTTCTGCGCTCAGCCTTCGATCCAGAGTGGGTCAGGGTCCTTTCGATTGGGCCAAACAGCAAGGCGTGAGTAGCCTTCGATCCAGGGAAGAGGACTGTCTTTTGATCATGGAGGTCATGACTTTCGATCCAGGAATGAGATGCCTCCTTCGATCCAACAGGCTAATGGGTTCGATCCAGAGAAGGGCTCTCCTTCGATCTGGGATGTTATACCTGCAAAAGCATGTTAGCGAAATAAAATGCAGGGCCTGGGTATTGAATCCCAGGCCCTTCGATCCTGCACTCGTTGGGGTCTCTTCAGGCTAAATCTGCAGCAAGTGTTAGCAAACGAAAAAAAATAACCTGGGTGCCAAACCCAGGCCCTTTGATCCTGTCTAGGATTGTAAATCGAAAGTAACAACAAGTATGAATGTATTATGCAAATATGAGGTTGGATAGTTTACCCTTTCTTACCAACAGATTGGACTTTTAATTTGGGCTCTTCCTGGATGTAGGAACCTTCGATCTGGGCACTTCCTGGATGTAGGAACTTTTGATTTGAGGGCTTCTGGGCGTGGGCACCTTCGATCTGAGGGACTGCTTTGGCTTGGAAAATTCTGGGCAACATCTCTCCAATGTTTTGTTCTCCTGCAGATTTTTTTTGAAGAAGTGTGTATAATTTTCGTTCTATGATTTTTCGTGTAATTTTTCTTTGTGTCTTTTGTAATGTGTCATTGGCCTCCTATTTATAGGAGTGTGGGAGTGCACGAAAATGGCAAGGGACAACCATTAAAATAGGCATTTAACGCTCTGGACAAAAATCAAACACATTAAATCATTTTCTTTTTTGAAACATTCGTGTCCCTTGAATGAACCTGGACGCTTGGATTTCGAGTGCTTTCAGGCCATGCTCTTCGATCAGTCCTGATTTGCCTCTTTCGAATGGACTCCCTGCGTACCCTTCTAATGAGCCTGGCCCAAATATCAATCGAAGGATTCCAATCGAAATGCTTTGCTAACAGGCCAATCAAAAGGTGTTGTTCATGCCAAATGAAGGACATGGTTGACATGCTTGTCGACATTGCCTTGACATAATTCCAATCGAATGCTTGTCCATAATGCTAATTGAAATACTCCTTCAGAATGCCAATCGAAATACTCCTTCAGAATGCCAATCGAAAGGTATTTGAAGTACCACTCAAAAATCTTCTTTTTCCTTAGGCAAGAGTTTATGATCAACCAGGCAGGGGGAAGACTTTGGAAAACATGAGAGGGCAAATTTTGGGGTGCAACACATATTTCAACATATCTTAATTAAATATGATTCTTAAAACTTGATTTTGATTAAAAGTCAAAGTTTGACTTTTCAGTGTGCAAATGACCATTTTGCGCTTGTGCCAATTCGAAGACTAAATTGATGTATCAGTACTGCAAAGTTGACGTCATAGAAGATCTTGTGAGAGAATCCTTGAGAAATGAGAGGGAAAATTTTGGGGTACAACAAGAATACACAAAGAAGAAGAGAAATGAACCACAAATCTCTCGGTTTGTCAGTGTCGATCGAAGAGTAATCCACCCCGGATCATTCGTATGCAAGCACCATAGTTGTTATCTAAGCTAAACCTAGAGAAAAATGAGGATTGATGGAGTTGGGAGAAAAAACTATCCCCAACACCATAACCCTAAAAGATGAAATGAAAATGAAATATATGCAAAAATCTAGTCCGCATGCGTCGCTTGACGACATAAAAGCGTTTCCCAGTGACGACCATTAAATATAAGGCCTAAGTTGCACAATGTATGTAACTGGTCTCAAATATCTACCCTCACCCGACAAAGGGAAGCTTTGCCCGGTGACATCCTTACTTCTCGCCTAGCGTGCTGCTGGTGAGCCCAAGTCAGTCGCTACTGGAAAATTGATCATTTCCTCTCGCCCCTCCGTTTCCAAGTGAGGCCGATGCAAAGGCTCCTCGGAGAGGCACACCAGAACAACAACTTTTGTTGCTCTTCCAGCATAACTCCGATGGCTCTCTCTTCTTGGCCTTATTCCTTTATCGATCCAATAATGAATCTTGAAGCTTTTATTCCTCTTGCTCCAACAATGCTCAAATACCTACAAAATGAAAACAAAACTATCAATTGATACACTTTGTACACAAAAATGCATTATACATAAACTAAACATATTTATACATAAAGTTGGGTTATTTAGCTGATATCAACAATAAAGAGTCGATAAGTGAAACAAAAAGTATATACAAAATTAACTACAATTTGCACTTATCAACCAAAGAATCACGAATCGACAAGTTTTAAAAATGGAAAACAAATGTAATGGTTCAAATGAAAAACAATACACATAAAGTAAACATTTACCACTAAACTACGACTATAACATAAACACGAAACAAATGCTAAATACAAAAATCATGTCAAACATTATAAAACAACACTAGTTCACAAATGAATCACACCTAGCAAAATCAATCATCAGTAGATGACAAACACATAAAAATGAGGTATTTTCACTCATCCAACAACCTTGCAAACAAAAGATTAAATTATACACTCATCCAAAAATTCATGTTGAAGACATAAAAGCAAGAATCACAAGAGCTTTTCAAGATTGTAATATGGCTTGGTTAACAAACAAGGGATAAGTCCTAAAGCTAATCGAAACAAAAACATTCCTTAATCTAAGGGAGTGATCAACTCACAAAGACTCAAGCAACACAATTTCAATCAAACTTATTCTTCATTCCAAATTTCTCAAACCAATCACAATACCTATTTGCACAATTATTTGAACTCTTTTTGTTTTTCATTTTCAAAGCTTTTTCAATTTTTTATTTCTTTTTCTAATTTCCCCCCCCCCCCCCTCTTTTTTTCTTCTTTTTCTCTTTCATAACCTCATAGCAATCAACACATGAGCATATAAACATTCCTCTCCCCAACTTTAATTCAACCATCATCATAATATGAATACTCCCTAATTTCTAAGGCAAGGCAAAAATTCAAACGATAAATCATAGTTAAGGGTTCAAGAAAACAAAGAATCAATATTCATACAAAAATGAGAACGAAACACTCATAGACAAGCATTTAGCCAAAACAACATGGACATTGACAAAAAGCTCAAAAGGGGATACTAATGATCACACACTCATAAGGTGAATTGACTATTTGGCTAGGTAGTTATGCTCAAAAGGAAACAAAATGCCTTGATAACTTTCAAGCTTTCATACAATCAACACAAACAAAAGATTAATCATAATAAAATCCATTTAAAACAAGAATTACGGTCTCCAACATATATGAACAATGGGGAAATCTACCTCACAAAAAGGGTAGGAACTAAAGTGATTCTCAAATTAAAAGTGTACAAAAGAATGAATGGCATAAAATTGTAAAAAGTCTAAGTATCATGAATATGATAAAATATATAAAGCGATAAATACATACCTCGAACGTGTACAAAACCTTAACAAAATTATTACCACGCATTCACAAGTTGAAACAATCAAACTTGATAAATCGCCTCAATAACCTCAAACTATTCACAACAAGCTCAAAGACAAACATGAAAATGAACACAAATAATATATACATACTAAAAGACTAAATGAAATTGTCTAAACAAATTTAAAAGTGAAGATATGAAATTTAAGAACTAGTCCGAGTTAAATTTGTTTAGACAATTGCATTCAACTACCTAAACTAACAAAATGAAAAAAAATAAAACATGATTGTTTTACGTCGTAAGCTCGAAGCCTAAAATTAAAGAACGTTCCTCCAAGTTGCATCCATCCGATTATTTCTAAACAACACACAAGCAAACGTGAAAGGAAACAAACAATGATATAGCAAATTTATAAGTATAGTAAACATATACAAGTATCAATATACACAAGTAAAAATAGACAATATATAGAATATCTACAAAACTAAAAAAATAAGAACTATCGCAATGCGAGACAATAAACCAATCACCAGCAACAACGCTGTTTTGTTGCAGCGGTATAGCGGCAAGCAAAAAGTAAAGTATTATTTTACCGGGTGATATTTAGGTTATATCGTATCGTGTCCACAAAGATTGGTTATCAAGTCTCCGTTCGATAAATCATTCGTTAATGAGTTTTGGGGTTGAATAGGTTGTTTGAAAGGAAAGGTATAAGTTATTAACAGGAAAAAAATTCTTTCTTCATAGGAGAAACTTATCAAGCATGCATATATACTATTTCTCACAGACTTAAACCTATCGACCAATTACACTCAACCTACAAGACTCATCAATGTCATCACGTGTCAAACACAACACCCACTGTATCACCTCAGTGGCGATCTCTCAAGAAACCTCAATAACACAGAAGTCAACCGTTCTACTCGCGCTGATGATCTCTCGACAAAACACAACAAGTACAGATGCATTAATCACAGACACCTAAGAGAATAATAGCACTAAATCTATCTCTAGAATCTAGACAATATTAGACAATCATCCTAGATAAGAATTCGAGCAGTATATGTCTATAGCAACTTAAATCCCCACGGCAGAGCAAAAATCAAGGACAAAAATCGATAAAGATCTGTAAAGCAAATTAAACATAATGCCATGGGTGACAAATATACATAGGATCAAAATAAATACATATAAAAACCTAAGTAAAATAGAATACACAAAGAAGAATAGAAATTAACCACAAATGTCCCAGTTTGTCAGCGCCAATCGAAGAGTAATCCACCCCGGATCATCCGTATGCAAACTCTATAGTTGTTTATAAGCTAAACCTGGAGAAAAAATGAGGGTTTATGGAGTTGGGATCAAAAACTATCCCCAAAACCATAACCCTAACAAATGAAATGAAAATGAAATATTAACAAAAATCTAGTCCCCATGCGTCGCTCGACGACATAAAAGCGTCGCGCGCCGACGAGCATTAAATACAAGGCCCAGGTTGTGCCACGTATGCAACTGGTCTCAAATATCTACCCTCGCCCGATGAAGGGAAGCTTCACTCAACGACATCCTTATTTCTCGCCCAACGAGCTGCTAGTGAGCCCAATAGTGGCTATTGGAAAATTAATCATTTTCTTTCGCCCCTCTGTCGCCTGGTGAGGCTGATGCGAAAGCTCCTCGCCCAGGCTTCACACGGCGAGGCACACCAGAACATCAACTTTTGTTGCTCTTCCTGCATAACTCCAATTGCTCTCTCTTCTTGGCCTTATTCCTTAATTGATCCAACAATGCATCTTGAAGCTTTTATTCCTCTTGCTCCAACAATGCTCAAATACCTACAAGATAAATACAAAACTATCAATTGATAAACTTTGTACACAAAAACGCATTATACACAAACTAAACGTATTTATATATAAAGTTGGTTATTCAGCTGATATTAACAACAAAGAGTCGATAAGTGCAACAAAAAGTATATATAAAATTAACTATAATTTGCACTTATTAGTACACAAGGAATACTAGCCAGAGGTAGATTCCTACAGAAAGAATGTCGATCAAAGGCAAACTTACAATGAAAAGAGACCAGCCAAAGGGGACTTTTATCAACCAATATTATTAAAAATTTACACGGCCAAAGGCGGGTGCACAAGGAATACTAACCGGAGGTAGATTCCTATAGAAAGAACGCCAATCAAAGGAAAACTTACAATGGAAAGAGACCAGCAAGAGGGGACTCTTATCAATCAATACGATTAGAAATGTACACGGCCGAAGGTGGGTACACAAGGAATACTAGCCGGAGGTAGATTCCTAAAGAAAGAACGTCGATCAAAGGAAAACTTACAACGAAAAGAGACCAACCAAAGGGGACACTTACCAAAGATACCAGTCGAAGGTGGATTTAATTAGGGATATAAATAGACATTGGGTCTGAGTAGAACGTCAATTGAAGGTGCACTTACATAGAAAAGAGACCAGCCGAAGGGAATCTTAGACAAGGTTTGCTAACCTAAGTTGGGATTTTAAGAGGGTACTAAAGTTTCAAAAGCACAAGAACTACATAAACCCCCAAGTCAACAGCAGGGCATAATTCCTCAAGAGTGGAAATAATCTGAATTGCCACACACAAAGTATGGATACTCAAACAATTGAGAAGAAAGACGGGTTAATGCACCAACTCTTACTCGCACTCTAACTGCAAATAGCAAACACGGGTAAAAACACAAAGAACTTGCAAGGGAAAGAGACATCCCTTATGCAAAAGGTATTAAGGGGACCGACTTACAAAAGGTAAGCAAATAATTAAGGTATTTGTGCTAGGCAAAAGAATTACATTTCCCTCAGGCCAAAGGTGGGGTGTAATTCCTCCAGAGTGGCAATTATCTAAATTTTCAAACACCAAGTAGGGTTATCCAAATAACTGAGAAACCAGAAAGGATATACACCGACTGTTACTCCCACTATAAATGAAAAGAGAAAACACGAGTAAAAACACCGAGAACTTGCAATGGAAAGATACATCCATGACTCTTTGGGGAAAGAGAAAACACAATAAGCCTTAACTGGGGATAGAAGTCACAAAAGACTCTACTGGGGAAACATGATGGGATTCCCACAAGACAAGATGCTTGGTGAACCAATGGGTATGAAGCACAAATCTTGGAAGAATAATGTTGGGGATGTCATAGGGATAACCTATGGGGGTTAAACACCTTCTGGGTATATGACAACCGGGTCACTCCAGGTAAATATAAGAATTGACTTATGCTTCAATGCATGTTTGAATTTTTCTATGGAGAAATGATCCATAAGTAATGGAAATGCTACCCATTTGGGTAGAGGAAATATAATGATTCATGTTTGGATGTTCCACTAGGGAACGACATAAACAAGGGCTTGCTGAAGAGAAATCCTTGAGAATCTGGTTTTCCATGAAGAAGAACAACCTGGATTGTTAATAACTACTGGATATAAAATGCGGCGCGAGATTGCAAATCGACCATGCCAACTCTGAGGACAGATGCCATTAAAAAGTGGACTTTGGAAAGGACGATGCAAAAATAAATTGTAGTCCACTGAAGAGAGCTAACTCTGGATTTAACCCACTCTTAGATTGCTGGGGATAGATTTGTTACCTCCTCGCCAGGGATAAGGAACACTTCATTGGAGAATAGATATTTCCTCACACAGAGCTCTGGTGAAAATAGCCTCTACTGGAGATGATGAGACTTCTTGAACAAGAGAAACTCAATGGTGAACTCCTCTAGGGAACAAATCTTCACTTGGGAAGGAGAGAACTTGTTGGATAAAAACTCCTTTAAGCTTAATTTCTAATAGCGATGATACAACATCTTCCATCACTAAGGAATAGGAGAATTCTTAAGAGAACTCTCACCGGTGCGAGCTATACTAGGGAAGCCAACCTCGAAAGGCCTTCAACCAAACACCACTTTACTAGGGAGCAACTTCCTAAAAATAGAATATTAGGAAGAAAGTCCAAATGCAGATTCCACTGGGGAAAATTAAACCCATGCATACTTCGTCGGGGAAGAGTAATCTGTTGGCTGCAACCGCGAGAGTTTCTTCTCTTGTACCAGGACGAAACCTTTCACAAGTGAGCGAAAGTTCTTTAAATTCACACCTTGTGCCCCAGGTGTGGGATTTATGAAGGAATCTGCCTCACGAGGATCTTTTTAACATGATGACTAGGAGTGACTTGCCCTAATATCTTCAAGTTCTGAACTTTTTCTCCCTGATTAATAGATTCTTAGAGAGATTTGGCTAATCTCTACCCAATTTCCCCTGATTGACTAAACTTTGAATGATCAAACCCCGACTTGATTGCCCCGGATCGGCTAACTTTGATAGATCACATCTCGACTTGGTTTCCCCAGATTGGGTGCACTCGACATATCTTTTGCTTATCATATACTTCAGACTCATCCTTGATAAGGTGATCAAACTGCGAAAGCAACTTTCTTATACTTCAATGGAGTCTTTAGGCAACATGCCCCTGACTATGACGATTCTCTTGAAATGGTGTGCTTTTACTTCACGATGTTCAAGTCCTTTTACTTTGACGTGATCATGCCCTTCATTTATTCACATCATGGAAACTTTCCTTGTTGTCAAGCAACTGTTTGCAAATAGAAACATGTTTGTTATAAGAATGACAATTCTAATTCAAAGCTTATGTTAGTCTTGAAGATAAAAAGCTTTTGTTGAAATGATGTTATGACTCTAGCTAGAGTGTAAAATTTGAAAATCTTTTTACATGAAAGATAAACGCAAGCATATGATACCAACACAAGTATTTAAGCACACCGCTTAGGAGTCAGTTAAGCGATATCTCTTCCTTCTAAATAAACCATGTTTCTATTAGGAATTTTAAGGGTTGTAACATGGCCTGGTTCATGGTTTTTTATAAAAAAGGATTTAAGGCTCAAAGTATAACCTAACCCACCTATTCTTTGTGATGTTCTCCATGCCTATGTTCAATTAACTTGACACGAGCATTCATCTCTCAATAGGAATTCGAGATGGTTAAGGAATCAACAAAGTTTTTGGACACTGAGGCTAATCACCTTTTGTTCTTTGGTGTCTGATCACACGACTTTTCTCTTTGTTGAGGATTTGTATTTCGTAATCCTCTTCTTTTTGTTTCTCAAGATTTTTCTTTTCATTGTTTTCCCTAACTTTTGTCTGGAAAAATTATTTTGAATTTTTGATTTTGCAGTCCAGCGGGATGCCTTAATTTTTGCCTAAGTCACTTGCTTTCAAGCTTTTTTTTTCTTTCGACTTAGCGGGCTTTCTTTCTTTTCTTTTTTCAATCATTTATTTCTTTTCTTTGAACAAGTCGTGTGATCTTGAGTCTTTTGACTTGTTGAAAAGTGGTGACTACCTTGCTCTTTGGGTAGATGAGGGATAACCATTGTGGTTTCATCATCTTTTGACCTCCTGATGGGTGAAGGATAACCATTCTAGTTGATTCTTAGATGCATACTTCTGATGTGTTAGATTTGAACGCTCGAATAGATTAACTGAACTCTACCCTGCCCCTAGATTAAGAATGAGGGTTTTTTCATACGAAAAGAAACTCCTACTTTAAGGCTCAAAGAGGTTAACGAGGGTTTCACTCCCTTATATCTCTGGTGTTTAGGAATTGTAATAATGTTTGTACATCATCAACATGGCTTGATTTAAAAGCATACAACCAGAGATTTTTTTCCTTTTTTCAATCGTCGTCATCCTCCCTCCAATATCTGCCTAAGGGAAAGACATGTAAAGTTGGTATCATTATGCAAGAAAAACCTTTCATAAGTGCAAACGAATAGATGAGTGAAAACGAATGGATCACTTGAAGAAAAACATACTCATTGTATTAAATTTGACGTTAAAAAACAAACAAATCCATACATGCTACAATGTTTAAACAAACAAGAAAAATTACAGATGAAAATGCAATAAAGTACACATGATTTCCTTTGTTGAGGAGGCCTGACTCTGTTTGAACTTATTGATCATGACGACTTTCAGCAGTCTTGATGTTCATTTGGGAAAGAGATTCCCCTTCTGATCTGTTGTGAACACAATGCTCTTTGAATTGATCCAATCTCGGACCTTGTCTCTGGATGACATATAGTCTTCAGTTGGGTGTCCAGGTTCCCTATAGTGATACTCACAGAGGATTTTCTCAAAAGACGGGATGAATGCTTTACCAAGAAAATTTGCCTAGACTAAATCACCAAGCATCTTCTACTTCACATAAGAAACATGATGGAATGTAGAACTTTCCCTTCAAGGTATCTTCTACTACACAGAAGAGAGACTTAACAACTGAATTTCGAGGCATATTCTACTTCACAAAAGATGATCCGCCTTCAATTACACAGAAGAAACATTCAACTGGGGAGAAAAAGTCTGAAATGGTTTGTCAAATAGGAATCGGGTTTAGAAAAGATGTCAGATAGGTGTTGGACTTTATACTTAGAACCCCTTGCATTCCTTGATATCATGACCAGGTGCCTCAGAATGGAAGACACATCTAGTATTAGCATCAAAATTAGGGGTGAGATTTATGGAGGAGAGGACCCAAATTACCGAACTTAATTAGTTGAAACTCCAACAAACAAGGAAGTAACTAGAAATAGGGCATTGGAATTGGGTCAACCTGACGCTCAAGCTTCTTTTGTCTTTGTTGATAGGCCTTTCCCCATGGATTCACTTGGTGAACAAACACTGGAAGCTTACAAGGATACCCAGGATCACCAAGTGGTGGAAGAGATCCACAAAATACCTCATGATTTGAAAGAGATCCCACAGAACAGGGGGAACGACAACTTATGTTGCAGTAGCAAGTATAGTATTACATTATCTTCTTAGTGCTATTTTCAGAATTTCCATGACCAAACTCAACCGAGTCTTCAACTAGTCATTTTTCTGTTTCAAGAGTTCCCGATCACAGGCCATGGCTAGCATATCTCCCATAATCAGTCCCATCTGAACCTTTATCTCGGCCAATTCCCACGAAGTTGTTCCATAGCTAATCTCTGATCACGATGCGGTAATAAGTCCAGATTTACAATTCTAACAGAGAATATCAAGACCAGAATAAGAAGATAACCCAACCATGAGTACCTGTTATGGATGCATGAAGATGCATGAGTGAATGCAAATGCCATGTCCAATCACTTCCAATGAGTCTACGCGCCTTGTTTAGGATTTAAGCAAGTAAGAGATGGGAAATATCAACAAAAGGCTCAAAGATACGATTCCTTGGAAATGGAGGAACATGTATGTTAAGATGTTGTTAGCAATGTCATGTATGCAAAGTATGTGGGATCAAGGTTTCCATCACAATGGATAACTGATGTACTATATTTGAACAATCTAAATATCACAGGATCAAAGGTATGAAACATACATCAAAAGAACCAAATAGTCACCAACAATACCTGTAAGATCATTCCCTCCCCACTCACAAGTGAATTATAGGTCAGGGTAAGGACAAAAGGTAACTCAGAGTCATGAGTTTGCGTGAGAGTACTACCATCGCAACAACATACGTGTATAATGATAATACCCCATTTGAACCTCGTCTGAGCGTGGCACACATGACCACACTAGTAGAACATGCGTCTAGTAGTTGTCATGACTCCACTCTAATCCTTTGTGTTCCTATATGTTTCTCTTTGGCCTGGGTACTAAGCCTTTTACCTCAAGATATCATCCCACCCACCAAAGAAACAATAGCTCAACAACAATAACCAACATATGGAAAGCGATAAAATGCAATGCATCAAAACATATATACAGATGATCATATATACAAATGAACAAGATATAAAGCTAAAAAAAGATAAACACCCAAAGACACGATAAATAAGAGTTAGGACTGAGTCACTTAGGTAATTGTTCCTCAGTGAAGTCGCCAGTTGAGGCAACTAGGAAAATAAATAATGAAGTCGCCATCAAATGTTATTTATCCCAAAAAAAGGGGAAGGAAAACATCGAGTAAACCTCAAAGAAAACAAGGTCTTGCGACCAATAAAAGGGTACGAGAGTCGATTACGTAAGGGGAAGGTATTATCGCCCTTCACGTTCGTGGTACTCCATAGGATCCACTCTTGTTGTCCTAATCAAAAGGGTGTGTATATATCTAAACTTACAAGCTAAAATAATGCATGAATGTAAAAGAAAAATACAGGGAAAACAAAGGTTTTAAATAGTTGTGCTGACTTAGGCCCTACAACCCAATGCCTATGTATCCTTTTTAAGGAATCAGAGTGTTGTAGTTCAGCTCAAAAGTTTTGGTTTGTTTTGTTTTTTTATGAACGATGCTAATTTCGCATCCTGCTTCTGCTCGACCTTTGAAGACTCGCGCTATTGTCATAGAAAGGAATTAACACATTCTTACCTGAAAAGGTTTTCAAAGAAAAGGCCCGGAGGCAGCCTGGAGGCAAAAGATTTTGAATTTGTTGAGTGTTTTTGTTTGGAGAATACCTCATATGGTCCTCCAAGGCTGGAGGTATCTGAGTACTTCACATTTATTTATGAAAGTATTTGACATACGTGCAATACTAAATTTTATGACATAAGAGACTTTTAGATAATCGAGTCAGACGCCTCGTATCCAAACTACTATGCATGTGCTTAAGACTCATGATGTATATGCGCACTTCGTATTTATTAGTATTTTTTGAATTTGATAAGAAAAGGACTTTAAGTTTTAAGGGTGCAAAAGGGGAATGAAAAAAGTCTAAGGGAGATTAAAGATCCTAAAGTTATCATGCAATGGTGGTCCTAAAGTTAGGATTAATAAAGGGAAATTGACCTAATCTTAACATGCATGGTTTAAAAGCACAAATTCTACCTTGATTCAAAGATGAACCAAGTGAACCTAAGGTAATATACAAAGACAGAACAAGAATATAAACAACAAAAAGAAATGGTTTACAAGCCTACTGAACACCTAAGTGTATCACCTAACAAGAAATCAATGGTCAAATAAATTTAAGCCTTAATGCATACTTCAAGTCATCAATCAAGTAGTATGAATATGTTCCACATAAAACACTAATGTTCTCCCAAAGATGGGGAAAGAATCACAAAGGAATCTTACTAACATGGTGATCCTAATGTTTACAAGACTATTCCTAAGGGAATGTGCAAGAAAGAACGAAGTCGTGAACTCAATTCTAATTCAGTGACTCTTCGCTCAAAAATAAACAAAAGGCAATAAACCTAAGGGGACCATGCAAATAAGAACAAAGTCATGAAATCAATTCTAATTGAGTGACTCATCGCCCAATAATAAACAAAATGGAAAATATAAGCATCAAAAGAAATGGCTTAAAATCTAACCAATGCGTACATCACATGACTTTAGATGAAACTATGCTATATGCTTATAACAATCAATAAAACTAGCATGATGCATAAAAGAGATAAAATATATTCGAGCGATACCTAACGGAGAAGGTTCATTTCCTCTTCAAAGCCGTGCAAGAAATGAGAAAACTCTACTAAAATCCTCCTTGAATTTCCTTGATGAATATTACTCTTGATCATAGATCATTAAAGCCATTTTGCTTCCATTTCTACTAACATTATGGATCATTGAAGCCATTTGCTTCTATCTATGCTTTTAGCAAGGAAGTGTTGAAAAGTTCTATCATATCTGATTACTTCATCAGTAACAGATGTAGTAGAGATTATCTCTTCTTCCAACCTAGAAACTTTACTTTTGAGAGCTAGATTTCACATTTCAAAAACAAATAATTTTCATTTAAATTAGAAAAAAATTTCTCACCCTTAGTAGAGCTTTTAGAAGTAACTACAAACTTCTTTTTAAGAGTTTTGTATTTACTTAGAAGAGATACTTTCTTATTATTTCAGAAAAACAAGATTCAAGTTGAAAACAAGAAAGATAAGAAATTACCTCAGCTTCATCTTCGGAGTTTGACTCATCATCTCCTGTCAGCTCATATTTTGACGTTTCTTCATCTATGCTGGTTCTGGCCATAAGTGCCACATTTTCATGCTCTTCATCTGAATCTTCTTCTTCTGATTCAGAACCATCCTATGTTGCCATGAGACCCTTATTAGCTTTGTAAGCCTTCTTGGCCTTCTTGTCTTTCTTGAGCTTTGGGCAATCATTTTTGTAATGTCCAGGTTCGTTGCATTCAAAGTAAGTAACTTCTTTTATAGAAGCATTCTTTTGATCGGAAGTGGATTCACCTCTTCCATATGTCCTTCGTTGACCTATGAACTTGATTTATCTGTGCTTCCAGATTTGACTGATTATTCTGGATATCAAAGAGATTTCATCATCATCTGAATCTTCTTCAGATTCTTCTTATTCTTCCTTAGCTTGATAAGCCTTGGTCTTCTAAGTAGTATACTTTAGTGATGAATGGAAAAACATATGAAATGGTAGTTTGAATTAGGGTTTTTATAATTAATGCAATAAACACGTTGGTTATCCTGGTTTGTTTAAACTCAAATTACTCCAGTCCACCCTCCTAGGTGATTTCGCTTCTCTCAAATGAGGTCTTAATCCGCTAATCAAACTTTCTTACACAGATATAGTGACAACTGTCAAAGTCTTCTTGAGTTTAAACCACAACCCGGTTTTCTCAAGGTGTTACACAATAATATAATTGAAAGTGCGTACAAAGGTGTTTTCTAGATAAAACAATATCACTACAGTGATGTATTACACAATTTAAAAGCACAAGATGGAAAGGTAATGAAATTTCTCTTTTTCAGTGCACAACAAAATCGTGTGTGATTTCTTCTTCACGTCTTCTTTATATAGGAAATGCATGAGAGACATGAGAAAATTCTTTTGGAAGGCTGATAAATAGTATTTAATGTTCTTTCGAAACATAGAGATTCTTGTCTTGATTCAGCAATTACTTTTGATTTGCAATGAATAAAATGTAACACTTTAGAACATGCTTACTAAAGATTACATCAGAATATGAATGTTACCGTTGAGACTCCTTTAGTTCTTTCCATAACTTTACGTATCAGAATATCATAGTTCTTGTTCGCAGCATTTGGTGCATTCAGAAGTTGTAACATCAGAACTTATTTATTTAAGCGTGTTACACAAATTTGCTTCTAAGTAAGATGTGTCATAACAGAGCTTTAACAATGATCTTTCTCATCTTCTATGCTTCTTACATCAGAACTTCCCTGCATAATAAAATACTTTATTAGAGAGCATAATTGTTCTTTGTGAGTTTGTTACATCAAAACTCTTACAAGGATGTAGAACCAAACTATGTTCTAACAATCTCCCCCTTTTTGATAATGACAAATACTTGTATATTTTGATAGAGTACTTAAGAACATAAATAATTAAAGTCTCCCCCTTAGTTGGATACTCAGATAAAGAAGAAATTACTTCCCTGAAGATGTTCTAATCAGAGTTTTGAGAAGAATATTTTTGTATGCGTCCACAACTGTCCCCAATTGAGTTTACTTTCAGAGGTTTCTTTTCAATAGATTTTTCCTGTTTGCTTTCAGAGGATAAAAAATAGAAGTTATAATATCAAAATGTTTGAGAATGAGTCTCGATAATGTTATATTCAAGATATCTTACGTTCTCCCCGTTTTTTGTCAAGAATAAAAAAGAAATAAAAACACGTAAAAAATAAAATGCATTTTGTATTAAAAAAGGATCCAGGTAAACATAAGTGGGTGAATAACCACAAGATTAAAATAAGAAACAATATAAAGAATTTTTTTTCAGAACTAAGGTTGAGGAGGTGGAATTCGTGTGAATAGGGCTTCCAATAAACTCTTGATTTAATTGTTCGATTCCTCTTATTTCCCAAGCATCCCCTTAATTTCCTTGCTAGTTTCATCCTGCTTGTCTAACCTTTTCTTAAACACAACTGTTGTACCCCAAAATTTTCCCTCTCTTTTCTCAAGTCATTCCTCACTAAGATTTCCAAAAGCTTAAGTTTGCACAAGTACAATTGGACTTTTTAATGCCCCATAATAATTTCCTTTGGGCTTTCAAGCATCAGGCAAAGAGAAAACTATTAAAAGGGAAAAGTAGATAAAAAAGGTGTGAAGATGAAAATAACTATGTCGAATTCTAAATCTGGTTCAGGATGTTCGAACCACATGACTGATCGAAAGGGTTGGTTGGAAGATTTTTGACAAATCGAAGAAGAGAAAGCTTGCTTCGATCCCCAAGCTTCAACTGGGCAATGGCTTCCTTCGAAGCAACCTGCTTCGATCCACCTCTAAACCCTTAGACACACATAGTTTCAACACTGTGGATTATACATCTATTTTCATGCTTGCTTTGATCCCCAAACTTTGACTGGGCAATGGCTTCCTTCGAAGTAACCTGTTTCGATCCACCTCTAAACCCTTCAACAAACATAGTTTTGACACTATGGGTTACAAGTCTATTTTCATGCTTGCTTCGATCCACAAGCACCGACTGGGCAATGGCTTCTTCAAGCAACTTGCTTCGATCCACAAGGATAGTTGGTTATGGCATTTGAAGTTTGGACATTTGAACTTTCGACCACTTAATCAGCTGATTAATCAAGATATGGTTACTGGTATTCCAAGTCTTGAGATGCCTGAAAAAACTTTGTGAAGTTTGTCTGGTAAGAAAGCAATCCAGAAATTCTTTCATTTTTACTATGCCAATGAGATCATCTTGCATACTCAAAGTGGTACATTCAGATGAATGTGGTACATTCGAAGGACATACAATTGGAGGAAACAAATGTTATTTTGTCTGTTGTTAAGTTTAGTCGAAGGTTCAGATGAATGTGGTCCATTTGAAGGACATACAATTGGTGGAAACAAATATTTGTTTTGTCTGTTGATGAGTTTGGTCGAAGGTTATGTGGTCCATTAGAAGGACATACAATTGGTGGAAACAAATATTGTTTTGTCTGTTGTTGAGTTTGGTCGAAGGTTCAGATAAATGTGGTCCATTCGAAGGACATACAATTGGTGGAAACAATATTATTTTGTCTGTTGATGAGTTTGGTCGAAGGTTTGTGGATCTATGTGATCAAAACGAAAGGGTGAAGTATTTAAGATGCTTGCTGAACAAAGTCCTATATTCTTCCAAGCCCAAGCTTGTTATACTATCCACATAACAACCTAAAACCATGTTGTGATACGGTGGGAGAACTGACTTGGGTGTTTTGTGTTTTATCGCAAATGTTGCGGTTAGCAAGAGTCGCCACCGACTTTTCTTTTATCCAAAAGGAAAGGCTGAAAAGAACAGGAAAGACCTTTGAGATTGTTTCTTGAGTTTGGGGGGTAGATTATGAAAAGCGAAGGTGTTAGCACCCTTTTCATCCATAGTTATCTATGGGCTCTTAGTTGCTTGCTAGATCACTTGCTTTTGTTTGAAAAATATGCTTTGTGTGGTTTTTGAGAGTATTTTGAAAAGGCTCTTTCGTTTAGGTAAACTTTGTAATAGTTCTCGTTTGTAAGAACGTATACAAAGTGTTGAGCTTTTGAAAATATTTTATGTTTGGAAAAGATTTTGAAAGTATTTTGAAAATGTTGGTGTTTGTTTTTAAAAATAAGGAAGAGTGTTTGGTTTGAAATTGAGCAAGCAACTAGGAACAATCTACCTACTCAAAATCCCTAACTCATTTCTTCCTTTCCTTTGATATTGCTATCTTACCATTAATTTAGTAAGAAGCCTTATCTTTTGATGTAAAGGGACGGCCGTGGGTCATCGTATAGCCATGATAGCAATGCTTTAATATATCTTAACTATTCTCTTTGAGGGACTAAGATCATTTTGAAAGGCAACATTTGATAGCGTCATCGAGGGACAATGATCTTGTATTTTCTATTGTTTTTGCTAAGATACCCCACACGCATAACATGACCATTTTTGTAAGGCAACAAAGTGGAATTACCCTAAGGGTGTAAGTGTGTAAGTGTGTTGATTTACATGCTTGTTTATCTTGAATTAGGGTTTGCTAACTTGTTGATTTTATATTTCCATACAAATTCTAATTTACTAGCATTTATATAAAGCGGTAAATTGCGGAAAATAAAAATACTAAGCTATTACATCATTAGGGGAGGGGTATACAAATTTAAAATGGAGATTTTGCAAGAAAATTAAACATAATTAACTATTACAACCATATTGAATAAATGTACACGAATTAAATAAATAATAATATACAAATGCAAATGGAAAAGAAACATGATTTTTGTTTAGTTTTTTATGAAAGGGGTTTTAAACTAATTAGGAACATGATTAATGAAAATTAAATAAAATTAACTTAAACTAATTAAGAAAATAAAATTAACTTAAAAATGTTTTTAGAGTTTTTTATGAAATGGTTTTAAATTAAAGAAAATAATATGGAAATTAATTAATTAAAATAAACCTAAGTTCTAAATTAATTTTAGTTTACAAGAGAATACAATAATAATTAAACCTAATTATCTAAATATTAATTATAAAAAAACAAAATTAAATTTATTAAGAAAATATTTTTTAGTTTTTTGTATTATGAAGAAAAATAAAATATCTAAGTGTAAATAAATAAAAAATTTATATTTTTTTAATAATAAAAATAATGATGATAAAAATAATAATAGTAGTAAAAAAAAATATGAAAATGAAAATAAAATAAAGAAAAATAAAATGAAATAATAAAATAAAGGGTCAGGGGTGTGAAAGTAAACAAGGGTTAGAGGTCAGAAAAAATAAAAAGCCCAGGGGTGGGGGGGGGGGGGGGAGCCCAGGCGCTTGTTTTCAAACAAAAAATGGAAAAAAAACATGAAAAAAAAACTAAAAGGGTACCACTGGGCCTCGAATCCAGGTCCCAAAGGTGACAGGCGCGCGCTTTAACCACTGGGGTGGAGATACATCTGTTAACTTAAACAAAACAATAAATATGTAACATAAGTTTTGTCCTGGATGTAACTTCATCTTCAACCTCTAGCCAAAGAACCTGTAACTCATTCATTTCTCATCCGTTCACAAAACTTCCAACATCGAACTTGTTAGAAATTTCCACACGATTCTGAATATGTAAATAATTTACGCTAACTCTCAAAGATGAGCATGAATTTATAACAGTACCAAATTCTGACCTAAATATTTTCAGAGGTTCAAACTCAAAATTCTCCCTACTCGAACAACATAAATGAAATCTATGGACATGTGTAGTTTCAGGGCAATGATGTCTACATTTTATCTTCACAAATGCAAGCCTAATAATGCCTAAATATGAAGATATAAGTTCAAGAAAAATACCTCAAAACTGGAAATCGTGAAATGAGTTTGAGCTTGATTCAAGGTGCTGCAATGATCAGGTTAGCTTCCTTGAGTCTCTGCTCTGGAGAAGTCCAACTGCAATGCTCTGTTTTTGGCTATGTAGGATGATGGAAATGGAGTTACACTCTTGTAACATGGACAAGGATGGTTTATATTTGGTTCAAGGAAGCTTTAGGAACTAAAAGGCCAAAGAACACACAAGGGAAATGAAAGCTTGAAGTTCAAAGTCAGAAACTGTGCAACAATGGAGTTTTTGGGCAATTTCTGATTTGAGGGAGTTTGGGAGTTCTTCAAGGTGTTCAAGCTCGTGTCCTAGGTTGCATAATAGTGTTTTAATATATAGGAAAAGGTTTGGAGACTTGATATGTTCAGAAGTACAAGATCACATGTTTTGGCTTCTTGGCTTGTTTTTGAAGTAAGGTTGACAAACATGGTTTCAATGCATAGTACAAGCATGTTATGAGTAGTTAGAGGCTCTAGACAATTTTCTTATGGATTTTATATTGTGTGTGATCATAAGGAACAAGTGAAAAGCTCAAGACAAGTTGACTGTGTGATTAAATCCTCTTTACTAGAATGGCAATGTTACTTTGTGCCATTAATGGAAATGCAACTTGGATAATGGCTTAAATGCATGGATCAAAGATCTAACAGCTCTGTAAACATTTAATTATGGAGTGACAAACAATTTTGAGGCCTTCAAAGCAAATATTATGCAGCCTAGCATGGATTTGGTTCATGTATTCTTCACAAAATGGCTTGTAATTCAAGTTTAAAAACCCTAACTTCTTTCCTTTGATTCTCCTTGCTCAAACATGATCTCAATGAGTTATTGGATATTTTGGAAAGCTTGTAACATCCTATAAAAACTATATGTTAGACATTTTTAAAACTTCCTCTTGTAACTATGTGAAAAATTACTATGAAGTTAGGTCAAAATCCTGCCTAAACTAGGGCAAAATTTCACGAAGTTTCCAAGTTTCATGAACATGTATTCACAAAATCATAACTTGAAATCCATGCATTTATAGGAGAATTTTTATTCTGCAATGTTTTAGGTCTCATTGAGATATACAACTTTAATGTTGGAAGTTTCCTTTTAATCATCTTGCATCATGGTGAACAATTGGCTCAAAATTATGAAAAAATATGAAATTCTCAACACTTCGAAAAATTTCTAAGTTTTAGAAATTTTGACTTTTCAAAATGAAATCTTGACTTTTTGATTTTTTGATGAACAAGTTTAATATTTTGACATGTTTTGATGAATTGTGATCTTGGACACTTGATTTTGACCAAAAAGTTAAAGTTTGACTTTTCAGTGTACAGTTCACTTTTGATCAGTTGACTGAAAATTCATTTGTCAATCAATTGATCTTGAGCAATGTTTTAAGCCATGCCATTAGGTCAAAATGAAGAAATTGAATCCTTGAGATCATAACTTAAACCAATCAAACATTTGCTTAGTCAAAAATCAGAAAATGCACCTTCTTAGTCAAAACCCTAATTTTGACCATTTTGCCCTTTTGATTATCTGATCCAATTTCTTGAGGAATTGTGATCCAAACTTGATGAAATAAGATATATGAGTTCATAATGTTGATATGGATCAAAAATTCTGAAATTTCACTTTAAATGACCACAATTGACTTTTTCCCCAATATAGTTGATTTTAGGTCAACTGATCAATTGACTGAGCAAAAATGTGATCCAAGACTTGAAACTTGACATGAGCAATATTAAGAGTCCAAAATGTTCCATGAAAGTCATATGGGGCATTAAAATTCCATTTGTCCTTGTGCAATCTCAAACCCTAATTTTTAGTCATCAGCGCTTGAGGAGGTGTCTTGAGCTGATCAACCCTAGTGTAGTCTTGAACCAAAGGAGATCTTGTGAGAGATTACTTGATAAATGAGAGGGAAAATTTTGGGGTACAACAACTGCCCATGTTCAATCTTCTTAAACCTGAAGAGTTAGATTGGAGGATCTGCCATTCGTGACTTGAAGGTGGAAGATGATTGAACACTAGAGTGCCTAGAAATTTGCACTCGAAGATGGATTGTGAATGGGCTTATAGATGCCATTTGGAGGAATGTTGGTAAACACTGGAAGAAGTATCAACATAAATCTTTGGTCGATTCATACTAACACTAGATGTTTTACTTGTGGGAAAAAAGTTAGTAAAATGCAGATGTATGCATGATGTTCACAAAATGAATGAGATCATGCTAAATGCATTTTGTATGTATATGTCATGATGTATGAATGTGAGATGCATGTTTTTTGTCCGGGAAAATAAATCCCTGACTACTGCTGAGGAAATTCTGGAGAGTTGAATCCTTGATTGCTGTTTAGGGATGAAGAATATACATATCGTCAAGCTTTGCTGAAAGGATGCTTCCGCTGGGGAATATCTCTTGAATGTCAGTTGTTATCTGGTCGGATTCAGGCTTCACAATTGCTGAGGATGAGGAGGTCAACTGCTATCTGGTCAGATCCAGGCTTCACGGTAACTTACTGGGGAAGAAATAAATTAACTGTTATCTGGTCGGATTCCAGGCTTCACAAAAGATTTCTTGAAATTGAATTGTTATTTGGTCGGATCCAGGATTCATAACAACTTTCTGGGGATAAGGAATTTTAACTGTTATCTGGTCGGATTCCAGGCTCTGCAGTAACTTCTTGAAGTTGAACTGATATGGTCGAGTCCAAGCTTCACAGTAACTGGCAATGGTAAACTAGTATCTGGTCGAGTCCAAGCTTCATAGTTTTTGGAAAAGTTATACTATTATCTGGTCGGGCCCAGGCTTCATAGTGACCTTCTTGGGGATTTGGTTATTATCTGGTCGGATTCCAGATTTCACAATAAACTTATGAGGGGAATTGTTATATGGTCATATCCAGGCTTCACAATAACTTACTTGAAATTGAGAAGAAAAAAACTGATATCTAGTCGAGTCCAGGCTTCACAGTAACTTGTTGGGGTAGAGGCAAACTCTACTTGGGAAAAGAAGTTAAACCTTGGTCTGGCTGAGTCCAGGTTCTTCTATATTTTTGAAGAGTTGAACTTTTATCTGGTCGGGTCCAGGTTTCATAGTGTTTTGAGAAGTTGACTGTTATCTGGTCGAGTCCAGGCTTTATAGTAGCTTGAAAATTGTACTAATATCTGGTCGCGTCCAGGCTTCATAGTATATTTTGGAGATAGTAAAGGTTTTGTTGACGAGTATACTGAGGATTAGGGGTTATGGCCATATTATTTGTAATAGTCTGAAAGACAAAATCAAGTTGGAGAAGATAGGCTCAGCTGGGGAAGATAGGCTCTATTTGGGGATAACAGCCTCAGTTGGGGAAGATATACTCAGCTGGGGAAGACAGACTCAGCTGGGGAGGATAGACTAAGCTGGGGAATTTTATGGTTGCTTGATTGGTGTATGTTGGGGAAATTTGAACTCGGCTGGGGAGTTATGCTATCTCATTGTTTATTGGGGAAATAAACCTTGTTGATAAACTGCTGAAGAGGTGAGTTCTTTTTCTTGTAGGATCAACTTATCTGAGGAGAGAGAGCTATCAAGAGATTGGGACTTTTGGCTGGAGATTATCCTATGCAAAGACACTTTGTGAGTAACTTTGTGGGTATATTCCATATACATTAAAGAGGTGCTTTTTAATGCTTAGGTCATACATGCCAAACAGTTTTAATTATGTTCATATGCATATGTTCGTTCAATTTTAGTCATTGGACAAATTTGCATTCAAAACAAGGACAAACAGTTTGCACTTCAATGTATTTTTGTATTGATATTTTGCCCATGAATAGCCATTTTTTGTACAAAGAGACGGAAATCCTAGTAAGAGGAAATCGTCTAAAGGAAAACAAAGATTGAAAACAAAACAAATAGCCATGTGAAATGATCTCATTGCATTCAAACTCTACTATTGCCCCAATGTCTTCGAATTCCCCTTGCCGTTGACAGAAGTTAGTTGGATTGATCTTGGACCGTTTGAACTCGGACCTTGGTGATAAAGTTGACTGTGGTGATTTCACGAGACAAATAGTCACCAACAGTTCCTGTAAGATCATTCCCTCCCCACTCACAAGTGAAGTATAGGTCAGGGTAAGGTCAAAAGGTAACTCAGAGTCGTAAGTTCGCGTGAAAGTACTACCATGCAAATAAGAACAAAGTCATGAGAATATGAGGCTCTTGTAGATATTATTTGATTTTGTCGAAGGCAGCTTGGCATTCATCATTCCATCTGACTACCTGGTCTTTCTTCAAGAGTTTGAAGATTGGCTCACAAGTAGCAGTAAGGTGAGATATGAACCGGGAAATGTAATTGAGACGACCCAAGAATCCTCTAACTTCCTTTTCAGAATGAGGGATTGGCATTTCTTGGATGGCCTTTACCTTGGCAGGATCAACTTCAATGCCTTTATTGCTGACAACAAAACCTAGAATCTTCCCAGATCGTACTCCAAAGGTGCACTTGTTAGGGTTTAACCTTAGCTTGTACTTTTTCAGCCTTTCGAATAGTTTTTACAGGTGATCGAGATGTTCCTCTTCAGTTTGTGATCTGGCAATCATATCATCCACATATACCTCAATTTCATAATGAATCATGTCATGAAACAAAGCTACCATAGCCTTTTGATACGTTGCCCCTGCATTCTTCAATCCAAACGACATGATCTTGTAGCAAAAGGTGCCCCATTCCATGATGAAAGTTGTCTTCTCCATGTCTTCGGGAGCCACCCTTATTTGATTATAGCCGGAGAAACCGTACATGAAAGATAAGACTTTATTCTGAGCAGTATTATCGACCAAGACGTTAATGTGTGGTAGAGGGAAGTCATCCTTGGGATTTTCCCTATTCAGATCCCTATAGTCTACGCATATGCGAACCTTTCCGTCTTTCTTCGGCACTGGCACCACATTGGCAACCCATTGGGGATAGGATTTCACAACTAGGAACCCTGCATCAAATTGTTTCACTACTTCGGCTTTAATCTTTCCAGACATGTCAGGCCTCATGCGAAGAACCTTTTGTTTGATAGGAGGACAGTCTTCTTTTTTCGGCAGACAATGAACTACGATGTCGTTATCCAACCCAGGCATATATTCATAAGACCAAGCAAATACTTCCACATAATCATGCAACATCTGAACCAACCTACTCTTAACACTGCTTTCCAAGTTAACGCTGATCCTGATTTCCTTCTTGTCTGCCTCATTACCCAGATTAATGACTTCAACTGACTCTTTGTGCAGTTGAATAGCTTTTTCCTCTTGTAATTGAAGTCTGGCTAGTTCTCCCGGTATTTCACAATCTTCCCCGCATTCGTCTTTGGCTTGGTTAATTGGACATTCAAAGTCATAGTCGACAACAATAGAGTCATTAACAATAAGATCCAGAGTGGATGAGAACCTGCAAGAGTGTGTGTGTGTGTGCATGTAAGATACATGGCTATTTTGAAAATGTATTTGAAAGAAAAGAAAGACAATGAACACAAAGATTTGAATGCAAAAGAGTCCAATTATTTGTATTGAATGATCATATGATTAGATGAACATAAATAAAACCCTTGACAAATAGACCAAATTTCCCCGGGCCAGGAACATGGCTTAAAAGTAATTGTTAAATATTACAGACAAAATGTTCTTGAATTGAAAGAAAAGCAATAACAAGTAGATTACTCCTCAAGGAAGGAGATGGGCACGAAGTCCTTTGCATGCCAATTCTTCAACTCTGTTGTAGTTGGATACACCTAATCTTTAAATGCAGCTTCTTCATCTGAATCACCCACAACATTAACTTCATGGCTTCCAATATGGAGAGGTGGCTTTCCTGCACGAGCACGCCTCACTTCCTTCTGAGCTTTGACGGTGAAACCTAAACCAAATTGTCCATTTTGAATGGGATATCGAGGAGTTTCCCCCAAGTATCACAGTTTCCTTCTTCAATTGCAGCATGAGCATCTTTGACTGAAACCATCTTTGGCACGACTTTAACAACTTTTGACTCATCATAGGAACATTTGGTAGCAGGAACCATCGGTGGCACAACTTCAAAGGCTTGACACGGGGTCTCAATGAATTCTCCATCCATCTCTATGTATTTGAATGAGTTGAGGTGGCTCACCATAAACTCTTCCTCACCACAGACGATGACAATTCTTCCCTTGACAAGATATTTAAGCTTTTGATGGAGACTTGAGGTTACTGCACCAGCTTTATGGATCCATGGGCGACCCAGCAGACAAGAATAGGTAGGACGGATATCCATGATGTAGAAGGTGGAATTGAAGATTTGGGAACCCACCTTTATTGGAAGATCTACTTCTCCATGAACAACCCTTTTTGATCCATCGAAGGCCCTTACGAGGATATCACTGGGTTTCAAGACTAAACCTTCATAGTCAAGACAGTCTAATGCCTCCTTGGGTAGTACGTTTAGAGAAGAACCAGTGTCGACCAGCACATGTACTAAGGTAATCCCTTTGCACTCGACAGAAACATGTAGAGCTTTATTGTGGTTCTTCCCAAGCAGTGTTAGGTCAGCATCTGAAAATCCTAAGCCATTATCAGCCGTCAGGCTTGCCACACAATTCTCAAATTGGTCTGTTGTGGTCTCATGGGGAACATGAGCCTTTTTCAGAAATTTGATTAATGTTCAAGCATGGGCATCAAAACAAAGCAGCAATGACAACATTGAAATCTTAGAAGGGGTTTGCCCCAACTGTTCCAAAATTTTGAATTCGCTCCTTTTTATGATCTTCAAGGTCTCGTCCATCTCACGAGCCGAGGGTTCTCCATCAGCAACTTCCTTTGCGGGTATTTCTATCACGACCGGCTCAACAACCTTTTCCTTCCTTCTTGTATCGATACTTGGTTTGGCAATAGTAATGCGGATGAGCGCCTTTGTAACAACTGGTGGTGAGAGATAGGGTGAAAATATTCTCCCAGTTCTGGTTACTTTGCTTGAACCAGTTATGTTATCAACATCATCAACTTTTCCTTCTTCGAGATAAGCGTCTTGTTTAATCCCATGATAAAACACCTTAGCACCATAGTTCCATGGAACTGCCTTGTTTGAAGAATAGGGAATTAGTCAGGGACTGGTAATTATTAAGGGAGCAACAGTGGGTTCATTTGAAATCTAAATAGGATCTTTGGAGGTGATCCTAAGAAGCTTGTTTGAGATGGTAATAATGGAGAGATCTTCGTATTTGTTAGTAAAACTTTTAGCTAGTGGGGTCTTCTCAAATAGAATTTCCTGGATATCCATTAGGCGTTGAATTCCTTTCTTTATCCCTTCGTATCCATTAAGTTGTCTTGTACAACACACACAGTCTTTTACACAGCCAGGGAAGATCCCAGCTTTCAACAGATTCTTTTTTATGATATTCAGCGGAGTAGTCAAGTCTTCAACAGAGGCAACACAAATTGTATCTTCAACAGCATTAACACCCTTGTCATGCTTCGGAATAGGTTCGATGATTACATTTGGAGTCGGAGGAGGATTAAACTCAAGAGTCTTGTTATCAATCAAATCCTGGATTTTATTCTTCAAGGCCCAGCACTGGTCAGTCTCATGCCCGGGGCTACTTGAGTGGTAAGCATATTTAGCGTTCGAATTATACTTTGGTGAGGAGGTATCAGGGTTGGAAGAAGGGCCGCGCAATGTCACCAAATTAGCCTTGAGTAAATGTTGTAAGGCTTGAGATAATGACATGCCCAACCTCATAAATTGTCTTCTTGGAGTTTCAAAAAGTTGGTGATTAGCAGATGGTCTTGGAGTAGGAGTTGGATTGGAGATCCGGACAACATTAACAGACAGATGATCATTCTTCTTGGTACGGGCCCTTTCCCCATACACAACATTGATTTCCTTCTTTGCAGCAAAAGGTGTCTTGACAGGATTGGAAGTGGAGGTAGATGCCATAGAGATCTTCCCACTTTTGATGCCGCTTTCAACTTGTTCACCGGTTAAGATTAATTCGGTGAAACCAGAAGAAGAGAAGCCAACTAATATATTAAAGAAAGGACCAGATAAAGTGCCCATGAACATGTCAATGTGCTCCCTATCAGTCAAAGGTGGTTGAACCCTACTGGCCAGGTCTCTCCACTTTTGTGCATATTCTTTAAATCCTTCGTTCTTTCCCATGGTCATATCTTGCAACTGAACCCTCGTTGGCGCCAATTCGGCGTTATACTGATATTGATGGTAGCATGTGGTAGCTAAATCTTCCTAGGTATTGATACGGGAACCATCTAACTGATAAAACCATTCAAGTTGCATTCTGGCCAAGCTCTCTTGGAAAAAGTGAACCCAGAGTTTCTTATCAGCAGTGTGCGGTTGTATCTTGCACACATAAGATTTCAGGTGGAGTTTTGGACAAGAAACCCCATTGTACTTTGCAAATATTGGTATTTTGAATTTGTGGGGAATGACAACCCCGGAGATCAAACGAAAATCATTAAAATCTAAACCGGGGACGACCTAGATTTCAACAGCTTTCAATTTGTCTTCTAACTGCTTGTATTTGACATCGGCGGGTGGATACTACTCGTCGAAATAATCATCATCATACGCTTGATCGTTAACACAGTCAGCCTGGATACTCTTAACTTCACCAATCTGATTTTCGTCTTATTCAGATGAGTCTTCCCCTAATGGGATCTGATGGACTGTCTCCTTAAACCTTCTACCCATGTTGAGTAGATCTTTCTTCTCGGGCTTCTTCTTAACTGCCAGAAATCCCATCATGTCTTGTTTCCCCTTGGCTAGGGCCAGTAGAGTCTCTTGGAATTGAGAGTTTTGTGCCTGAAGATCCTTCACAGTTTTCTCTAGACCCATCTTGCTGAAATAAACAGTAGAAAGTATCTCGCTATCATAGAACTGAGCTTCAAAAGTATCTCGTTCTTCTTTCATATGAATCCAACCCTTTTGCAAGTCTTTGAGAGAAGTAGGCATTTCTGGATGGAGGACAATGTACGGGACATCTTCTTCAACCACATGTTCCATGATAACTGGTAAGATGGAGGGATAAGGCATCACAAGTTTCTGAGCACCAGATCGCACCCACTTAAGGTAAGGCTCGAGAGGAATGGAATTCTTGTGTCCCAGCGTCTTGCTATCGACTTTTCTTACCGTCCTCCAAGCTCGGATAAACCTTTGAAGATTGCTTTGATCTTCGCTCTCGTAGTCGAATACCACTCCTTCGATAAGCATCTCATGTGGACCATCCCTTCGGGGGTAACCAAACTGTCGTAAGGCTAAGCAGGGGTTGTAAGTGATACCTCCTCTAATGCCAAGCAAGGGGACATTAGGGAATTCTCCACAAAGGTCGACGATAGTAACATTCTCCAAGGATCAGGAACACCAATGAACATCTGAATGTATGAGTGTCATCAACCTATGGGACCATCTCAAACCTTGCTCATTATTTAATACAGATCGGGGAAGATGCGAAATAAAACATCTTGACAAGAGAGAAGTGCAACACATGAGGATACCTCTCTTTCTCATAGTGCGAGAGTGAAACGAATGTAAAATGTCTCTCAACAGAGTAAGCACCGGGTTGTGAGACATGAAGATTTTGACAGTGTTTACATCTATGAGTTGGTCAGGGTTTGGAAACAAAACCATAATATAGATGAGAAGGGCCATAATTTCTTCAAAATATTGTAAGTCCAATGAATTCCAACAATCTTGAGCTTTCTCAAACAAGAACTTGGCTAAGAAACCTTTGACACCACTCCTTGTTTCCCAATTAGTTGTGATATCAGATTGTTGCAAGTGTAGTGCTTGAGCAATCTCTTCAGTTTTTGGATCTATTTCGGTACCGTTAAAAGGTAGTTAATTGAGAATGGGGATCCTCAAGAGTTTGGAGAATTCTTCTAAAGTTGGCACAAGTTGATAATCGGGAAAAAGTGAAGCAATGGTGTAGAGAATCAAAGAATTGGAAGAGCACCTTCATCATATCCTCATCAGTGTTGGAGGTAACCAAGTTTATGAGGCGACCATGTCTTTTGGTGAATGAAGAGTTCTCAGGGATCCTTGATGCTAACTCTTTCAGTTGAGGAGGAATTCTTACGCGATTGACTTGGATAGTGTTCCTGCAGATAGAAGCCATGTCCTACAAAACAGAAAAAAGATAAATCCCAATAATCCTTGAAATGGTTAGTGAGAATGAGCATGATGTTATGATGTTTATGATGTTATGTACAATATATATACAAACAAGGCAAACAGGTCCTTAGGTTTAGGCTTGCATGGAGTCTCATAGGTAAGTACCCTCTTGAAGTTTAGTTGGTTCAAAACTGTCCTAGAAATAGTAATCGGGTTCTAAAGGATCCCAATATCACTAGTCTGTCTTCTCGGGCATTGTTTCAGCGTAAACCTCTTTCACGGTGACCGAAATATCCCAAAAAGCCAAACCTCAATGAGTGTAGTATCGAGTATCTACCAACTTCGTATTGCACCAAATTCGGTCATCTCACTACGTCCTAATGGCCAAGTTGGTCAAGTAAAGGTTCTAAAGTCAGTTAGTGTTTCATGACATCACTCAGCGGCCCCGTATTCTCCTTGACTACTCAAGGGATACCGGTACACACAAATATGTCACACTAAAGTAGCTATTGCTTAGACCATGTCGGTATACCCCACAAAGTTTCCACAACGTATTGCTACTTACCTATAAGGTATCCCAAATCCGGGTAGAGGATCTAAACAAGCCCAAAAAAGGAATCAAAATGTAAAGCAAACAATTCAAACAATGAAATCAAATAAAGGTGATCTAGCCCTAAGGTAACCCACTTTTAATTTTTTCCCCAGCAGAGTCGCCAATTCTGTGATACGGTGGGAGAACTGACTTGGATGTTTTGGGTTTTATCATAAATGTTGTGGTTAGCAAGAGTCACCACCGACTTTTCTTTTATCCAAAAGGAAAGGCTGAAAAGAACATGAAAGAGCTTTGAGATTGTTTCTTGATTTCGGGGGGTAGATTATGAAAAGGGAAAGGTGTTAACACCCTTTTCATCCATAGTTATCTATGAGCTCTTAGTTGCTTTCTAGATCACTTTCTTTTGTTTGAAAAATATGCTTTGTGTGGTTTTTGAAAGTATTTTGAAAATAGGCCTTGGTTTAGGAAAACTTTGTACTAGTTCTCGTTCGTAAGAACGTATACAAAGTGTTGAGCTTTTGAAAATATTTCATGTTTGGAAAAGATTTTGAAAGTGTTTTGAAAGTGTTGGTGTTTGTTTTTTAAAAAAGCAAGAGTGTTTGATTTGAAATTGAGCAAGCAACTACGAATAATCTAGCTACTCAAAAGTCTTAGTTCATTTCTTCCTTTCCTTTGATATTGTTATCTTACTATTAATTTGGTAAGAAGCCTTATCTTTGGATGTAAAGGGACGGGCATGGATCATCGTATAACCATGATAGCAATGTTGTAAGATATCTTAGCAATTATATTTGAGGGACTAAGATCATTTTGAAAGGCAACATTTGATAGTGTCATCAATGGACTATGATCTTGTATTTTTGATTGTTTTTGCTAAGATACCCCACATGCATAACATGGCCATTTTTGTAAGGCAACAAAGTGGAATTACCCTAAGGGTGTAAGTGTGCAAGTGTGTTGATTTACATGCTTGTTTATCTTGAATTAGGGTTTGCTAACTTGTTAATTTTATCTTTCCATACAAACCCTAATTTACTAGCATTTATATAAAGCGATAAATTGTGGAAAATAAAAATACTAAGCTATTACATCATTAGGGGAGGGGTATACAAATTTACAAATAGGGATTTTGCAAGAAAATTAAACCTAATTAACTATTACAACCATATTGAATAAATATACAAGAATTAAATAAATAATAATGTACAAATGAAAATGGAAAAGAAACATGATTTTTGTTTGGTTTTTGATGAAAGGGTTTTAAACTAATTAAGAACATGATTAATGAAAATTAAATAAAATTAACTTAAACTAATTAAGAAAAGAAAATTAACTTAAAAATGATTTTATGGTTTTTTATGAAATGGTTTTAAATTAAGGAAAATAATATGGAAATTAATTAATTAAAATAACTCTAAGTTCTAAATTAATTTAAGTTTAAAAGAGAATACTATAATAATTAAACCTAATTATCTAAATATTAATTATAAAAAAAAGAAATTAAATTTATTAAGAAATTTTTTTTTTAGTTTTTTGTATTATGAAGAAAAATAAAATATGTAAGTGTATATAAACAAATTTTTTTATATTTTTATATTTTTTTAATAATAAAAATAATGATGATAAAAATAATAATAGTAGTAAAAAAAATATGAAAATGAAAATAAAATAAAGAAAAAGAAAAAGAAAAAATAAAATAAAGGGCCAGGGGTGTGAAAGTAAACAAGGGTTAGAGGTTAGAAAAAATAAAAAGCCTAAGGGGGGGAGCCCAGGCACTTGTTTTCAAACAAAAAATGGAAAAAATATGAAAAAGAACCAAAAGGGTACCACTGGGGCTCGAACCCAGGTCCTAAAGGTGACGGGCGCGTGCTTTAACCATTTGGGTGGTGATACATCTGTTAACTTAAACAAAATAATAAATATGTAACATAAGTTTTGCCCTGAATGTAACTTCATCTTCAACCTCCAGCCAAAGAACCTGTAACTCATTCATTTCTCATCCATTCACAAAACTTCCAACATCAATCTTGTTATAAATTTCCTCACGATTCTGAATATGTAAATAACTTAAGCTAACTCTCAAAGATGAGCAAGAATTTCTAATAGTACCGAATTCTGACCTAAATATTTTCAGAGGTTCAAACTCAAAATTCTCCCTACTCAAATAACATAAATGAAATCTATGGACATGTATAGTTTCAGGGTAATGATGTATACATTTTATCTTCATAAATGAAAGCCTAACAATGCCTAAATATGAAGATATAAGTTCAAGAAATATACCTCAAAACTGGAAATCGTGAAATGAGTTTGAGTTGAGAATGGCTGAAATGATCTGGAGAAGTCCAACTGCAATGCTCTGTATTTGGCTATGGAGGATGATGGAAATGGATTTACAGTCGTGTAACAGGGACAAGGATGGTTTATATTTGATGGAAAGAAGCTTTAGGAACTAAAAGGCCAAAGAACGCACGAGGGAAATGGAAGCTTGAAGTTCTAAGTTAGAAATTATGCAACAATGGAGTTTTTGGGCAATTTCTGATTTGAGGGAGTTTGGGAGTGTTTCAGGGTGTTCAATCTCGTGTCCTAGGTTGCATAATAGTGTTTTTATATATAGGGAAAGGTTTGGAGACTTGAGATGGTCAGAAGTACAAGATCACATGTTTTGGCTTCTTGGCTTGTTTTTGAAGTAAGGTTGACAAATATGGTTTCAATGCATAGTACAAACATGGTCTGAGTAGTTAGAGGCTCTAGTCAAGTTTCTTATGGATTTTAGATTGTTTGTGATCAGAAGGAACAAGTGAAAATCTCAAGACAAGTTGACTTTGTGATTAAAGCCTCTTTACTAGAATGACAATGTTACTTTATGCCATTAATGGAAATGCAACTTGGATAATGGCTCAAATGCTTGGATCAAAGCTCTGACAGCTATGTAAACATTTAATTATGGAGTGACAAACAAGTTTGCGTCCTGAAAAGCAAAGATATACAGCCTAGCATGGATTTGGTTCATGTATTCTTCACAAAATGGCTTGTAATTCAAGTTTGAATACCCTAACTTCTTGCCTTCGATTCTCCTTGCTCAAACATGATCTCAATGAGTTCTTGGATATTTTGGAAAGATTGAAACATATTATACAACCTCTATGTTGGAATATTTTTAAAATTACTCTTCGAACTTTGTGAAAAATTGCCATGAAGTTAGGTCAAAATCCTGCCTAAACTAGGGAGAATTTTCACTAAGTTTCCAAGTTTCATGAATATGTATTCAACAAAATCATAACTTGAAATCCATGCATTTATAGGAGAATTTGTATTCTGCAATGTTTTAGGTCTCATTGAGATATACAACTTTAATGTTGGAAGTTTCCTTTTAATCATCTTGCATCATGGTGAAAAATTGGCTGAAAGTTGTGAAAAAATATGAATTTCTCAACACTTAGAAAAATTTCTAAGTTTTAGAAATTTTGACTTTTCAAAATGAAATCTTGACTTTTTGATTTCTTGATGAACAAGTTTCATATTTTTACATGTTTTGATGAATTGTGATCTTGGATACTTGATTTTGACCAAAAAGTCAAAGTTTGACTTTTTAGTGTACAATTGACTTTTGATCAGTTGACTGAAAATTCATTTGTCAATCAATTGATCTTGAGCAATGTTTTGAGCCATTCCATTAGGTAAAATGATGCAATTGAATCCTTGAGATCATAACTTAAACCGATGAAACATTTGCTAAGTCAAAAATCAGAAATTGCACCTTCTTAGTCAAAACCCTAATTTTGACCATTTTGCCCTTTTGATGATCTGATCCAATTTCTTGAGGAATTGTGATCCAAACTTGATCAAATGACATATATGAGTTCATAATGTTGATATGGATAAAACTTATGAAATTTGACTATAAATTGGCCACAATTGACTTTTTCCCCAATATAGTTGATTTTAGGTCAATTGATCAATTGACTGAACAAAAATGTGATCCAAGACTTGAAACTTGACATGAGAAATCTTGAGAGTCCAAAATGATCCCTGAAAGTCATATGGGGCATTAAAAGTCCATTTGTCCTTGTGCAATCTCAAACCCTAATTTTCAGTCATCAGTGCTTGAGGAGGTGTCTTGAGCTGATCAACCCTAGTGCAGTCTTGAACAAAAGGAGATCTTGTGAGAGATTACTTGATAAATGAGAGGGAAAATTTGGGGTACAACACATGTCAAAAAGAAGTCTGCTACACTAGTATGAAACAGCCCTGCACCAAGCTGCCACAACACTCCAAAACAACTGCAAAACAGTCCTGCTAGGCTGCTCCTAAACCAGTCCCATATTTGCACCAAACTAGCATATAAGAGCTGCACGTAGAAAGCTATGAAAAGAACATACCAAAACTGTTCAAATTTTATTTTTTTTCCCCCCAAAACCCCAGCAAGACTCTTATATAAATAAGTTGTTTCACAACACACAAAGGGGTTTTTTTTTTTGCAAGGAAAGAGGAGAAGAAGAAAAAAGAGAGAGGAGAGAATATGAAGGATGAAGCCTTGAAACACTCTTAAACCCAGAACCAAAAAACACAACGCCTATGTTCTTTTCTTTCGAACCCAGAACCAAAAAAACACAACACCTATGTTCTTTTCTTTCAAACCCAAGAACATTCAAGGAAGCAACTCAAGTTCGAAGCACACATTCCAGCTTCAAGGTAAGTCTTCTTAACTTTAAACTTTTCATTTCAAGCATAATTGATGATTCATCTTCGAAGATAACATGTAATAATAATTTCCTTCAAAGCTCGCCTTTTGTTTGTTTTCCTTTCTTATCAATTATATGTTGAGAACTAACCTGTACAGGCCATAAGACAATGTTGGAGTGAGAAATTATAGTATGGTTCGACACAAGGCCTTAGGCTTCGATACACACTGTTTCACATGCCCAAACAGAAGAAATAAAAGGGTGTGTGATTCGAAACATAACATTGCTTCAATTCGTACTGAGTATGATTTTGAGCTACAGGGTCGAAAGAAGGACATGTTCGATGCATATAAGCACGCTTCGAAACATGATGTCGAAAGATTTGTTTTTTCTCTCTTTTGCGCTATTTTTTTTATTTATATTTTCATATTTATTTTAATTAACCAAAATACTTCCATAAAAAAAAGATAAAAAATGATCTCTTGATTAATTTGATTTCCTTTCAACTTAGTATTAATTTTCCTTTTTTTTAATTAATCATATCCCTTTAGGTTAATTAGGTTAAAAGAATTTTCCTAACAAAAATCCAAAGCAAAATCCATTTCTTTTTATATTCCTTGTACATTATATTCATGTCATTTCTTGTACATTTATTCAATATGGTTGCAATAGATAATTAGGTTTAATTTCTTGCAATCCCCATTTGTACATTTATATCCCCCATCCCCTAATGATGTAATAGCTTAGGATTTTAATTTCCGCAATTTACCGCTTTAATATAAATTGTTAGTAATTAGGGTGTGTATGGAAAGATAAAATCAACCGTTAGAAAACCTTAATTTCAAAGACAAAAATACATGCAATCAAACACACTATTCACACACGTGCACCTCTAGGGTAATCTCTCTTGTTTCCTCGAAAAATAGTCATGTCCCTCGAATATGGGCATTTTAGCAAAGACCCTCGATAAAAAACATCGTAGTCCCTCGATGTCCCTCGATGTTGCCTCCGGTAAATGATCTAGTGCCTTACGAAAATTTCTAAAACGCCTGATAAGTTGCCTTCTATGACTATACGATGACCCATGTTTGTCCCTTCACATCCAACGATGGGGCTTCTTACCAAACAATGGTAAGATAGCAACATCTAAAGGAGGATGAAAAGAACATAGACCTTTTGAGTAGGTAGGACGATCATAGTTGCTTGCTCACAAACTACAACCATTTCCACACTTACACTTTCAAAACATCTTTCAAAAACAAACACCTCTTTGAACTATTTTAAAACCAACACTTTGTATAAATTCTTATAGAGACAAGAATCATTACAAAGTTTGCCGAAACAAAAGCGTTTTCAAAATATTTTCAAACTTACACCCATCCCAAACACCTTTTCAAACAAAGAAATTTTTAAAAGTGATCTAGCAAGCAACTAAGAGCCCGTAGATAACTACGAATGAAAAGGGTGCTAACACCTTCCCTTTTCATAACCTACCCCCGAACTCAAGAAAATATCTCAAAGGTCTTTTATGTTCTTTTCACCATTTACTTTATTGGATAAAAGAAAAGCTTGTGGCGGCTCTTACTATCTGCAATAATTGCGACAAGACGTAAAATACCCAAGTCAGTTCTTCCACCGTATTACAGAACTGGCGACTCTGATGGGTATTGACTTAAAAGTGGAGTTACCTTAGAGCTAGATCACCTTTAAAATGCTTTCCTTGTTTGAATTGCTTGATTTACATTTTAGGTCCTTGTTTGGGTTTTTGATCCTCTACCCGGATCAGGGAACACCATTAGGTACGTAGCAACAGATTGTGGAAACTATACGACATAGACATATATGGTTAAAGCAATGGCTACATTAGTGTGACGCTTTTGTTGGTACCGGTATCCCTTGTGTTGAATCGAGGAGAATATGGGGCCGCTGAGCGGTGTCATGAAGCACTAACTGACTGTAGAACCTTAATTGAACAACTTGGCCATTAGGAAGTAGTGAGATAGCCGACTGTAGCGACTGGTTTCTTAAATCAAGAGTCGCCATTATTAGTTTTTATCCTAAGGAAGGGAACCTAACAGAAAACCCTAATGCACGGACAGAGATTCTAGGTTACGGACTCAACTAGACGAAAGGAAGGTGTTAGGCACTTTTAATCCACCTTGTTCACAAGGATATTATCCCTAGGTTTAGGTTTGTGGGAAACAGTATTTTAAGTTTTATTTGCAAGAAAAGAGTTTGTTTTTTTATAGGAGAACTCGCTACGATTTTTGATCGTATACCTACGTATCCTCTAATGAGGAATCAGAGTCCCAATTCGTAGTTCGTATGGGTTGGTGTCTTTTAGTGGGTTTGTAAACATATTTTGAATCACTTCACACTCCGTCGGGAGTAGTGATTGTGGAGATTTTGACTGAGTACGCAGTAAGCCAAAATTAGTTTGAAACCCTATTTGCAAAAAGATTGTTGATTAGCTTAATTTGTTCCCGAAAATAGTTTGAGGTTTGTTTGTGTTCTTTATTTGTATAAATTGCGAAAACGTCTTGATTAATGCATGCACAAATGTTTTAATGAAAATAGTATAGAAAATAATATATGCATTTTTTACGAAAATAATTTATTTTTCGTAGTATTATAATATTTACATATAATAAATAATTATTAATAAATGGTAACAAAATTAATAAAAAGAATTATAATTATTAATAAATGGTAACAAAATTAATAAAAATAATTATAATTATTAATAAATAAGTAAGAAACATAATATAAACAAAATATAATATATAAAATATGATATATAAAATATAATACATAAAAAAACTATAAAATAAATAAATAAATAAATGATTGTTTAAGTAAAACCTGGGGGGTGCATTTCCTAACTGTTAAGTAAAAAAAAGGGGTGATAATAGTGATTTGGATTAGGCCCAGAATGTCCAGGCAAGGGGGGTGCGCTTGGCTTTACAGTTTAGTAATTGACACGGAAGGGGGGGGGGGGGGGGTGTGAAAAGAAATGGGCCAAGCCCAATACGTTTTTGAAAGGTGGCAAACTGATCGTGTGTGACGCAGTGCATGAGAGCTAGTGTGTGACTTGGCCTCAAGGCCGTCTGATCAGCATCCAGTGGATGACACGCGAGGGAATATGATGGTTAAGGTGCACGCGCGTGTAGGGAATAAAATATAGTAAAAATTGTTTCTAATTTTTTGTTCGCTTCTCTTCATTTTACAGAGCATCTTCTTTTGTCTTCCTCACTCTCTCAAACCCTTCACTTGCTCACCTTTCCTCCACACCTTCCCCAACCCCAATCTTAGCGGCGACGGCCCAAAACTAAACCCTACTCGTCGTCAATCTAACCCCAAAACAAAAGAAAGAGAAAAAATTATTTGTTTCCATCTCTGCAATTTTTGTTCTGATTCTTTTCCAATCCGGTTTCGTTTGTTGATCTCTTATCTTTCTTTGCAGGTGACAACGAGTTAGAGGTGGTGGCAGTGAAGGTTGGATGAGTTAACCGAAGGCGATGGCGCATGGTGGAAGATGCTGGTGTACGACGATTGGAGGGTTATCCACGGTATCTAACGGCGGCAGTGAGGGCTGGTGATGTTCTAGGGTTATCGACGACGAGCAACGGCGAGTGATTAGGGTTTCTGGTCCGGAAACTCTAATCGCTCCTTTCTTCTCTTATTCCACGGCAAGGGCTCGCTCCAGATTCTTCTTCTGTCAAAATCGCTCGCTTCCCTCTTCAACCCCCTGTTCTTGGTTCTCGCTTCTGTAAAACGAAAAATTCCCCCCTTCTCGTTACTGTGACCATTCATATTTATAGGCTTAGTTTATTTAGGGTTTTCTTTTAAGAATTTTCTGTTATGATTAGCAAAGATTCGGGAAGAATTGTAGAAATTAGGGGTTGCCGATTTACTTTAATTGATTCGTTCTTATGAGATTTTCTGTATAATGTTATTTCTGTAAGATTTGTATTCTTAGGGATTTGATTTGCAGATTCTATAGATATTGTAATGAGGATTCTGTAAAATCTTGGTTTGTATAATTATCTTCTGGTTTCGTGAAGATTTAGTAAAGATTGGATAATTGTGTTTTAACTGATACTGGCAACTTGTGATTTGCTGTAGATTATTTTTGCAAACTGAATTTGAACAGTATCTGTTTGTGGAGTGAAATTAGGCGTGATTGGTACAATAGAAGTTTATGGGCCTTATGTTAATTAATTACATTCTTCCCATCAAACAATGAAAACAAAATTAGGCCTTTACTGCAAAGAAAATTGTTTCTGTCCAGCAATGGACTTCTTTTTCGCTATACTTTGGTGGACCCAAACAAAATGATTTTGCCAGATCTTTTCTTTTTTACACAGAAAACCCTTAAATTATAAAACATCCTACCAATTCTATTAATAATATGAAAAAATAAATTTCTAAAAAGTTTATAAATCAGAAATATATATCTATAAAAATGTAGGTAGTATACTAAATAACAAGAGTCAAATAGTCTCTCTTTTTTTCAAAATGCCAAATGGGCCCACTTAGGGACTATTTTAACAGACCTGTAGTTTGTATTAGATTCAAAGCTTTATATTTAGTTTACCCCCTTTGAGTAACAAATGAAAAAGATCTCTTTTTGCCCAGTTGTGAATAAGAACTTTTTTTTTTAGAAAAGTTACAGCGAACATTTCATAATAATTTCTTTTCTAAAATAAATCAGCAACAAAAATAACAGATGAACTGGTTTTTTAAAGATCTCAATGGACCATACGAATTCTACCACTCGCTCTCTTTTTTCTTTAATAACAACTGTGATACGGTGGCAGAACCGACTGTGAATACTGGTTTGCGTTTTTGCGTTTTTGTTCGCAAAATGTCGCGGTAAGCAAGAGTCGCCACCGACTTTTATTTTATCCAACTGCAAAGGAAAAAAACACAAAAAAATTCCTTTTTCTAGATTTTGAGTACGGGGGGTAGATTATAGAAAGGGAAGATATTAGCACCCTTTCTTTCCGTGGTTTTTCACGGGCTCTTAGGTACTTGCTCATCTTTAAAAATTGCTTGTGTGTGTTTGTTTTAAAAAATTTTGTTTTACTTTGTTTTAACCCTTGTATCAGTCCTCAAGAATGCTACGAAGTGTTTTGAAAACTTTAGTTTGAAAAGTTTCTTTGAAAGTGTATGGTGTAAAAAGTTTGATTTTGAGCAAGTACCTACTAGCATCTACCTACTCGAAAAAAGATTGTTTCTGTTCTCGTTTCCTTTAGACAACGCTACCCTACTATTGAGAAATAGGAAGCACCGTCGTTGGAGTTGTAAGGGTCAATTCGAAATGTACGTACGATCACTAAAGCAATGTTAGGACGTTTTAGTAATAACCCTAGAGTCTTAAGATCATATTCGAGGCAACATTTCTGAGGCAACCTTTCCGAGGCAACATTTCCGAACGGGACTTTTGATCTTTTTTAGACAGGAGGGAGACCTCTAAAACACCTTATACTTAATGATCGTTTACCGAAGGCAATTGAAGTGAGAGTATACCTTAAGAGTGCGCATGTGAGAGTGATTTGATTTCAAGTTATTATCTTTGCACATTTAGGGTTTTCTAGCCATTTTAAAATTATCATGCAATCTTGTCATACAATCCTATTAACATACATCTAACAGTTAATATTTGCGAGAATAAAAATGCGAGAAATAAAACCTACGCTATTCCAAGGCTTCGGGGTAGGGGTTAGATACATATCCAAAAACCCCGTAAAAACGATAAATAAAGAAAATCCTAATTAAGCTATTACATACTGTGAGCAGTTACATTAATATTGCAAAAATAATAAATGCGCGCGATGAATCTAAAACGAGAGAATTAGGGTTTTGACCCCGACTAAGCCTAATTAAAAGAAAAATCATTTTTTGTGGTTTTTGTGCTATTTTAAGAAAATGAGGTTTAATTGAAAAAAAAACCTAATTACTAATTAATTTAAATTAAGAAAAATAATTAATTTAGCCTATTTTTGTATTTTTTATTTATTGAGAAAAGAAATTAAAATTAAATCAAGCTAACCCTAATTTTTTCTAATTGATTTTAAATATAAAAAGGTTAGACTTAACCTAAATTAAATTAATATTAAATTAAATTTGATAAAATAATAAAAAAAACTAAATCTAAATTCGTGAAATTTGATTTTATGATTTTTGTGAAAAAGAAATTAATTTTGGATAGAAAATAATTTAAACAAATTAAATTAAAAAAACCAATTAGAGAAAAGAAAGAGAAAAAGGGCCTGGTGTTATGCTAGCAAAAGGGGGGTGAGAGTTGCAATTCTGAGCCCAATAACTCCTGACCTGCTTTGACTTTTTCAATCTTGTGTGCACGCTTGACCTATGCACACGATGGACCCTCACTGAAGGAGCCTTGGATCTGGCTTGTTGATTGATGGAATGGTTGGATATTGATGATGTATGGTGGATGCCTTGTCATGTGGTGCATTGAATCAGCCTGAAAATATTAAGAAAATAAAATGCACACGCCTGGGATCGAACCCAGGACATGTGCATCAAAGACTAATGGCCTTACCACCTGCGCTGGCTTGCTTAGTTGTACAAAGAAGGACCAGCAATTATTATATTGTAAAAACAAAAAGTGAATTCTTAAAACGCGCGAAATTTGAATGGCCCATTCACAGCACGCCACGCTATCATTTTCCTTGTTGCCTCTATCGTTTTAGACAAAGACCTTTACCTACGGACACTGGGCGTAGGTACAACCCTTGTCCACTCCAAAATCTTGTCCCTGCATGATAAATCACAACCAATGGTACCAATCAACTCGTTGCAACCTCACGAGCGTCATGGTACCATTATCCACGCCTAATTGTTCCCGTACAGAAAAACCCTAAAAACTAAGCAAGAACCCTAACTATGGCATCTTGATGTATAGTCAACAAAAATGCAATCAATCATAACCATTAGCTTGAAAATAACTCAAGGATTAAGAATATACTAATAAATCATGTTAAAGATGCCAGAATGATCGTATTCGATTTCAAAAAAGTATGGAAACTGTGTGACACTTACAGTGTGATTCTAGGTGTGAGGAAGCTTGTTAATGATTGAATCTTGATCCTTGGATGTCCAGCAAGCGATCGGGATGACTAGAATACTTTGAATTGATCTGAAACATGGAAATCAGTTTGCCACTTTTCTTGAATTTTTTGAAACTTGCTTTCTCTTTTACACGCCTCCAATCTATCTGTTTTTGGTCTGCAAATGTTCCTTATGTACCCTAGAATGAATTAGGGTTGCAAACTTGTTTCAAATCTTCTCCAATTATATTCATTGATTCATGATTTAATCCTTGTGCAAATCTTTCCAAATCAAGCAAAATGCAATCTTTTTGTGTCCAAATGAACCTTGCACGATTTCATTCCATCTCCAGCTGTATAATAGACCTAAACATGCACAAAATCTCAAGCTTTGATTAGTTTTTGATATTTTCATGATTTTATTTTGATTTTATTTGATTTAAATGAAATAAAATCAAAATAAATGACAAAAATAAAATAATGAAAAATGGAAGGGATCATAGGTCGTGGGTCACATTACAAACTCAGTGCAAGCATAAAAAGTTGGGCCTATTTAGCAAAAATTGCAATTTGGGACACATTTGACTTTTGGCAATTTTGCAAAAAGGGTCAACTTTGCCAATGCATAACTCCCTCAATTTCGACCCTAGAGAGTTGTTCTGTGACTTTTTAGAAAGCTTAAGATGTCCTCTAAGCAACCCTTTTGGTATCATATAAATTGAGTCTTCCATGCTCATTTATGAAGCTTTGACCCAAAAGGTGTTTTTGTTGACTTTTTAAAATGACCTATAATGTACAAATTCATATCTTCTTGTGAGTGCATATTTTGTACTTTGGAGCTGAAGATGAATTGTAGGGAATTGCATCCTCTTCAAAATGAGATTTGGATGGGTCATTTTTGATAAAGTATGAGAAAGTTATGCCTGGTCTGAGTTGAGTTGACTTTTCCTGCAAAACCCTAATTTAGCAACTTTTGGATTTTGATGAATTATGAGCAATCCTTGAGGAATCATGATCAAACCTTGATCAAATGATGAATAACACTTAAAAATGAGAATGTTGACCAAAAAACTTGAAGTTTGACTGTATGTGGGCCACAGTTGACTTTTGCCATAACATAGTCGATTTTCAGACCTTTGAGCAATTGACTGAGCAAACTTCCTCTACAAGGCTTTAAACTTGGCATGGATGATCTTGAGAACATATTAGGGCAATGGTGAGAATTTGGGATCCTTTGGACTCACACATCTTGATGCAAATTGAAACCCTAATTTGAGGTAGACTATCTTAGGAGAGAGTTTGTCTGGTCAACCCTTGGAATTCCTTGAGCAATTTGAGGACCTTACTTGAAATCTATTGAGAAATACGGGAGGGAAAATTTTGGGGTACAACAACAACAAACATTAAAGTGGGCTTTGATTAATTAATTTCAACTAATAACAGCTTAATCTTAATTTGCCTTTAAGAATTTAATAACTCAGTAATTATTAGAAATAATTCCATTTTCGAATCGCATGGGCCATAGGCCAACATGCTACGCGAATGGGTTTGCGGATACATGGTCTTTTTGATTTAGAAAACTCCACTAATATATACCCCCCGGTTGTATAAAGATGGGCCATCAGATATTTTTGTACCATCTTTAATTAATCATTTTCTTTATTTCAATCTCGAAAAATATAATCACCGCGGTAGGATAAATTTGGGGTACGACAGCTTCCCCTATTCAATTATCTTTCAATCGAATAGCGTGAGAAAACTCGAGTCTTGCGCATTTTGATTAGAAGTTTATTGAATACTTGAAGTATCCAAAATTTGTCCGACAAACATAAGGTTATACTGATGTAGCATACCCTTATAAGTCTTAAGGAAGTAGGCAAAGCTGATGATATATCGCTTACTCGGGTTTAATAATGACGCGGATAATCTCTTTGTGCAATTTTGTACGTCTTGGCTTATTCGCCCATTTGAAGGGTGTGTATAGCAATGATTGGTGATGCATGGCTGCTTGAAGACTGAGGCCATGGGTTACGTCTGTGAATCGCTGCATGACATCCGAGGCGATATTTTGAGCGTGAATGCATTGCGGCTTCGAGGCTATGTGTTTGAGTTTGAATAACGCATTGCGGCTTAGAGGCAATGTGATGATTTGGATGATACATTGCGGATTAGAGGCAATATGTTTGAGTTGGATGATACATTGCGGCTTAGGGTAAATGTGTTGATTTGGATGATACATTGCGTCTTAGAGGTAATGTGTTTGAGTTGGATGATACATTGTGGCTTAGGGAAATGTGCTGAGTTTTGAGGGTACATTGCGGCTTAGAGGCAACGTGTTGACTTGGATAATACATTGCGGCTTAGAGGAAATGTGTCGAGTTCTGAGAATTCATTGCAGCTTAGAGGCAATGTAATGAGTTTAGGAGAATGCATTACGGCTTAGAGGCAATGTGCTGAGTTTTGAGGATACATTGCGGCTTAGAGGCAATATTCTAATCTCTGAGAATGCATTGCAGCTTAGAGGCAATGTGTTGAGTTTGCGAAGAACACATTGCGGCTTAGAGGAAAGATGTTGAATTTGGGGATACATTGTGGCTTATAGGAAATGTGTTGAGTTTGTGAAGAACGCATTGCAGCTTAGAGGCAACATGCTGGATTTGCGGATACATTATGGCTTAGAGGCAATGTGTTAAGTTTGCGGATACATTGCAGCTTAGAGGCAATGTGTTGAGTTCTGTTTTCTTTTGAGCATCGCAGTATGAAGTCTCAGGCGATGATAGGTGTTTATGGAATGTAGGAAGGTATTGTTGCATGAAGTCCGACACAATGGGTTGCAATTTTGCAAATCACTATGTGAAGTCTGATGTGATAAGCTCAATTTGTTTTTAACATTGTTGCATGAAGTCTGAGACGATGGTCTGGAACTTGGCATAACGAAATACATTGCTGCAAGAAGTCTGAGGCAATGGATTAGGTTGGCAAATTACTACGTGGAGTCTGAGACGATGGTCTGGAGTTTGGGACACATTGCTGCATGAAGTCTGAGGCAATGGATTAAGTTTTCAAATCACTGCATTAAGTCTGAAGTGTTAAGCTAAATTTGTTGTTTCAAACATCTTTGCATGAAGTCTGAGACGATGGTCTGATTTTGGGTAATGCATTGCGGCTTAGAGGAAATGTGCTGATTTGGATAATATATTGCAGCTTAGAGGAAATGTGTTGATTTGGAAAGATACATTCCGGCTTAGAGGCAATGTGCTGGTTGGATAATATATTGCAGCTTAGAGGAAATATGTTGATCTGGAGCGATACAATGCGGCTTAGAGGCAATGTGCTGGTTGGATAATATATTGCAGCTTAGAGGAAATATGTTGATCTGGAGAGATACATTGCGGCTTAGACGAAATGTGCTTGTTTGGATAGTATATTGCGGCTTAGAGGCAATAATTTGATCTAGAGAGATACATTGCGGTTTAGAGGCAATGTGCTTGTTTGGATAGTATATTGCGGCTTAGAGGCCATACATTGATCTGGAGAGATACATTACGGGTTAGAGGCGATGTGTTTGTTTGGATAGTGTGATCGGTGGATCTGGAACTGACTGTTTAACGCTGGTTCGCGAAATGTCGCGGAAGCAAGAGTCGCCACTGTCTTTTATTTTCTCCAAATGGAAAGGACAAAAGCACAGAAAAATTCCTTAAAGAGATTGCTCTCGGTTCGGGAGGTAGGTTATAGAAAGGGAAGGTATTAGCACCCTTTCTATCCATGGTTATCCATGGGCTCTTAGATACTTGCTCAATGTGTTTTCAAAAATATTTGTTTGCTTTTCAATTGTGGGTTTTAAAAAGTTTCTTTGAAAAATTTCAGTTCGACTCGTACGTCAGAGTGTTTGAAAAATTTGCTTTGAAAGCTTTTGAAAATGTGTTGGTGTGAAAAGAGGTTTTGATTTGTTTGAAATTAGAGCAAGTATCCTTGAGAACCTACCTACCCTAAGGAATTTGTCTGTGTAGATGTCCTTTAAAGTAGTGCCATCCCACCATTGAGAGGTAGGTAGCACCACCGTTGGAGGTGTTCGGGTCAATTCGAGTTTTAGGGACATGGTGATCACCGGAGCAATAGAAAGACACCTTAGAAGCTACCCTCATGCCAGGTTCCCGGATCATGAGAACTTACTAAGACATCCTCTACTCGACGATCACCTTTCGAGGCAAGGCAACAGTGAGGCGTACCCTAGGGGTGGTGTGTGCGATTCGTGGGTCATGTTTCAGTTATTTGTCTTATCATTTTTGTTTGTGTTCTACGCTTGATTTTAATTAAGACATTCATTCTTGCATGATTTTTAACAGTTATAAAGTTGCGGGAAGATAAATCTACAACTATTACAAATGGCGCGGGTCCACATCGCCAAAAATAAACCGGACCCGATTTGACGGAAAATAAATAAAGAAAATAAAAAGTGCGAGAAATAAAATCGTTACAACGCTTTGGGAGAATTACATAAATATTTAAGCGATAAAGTAAAAATGCGCGAAATAAAATAATTAAAACGACGGGCGTTGGACCCTTTTGAAAAATTAACATTAATAAGAAATTGAAATTAAAATTAATGAGGAATTAAAAATTAAAGAAAAAAGAATGTTTTTGGTATTTTTGTATTTTTTAAGATTTAATGGAAAAAGAATTAATTAAAAGTAAAATAAAGCGTCAAACCCTAATTCTAATGTTTTTTTTTTTTAGTTATTGTGAAAATATTAAGTTTTAACCTAATTTAAATCTAAGTTAATTTACATGCCTTTTTTATTTTATGAAAATAAATAAGATAAATATTATTATTATAAAAAAAACAAATTAAAGGAATAAAATTAACAATTAAACCTAAATTCTATATTTTTGCATTTTTTGTTATTAAAAGAAACTAAAATCGTAACCTAATTAAACCAAATAATTTACATGCTAATTTATTTAGAAAAAAATAATTAAAATAAAATAATTATTAAATTTTTGTCTTTTCTGAATTTTTGTGAAGTTTTTTTTATATTTTTGTAAAAAGGATAATTAATTAAATTAGAAAACAAAATAACAAAAAAGAAAATAAAATAAAAAAAAGAAGCAAACCAGGGGGGGGTAGCCCCAAATTGGAGGTGTTGATCCAAAGGTTCTGGCCCAATATGCAGTAGCCTGTTGACTTTCCCAGTTCGTGTGTCACAAGGTTGACTTATGCCCACGGTGCGTTTCAATCCTGAGCCCTTGATTTGCATCACTTGGACGTGTGGCTGTCTGGATGATGATGAAGCATGGTACGTTTTAACGTAAGTGCTACATGGGATTACTGAATGCAAAATAATATGAAGAACGTCAAGACCTGGGGTTCGAACCCAGGTCACGTGTGTTACCAGTATCCTTGCCTGCCACTAGACCAACTCAACGCGCGTGATTAATAAATAAACAAGAAATATTATAAAAGAAAAGCAAATAGTTAGTGGATTAGCGCGCGAGAATTCAAACCAACGAATCACAGTGTGCCATGTCTTCGTCTTCCTCGCGTACCTGAAAAATAAAACACAATAGCAACGGTTTTAACGCGTTGCTTTAGTCATGCTATGGAAAAATAGCGAATAGGGCTATGGTGGTCATAAATTCATCGTGAATAGTGCTTCCTTTTCGTCCAGGCTTGCTGAGTATGACCATCATAATCTTGAGGGCTAATTTTACTTGGTCAGAAAAGCCCTAATTTGTCATCCTGAAAACCCTAGAAATCAAGTATGGTATAATCTCATATATAGCACGAAAACGCAATTGGATCACATGGTTAGTTTCAAAACTTGACAAGGAACATGAATGTATAATTAAAATGCAGTAAGGATGCCTAGAAATCAAAGTACGATCATGGATTTTTCTTGGTTCAGTTGGAATCCGCTTTACCAATTCCTTGTGTTTTGGTTGATGTTAGGGATTGGCACACGTTCAGAGATTGTCAAGGAAGCTATTGAACCAAGTTTGGAGCCTTGAATCGACCTCTAGAATGCTTTTCAGTTTTGAACTTTTTTCAAGAATTTTCAAGTTTTGAACTTTTGTTTTCTGCGCAGCCTTTCGTGTCCAGGGTTAGGGTTGTGATCAGGTACTTGTATGGAAGCCATTAGGTCAACAAACTTGAATAAAATCCCTTGTAATCATGGTTTGGATATTTGATTTGTTAAGAATCTTTTCATATCTTTTTTTCATGTTATTTTTGTGTCAATTAGGCTCCAATCACACCAATTCTTTCCATAATTGAACAAGCACGAAATATTGAGTCCAAATCATGCATAAAAAGATTGGTTTTGTTAGGTTAGATATTTTTCATGTATTTAAATAATTTAAATGAATTAATATTAATATAAATTCAAATAAATAAATAAAAATTGAGAAAATACTTCCCTTTGGGCCAAGTGGTCGTGCATAGGCTTAGAATGATGAATCATGGAAGAAAATAAGCCCATTAGCAATTTTTAGACCATTTGAATCAAAGTTGACTTTTCAAAATTCCCAAAAATTTCCCAACTTCCACAAGGCATAACTTGCTCAATTTTTAAGCTTTTCACATGTTCTTGGACATTTTGGAAAGGTCTTTGAGTCCTCTAACCAATGCCTTTGGTCCCATGTCATTTTGATTTACCAATCTCAAGTTATGGCCTTTGACTTAAAGTCCCTTTTTGTTGACTTTTGAAAATGACCTATAATGTTGAAATTGATAACTTTTTGTGAGAGCATTTCTTGGACTTGGAATATGAAGATGAGTTGTAGGAAATGTCTTTCTATTCAAAATGAGCTTTGGATGGAATTTTTCTGATAATCCATGTGAAAGTTATGCCCTGGTCAATTTCAGTTGACTTTTTCAGCTGTCCAAATATAGTAACTTTTGCATCTTGATGATTTTCTGAGCCAAATTTTGAGAATCATGATCAAGCATTGATCAAATGATGTTTGTGGCTTCAAAATGATATGTTGACCAAAAACTTGAACTTTTGACTGTCAAATGACCATTTTGCCCCTACAGTTGACTGTAGTGCAATTTAGGGTTTTGACTGTGCAATTTTGAGCTGAATGCCTTGAAACTTGATATGAGGGTACTTGACCATCTTTGTGAGCATATAGGACTTGATTGGGCCTTTGAAAACTTCATTTTCTTGATCAGAACCCAAACCCTAGTTTTGACTGTATAGGAGACAGTTGAACTGCATAACCCTTGGGGAATCTTGTGACTTGGCTTGGCTATTTCTTGAAGAATATGGGAGGGCAAATTTTGGGGTGCAACAGTTGCCCCTGTTCAATCTTCTTAGACCTGAGGATGCAGATTGGCTGACGTGCCTATCGTAATCCGAGGGTAGAAGATGATTGAATACTAAAGTGCCTAGAAATTTGCGCTCACGTAGTAACAGTGATGGGGGAATGGGCTTATAGATGCCATTTAGAGGTTGCTGGATAGGATGATGGGCTTATAGATGCCATCTGGATGCTGCTTGCGTAAGAGATTCCTTAGCGAGAACCTGCTTACCTGCAAAAGAAAAAATGAGTACCTGACACGTTGCAGGAGCTGATTTTAGATGCTTGGTATAGATGTGTCCTGACTGGTTACAGGAGCTGAGTCTGGAGTTTCAAACGCTGATGAATGAACCAGAGATGGTTACTGCCTTAGCGTGAATGGTAAGAGAACCTTGGGTGATTTTAACTTCAACAACGCTCGTTGAGAAAATCTTGGTGGGAAATTACCATCGTTGCAGTATCGGGAAGAGAACCATAGAATTATAATCTGAAAGGAATGATCACCTCACACTCATCGTCGGAGAGGGAAACATCTGAAAAGGAATTGTCACCTCACACACCGTCGGAGAGGGAACCATAAGAGACTATCACCTCACACTCATCGTCGGAGAGGGAAACATCTGAAAAAGGGATTACTACCTCACACACCGTCGGAGAGGGAACCATAAGAGACTATCACCTCACACTCATCGTCGGAGAGGGAAACATCTGAAAAAGGGATTACTACCTCACACACCGTCGGAGAGGGAACCATAGGAGACTATCACCTCACACTCATCGTCGGAGAGGGAAACGTCTGAAAAGGAATTACTACCTCACACACCGTCGGAGAGGGAACCATAGGAGACTATCACCTCACACTCATCGTCGGAGAGGGAAACATCTGAAAAAGGGATTACTACCTCACACACCGTCGGAGAGGGAACCATAGGAGACTATCACCTCACACTCATCGTCGGAGAGGGAAACATCTGAAAAAGGGATTACTACCTCACACACCGTCGGAGAGGGAACCATAGGAGACTATCACCTCACACTCATCGTCAGAGAGGGAAACGTCTGAAAAGGAATTACTACCTCACACACCGTCGGAGAGGGAACCATAGGAGACTATCACCTCACACTCATCGTCGGAGAGGGAAACATCTGAAAAAGGGATTACTACCTCACACACCGTCGGAGAGGGAACCATAGGAGACTATCACCTCACACTCATCGTCGGAGAGGGAAACATCTGAAAAAGGGATTACTACCTCACACACCGTCGGCGAGGGAACCATAAGAGACTATCACCTCACGCTCATCGTCGGAGAGGGAAACATCTGAAGAAGGAATTACCACCTCACACTCATCGTCGGAGAGGGGACCATAAGAGACTATCACCTCACACTCATCGTCGGAGAGGGAAACATCTGAAGAAGGAATTACCACCTCACACTCATCGTCGGAGAGGGGACCATAAAAGAATATCACCTCACACTCATCGTCGGAGAGGGAAACATCTGAAGAAGGAATTACCACCTCACACTCATCGTCGGAGAGGGGACCATAAGAGAATATCACCTCACGCTCATCGTCGGAGAGGGAAACATCTGAAAAAAGGAATTACCACCTCACACTCATCGTCGGAGAGGGGACCATAAGAGAATATCACCTCACACTCATCGTCGGAGAGGGAAACATCTGAAAAAAGGAATTACCACCTCACACTCATCGTCGGAGAGGGGACCATAAGAGAATATCACCTCACACTCATCGTCGGAGAGGGAAACATCTGAAAAAAGGAATTACCACCTCACACTCATCATCGGAGAGGGGACCATAAGAGAATATCACCTCACGCTCATCGTCGGAGAGGGAAACATCTGAAAAAAGGAATTACCACCTCACACTCATCGTCGGAGAGGGGACCATAAGAGAATATCACCTCACACTCATCGTCGGAGAGGGAAACATCTGAAAAAAGGAATTACCACCTCACACTCATCGTCGGAGAGGGGACCATAAGAGAATATCACCTCACGCTCATCGTCGGAGAGGGAAACATCTGAAAAAAGGAATTACCACCTCACACTCATCGTCGGAGAGGGGACCATAAGAGAATATCACCTCACACTCATCGTCGGAGAGGGAAACATCTAAAAAAGGAATTACCACCTCACACTCATCGTCGGAGAGGGGACCATAAGAGAATATCACCTCACGCTCATCGTCGGAGAGGGAAACATCTGAAAAAAGGAATTACCGCCTCACACTCATCGTCGGAGAGGGGACCATATGGAGAAGGACTTCTGGAAGCAGTATCAGAACGTCACCATATCTGGTTTACATCTGAAACTATATCTAGAAGGAAATCTGGAAGCAGCATCAGAACGTCACCATATCTGGATCATATCTGAAACTATATCTAGACAGAATTGTGATAGTTGGATAGTAGTCATTTGTATTGATCTTTTTCCTGAAAAGGCAAAACATAATTGTATGCAAAATCATGATGCATGAACTGTATGCCTTCAAAATTAATGAGATTCATGTAGTATGATGCATATGCATGCTATAATGTATGAGGATATGATGTTTATGAATGTATATTTTCGTTGTAGGAAAATAAATCCTTGACGGGTGCCGGGAAGTCGCATCCTGGGCTGATGTGGAAGAATAGCTTTTGCTTCCGCTGGGGTTGATAGTTGTTGAGGATACCCTTGTTGTGCTGGAAGTGTTGATAGACTTCGCTGGGGATAGGAAGACTTTGTCGAGGACTCTCTTTCCGTGGCTTTTGGCTGAGGATAACCCAGTTATATCCTGTTAAGGAAATAACTCTTTAAATCAAGCCGGACGACGCCTTCGTATTCTGCGAGGGATAAGCTTCCAGAATCATACTGGGGGTAGACTTATTGCTTGGGGAGATAGATTCCAACCTTCTTGGGGAAACTGGATTGGACTCTCCTGGGGAAGTATTGAACTGTATTGGTTATGTTCTTCAACGGAACCTACCCTGATACCTTGGAGGATAGAACAATCAGACTGCTTAGACCACTCTTTATTGCCCCTGTTTCCATGGGGGAGGTACTTGTGGGGTGCTGATAGTTGTTGATGGACAAACCTTCTTCTGGTAGACAGATGGCAGGACATAGTCGTACGCTTTAATCCCTAACTTTTGCCTGGACCGCCCTTTCGGGTTTTCAGTCCACCGGGATACCCATTTTTGCTCAAGCCGCCTTTTCAGGTTTTCGACTTGCCGGGTGTACAGATTTTTTCATTTCAACCCTTCATTTTGCCCGAACCCTTTTGGTTCGCCGGGAAGCCCTTATTTTTGCCTAGGTGAGTCAACCTAGCGGGTCTTTGACTCTGCGTAGTATTTTTCCGACTATGTCCATGCTTTCAGGATGTAGGGAGGTGCCCCTGTTAGAAGTGTTTTGCCATGCCATCAGAAGGTGTTTGATCAGACAAGATTCGTTGCTGGAGTGCCCCAAGTGACTCAGGCAGAGATTTGCCCCAGGCTTTTTGGCCTTTTGAGAGATTCTCCGAATCTTGATTGGACTGCCCCAGATGGTGGACTATGATCATGCCATGCCCCTTGGTGGGAAGAACTTTTGTTCACCAGATATTCTTCGTGCGAATTTTCCTGCTGTTCAAACAAAAAGTCATATGCAAACAAAGTTATGTTAAAAATGCAAAGCCTATGTCTGTCTTGAAGATTTTGAAAATGCATTCTTTTTTCATAAAACAAGTGAATGTTTGTAAAACGTGATGTCAACTCCGTATTTACCGTAAGCCTTAAGGAGTCAGGATACCTTTCGTAACAGTATGCTTTTGAACTAACCCATGCTTCAGCTAGGACTTTTAAGGGTTATAACGTGGCCTGGTTCACGGTTTAAGAAACAAAGGATAAAGGCTCAAATTATTTGTACCCACCCACTCTTCGTGATGTTCTCCAAACCTAAACTCAGTTGATCATACGTTAGACCTTGTTTGAGTCTTTGCTTTGATATTCCAATAATGGTTCAGATGTTGATAACTTATTTTGAATAGGCAGTCATTTTTTGCTTGGTTGAGGGTTTGTGAGACCTCTTTCTTGATTTTGTTATCCCTTTCTTTTTTAGCCTGAACTGTTTCCTTTTTTGGAATTACAGTCAGCGGGATGCCCCAGTTTCATAAGTCCCCTTTGTAGGTTTAGACTTTTTGGGCTTTTCATTTATGAATTTTGATGATGACTGCCTGTCCTTTTGATTGTTCTGAACCATCACTGTCTTTGTTCGTTTCGTAAAGATCTCTTCGGTGCCATTCGTCATACACTTGGATCAACTGAGAGAACTACCCTGCCCCAGGTTATGATAAAGGGTTTTAAATTTCGAAAATAAAAACTCCTACTTCTTTGGCTCTGATGGGTTGACGAGGGATTATCATCCTTATAACTCCAGTGTTTAGGGGTTGAAACAATGCCTGTACCTCATCAGCGGGGTTTGTTCAAAAGCATACTGTAATGATCGCGGTATCGTTTTCGTCATCCTCCCTCAAGAGGCTCAGAATTATTAACCAAGAGTTGATCATCAGAAAAAATATGAAAAGAAATTTGAATATAATGAAAACCATTGTATTAATTCTCAAAACAGACGTATGCGATGCATTGATAACTTAAAAGAGTTTGCTATGACATTAATCGTTTGTATAAGCAATGAAAAATACAACTCAAAATTCAAATAAACAAAAGGCTTCAATGATTGGGCAACGGAGCAGTGATTATGTTCGGAGTCTCTGGCACTTCAAACTGAATCTCTCCGGCGTCAATCATATCTTGGATCTTGTTCTTGAGAGGCCAGCAGTTGTCTGTAGTATGCCCCGGGCTATCAGAATGATATGCGCACCTATCATTGGGATGATAGTTGGGAGCAGAAGTGTTCGGATTCCGAAGGGGAGCCCTTAAGGTGATCAGCCCTGCCTCCAACATTTGTTGTAGTGCTTGATCCAGCGACATGTTGAGTTTGGTATACTGTCGTTTCTCCTTGCGCTGCTGCCCCTGTCCTTGTTGAGCAGGTCCAGGATTGGAGATCTGGATTGCCCCTGCCTCATGACGGCTCTTTTTACCGTGCCCGGCATTGGATTCTTTCTTTCCATGATGAGGCTTTTTATCAGCAGGTGCAGCCTCTTGAATTTTCCCAGACCGGATACCAGCTTCTATTTGCTCTCCAGTCAAGATAAGATCTGTGAATCCAGCAGATGAATTCCCAATCAGGTGGTTATAAAATGGACCAGACAAGGTCCCCAAGAACATGTCCACAAGTTCCCGATCAGTCAGAGGTGGTTGTACCCTTCCAGCAAGATCCCTCCATTTCTGCGCATATTCTTTAAAACCTTCACTTGATCCTAACGACATACCCTGGAGTTGGGTACGCGTAGGGGCAAGGTCGGCATTATATTGATACTGCTTATAGAAAGCAGTAGCCAACTCCTCCCAGTTACGAACTTTGGTCCCATCCAGCTGATAGAACCATTCGAGATGAGTCCCTGAAAGACTCTCCTGGAAGAAGTGGATCCATAAATTCTTGTCCACCGTATATGGCTGAATCTTCCGAACATAGGACCTTAGATGCAGCTTGGGGCAAGACGCCCCGTCATACTTAGTAAAGGATGGTGCTTTGAACTTCCGAGGAATAACCACACCAGTTGACAAACCCAGATCTCCGAAATCCAGCCCAGGTACCTGTTGAACCTCCATAGCCTTCAACCTATCCTCCAACTGTTTGTACTTGTCCTCAGCCGGAGGGTACTGTTCGTCGTCGAAATCTGTTTCATTGTCAGAGACCACTGGACTGGGCACCTCCCTCTCATGGTGACTGCTTTCCCTCACAGATGGGGTAGTCCTCTCAGTTTCAGTCTGCGGTGTATTCCCAGATCTGCGTCTAGGGCTGAACAAAACAGTCCTCTTCTTTTTCTTGTCCTTCTTCAAAAGCAGAGCCTTCAGGTCTTGTTGCCCCTGGGTCAAATTTATGATCAGCTCTTGGAACTGGGCGTTCTGAGCCTGGAGGTCCTTGATAGTCTGCTCGGCTGATGATTCAGGATTCATGGCGATCGGCTGAAATAAACAGCGAGGAAGGGTAAGCAACCTGTCAAGGGATACCTGCAATGCAATGAGATGTATGACATGCATGTAATGTTTTCAAGGACCTCGCGGGATAAACAGAGAAATTGTTAGAGTTGAGAACCGGTAACTTGATTGAAGGAACTTCATGTTGTTGAGAGTCCTTCTTCCAAGGGTCAAAGGCTCACCATATCCAGTGGTTCATAGCCCCTGACTTAAGTCATCATGTCTGGTTTTGATTTCCAAACAACCTTGGTTAAGGGAATCTTCTTCAGGAGTCAAAGCTCACCATATCAAGTGGGTCATAGCCCCTGACAATCTTGGCTAGAGGAAAATAAATCCTCTTTGCCCCTTGCTGGATGTTTGATTCATCGTGACCTGCATCACAAGCCCTTGAGATCCTTGAAATGGGTTAGGATGTATGCAATGGTATGATGTCATGATGCATGGGATAATATGGATAACCCTGTTATGAGCCTTTATTAAGGACTGCAAACCAAAACCTGCAAGAAGCTCAAGTAAAACCTGTCATGAGCTCCAGTTAAGGACTAAAACAAACCCTGCAAGAAACTTAGCACACCCTGTTATGGGTCCCAATTAAGGACTATAAACAAAACCTGCAAGAAACTTAGTACACCCTGTTATGAGTCCTAGTTAAGGATTATAAACAAAACCTGCAAGTAGTTCATGTGTCAGATGACAAGCATGCAAGTAGTCAAGTTGGAAGGCACACAAGTCACACAAGAGAAGCCCTTAAAGTTTAGGCCAGCATGGGGTCTGGGTATTACCCTCTTGAAGTTGGTGGGTTCATCCTGTCCTAATCAAAGTAACCGGGTTCTAAGGTTCCCAATATCACGGGATTGCTTTCATTGTTCATCGTTTCGATTTAGCCACTGAACTGGCGACCGAAATATTCCAGGAAAGCAACCCTCAATTGAGTGTAGTATCGAGTATCAACCAACCTCGGACTGCACCAAAGTCAGTTATCTCACTACCCTAAAGAGGCCAAGATAGTTCAATAAGGTTCCTAAGGTCTGTTGATGCTTCATGACACCACGCGGAGGCCCCGTACTCTCCTTGACTAAACTCAAGGGTTACCGGTACACACCAAAGTGCCACATCAACGTAGCAGACTGTTTCAACCATGTCGGTATACCCCGCACAGTTCCCTCACAGCCTTGTTGCTACTTTCTAAGAAAGGTATCCCCAGATCCGGGTTAGGATCTATAGAACTCCCGAGCAACCCACAATAATAAAGCAAGCAAAGAAGACAATTGAAAACATAGTTATGAGCTAGCCCTAAGGTACACCCCACTTTAAGTTTAATCCCCAGCAGAGTCGCCAGTTCTGTGATCGGTGGATCTGGAACTGACTGTTTAACGCTGGTTCGCGAAATGTCGCGGAAGCAAGAGTCGCCACCGTCTTTTATTTTCTCCAAATGGAAAGGACAAAAGCACAGAAAAATTCCTTAAAGAGATTGCTCTCGGTTCGGGAGGTAGGTTATAGAAAGGGAAGGTATTAGCACCCTTTCTATCCATGGTTATCCATGGGCTCTTAGATACTTGCTCAATGTGTTTTCAAAAATATTTGTTTGCTTTTCAATTGTGGGTTTTAAAAAAGTTTCTTTGAAAAATTTCAGTTCGACTCGTACGTCAGAGTGTTTGAAAAATTTGCTTTGAAAGCTTTTGAAAATGTGTTGGTGTGAAAAGAGGTTTTGATTTGTTTGAAATTAGAGCAAGTATCCTTGAGAACCTACCTACCCTAAGGAATTCGTCTGTGTAGATGTCCTTTAAAGTAGTGCCATCCCACCATTGAGAGGTAGGTAGCACCACCGTTGGAGGTGTTCGGGTCAATTCGAGTTTTAGGGACATGGTGATCACCGGAGCAATAGGAAGACACCTTAGAAGCTACCCTCATGCCAGGTTCCCGGATCATGAGGACTTACTAAGACATCCTCTACTCGACGATCACCTTTCGAGGCAAGGCAACAGTGAGGCGTACCCTAGGGGTGGTGTGTGCGATTCGTGGGTCATGTTTCAGTTATTTGTCTTGTCATTTTTGTTTGTGTTCTACGCTTGATTTTAATTAAGACATTCATTCTTGCATGCTTTTTAACAGTTAAAAAGTTGCGGGAAGATAAATCTACAACTATTACAAATGGCGCGGGTCCACATCGCCAAAAATAAACCGGACCCGATTTGACGGAAAATAAATAAAGAAAATAAAAAGTGCGAGAAATAAAATCGTTACAACGCTTTGGGAGAATTACATAAATATTTAAGCGATAAAGTAAAAATGTGCGAAATAAAATAATTAAAACGACGGGCGTTGGACCCTTTTGCAAAATTAACATTAATAAGAAATTGAAATTAAAATTAATGAGGAATTAAAAATTAAAGAAAAAAGAATGTTTTTGGTATTTTTGTATTTTTTAAGATTTAATGGAAAAAGAATTAATTAAAAGTAAAATAAAGCGTCAAACCCTAATTCTAATGTTTTTTTTTTTAGTTATTGTGAAAATATTAAGTTTTAACCTAATTTAAATCTAAGTTAATTTACATGCCTTTTTTATTTTATGAAAATAAATAAGATAAATATTATTATTATAAAAAAAACAAATTAAAGGAATAAAATTAACAATTAAACCTAAATTCTATATTTTTGCATTTTTTGTTATTAAAAGAAACTAAAATCGTAACCTAATTAAACCAAATAATTTACATGCTAATTTATTTAGAAAAAAATAATTAAAATAAAATAATTATTAAATTTTTGTCTTTTCTGAATTTTTGTGAAGTTTTTTTTATATTTTTGTAAAAAGGATAATTAATTAAATTAGAAAACAAAATAACAAAAAAGAAAATAAAATAAAAAAAAGAAGCAAACCAGGGGGGGGTAGCCCCAAATTGGAGGTGTTGATCCAAAGGTTCTGGCCCAATATGCAGTAGCCTGTTGACTTTCCCAGTTCGTGTGTCACAAGGTTGACTTATGCCCACGGTGCGTTTCAATCCTGAGCCCTTGATTTGCATCACTTGGACGTGTGGCTGTCTGGATGATGATGGAGCATGGTACGTTTTAACGTAAGTGCTACATGGGATTACTGAATGCAAAATAATATGAAGAACGTCAAGACCTGGGGTTCGAACCCAGGTCACGTGTGTTACCAGTATCCTTGCCTGCCACTAGACCAACTCAACGCGCGTGATTAATAAATAAACAAGAAATATTATAAAAGAAAAGCAAATAGTTAGTGGATTAGCGCGCGAGAATTCAAACCAACGAATCACAGTGTGCCATGTCTTCGTCTTCCTCGCGTACCTGAAAAATAAAACACAATAGCAACGGTTTTAACGCGTTGCTTTAGTCATGCTATGGAAAAATAGCGAATAGGGCTATGGTGGTCATAAATTCATCGCGAATAGTGCTTCCTTTTCGTCCAGGCTTGCTGAGTATGACCATCATAATCTTGAGGGCTAATTTTACTTGGTCAGAAAAGCCCTAATTTGTCATCCTGAAAACCCTAGAAATCAAGTATGGTATAATCTCATATATAGCACGAAAACGCAATTGGATCACATGGTTAGTTTCAAAACTTGACAAGGAACATGAATGTATAATTAAAATGCAGTAAGGATGCCTAGAAATCAAAGTACGATCATGGATTTTTCTTGGTTCAGTTGGAATCCGCTTTACCAATTCCTTGTGTTTTGGTTGATGTTAGGGATTGGCACACGTTCAGAGATTGTCAAGGAAGCTATTGAACCAAGTTTGGAGCCTTGAATCGACCTCTAGAATGCTTTTCAGTTTTGAACTTTTTTCAAGAATTTTCAAGTTTTGAACTTTTGTTTTCTGCGCAGCCTTTCGTGTCCAGGGTTAGGGTTGTGATCAGGTACTTGTATGGAAGCCATTAGGTCAACAAACTTGAATAAAATCCCTTGTAATCATGGTTTGGATATTTGATTTGTTAAGAATCTTTTCATATCTTTTTTTCATGTTATTTTTGTGTCAATTAGGCTCCAATCACACCAATTCTTTCCATAATTGAACAAGCACGAAATATTGAGTCCAAATCATGCATAAAAAGATTGGTTTTGTTAGGTTAGATATTTTTCATGTATTTAAATAATTTAAATGAATTAATATTAATATAAATTCAAATAAATAAATAAAAATTGAGAAAATACTTCCCTTTGGGCCAAGTGGTCGTGCATAGGCTTAGAATGATGAATCATGGAAGAAAATAAGCCCATTAGCAATTTTTAGACCATTTGAATCAAAGTTGACTTTTCAAAATTCCCAAAAATTTCCCAACTTCCACAAGGCATAACTTGCTCAATTTTTAAGCTTTGCACATGTTCTTGGACATTTTGGAAAGGTCTTTGAGTCCTCTAACCAATGCCTTTGGTCCCATGTCATTTTGATTTACCAATCTCAAGTTATGGCCTTTGACTTAAAGTCCCTTTTTGTTGACTTTTGAAAATGACCTATAATGTTGAAATTGATAACTTTTTGTGAGAGCATTTCTTGGACTTGGAATATGAAGATGAGTTGTAGGAAATTTCTTTCTCTTCAAAATGAGCTTTGGATGGAATTTTTCTGATAATCCATGTGAAAGTTATGCCCTGGTCAATTTCAGTTGACTTTTTCAGCTGTCCAAATATAGTAACTTTTGCATCTTGATGATTTTCTGAGCCAAATTTTGAGAATCATGATCAAGCATTGATCAAATGATGTTTGTGGCTTCAAAATGATATGTTGACCAAAAACTTGAACTTTTGACTGTCAAATGACCATTTTGCCCCTACAGTTGACTGTAGTGCAATTTAGGGTTTTGACTGTGCAATTTTGAGCTGAATGCCTTGAAACTTGATATGAGGGTACTTGACCATCTTTGTGAGCATATAGGACTTGATTGGGCCTTTGAAAACTTCATTTTCTTGATCAGAACCCAAACCCTAGTTTTGACTGTATAGGAGACAGTTGAACTGCATAACCCTTGGGGAATCTTGTGACTTGGCTTGGCTATTTCTTGAAGAATATGGGAGGGCAAATTTTGGGGTGCAACAGATAGTATATTGCGGCTTAGAGGCAATATATTGAGTTTCGCGAATACATTGTGGCTTAGAGATAATGTGTTTGAGTTTGATGATATATTGCGGCTTAGAAGCAATATACCGAGTTTCGTGAATACATTGCGGCTTAGAGACAATGTGTTTGAGTTGGATGATATATTGTGGCTTAGAAGAAATATAACGAGTTTCGCGAATACATTGCGGCTTAGAGGAAATGTGTTTGAGTTAGATGATACATTGCGGCTTAGAGGAAATATACTGAGTTTGGCGGATACATTGCGACTTAGAGGCAATGTGTTTGAGTTAGATGATATATTGTGGCTTAGGGGCAATATATCGAGTTTCGCGAATACATTGCGGCTTAGAGACAATGTGTTTGAGTTGGATGATATATTGCGGCTTAGAAGCAATATACCGAGTTTCGCGAATACATTGCGGCTTAGAGGCAATGTGTTTGAGTTAGATGATACATTGCGGCTTAGAGCCAATATACTGAGTTTGACGGATACATTGCGGCTTAGAGGCATTGTGTTTGAGTTAGATGATATATTATGGCTTAGGGGCAATATACCGAGTTTCGCGAATACACTGTGGTTTAAAAGCAATGTAATGGCTTGGAGATATGATGCGGATTAGAGGAAACATACTGAGTTTATAAGGAGTTCGTCACTGCAGGAAGACTTATGTGATGGGCTGAATATGTCACGGCATGAAGACTGAAGTGATGGGTTAAATCGTAGGAGAAGAATTGCGTTGGTTGACCCTTAGGTAGTTGAATCGAAGGAGAAATTATTTGTCTGTTTGCTATGTGATACATGTGCGTATGCGTATTGAATGTTGTATGTATGCGACATGTATTATGTTCGACATTGATATGAAGCTCTGAATATGTATGTGAAAATGTATATTGTATGCTTGAGATATGCAAAAATGAGTGTATGTATGAAATATGTGTATGTATGAAATATGTGTAATATGCGCGTATGCCTCCAAATGTTATGCAAACTATTTTCGGCATTCTCTCCTTTAAACCATTGGCTTAGAGTTACCAATTCCTAGCGTTGTATGTTGTGTCGTCGTTGCATTGTTGAACTTGAATGCGGTGGACAAAGTCAGCCAAAGTTTGAACATTGATTTCGTATTGCGGGCATAAACATAGACGTAGACGTAGGTAATGGCATATGCACAGATTTGCACGTAGGCGTAGGTGTAGACATAGACGTAGATGTAGATAATGGCCTTATGCATAGATTAATTTGCAGGCGTAGACGTAGACGTAGGTTATAGCCATATGCGTAGATTTATATGCCGGTGTAGACGTATGTATGTGGTCTCTATAAGCGCAGACGTAAGCGTAGACGTATGTAGGCTCGTACGTTATAGGCGTAGGAGTGAGCGTAGATGTATGTAAATTCGTATGTTGTAGGCACATGCGTAAGCATAGATGTATGTAGATTAGTACGTTGTAGGCACAGGCGTAAGCATAGGCATATGTAGAATTGGCAGGAGTACACATGTGCGTGGACGCATGTGCGAACATGGACTTTGTGCTGCAAGCATATGCATAGGTGCTGACATGGGCGTAAACTTTGCGTAGGGACGTAGGCATATACTTGGTATTGATAAGGGCAAGCATAGGTGCGGGTGAGGACGTAGTCTTTTTTTGTATCACGAGCGTAGAAATAGGCGTAGACCTGAACACATGTATGGAATTTGTATCGTAGACATAAGAATAGACATGTGCGTGGACGCATGTGCGGATGTAGACTTTGCGTTGTAAGTACGGGCATAGGTGCCGACATGGACGTAGACTTTACGTAGGGACCCGTAGATATATGCATAGACTCTATATGTGTATGGGCGTAGACTTTTTTGCGTCGCGGGCGTGGATATGCATACATACAAGCGTAGACATGTGTACATATGTAAGACGTAGGGGTAGCCATGTGTGCGGATGTGGACATGGATTTTCTTTTGATATCTTTCCAAAATAGTTTTTTTTGATGTTTTGTCAAATGCTTTTATTTTGCTAATTCCCCGAAATGATTTCAAGACAAAATTCACAAGTAATAATCGTAGTATTTTGTAAACAAGTCTGAAAAAAGAAAAAACGAAATTTTAAAAATGCAAAGGAAGCAAGTGTTTTATTAATATGCCTCTGAATAGGCGAGAGTATAAGATGCAATTCCTAGAAAGAGGTAATTACAGAAAATTTAAAAGCTGCAAATGGAAATAAAAATGATATATGCTACTGCTATTCCTCAATATCCTTTTAATGATCTTATCTCCTTTTCTTCTGAGTTGAATGATTCAGATCTATCTCTCCTTTCGTGGCTCGTAGTCGCGGTTCGTGGATCACAGTCTTTTTGTTCTTTATTTCTTTGTATGGAATGATCTCTAATTTTTGCCTGGATTGCCCTTTTGGGTTTTCAATCCACCGGGAAATTGTTTTTTGTTATATGCCCCTAATTTTTTCCTAGATCGCCCTTTAGGGTTTCCGATCCACCGAGGCGTTCATTTTTTCCTAAGTCGCCTATTTAAGGTTCGAGCTTAGCGAGCTTCTTGTACATAGTGTTTTTGACTGCGTCTGAACTGGTTGGGTGTGGTAGTTCTTCCCCATCCATTGTTCTGGAGATAAGACCACCACCGAAGAATGTTGTTTTGACTACATATGGAACTTCGTAAGGTGTCCATTTACCACGTGGGTGGAGGCGAGGTAGCTGAATCTTCTTGAGTACTATACCATGTCGTGGTTCGTCTTGTACAGTATACCGTTACCTGGAAAGAATTTCGCGGATGATTTTTATAGAGTTGCTTCTTGATGCTGGAGGCATGTTCTGGACGTTGTGAAACCAAAGCTTGTTATATTGTCTTTTTTTTAGTAGCAAGGCAAATCATTGGCTATTTGAAGCGTCGATTTGTGATGCGCGGTTCGTGGTTTGACAAAGTTATTTTGAACACGGACGATATAGTTGTCAAGGCGTCTGTCATTTGATTCCATTTTCGTGGGACGTGACTGAAAATGATTTTTGCAAATTCCGCAGTCAGTATTAAAACATGATCCCGATATGGAACCCGTTTTGGATGCTTAATATCCCATTTTCCATTGACTTGGTATGTGGCTTGTGAACATTCTTTGGTGAAGTCAAAATTTCCCCTATATCGTGCCCCAGTGTATTTGAAGCTTCGTTGAACGTGGATACCCGACGTGCCCCTGGCTTGGGTTCTTCGTCAGATCTTGGTATTTCACAGTTGTTTATTTTGACGGCACTGTCTGTATTCGACTTTGTCCTGTTTCCGTAGATATACGCAATAACTCGATCAACTTCTTTGTGGCTCCGCTCTTAACATTTCCCCTTAGCTTGGTTTCTTCCAGGTCTTCCCCTGTACTCAGATAAATGGTCTTGATAGCCTCTAGATATGGTTGTGTATTATTAGCTCTTTTTTATTTCCCTCGCCATTTCCCCAGAGAGTTCAAGATATTTATCATCTTCCTCTTCGGCTTGGTTGATAAGTGCATCAAAATTATATCGGATCGTAGCAGTGGCATTATCGGTGGTTTTGGGCATGAATTTGCACCTTTGTCATGTTTTGGCGCATCTTTAGTATTTGAATATTTTGAAAATGCATATGCAGAGAAAGTATTTCCATTTTTTTTTAAATGAATGCAAAAGAAAGACATGGATCTTGATTGAAAACAAAATATCGCTTTTATTAATTTTAGATATTGTCTGAAACAAAATGGGGAAACCCTTGCAATCAACCCCTATGTCTCGGGCTTGACATAGGTTCTTTCGAAGACAATAAAAATTAATTAAGAAAGAAAAAGATCTCAGGGATCTCCACAGTCGTCCATCTTTTGATGTTTTCTTTGGGCACAGTCTTGGATGACTTCGATTTACCCTTTGATGTTAGCCTTATTGGATATCTTTGCCATATGTCCGCCATGCACCACTCCGTTGTTGACAAAGGTCTCTTGGATTGGAAGAAAATGTGCTTCGCCCTTCGGAGCAGTTTTATATTTTTCTTTAGGGTATTGTCTGAACTGGACTATCCCCTGGTCCCCTAGCCGTTGTAGATCTCTTTTGAAAGCTTCATTGTGTCCTAGAGGGAGTCCACATTATTGGTTGAAATCTGTAGGGTATGAGATGCCCCTGCTTTTGGTGGAGGTAGGACAAACCCTTCAGTTTCAGCTTCTTGTTGGGCCATGACGGGCTTCTGGAGTCCTACCTCTGACTCTTTCCTTAGTTGGTGACCGCTTGATGCACCAATAGTCTGGGCTACTTCTTTGAAAGCTACCCTGGGAATTTAGTCTTGCCTGTCAATAACGTTCTTCAAAGACAAAAGAACTTGACTCAAATCTCCTTTCATTGACCTTACATCGCCCTTTACTTGGTCGAGGTCCTTTTTGCATACCGCCTGCGTTTCCTCGATTTGCTCCATTGCTTTTTGTTGATAAGCCCTTATTTGATATGGAGGCCAAGGAGGTGGCAATCTTCTTCTACCAATGGTTCAGCCGGAGAGATGTTTGTGGAAAAATGAGTTTTGACATGATATGCAGGTGTTCGTGAATGCATGAGTGCGAATGAATGTGTATGTCTTATTCCTTTGGGTATATACTTGTCCTTTATTATTTTACTTGGCGACTATCTTTAAAATAGATACGCAAACGGTGTGTGGAAACAAAACTCCTTTATTGAAGGTAACGTAATTTAGATATTGAAAAATATTACCATCTTTAGCCAAAAAAATATTTGCGTGAAATCAGGCATCAAGGAAATAAGTCTTTTAGGCGCGCCTGCAGGTATCTGCTTTTTGAAACCATCCAATGTTGCTAGACAGAACTTGAGAAAATTTTCAGCACGTTATTTTCTTTTTGTGGCTTTGATTTCAGACATGTTTAGCGTGCTGACGCATGCAAGTTGTTTCCTTCGGTATCTATTTTTAAGGACAGTCACTGAGATCTCGATTTCATTTTTATCTTTTATACCCCCTTTGTGAATAAGACAAACGTATGGTGGCGAATATGTGAAATGCATGACGAATACCTGAAATGTATGAATGCATAGGTGTAGGGTCGAGTGACAGGATTTTTGTTATAAATACCCCTATAAGGTGGGGATGTATGGTTCAGTGACGGGGTTTTGTTGTAAGTACCCTTATAAGGTAGATTCCTTAGTCTTTGCCTACAGTTGATCTACCCTCCCAAAAGGTGGCTTCCTTAAGAGTATCATGAATATCATCAGAGGGAAAAGGCACAAGGGCCTCCCTTAGGTGGAGCCTCTTTATAGACTGAAAGTTTCGTCTCAAAGTCGTGAAAGGTCTCGTCATGAGACTTTAGGTTAAGGTCGTTACAAAGAGTCATGGGTGACCTTCCCAAAGTCCTACTCGTCAAGAGGATATCTCTCGATAAGTATTACTTTTTCGAAAGTTCACCGACTCTAGGCGAAGTCGTCACATAAACTCGCAGGGATGATATACCCCCTAAGCTAATAGACGAAACTTCTTGCTAAGTTTATTTGAGAATATTTTTTCGAAATAAAAACCCTCCACATAGTATATATGATCATGGGAAAAATGACGATAAATAAATAACGCAATAAATAAAATTAATGCAAATAAATAAATAAAGCAAATAAAAATAAGACACCCCAAAAATACCTAAACCTAGGGTTAAGGAGAAGTCCCCAGCAGAGTCTCCAGTTGTAGCGACTGGTTTTTTAAATCAACAGTCGCCACTATTAGTTTTTATCCTAAGGAAGGGAACCTAACAGGAAACCCTAATGTGCGGACAAAGATTCTAGGTTACAGACTCAACTAGACGAAAGAAAGGTGTTAGGCACCTTTCATCCACCTTGTTCACAAGGATATTAGCCCTAGGTTTAGGTTTGGGGGAAACAATGTTTTAAGTTTTAATTAGCAAGAAAAGAGTTTTGTTTTTTTATAGGAGAACTCGCTACGATTTTTGATCGTATGCCTATGATAACGAGAAAACATATCGTATAATTAACATACTTTTTACAGATTTTATATTCCATTAAGTCGTCTAACCCTCGATTATTCCGAGATTATTTGTCTTTTTTGCAAGTGTGACACTTGTCGACTCAAATTAATGAAAAAGGACAACATGAAGAAAGCTAGACGAAAAACAAAGAGAAAAAGAATAAAAAAATACAAAGTGTGGACTTCTGGATGCCTGACGGTCGTCACGCCCCTGTGACGGGCGTAACACCCCACAACATAAGGAAACGGTCGTCATGCCCCTGTGACGAGCGTAAGACACCACTTCAGCGTGTGACGACCGTCACCCACCTGTGACGGCCGTCACGCGCGTGAAGGAGGACGTTGCGCATAATTGAAGACGTGGGCGTGAAGGGCAGACTACTTCTCCCGGTTTCCACTGAATCTCCTATTTTATTGCCACAACTACTACTCCTCCTAGAATTTCTCCACGAAGACTTCCTCAAGAATTCAAAATTAAAACTGCTGATTTTTCCTGCTATATATATGAGTACCAAGGCACAGTCCAGGGGTCGAAGAATTTTACTCAGCAAATACTTATTTTATTTTTACAGTTATTTCTAATTTGTGTGTTTTGCAATTCTACTTTCAATTCCCTGTAATTTTCATTCAAGCTCTAGTTTCTATTTTTAAGTGTTAATTCTTCCTACAAGAATTAACACGAATTTCTACTGCAAGACAAGCTTGAAGATTTGGATTACTGTATTACCTAAAGATTACTATAGCATCTGTAATTCCAGGTTTCTTTTATTGTAATTATTATTTATTCGTCTTCTATAATATGCCAATTATTGCCATGAATTATATTCTAAACTTTATTGCTGTTAAGTTAATTATGTCTGGCTAAATTGTTAATACCGGCATGTGACCGTAAGAACTGAAAGAATTCAATAAGACCTTGGCCAAAAATATTTATAAAACAATTTCTGGTTTCCAATTTCCAATATTAATTTAACTATCCTTGTCACGAGAGTGAGAGGTTAATTAACACGATTTTTCCACGAAAGTGGGAAATTAATTAAGGCAAGAATCTGCATGCGAGAGCTAGGGTTCGACCCAGATAGTGGTAACGAAGCATTGATTTTTAAATACACGAGAGTGTTTTAATAAATTAATTAAATTCAAATTTTTTTCAAAAAGTGTTATTAAATTTAAAGTGCACCCACTAGGTTTAGTAGCATGACTTATTTCATAAACACGAGAGTGTATGTTTCAGGTTTTTAAACAATTAGCTTTTACAGAAATACTTTATAGGCCAAGCGATCCATTGAATTCCCTAAGTCCGATTATCACATACCGGTATAATTAGTACTATTACTTTTAAAACTAAACTGCCTACCCCAAATATCGAATATTCATCGCTTAGTTAGACAAAACTGTAGCATTAGATCGTATGCGATTGACACACAGTCTCTGGGTTCGATAATCTTTTAAAACTAGAACGACTAGACTGTATACTTGCAGTTAGTATCCCGATAGACTCATAAAGTCCCGATCAAGTTTTTGGCGCCGTTGCCGGGGACTGGTAGTCAATTAATTACGATTCTTCTGTTGCGCGTTTAGACTAAGCAACAGACACCCTTTGTCGATTTGTATGCCAAGGACTCGCTCACAAGGCGAACCACTTGACAAACCGACGGACGAACCTGAACGCATTCTTTCCGTAAGACGTGCAGTCAGGGATTACTGTTTAACTCACGCTATTCCTTTACCCAAACCAGAAATCAAGATTGATTCCGAAACTGATTCTAATTCTTCCTCTGAAACCGAAACCAATCCAGAATTAGACATGGCCGAAGAACAAAGGACCCGTCCACTGAAGGAGTACGCAGATCCATCACAACAAGAGCCCCATAACAGCATTGCTGCTCCAGCAATAAACCGAAACGATTTCGAGTTAAAGCCGTCATTGATATCAGCTATCCAACAATGCCAATTCTCTAGAGATCCTTCTGAGGATCCGAATGAACACCTTACGAAATTTGTTCAATTTGCCGACACAGTTATAGCGAATGGTGTTAGTAAAGGTGCTATTAGATTACGTCTTTTTCTTTTCTCACTAAGAGATAGAGCTTGGGCTTGGTTGCAATCCTTGCCATCCAATTCCGTCACTACATGGGAAGGACTGAAGATCGTATTCTTAGCACGATACTTTCCCCCAAGCAAGACCGCTGCACTAAGAGCCCAAACCAACGGATTTAGGCAGAAGGATACTGAATCACTATTCGATGCATGGGAGCGCTACAAAGATATGATGCGAATGTGCCCACATCACGGACTAGAAAAATGGCTGATAATCCACACGTTTTATAATGGACTCTTGTACAACACAAGACTATCTATAGATGCCGCCGCAGGTGGTACACTGATGGACAAGCCTTATGACGAAGCTAATCAACTCATTGAAAACATGGCTCAAAACCACTATCAGTGGGGAGGAGAAATAACATCTGTGGAGAAAACTCAAACCAAAGGCGGGATGTACGAGATTAGTAGCCTAGATAAAGTTAATGCTAAGGTAGATGCTCTTACCCAAAAGATAGAAAGCTTGACCTTACCTCCTGCAGCTACCGTAGCTGCAGTTACCCCAAGCTGCGAAGTTTGTGGAGTACCTGGTCATATTGGAACCGAGTGTCAAATCCTAGCAGGAATAACGGTTGATCAGGTAAATTACGCTCAAGGAAATCCTTATGCCAATACCTATAACCCTGGTTGGAAGAACCATCCTAACTTCTCGTACAAGAGCAATAACGCTTTATATGCACCTGGCCAAGCACCTGATGTACCTCCAGGGTATCAAAAACCCGCCGGTAATGTTCCTAACATTCCTAAGAAATCTAACCTTGAAATCCTAATGGAAAATTTTATCGCTAATCAAGCCCAACAAAACAAAGAATTCCTCAATCAAAACGTTCACACCGGTGAACAACTAAAGCTATTAGCAAACAAGGTAAATGCCCTAGCCACTCACAACAAAATGTTAGAAACCCAAATCTCCCAAGTAGCACAACACCAAGCTAGTTCTTCCGCACCTGCTGGGACATTTCCTGGACAGCCATAGCCTAATCCCAAAGGACATGCAAATGCTATTACATTAAGAAGTGGGACAGCCCTTGATGGACCGATAGATCCTAGACTCCAAAACCCGACCATGTACCAAAATCCCGAAAAGGAAATAGAGAAGCCGAAAGATCAATCTGAAAAGTTAGAGGAAGACGAGGATGAGGATATAGAGGCCTCAGAAAAACCATATGTTCCTCCACCACCATACAAACCACCAATTCCATACCCTCAAAGACTTGCAAAATCTAAGAATGAGGGACAATTCAAGAAATTTGTAGAACTTCTGAAACAACTAAACGTCACTATTCCATTTACGGAAGCTATAACCCAAATGCCGTCATATGCTAAATTCCTAAAAGAAATATTGGCTAATAAGAAAAAATCGTTGAAAACAAAACCGTTATGTTAACTGCCGAATGTAGCGCCATAATTCAAAATAACATGCCTCCGAAGCTAAAAGATCCTGGTAGTTTCTCCATACCATGTGTAATTGGAAAATCTGTCATAGACAAAGCTCTATGCGATTTAGGAGCCAGTGTCAGTCTAATGCCATTATCTATTTGTGAAAAGCTCAAATTAGGCGACATGAGACCTACCAAGATGTCCTTACAACTAGCCGATAGATCAGTCAAATTTCCTGTTGGAATGCTAGAAAACATTCCTGTCCGAATAGGACAATTTTACATACCGACTGACTTTATAATAATGGACATCAAGGAAGATTCAAACATTCCCATCATACTAGGAAGACCATTTTTAGTGACTGCAGGAGCCATCATTGACGTCAAGAAAGGAAAACATACCTTTGAGGTAGGAGAAGAAAAAGTAGACTTCATTCTTTCCCAATTTTTTAAAGCCCCTGCTATAGACGACTCATGTTGTCTCCTAGATATCATTGATGAATGTGTCAAAGAACTCGAATGCCAAGAGGACACCTACTCTGAGATGCTGAAAATTCAGATACCAACTGTCCTCAAGAACGAAGACTGGAAACAAGAACACTTAAATGCCAACCTAAGCGAATGTTTAGCCCTAACACCTGATCCTGACTCAACTAATAAGAAACCCGGTATAAAACTTAAAACATTACCCGAAGATCTTAGGTATGAGTTCTTAGATAAAGAACTCGAACGACCAGTTATAGTCAATGCCGAATTAGGCGAGATCGAGACCGAAAAACTTCTTAGTGTGTTAAGGAAATATCCAACCGCGTTAGGCTATAATATCTCAGATCTCAAAGGAATAAGCCCTTCTCTCTGTATGCACCTCATAATGCTAGAGGAGGACTGCAAGACTTCTAGAGAACATCAGAGACGGATAAATCCTATCCTAAGTGAAGTCGTTAAGAAGGAAGTGCAAAAACTACTAGAGGCAGGCATCATATACCCAATATCAGATAGCAACTGGGTCAGTCCAGTTCATGTGGTGCCTAAGAAAGGAGGTGTTACAGTTATAACAAATACAAAAGGCGAATCGGTAGCGCAACATACGCAAACAGGATGGAGAATGTGTATCGATTATAGGAAACTAAACAAAGCTACACGCAAAGACCATTTCACATTACCATTCATTGATCAAATGCTCGAGCGTTTAGCCAAACATTCCCATTTCTGCTATCTTGATGGATACTCAGGATTCTTTCAAATTCCCATTCATCCTGACGATCAAGAGAAAACTACGTTCACATGTCCCTATGGTACCTTTGCATACCGGAGAATGCCATTTGGACTATGTAATGCGCCTGCAACTTTCCAACGATGCATGATGGCGATCTTCGCAGATTTCTTAGACGGAATCATGGAAGTATTCATGGACGATTTCTCTGTCTGTGGAGAGAGTTTTGACGGATGTTTAACAAATCTTGAATTAGTACTAAAACACTGTGTTAATGTCAACCTAGTGCTCAACTAGGAAAAATGTCACTTCATGGTGAGACAAGGAATTGTGTTGGGTCACATTGTATCAAACAGGGGGATTGAAGTTGACAAAGCAAAGATCAACATTATCAAAAACCTTCAACCACCCAAAACAGTTAGAGAAATACGAAGTTTTCTAGGACACGCGGGTTTTTACCGACGTTTCATAAAAGATTTCTCTAAAATCACCAAGCCACTAACTGAGTTATTAATGAAAGAGGCTGAGTTCATTTTCGACGATAAATGCTTGAACGCATTCGAGACACTAAAAGAGGCCTTAATATCGACACCTATTATGCAACCTCCTGATTGGAATTTACCGTTTGAAATCATGTGCGATGCGAGCGACTATGCTATAGGCGCAGTCCTAGGACAACGCAAAGAAAAGAAGCTTCACGCTATCTACTACGCAAGCAGAACGCTTGATCCCGCACAAATGAATTACGCCACTACGGAGAAGGAACTCTTAGCTGTGGTATTCGCATTGGACAAATTTCGTTCCTACTTAGTAGGCGCTAAAATCATTATTTATACGGATCATGCTGCGATCCGATACCTACTAAGCAAGAAGGACGCCAAACCGCGATTACTCAGATGGATCTTACTCTTACAAGAGTTTGACTTAGAAATAAAAGACAAAAGAGGAACTGAGAACGTGGTAGCTGACCATTTATCGAGATTAGATGGAATCCAAACCGAGAATGTTCCCATAAATGAAGATTTCCCTTATGAACGCCTCATTGCCAAACTAGAGACATACCCTACCGACAGTTCAGATCCTCATAATGAAAATTTCACAACTGCGGTAGTAGAATCCATTTGTACTAATACCACATTACCATGGTACGCTGACTTCGTCAATTATTTAGCTGCCGGTGTTTTACCACCTGATTTGACGTACCAACAGCGGAAGAAATTTTTCCATGACCTTAAACACTACTTTTGGGATGAACCACTGCTCTTTAAACGAGGCGCCGATGGTATCTACCGTCGTTGCGTTCCTAATGGTGAAATAAACCACGTCATTTCCCATTGTCATTCCGCCCCTTGTGGTGGACACGCTAGTACATCGAAAACCTGTGCAAAAATACTTCAAGCTGGCTTCTTTTGGCCTACCTTATGGAAAGACGTCCACGTAGCAATTATGAACTGCGATAGATGTCAACGCACAGGAAATATATCTAGACGTGACGAAATGCCGTTAAAAGGAATCCTCGAAGTAGAAGTTTTTGATGTGTGGGGAATTGATTTCATGGGACCTTTCCCCACATCCTTTGGAAATAAATATATTTTGGTCGCCGTCGACTATGTATCAAAATGGATTGAAGCCATCGCCGCACCTACAAATGACACACGTGTGGTACTAAAACTATTTAAGAATATTATCTTCCCACGATTCGGTGTACCAAGACTAGTGATCAGCGATGGTGGCTCCCATTTTATCTCCAGAATCTTCGAAAGGTTACTTTCCAAATATGGCGTTAAACACCGCATAGCCACACCTTACCATCCTCAAACAAGTGGACAAGTGGAAGTGTAGAATAGGGAGATCAAACAGATACTCGAGAAAACCGTAGCCACATCTAGAAAAGACTGGTCCTCCAAGCTCAACGATGCCCTTTGGGCATACCAGATAGCTTTCAAAACTCCTATCGGAACAACGCCGTTCAAGTTAGTTTATGGAAAATCTTGTCATTTTCCAGTAGAATTAGAACATAAAGCTTATTGGGCGATAAAAACCCTTAACTTAAACTATAAGAGTGCTGGCGAGAAACGAGTGTTAGATATCCATGAACTGGAAGAATTGCGTTTAGACGCTTATGAAAATGCTAAAATTTATAAAGAACGAACAAAAAAATGGCACGATAAGCGTATCTCGCAGAAAGACTTTAAGGAAGGAGACATCGTACTCCTATTCAACTCTAGACTAAAACTTTTCCCGGGAAAATTACGTTCCAGATGGTCCGGACCGTTCGAAATTAGCAAAGTTTTCCCAAGTGGGGCGATAGAAATTAAAAGTAGTTCTATCGAACCATTCATTGTTAATGGCCAGCGCTTAAAGCACTATTTTAACGTCGACAATATCGACTTCTCGGCTTATCTTCAGTTAAGTGAGCCGCCTACCCCTTTACCTATCTGAATAGGTATTTAATGTCGAGCCGTCGACATAAAATAAAGGCGCTTCGTGGGAGGCAACCCATGTTTTTACTTTAATTATTTTTCTGCTTTAATATGTTTTTATTTTCTTTTCTTTTCTTTTTCTTAATCTTTAAAATGTTTTCATTATTGCATTTCTTACTCTTTTTCTATTTTTCTTCTGCTTTTATTTCTCCTTTTTATCTCTCTTTTTCCTTTTAATTTAACTTTGACAATTTCCTAACCCGAAAATACTTACTTAATTTCCTTTTCTTTCAAACATTTTTTCAAATATTTTCAGGGGGGTAATTCTTTTTCTTTCACATCTCACGCTATGGATTGTGCTAACTTCATGAATGTCAAATTGCGAAGCCGACACCAGAGAAGAAGGTTTGCAGATCTGGGTGACCGGGAGATGTGTCCTACTATATATGCAGATGATCGTGCTATGGCTGCCCTTGGCATTCGCGAGAGTGTCATGTACCTGCTGCACCAGATTGGTTGGGACACTGCCCCTATCCGTTGAAGGTTCTGTACCTACAAAAGGCTGACTCTGGAGTTTCTCAGCACCTTGAGTTTCATTCCAAATCATGGAATGGGATTCAACCGTGGGTTGATTACATTTAGAATGTTTAACATGGATTACACTTACAACCTGCGAGAGATTAGCCAGCTTCTTGGGTTCCCTTTTGGACCCGATGTTATTACCATGACACAAGAGAACCTTTTACTTGTATCTGAGCTTGACTTTTTCTGGGGAAGCATAACGGGTGTTAACCATCCTGAGCCGTCAGATCTGTACTCTGAATGCATTCATAACCCGGCTATCAGGTATTTCCACAAGATCATAGCCCACACTATCTTCGGCAAACAACAAAATGTCACCTCTGTATCCCGCGATGAGCTGTTTATCATGTATTGTGCATCTCAAAACCGTTCGGTGAACGGTGCAGCTTATATGCTCGCGAACATGGAGCGGATCGTACAGACCCCAAATGCGCCGATTTTGTTAGGTGGGTTAGTTACCATGATGTCTAACGCCATTGGACTCCGCCGGCCTATGCTCGGTTCTGCTCCGATTTATGGCATAATGCCGATGGACATTGCTTTTTGTTTCAACACTAGCATGATTGGAAACCTTGGACCAGATTCATTTGACTTGCTAGTTAATCATCAGATCGTCCATCATTTTAAGCTGCCTGACCCAAGAACCAGTGTGCACAACCGGGATAATTGGTTGTTTGATCTTCACTACCCTGCTTCACCATCTACAGTCGACATCTATGAAGTTCCTAACAATGCTAATGCTGAAGAAGATCCTGCTACACCACCAGGCTACCATGATCTCCCTGATCCTTGGGAACAGGAAGCTACTTCCGCCGAGACCGCGCCTCAAACTCCTGAGACTAATCCACCTCCACCTGCTGCTACCCTGGACTCCCTACATGCGGCCATTACGGACATGCGGGGTGAGCTGACTTCCCTTAGGGTGGATTTCATTACCTTCATGGACTTGGTGACTGATCAGTTGGATTATATGCATCAGCATTTGTTTCCACCACCCCGTGGCTAAAGTTTCCATCGTTATCTCCTTGCTTTCTCTCTTACATTTTTACGTACAGTGAGGACACTGTAAATTTCTGTGTGGGAGGGATTTTTAGTTATTTTTAGTTTAGTTATTATTTCAACATTATTTCAGCATTATCATCATTTTTACTTTGAAACAATTTGTTATGCATTTATTAAATTGAAGTTTATTTTTATTTCTTTCCCAATTTCCTGTTTACTGTTTACTATCTATGTTTTATTTACTATTGTTATTTACTTCTATTTACTGTCTATTTTCGTTAGACTTAAAAACTCTAATTATTTAACATAATCAATTAAAACAAACATTTCAAATAAACAAAAAAATATATATAAATTCTTCAAAACAAAATTCCAATTACCAAGAGAAATAATAATAATAAACTCATCAACGGTCCTGTAATGAATCTTTCAATTAAGACTCTGTCTGTGTTACGATCGTCACACCCCTGTGACGAGCGTAACGCGCCTCTTTGCTTTGTGACGAGCGTCACAATCCTGTGACGACCGTCACACAGACAGAAACCAACGGCTGTTACAGAGAACCGTTCCAACCTTCTTCCTTATAAACCCATTTTTTTCCTTCTCCATTATCACCACACCACACGAAAAATCACCTAGTAAATCTAGATTCCTTCCAATTTCTAAACTTCCAACGCCAAATTAACATCCTCACAATCTCCCATTCTCACATCGCCAAATCAAATCCTTTATCACCATGGCAAACAACCCAAACGCTCAAGTTATCAATTTCAGAATCGGCGAACCTGGGGAGAATCAACGAGCAAAGTATCAAAAATTCCAACGTCGAGGTCTCCAACCCACAAGGTACGTTGACATCGACTGCCTACGAAGTTTGGGACTACTCGACAGTGTCTGCCGATTACTACAAAGCCTGGATTTGTGGAACCTCTGTCACGAACCAAGACCAATCTATGAAACTCTCACTCTTGAGTTCTTGAGTTCGTTCGCTTACCTCACTCCGTCGGGTGTCACAAACCAATTATCAGGCGTGGCAAAATTTCGCATGTTCGGAGTTGAGCATCAGTTGCCTCAATCCGACATCGCGAGGCTTATGGGATTTTGTTCGGACGAAGGTGCTCATTTTCGGGTACCGGACAGTTTTAATGAGGAGGCTTTCAACTTATGGCACAGTTTAACGAACATCTATGCCGGGTCCTACGACCACCTCAATGCTACCCACATCCACAATCCGGCCATCCTCTACTTTCATCGCATTCTTAGTAACACCATCTTCGCCCGCGACAGCAACCATAAGCTCAACTCCAAGGAGCTCTTCTTTCTACATTGTGCGTTCACTGGGCAAAAGATAAATGCCGCCCCGTTCCTACTTGCTCACATCCACTCTATTTGTGCTAGAGGTGGAAAACCTTTCTATTTCGGAGGGCTGGTTACTTCTATTGCCATTGGTCTGAATTATGGTGCTACTCTTGCAACCTTGCCTTCTATGGCACCGACTTTGCTAACCTTGGATCACTGCAAAGCCGCACACCTCATCTACGAGCGGGAAGACGGCAGATTCCACCCTGTAATTAGGAATACCGTCTATCAGAATATCATCTTGCCGAACAGGGACCGAATCGATCCAAGTAACCGAACAAACTAGTTGTTCGACCCTGAAGTCCCCGCAGAGCCTGCAGCTGCCCACGAAGACCAAGTTGCAGCCGCTGTAGACGATATACAAGAAGAGTTGGATAGTGCTCTGCCTGTCCACGACATCCCTGGATCCTCATCTGCACCTCCCCCTATCAATCTTGAAGACATCCTCTGCGCCCTCCACATGCAAAATCAAATGAATGCGGCGCTTGAAAGGGGGAAAGCTGAGCAGTTTGAGTCTTTGTGCGCCCAAAACGCTCAGATCTTGACTGGGCAGCGAAACATGAATGAGAGGTTAGATGAGGCGCTGTCAGAGCTTAACGCCTTGAGGATAGATATGAACACCTATGGCCTCCAAGACACCGACGCTGAAGCCACTCCTACCAGACGCTCTCGCACCAGGAGCAGAGGACGGGGTCACCAGTAGTTTGTCTTTCTTTAATTTCTTTGTAATTTGTTATTTTTTCTGTTTTATTTCTTTTCCCTTTCGTCTTTGTAATTGTACTTCCCCGCATATATACCGCAACATTAAGGACAATGTCGGATTTTGTGTGGGAGAGGTACCTTTCAATCGTTAATAAAACTAGTAAATTCTTGCGATATGTCTCGATTCAAATTCTTCGCTTTACTTTGCCATACCGAAAAAATTTTATTTTCGCATTAGCCCGACATACCTACTTTAATGAAATCCCAGTTGAGGAAGCCGAAAACGACATAACAAGATCGATATGGTTCTGTCACCGTGGACTTCCTACTTACGCGATCCGTTTCAATAACCAATATACCGATATTCAGAGTTTCAAGTTCTAGAAGTAACCCCTAGTAGTTTATACTAGCAGTCAGCACCGTCTTGACACAAACCACATGGAGAATCGATGAATATAAGTGTTTGACGCCTAATTCTAAAGATATCCTTCATATCTCGCTGCAAAAAGAAAGGAAAATCTGTGTACCAAAACATACGGGCACATATAAGAGCTGAGAAAATAATGAAGAAATCCAATGTTGGTTGGTTCAGAGGTATCTGGTTCTGAACTCGGTAGGGCGTGCTACGGCCCGATCCCCCACAACCTCCAATTCGGATAAAATATGTAGGGTTGCCACATTCATGTACCAGACCCCGTGCTAAAGGATCAAAGTCACTAACCGGTTACTCCACTACGTGCGTGCTAAGGCAAAGGGCTTAATGTGATTGCGCCAGAACGAAACCGGGTGAAATAGATACGAGGAACTCCGAGCAGAGTTATAACGGAACTGTTGGATAGCTCGTTTAAAATGGAAGTCTACGGGTAAGCTTATTGCTTGCGTCATTAGCGTATCTTTAGTGTTTTACTCAAGTATTGGCCGAACCAACGAGGATTTCCCGAAACCACTTTAAAAAAAAATCCAAAGGTATGTCATGTTTATGCGCTTGACGAAAACTTGTCCGACCTTTCGAATGACTATTTGCTTGAGGACAAGCAAAGGTTTAAGTATGGGGGAATTTGATAACGAGAAAACATATCGTATAATTAACATACTTTTTACCGATTTTATATTCCATTAAGTCGTCTAACCCTCGATTATTCCGAGATTATTTGTCTTTTTTGCAGGTGTGACACTTGTCGACTCAAATCAATGAAAAAGGACAACATGAAGAAATCTAGACGAAAAACAAAGAGAAAAAGAATAAAAAAATACAAAGTGTGGACTTCTGGATGCCTGACGATCGTCACGCCCCTGTGACGGGCGTAACACCCCACAACATAAGGAAACGGTCGTCACGCCCCTGTGACGAGCGTAAGACACCACTTCAGCGTGTGACGACCGTCACCCACCTGTGACGACCGTCACGCGCGTGAAGGAGGACGTTGCGCATAATTGAAGACGTGGGCGTGAAGGGCAGACTACTTCTCCCGGTTTCCACTGAATCTCCTATTATATTGCCACAACTACTACTCCTCCTATAATTTCTCCATGAAGACTTCCTCAAGAATTCAAAATTAAAACTGCTGATTTTTCCAGCTATATATATGAGTACCAAGGCACAGTCCAGGGGTCGAAGAATTTTACTCAGCAAATACTTATTTTATTTTTACAGTTATTTCCAATTTATTTCCAATTTGTGTGTGTTTGCAATTCTGCTTTCAATTCCCTGTAATTTTCATTCAAGCTCTAGTTTCTATTTTTAAGTGTTAATTCTTCCTACAAGAATTAACACGAATTTCTACTGCAAGACAAGCTTGAAGATTTGGATTACTGTATTACCTAAAGATTACTATAGCATCTGTAATTCCAGGTTTCTTTTATTGCAATTATTATTTATTCGTCTTCTATAATATGCCAATTATTGCCATGAATTATATTCTAAACTTTATTGCTGTTAAGTTAATTATGTCTGGCTAAATTGTTAATACCGGTATGTGACCGTAAGAACTGAAAGAATTCAATAAGACCTTGGCCAAAAATATTTATAAAACAATTTCTGGTTTCCAATTTCCAATATTAATTTAACTATCCTTGTCACGAGAGTGAGAGGTTAATTAACACGATTTCGCCACGAGAGTGGGAAATTAATTAAGGCAAGAACCTACATGCGAGAGCTGGGGTTCGACCCAGATAGTGGTAACGAAGCATTGATTTTTAAATACACGAGAGTGTTTTAATAAATTAATTAAATTCAAATTGTTTTCAAAAAGTGTTATTAAATTTAAAGTGCATCCACTAGGTTTAGTAGCATGACTTATTTCATAAACACGAGAGTGTATGTTTCAGGTTTTTAAACAATTAGCTTTTACCGAAATACTTTATAGGCCAAGCGATCCATCGAATTCCCTAAGTCCGATTATCACATACCGGTATAATTAGTACTATTACTTTTAAAACTAAACTGCCTACCCCAAATATCAAATATTCATCGCTTAGTTAGACAAAACTGTAGCATTAGATCGTATGCGATTGACACACAGTCTCTGTGGGTTCGATAATCTTTTAAAACTAGAACGACTAGACTGTATACTTGCAGTTAGTATCCCGATAGACTCATAAAGTCCTGATCAGCCTACGTATCCTCTTATGAGGAATCAGAGTCCCAATTCGTAGTTCGTATGGGTTGGTGTCTTTTAGAGGGTTTGTAAACATATTTTGAATCACTTTGCACTCGGTTGGGAGTAGTGATTGCAGAGATTTTGACTGAGTACGCAGTAAGCCAAAATTAGTTTGAAACCCTATTTGCAAAAAGACTGTTGATTAGCTTAATTTGTTCGCGAAAATAGTTTGAGGTTTGTTTGTGTTTTTTATTTGTATAAATTGAGAAAACGTCTTGATTAATGCATGCACAAATGTTTTAATGCAAATAGTACAGAAAATAATATATGCAGTTTTTACGAAAATAATTTATTTTTGGTAGTATTATAATATTTACATATAATAAATAATTATTAATAAATGGTAACAAAATTAATAAAAATAATTATAATTATTAATAAATAAGTAAGAAACATAATATAAAAAAAATATAATATATAAAATATGATATATAAAATATAATATATAAAAAAACTATAAAAGAAATAAATAAATAAATGATTGTTTAAGTAAAACCAGGGGGGTTGCATTTCCTAACTGTTAAGTAAAAAGAAAGGGTGATAATAGTGATTTGGGTTAGGCCCAGAATGTCCAGGCAAGGGGGGTGCGCTTGGCTTTGCAATTCAGTAATTGACACGGAAGGGGGTGTGAAAAGAAATGGGCCAGACCCACTACGTTTCTGAAAGGTGGCAAATTGATCGCGTGTGATGTAGTGCATGAGAGCTAGCGTGTGACTTGGCCTCAAGGCCGTCTGATCAGTATCCAGTTGATGACACACGAGGGAATAAGATGGTTAACATGCACACGCGTGTAGGGGATAAATATAGTAAAAATTGTTTCTAATTTTCTGTTCGCTTCTCTTCATTTTACAGAGCATCTTCTTCTGTCTTCCTTACTCTCTCAAACCCTTCACTTGCTCAACTTTCCTCCTCACCTTCCCCAATACCATTCTCAGTGGCGGCGGCCCAAAACTAAACCCTACTCACCGTCAATCTAACCCTAAAACAAAAGAAAGAGAAAAATTATTAGTTTCCCTCACTGCAATTTTTGTTCCGATTCTTTTCCGATCCTGTTTCATTTGTTGATCTCTTCTCTTTCTTTGCAGGTGATAACGAGTTAGAGGTGGTGGTAGTGAAGGTTGGATGAGTTAACGGAAGGCGATGGCGCACGGTGGAAGATGCCGGTGTACGGTGATTGGAGGGTTATACACGGTATCTAACGGCGACAGTGAGGGTTGGCGATGTTCTAGGGTTATCAATGACGAGCAACGGCGAGCGATTAGGGTTTCCAGTCCGGAAACTCTAATCGCTCCTTTCTTCTCTTGTTCCATGGTAAGGGCTTGCTCCAGATTCTTCTTCTGTCAAAACCGCTTGCTTCCCTATTCAACCCCCTTTTCTTGGTTCTCGCTTCTGTAAAACGAAAAATTCCCCCGTTCTCGTTACTGTGACCATTCATATTTATAGGCTTAGTTTATTTAGGGTTTTATTTTAAGAATTTGCTGTTATAATTAGCAAAGATTTGGGAAGAATTGTAGAAATTAGGGGTTGTCAATTTACTTTAATTGATTCGTTCTTATGAGATTTTCTGTATAATGTTATTTCTGTAAGATTTGTATTCTTAGGGATTTGATTTGCAGATTCTATAGATATTGTAATGAGGATTATGTAAATTCTTGGTTTGTATAATTTTCTTCTGGTTTTGTGAAGATTTAGTAAAGATTGGATAATTGTGTTTTAACTGATTCTGGCAACTTGTGATTTTCTGTAGATTTAATTTTGCAAACTGAATTTGAACAGTAGCTGTTTGTGGAGTGAAATCAGGCGTGATTGGTACAATAGCAGTTTATGGGCCTTATGTTAATTAATTACATTCTGCCCATCAAACAATGAAAATAAAATTGGGCCTTTACTGCAAAGAAAACCGTTTCTGTCTAGCAATGGACTTCTTTTTCGCTATACTTTGGTGGACCCAAACAAAATGATTTTGCCAAATCTTTTCTTTTTTACACAGAAAACTCTTAAATAATAAAACATCCTACCAATTCTATTAATAATCTGAAAAAATAAATTTCTAAATAGTTTATAAATCAGAAATATATATCTATAAAAATGTGGGTAGTATACTAAATAACAAGAGTCAAATAGTCTATTTTTTTTCAAAATGCCAAATGGGCCCACTTAGGGACTATTTTAACAGACCTGTAGTTTGTATTAGATTCAAAGCTTTATATTTAGTTTACCCTCTTTGAGTAACAAATGAAAAAGATCTCTTTTTGCCCAGTTGTGAATAAGAATATTTTTTTATAAAAAAGTTACAGCGAACGTTTCATAATAATTTCTTTTCTAAAATAAATCAACAACAAAAATAACAGATGAACTGATTTTTTAAAGATCTCAATGGATCATATGAATTCTACCACTCACTCCCTTTTTTCTTTAATAACAACAAACATTCAAGTTGGCTTTGATTAATTAATTTCAACTAATAACAACTTAATCTTAATTTTCCTTTAAGAATTTAATAACTCAATAATTATTAGAAATAATTCCATTTTCGAATCGCATGGGCCATAGGCCAACATGCTTCGTGAATGGGTATGTCGATACATGGTCTTTCTGATTTAGAAAACCCCACTAAAATATACGCCCCCGGTTGGATAAAGATGGGCCATCAGATATTGTTGTACCATCTTTAATTAAGCATTTTCTTTATTTCAATCTCGAAAAATATAATCACCGCGGTAGGATAAATTTGGGGTACGACACCGACTTTGGTGTAAAGCTGATGATTGATTGATACTCGATACTACACTAATTGAGATCGGACTTTTGGAATATTCCGGCCGCAAGAAAAGATTGATTGTGTTAAGACAATGCCCAATGAAGAAAGATCAGTGATATTGAGATTCCCTAGAACTCGGTTACTTTCTAGGACACGTTGAACCAACTAAGCTTCAAGAGGGTACTTACCTATAAACTCCATGCAAGCCTATACCTAAGGATTTGTTTTCTTTGTTTGTACATAACGACTTGTTTGCTTTTGCTTGTGTATGATTACTTGTACATAACATCATGACATCATACATAGCATTGTCAGTAACCATTTCAAGGATCTCAAGGTTCTGTGATGCAGGGTCATGATGAACCAGACGTTTATCAAGGGGAAAGATGATTTATTTTCCTCTAACCAAACACCGTCAAAAACCAAAGCACGATAACTTGAGTCAAGGGTTATGACTCACTTGACATGGTGAGCTTGATTCTCGTAGAAGGACATTCAATGATACAAAGTTCTTTAATCAAAGTTGTGATCAAAGTTAAACTTCTAACATCTTCTTGTGTTTACCCCACGAGATCCTTGAAAACATTGCATCCACATAACATGCATCATATCATGACAGCTTTTCCCCTCACAGGTTTCTCATATTCTTAGTATTTATTTCAGTAAAGATGACTCTAAAACAGAATGTCATAGATCTTCAGACCCAAAATGCCCAACTTCAAGAATTGTTCCTGAACCTATCCAAGAGGCAAGGAGAAGTGAAAGTACTCCTGATTGAGAGCATGACTAAGAAGAATCCTGAGGACAACAGGGATGGCTAGTTGGAACGATTAAAAACTGATATGGCAACCATGAAAGTCCAGATGATGGGATAAATGGTGGGTCAGATGACTCTTATCCAAAACTTAGCTCGGGGACAAGAAGAGCTAAGAACCCTCATCAACAAGCTTCATCGAGACGATGTAACCATATGGGACAAATAACTAGAATTGGGGATCGAGTCATTAATCAACCTCCGATGAGACAAGAAGTTATTTGGTCGAGAGAACACCCTTCAAAATGGCTACTATACCAAGAGTCCAACAACAACCTCGCCAACCACGACAAGGTGGTCGACGTAAGCAAGGAAGAAAATTTGCTGAGATCAACATGCCCTTGGCTCAAGCATTGCATCATCTGTTGGAAGCCAAGTTGGTTACATTGAGGGAGCCTCCTCAAAAACCCTTTATTGCTTCTCACCATTACAATCATGAAGAAAGGTGTGCATATCACTCCAACAGTCCTGGACACGACACTAACCACTATTGGACATTGAAAAACAAGATTCAAGACCTGATCGATAAAGGGGAGTTGGAATTCACACAAGATGGACAACTTGAGTTTTTCTGTCATCTTTCAAAGGCACATCATCTGAAGTGACAAAGTTTATGCGGAGAAACTTTTGTTTATTCGAATTTTCAGTTGTAATTTCTTTGTTTGCTTAAACATTTGTCCTTATGTCATACTTTGGTTATTCTTATTAATGCATTGCATATGTTTGTCTTAAGTTAATCCATTCGTTTTCACTATACTGAAATTATTCTTTTACCTCTTTTTATATGATATTGAACTCTCAACTACAAGTCTAAAGCCTTTAGAGGGAGGATGACGAAAATAATACCATAATCCCATACAGTATGCTTTTGGGCAGACATTGCTAACGATGTACAGGCGTTGTTTCAAATTCCTAAACACTGGAGTTATAAGGAAGATAATCCCTAGTCAACCCCTTTGAGCCTAAGAAGTAGGATTTTTCTTTTTCACACAAATTGAAACCTTTAATCAAAACCTGGGGCAGGGTAGTTTATCAGTTAATCCAAATGTGCATTAAACCGCAAGCTTTCACTTCAAACACAAACATCCTTCTGAATCAAAAGACGGTGATGGTTCCCCGTGAAATAGGCAGTCATTATCTCTCAAAAGAAAATCCCACTGAGTCAAAACCTATGAAGAAGACTTAAGAAAAACTGGGGCATCCCGCTGGCTGTAATCTTAAAATAAGAACAGTCAGGAAAAAAGTAGGGACAATAAAAAAATAAAAAAAGAGGTCGCTACAAATCCATGACAAACATGAAAAATGTTGCAAAAATGAATGCCTTCACGAATAAACTTTCAGTATCCGAACCTTCACAAAAACGTCATTACAGACTCAATTGGAATTCAAAATGCACAATTAACTGAGTATAGGGATTAAGAACATCATGAAAAATGGTTGGGTACAAACACGCTTTGAGCCTTATCCTTTGCTTTTTAAACTGTGAACCAGACCACACTACAACCCTTTAAAAGTCCTAATTGAAGAATGGGTTAGTTCAAAAGCATATTGTTACAAAAGGTATCCTGACTCCTGTAAGGCTCACTGTAAATCCTGATTCGAGTTCATATTCTTACAAAACTCTTTTATTTGTTAAAACTACATTTTCAAAACTTCAAGACAAACATAAACTTTGCATTGTTTGAATAATGATGTTTGGATATAGCTATTTGTTTGGAATCGAAAAATTCACACGACAAATATCCAATGAACGAAAATTCTCTCAAGAAACAGAATCACTTCAAATGGAAAAACACTTCCAATGACAAATTCTCCATAACCAAGGGGGCATGACATGTTATTTTCCAACTCATTAGTGGCAGTCAAGTCAAAATTCCAAGAATTCTCTCATAAAGTCCTGAATAGCCAGGGGCAGGTCTGCATCTGAATCACTTGGGGCATTGTACATGAATTCCAGCAAAGGGTCATGTATGACCAAGCACACATTTTCTGGCAGCGCTACAAAAATTACTACTATGGACAATGACAAATCCCCATAAAGTCCTTTTCATAAGGTGGTCCCCGTTGAAGTCGCAAGAGCCACCTCTATAAGGTTATCCTCATAGAGTAATCTTCATGGATAAGGGTATAAATCCCATAAGGCCAAGTTCATGGATATCCCCACAAAGTTGGATCCATGCAATCATCAACCAGAGTTTCAACCTCCGGAAAACATCTCCCCAGCTGGATTGGTCTTAAGAGGAAGCCTTGAGGAGTTATTCCAGAAGAAAACACTTCCCCAACAGATTGTCAAATGGGTTTATTTCCCCAATAAACTACGAATCCTCCAGACTAATACAGATCAACAGAAAAAACCCTTTAATCCCCGGTAGAGTCATTGATATCCCCAACAGAGTTGCCACTATCCCTAGTGAGTTGCTGCATAGCCTAAAAGCCTATCAGATAACAGTTAGCTTCTTTATCCTCAACAAGTTGTTAACTTACATTCTCTCCAATTAAGAGTATAACTCCCCAGTAAACTCCTGAACTCTTTTCCCCAAGCAGAAATCAACACTCTCCACAAAGACTTCTCAAGCCAAAGCCAATCTTCCCCGACGGATTTCTTCTCAAACAACAAAACGAGAATCCCCAGTGGAAACATTCTAAACAACGTTTGAAGATGTGCATACTCTTCATCCCCAACAGCATTTCGGGATTTAACTTCCCAAAGCTCCCCAGCACTTGTCAAGGATTTATTTTTCGAAGCAAAGATACATTTCAAAAAATATTTCACATTCATACATCATATTACATACACGATAAATGCATAATCTCATTTATTTTGAGAACATCATCAAGCCATGCATACATCTGCATGTAACTAACCCTCTTCCTTGCAAGAAAAGGCAATCAACAAAAATCCTCTTTTGGTAAATACCACAACCATTTCTCAAAAGGTCAGAGATTAATTCCTGAAACAAACCAGGGCAACTATCTCTACAACCAACAAAAAGCGGGTTCCGGATTAATACCTGAAACAAGATATGACAACTATCTGTGAACAACCGATTATAGATTAATACCTGAAGTAAGACAGGATAACTATCTACATGAACTGATTGAAGATTAACTCCCGAAAAAAGCCGGGGAAACTATCTTTCTTTCTCAAATAGGTCAGAGATTAATTCCTGAAACAAGCCAGGGCAATTATCTCTACGACCAATAAAAAGCGGGTTCCAATTAATAACTGACACAAGATAGGAGAACTATCTGTTAACAAATGATTGAAGATTAATACCTGAAATAAGACAGGACAACTATCTACATGAGAAGATTGAAGATTAACTCCCGAAACAAGCCAGTGAAAGTATCTTTCTTTCTCAAATAGGTCATAGATTAATTCCTGAAACAAGCCAGGGAAACTATCTCTACGACCAACAAAAAGCGGGTTCCGAATTAATACCTGAAACAAGACAGGACAACTATCTGTGAACAACTAATTGAAGATTAACTCCCAAAACAATCCGGGGAAACTATATTTCTTTCTCAAATAGGTCAGAGATTAATTCCTGAAACAATCTAGGGAAACTATCTCTACGACCAACAAAAAGTGGGTTCTGGATTAATACCTGAAACAAGACAGAACCACTATCTGTGAATAACCGATTATAGATTAATACCTGAAACAAGACAGGACAACTATCTACATGAGCAGATTGAAGATTAACTCCCGAAACAAGCCGGGGAAACTATCTTTCTTTCTCAAATAGGTCAGAGATTAATTCCTGAAACAAGCCAGGGAAAATATCTCTATGACCAACAAAAAGCGGGTTCTGGATTAATACCTGAAACAAGGCAGGATAACTATCTGTGAACAACTGATTGAAGATTAACTCCCGAAACAAGCTGAGGAAACTATCTTTCTTTCTCAAATAGGTCAGAGATTAATTCCTGAAACAAGCCAGGGAAACTATCTCTACGACTAACAAAAAGTGGGTTCCTTCTAATTTCTAGATGCATCTTCACATGGGTTCATCCTGAAGCAATCTTACACGAATTCATTCTCATATATTTCCAGACGTGGCTTTACATGGGCTCATCCCGAAGAAATCTTACACAGATTTCTTCTCATGTATTTCCAGATGCAGCATCACACGGGCTCATTATGAAGCAATCTTACACAGATTTCTTCTCTAAATTCCAGATGCAGCTTCACACGGTCTCATCATGAAGCAATCCTACACGGGTTCCTTCTCATACATTTTTCAGAAACCGTCTAGATACGATCCAGAGACGGTTGACATTCTGACACTTATTCCATATTCTCTTCTAGATATAGTCCAGATATGATCTAGAGACAGATGACATTCTGACACTTATTCCATATTCTCTCCTAGATACAGTTCAGATATGATCTAGATACGGATGTCATTCTGACACTTATTCAATACATTTTTGAAATATAGTTCCGATACGATCCAAAGACGGATGTCATTCTGACACTCATTCAATACATTTTTCAAATACAGTTCAGATACGATCCAGATGCGGATGTCATTCTGACACTCATTCAATACATTTTTCAAATACAGTTTAGATATGATCCAGAGACGGATGTCATTCTGACACTCATTCAATACATCTTTCAGATACGAGTCAGATATGATCCAGTTATGGATATTATTCTGATACTTATCCCACTACATCTAATCCTTCATATTAAATCGACCAATGATTTATTCTGATACTTCTTCCAATCCCTATCAATAGTTACTTTGGATGGCATCTATAAGCCCATCTCTGATAACTCTTCATCATATCTCCAAATGGAATCTTTAAGCTTAGTCCCTACACAAATAACTAACACATCATCTTGTACAAATTTCTGGGCACTCTAGTGTTCAATCATCTTCCACCTTCAAGTCACGAATGGTGGATTCGCCAGTCTAACTCTTCAGGTTTAAGAAGATTGAACAGGGACAGCTGTTGTACCCTAAAATTTTCCGTCTCTTTTCTCAAGGCAATCCTCACAAAGATTTCCAAAAACTCAAGTTTGCACAAGTACAATTGTACTTTTTAATGCCCCATAATAGTTTTCATTGGGCGTTCAAGCATCAGGTCAAAGAGAAAACTTTCGAAAGGGAAAAGCAGATAAAAAAGGTGTCAAGATGCAAATAACTATGTCTAATTCAGAATCTTGTTCAGGCTGTTCGAACCACATGACTGATCGAAGGGGTTGGTTGGCATATGTTTGACAAATCAAAGAAGAGTAAGCTTTCTTCGATCCCCAAGCTTCGATTGGGCAATGGCTTCCTTTGAAGCAACCTGCTTCGATCCACCTCCAAACCCTTCGACACACATAGTTTCGACACTAATGATTACAAGTCTATTTTCATGCTTGCTTCAATCCCCAAGCTTCAACTTGGCAATGGCTTCCTTCGAAGCAACCTGCTTTGATCCACCTCTAAACCCTTCGACACACATAGTCTCGACACTATGGATTACAAGTCTATTTTCATGCTTGCTTTGACCCACAAGCTTCGACTGGGTAATGGCTTCTTCGAGCAACTTACTTCAATCCACAAGGATAGTTGGTTGTGGCATTTGAAGTTTAGACATTTGAACTTTCGACCACTTAATCAGTTGATTATTCAAGATATGGTTACTGGTATTCCAAGTCTTGAGATGCCTGGAAAAACTTTGTGAGGTTTGTCTGGTAGGAAAGAAATCCAGAAATTCTTTCGTTTTGACTATGCCAATGAGATCATCTTACATACTCAAAGTGGTACATTCAAATGAATATGGTCCATTCGAAGGATATACAATTGGTGGAAACAGATGTTATTTTGTCTATTGTTGAGTTTGGTCGAAGGTTCAGATGAATGTGGTCCATTCGAAGGACATACAACTGGTGGAAACAAATATTGTTTTGTTTGTTGATGACTTTGGTCGAAGTTTATGTGGTCCATTTGAAGGACATAAAATTGGTGGAAACAAATATTGTTTTGTCTGCTGTTGAGTTTGGTCAAAGTTTCAGATAAATGTGGTCCATTCGAAGGACATACAATTGGTGGAAACAATATTTTTTGTCTGTTGATAAGTTTGGTCGAAGGTTTGTGGATATATGTGATCAAAATGAAAGGGTGAAGTATTCAAGATGCTTGCTGAATAAAGTCCTATATGCTACAAAGCCCAAGCTTGCTGTACAATCCACATAGAAGCCTAAAACGATTCCAAAAAGCAGTCTGCAGCACTGCTATGAAACAACCCTGCACTAAGCTGCCACAACACTCCAAAACTGCTGCAAAACAGTCCTGTTATGCTGCTCCTAAACCAGTCCCATATTTGCACCAAACTAGCATATAAGAGCTGCACCTTTAAAGCTATGAAAAGAACATACCCAAACTATTCAAATTTTATTTGTTTTCGCCCCAAAATCCCAGCAAGATTCTTCTATAAATAAGTTGTTTCACAACACACAAAGGGGGGATTTTTTACAAGGAAAAAGGAGAAGAAGAAAAAAGAGAGGGGAGAGAACACGAAGGTTGAATCCTTGAAACACTCTTAAAAACAGAACCAAAAAACACAACACCTATGTTCTTTTCTTTCAAACCTAGAAACAAAAAAACACAACACCTCTGTTCTTTTCTTTCCAACCCAAGAACATTCAAGGCAGCAACTCAAGTTCGAAGCACACATTCCAGCTTCAAGGTAAGTCTTCTTGACTTTAAACCTTCTGTTTCAAGCATCATTGATGATTCATATTTGAAGATAACATGTAATAATAATTGCCTTTGATGCTCCCCTTTTGTTTGTTTTCTTTTCTTGTCAATTATATGTTAAGAGCTAACCTGTACAGACCATAAGACAATGTTGGAGTGAGAAATTACATCATTCTTCGACATAAAGCCTTAGGCTTCAACATACACTGCTTCACATGCCCAAACATAATAAAAAAGGGTGTGTGATTCGACACATAACATTGCTTCGATTCATATTGAGTTCGATTTAGGGCTACAGGGTCGAAAGAAGGACATGTTTGATGCATATAAGCATGCTTCGAAACATGCTTCGACACATGCTGTCGAAAGATTTGTTTTTTCTCTCTTTTACGCTTTTTTTTATATTTTCATATTTATTTTAATTAACCAAAAGCCTTCCATAAAAAAAACCTAAAAAATAATTTCTTGATTAATTTGATTTCCTTTTAACTTATGATTAATTTTCCTATTTTTATTAATCATATCTATTTAGGTTAATTAGGTCAAAACAATTTTCCTAACAAAAATCCAAAGCAAAATTCATTTCTTTTTATATTCCTTGTACATTATATTCATGTCATTTCTTGTAAATTTATTCAATATGGTTGTAATAGATAATTAGGTTTAATTTCTTGCAATCCCCATTTGTACATTTGTATCACCCATCCCCTAATGATGTAATAGCTTAGGATTTTAATTTCCGCAATTTACCGCTTTAATATAAATTGTTAGTAATTAGGGTGTGTATGGAAAGATAAAATCAACCGTTAAAAAACCCTAATTTAAAAGACAAAAATGCACATAATCAAACACATTATTCACATACGTGCACCTCTAGGGTAATCTCGCTTGTTGCCTCGGAAAATAGTCATGTCCCTCGAATATGGGCGTTTTAGCAAAGACCCTCGACAAAAAAGATCATAGTCCCTCAATGTCCCTCGATGTTGCCTCCGATAAAAGATCTAGTCCCTTACGAAAATTGCTAAAATGTCTCATAAGTTGCCTTCTATGACTATACGATGACCCACGCATGTCCTTTCACATCCAATGATGGGGCTTCTTACCAAACAATGGCAAGATAGAAACATCTAAAGGAGGAGGAAAAGAACAAAGACCTTTTGAGTAGGTAGGACGCTCATAGTTGCTTGCTCACAAACTAAAACAATTTCCACACTTACACTTTCAAAACATCTTTCAAAAACAAACACCTCTTTGAACTATTTTAAAACCAACACTTTGTATACATTCTTATAGAGACGAGAATCATTACAAAGCTTCCCGAAACAAAGGCATTTTCAAAATATTTTCAAACTTACACCCATCACAAACACCTTTTCAAACAAATGAAATTTTCAAAAGGGATCTAGCAAGCAACTAAGAGCCCGTAGATAACTATGGATGAAAGGGTGCTAACACCTTCCCTCTTCATAACCTACCCCATGAACTCAAGAAAATATCTCAAAGGTCTTTCCTGTTCTTTTCACCCTTTCCTTTATTGGATAAAAGAAAAGTCGGTGGCGACTCTTACTATCTGCAACAATTGCAACAAAACGCAAAACACCAAAGTCGGTTCTCCCACCGTATTACAACAACATTTTATTTATTCAACTCCTCTAGAGTTTGAAGCACAAGAGAAAGATGATGTTGTTTCAGCAGAAGAGACCATATTCTCATAACATACTGCAGTTGATTCTGGCGCAGGATATTATTTGACTGCCCTGCCTTTTTCTTGAAACATGACCATAGGAAGAGGTTCAGGAGACGGTTCATTAAACTTTGATGGTTGAGGGGCTTCCCAAGGGGTGTTGTCTAGCAGAAGGAGGGGTTTCTTTACCTAGTTTCACAGAACTTAATCCAGGAAGATTTTTCAGGCGATCGCAGAAGTTCTGTTGAGCGATTTCATAGCTAAGCTCCTTTAGCTTCAAAGATTCAAAGTTAAACCATTTTCTGAACTGGTTCCAACGAGAATCAGAAGTAGCTGGATTGGGATTCTCTATGCAAGCTAGCTTTAGAGAGTTAACTCGTTTATGTATTTCTATTTCAAATATCAGCAAGGATTTACCAATATCTGCTTTGGAGATTTTTGGTTTTGGTTTGGGAACGTCAATTTTCTAAGAGCTTGTGACGAGATTGTCCTAAGCTTCTAAATTAATGATTGTTCTAAGGGGATCTTCTGGATAGTTATTTGGAGAGGGAGAGTCAGAAATGATTATGGGTGAATTTGGTGGAGTTGAATGATAAGGAGATGGAAGATTTGGAATGGAGTAAGTCTATGAAGAAGTTGTGGGAATAATTAGTGGTTAATAGACCATGAGAGGGAAAGTGATGTCAGGGATGAATGTCGTGGTATCAGAATTAAAATTGGGATTTTCGGTTTGGGGAGCTTCGAACAGCGGATCAAATTGATCAATATCAGAAAGAACTTGTGCAAGTTCAGGCTGAGTTTGGTCAAAATGGGTAGAAGGTGGATTATTTAGAGGGTTATTTAGAGGTAATGAAGTGACAAAGTCTATATCAAAATCAACAAAGGTTTGAGGATATGGATCTTCTGTGGGCTTTGGAGATGAAGGAGTTTTAGACGTTGATAAAAATACAGATTCAATAACAAACAAAAGACGAGTTACCTTTCTTCTTGGAAGACTTAGGAGTCTTCTGAGAAGTTCCTTCTCCAGCTGCTTTCCTTTTTCTTGATTTTCTGGGAGAAACTTCCATAGGTTATTGACTTAGATCAAGAATGTTCACATATGGAATCGCGTCGTCACTCTTGCATGCTTCTAGATACTTGAGAATAATTTATGGAGAAAAATATGCTTGAGTGAAGATAGGAAAATCCTTAAGAGGAACTCTTCGGGTGGTGATGACTTCCTTGGTGGTGATTGTCAGTTCCTTATTAATAGTTTTAATAATCTTCATCTTCTTCAGATTCTTTGTAGTGAGAGGTTTACCAGCACAAGCTTCCAGAGCACTAGCTTGTTGAGCAATAGCCAGATGTTCTATCAGTATATTTTCCATCAAAATATCTGAAATGAGTCTTCCTAGATGGATCCAATCTCTCTTTGTTCTTTCTTCTTCTCTTGTTTCTTTTACACGAGTCTTCAGATGATTGAACAGAAGATGTGGAAGATGAAATTTTGCTTTGGTAGCAATGAAGTACATAAGGTACTGTTGATCAATGTTGATGTAGTCTGGAGAACTGGTAGGATTCTTGTGATTGATGCATCCCAGAATTATTTTGGACCAAATTCTGAGGTAATCCTTCAGATCTTTGATTTTGTTGGATGGCTGGCCAGAAGTAAAGATTTCCTTTGAGACCTTGGTTAGGTTAGAACTTTTGTCAGCCATGTCACTACATCAAATATTGCCGCCATCGTAACCTATGAGTTTCCCAATGAGATCTTCAGTGATGATGATCTTCTTTCCCATGACGTAGGATGTTACCTGAATATTTGAAGTTGTGGCATGGATCCAGAATTCTTTGATAAGTTTTGGAAAAACTGGACCTATGAGGTGATCAAAATACTTAGTCCATCCTTGGAACTCAATATTAGGGATTAAATCATACCCATTTTCCTTCATGCTTACGAAATCCACAATAAGCTCACACAGAACTTCCAAAGAATCAATGGGTGTGAGAAGAGTTCTTGAGGGTTCAAAATACCTTTCTTCATTTGAGGAGGAAGAGCCAGGAATGTATTGAGAAGCTTGAGGATTTTGTTGAGAGGAAGCCATTTGTTCACACAAACTATTTTAGGGTTTTTGAAAGATGAACAGTTTGAAGAGAGAGAAATGAGTGAGAGTTGAAGTGTGATAATCATTGTGAAAGAATGAAGTATATATATAGCCAACAGAAAGAAAATAGCAGTTTTAACTTTAAAAAAATTAAAGAAAATGATTACGTGCATTTAATGATTCCTGAAAAGAGGGATAACGTAAAGATATGGAACGGTTACCGATTTGACTCGAGCCCTAATGCATTAACTCAACCGTTTCAGTCCCTTCAAAATTTGAACACGTGTTCAGCCTTAGAGGAAGACCTTGCGTTTAGAGTTGACAGATGTTGATATAGTTAACTGCATGCTTCTATCTTATAAATGAACCATTTTTGGAGAATGTTCAAATATTCTAGATAGATCCTGATACAACTTTGCTTCTCACTTTTGAAGAACTATTGACCAGATGTTCACACAAGGAAAATTAGAGCATAAATTTCTGAGGGTTAAAGTATACAGAAATAACATTATCATTATGGGCATAATTTTATACTGAGATGTTTCAGAATGAAATTAAATCTATCTTCAGAAAGGGGTTTAGTGAAGACATCAGCCCATTGATGGTCTGTGTCTATAAATTTTAAAGAGAGAATTCCCTTCTGAATATAGTCCCTAATAAAATGATGTTTTATTTCTATATGTTTATCCCTAGAATGTAAAACAGGATTTCTTGAAAGATAAATAGTAGAAGTATTGTCACAGAGGATAGGAATGTTACTCTCATATATGTTAAAGCCTTCAAGCTGACTCTTCATCCAGAGCATTTGTGTGCTGCATCCAGCTGCTGCTATATATTCAGCTTTAGCAGTTGATAGTGAAATGGTGGATTGTCTTTTGCTGGACCACGAAATTAGATTGTCTCCCATAAATTGGCAGCTTCGAGAAGTACTTTTTCTTTCTATTCTGTCTCCGGTGAAGTCATAGTCACAGTACCCTATTAATTTTTATTCTTTGGATTTCCTATAGAAAATATCGAGATTAGTAGTACCTTTCAGATACTTGAAAATTTGCTTAACAATTGTTAAGTGAGATTCTTTAGGATCTGATTGGAATATAGCAAAAAGACAAACACTATACAGAATATCAGGTCTTAAAGCTGTTAAATATAAGAGAAAACCAATCATATCTCTGTAGAGCTTCTATTCTACCTTCTTACTTACCTCTTCTCTTTCCAGAATGCATGTGGAATGCATAGGAGTTTTGGATTGCTTAAATTCTGACAAGTCAAATTTCTTCAGAAGTTCTTTGACATACTTTCTTTGATGAATGTAGATTCCTTATGGAGTTTGATTTATTTGGATACCTAGAAATAAATTAAGTTCGCCCATCAAGCTCATTTCAAACTCTTCCTGCATAGACTTGGCAAATTCTTTTCCCAAAGAGGCTTTAGTGAATTCAAAAATTATATCATCTACATAAATTTGAAAAACCATAATGTTATTTTTAAATAGTTTACAGAATAAGGTTGTGTCCACCTTCCCTCTGGTAAAATCATTTCCTAACATAAAATTGCTTAGTCTTTCATACCAAGCTCTGGGAGATTGTTTTTTCAAACCATATAAAGATTTCTTAAGTTTATAAACATATTCTAGATGTTTTGTATTTTCAAAGCCAGGGGGTTGGTGCACATAAACTTCTTCATCAATGTAACCATTTAAAAAAGCACTTTTAACATCCATTTGATAAAGAGTGATGCCATTATTTACAGCAAAAGAAATTAAAAGTCAGAGAGATTCTAAGTTGGAGACTGGAGCAAAGGTTTCTGTATAGTCTATCCATTCTTGCTGACTATAACCTTGTGCCACCAACTGTGCTTTGTTTCTGACGACTTCTCCTTGTTAATTTAGCTTATTTCTGAAGACCCATTTGGTTCCAATGATGTTAAAGCCTTTTGGTTAGGAACTAGATCCCACACATCGTTTCTGGTAAATTAATTTAGTTCTTCTTGCATTGCAAGGATCTAGTCATTTTCCAGAAGAGCTTCGTCAATGGATGTTGGCTCAATTAGAGACACTAATCCGATGAGCGTTTCTTTAGAATTTATGAATGTAGATCTTGTTCTGATTGGGTCTTCTTTCTTTCCCAGAAGTGTGTTTTCCAGATGTGTTAAGCTGCTTCTAGATAGTCTTTTTTGGATGGGTTCTTCAGATGTTGTTTTAATATTTGTGACATCCTCTTCTGTATTTGACTGTGATTCTTTATTGAGAACTTCTTATGCTCTATCCTCAGTACCTGTAAATTGAACTTCTATATCTGCAAAACATTTACTCTTCTTTGACTTTTGAGAGTCAAGCTTATCATCAAATCTGACACTGATAGACTATTCGACAATCTGTGTTTGTGTTATATACTCTGTAACCTTTTGAGCATTCAGAGTATCCTAACATGAGACACTTTGGTGATTTATAATCAAACTTGTTCAGATGTTCTTTAGTTTTTAAAATAAAACAAGTACATCCAAATGAATGAAAATAAGATATGTTGGGCTTTCTGTTCTTCCATAGTTCATAGGGAGTCTTATCTAGAATAGGTCTTATGGAGATTCTATTCTGAATGTAACATGCTGTGTTAATTGTTTCTGCCCAAAAGTTCTTTGCAGTGTTAGTTCCATTGATCATGGTTCTGGCCATTTCTTGTAAAGTTCCATTCTTTCGTTCTACAACTCCATTTTGTTGAAGAGTTCTAGGACAAGAGAAATCATGAGAGGTTCCATTTTCATTAAAAAAAGTTTTCAATTTTTTTGTTTTCAAATTCCCCACCATGATCACTTACGACTTTAACAATTCTAAAATCTTTTTCGTTTTGAACTTGGTTACAGAAGGTAATGAACACAGAGTGTGACTCATCCTTGTGTCTTAAGAACTTTACCCATGTCCATCTGCTATAGTCATCTATGATCACTAATCCATACTTCTTTCCACTAATGGATGCAATTTTCACTGGCCCAAACAGATCTATATGCAGAAGTTCTAATGGTGTAGAAGTAGAAACAACATTTTTTATTTGAAAGAAGGTTTTACAAACTTGCCTTTTTTACATGCTTCACACAAGGCATCTAAGCTGAACTTCAAGTTAGAAAGTCCTCTGACCAGATTGAGTTTATTAATCTAAAATATTCTTCTCATACTAACATATCCCAATATTCTGTGCTAGACCCATTGCTAGTCGTTAACATACATTAGGCATTTTACATTCTGACTTTTTAGTTCAGAAAATTTTATTTTGTAAATGTTGTTGTTTCTCTTTCCATTAAAAAGAATAAATCCATCTTTCTGACTAACTGCTTTACAAGACTTTTGATTAAATATTATATCATAACCGTTATCACTTAATTAACTTATGGATAACAGATTATGCATTAATTCATCTACTAACAGAACATTAGTTATAGAAGGAAGTGTTCTGTTACCAATAGTTCCAGAGCTAATGATCTTTCCATTCTGATTAACTCTGAAACTTACATAGTCAATGATCTTTCCTTTCTGATTGCCTCTGAAACCTATAGAGCCTCAAAATTTAAGATCTCGACTTTGGAACATATGCTTTCTTCCTGTCATGTGTCGAGAGCATCTAGAGTCCAGGTACCAAGATTTGTGTTTCAATTTTTCTGTTAAGGACATCTGAAACATAGAAAATTTTATCCTTAGGTACCCATATCTTTTTGGGTCCTTGTTTGTTAGAGTTACCAAAATTTGGTTTTAATTTTGGTTTAGCAGAAAAAACATTGCTAGTATAAATTATGTCATGTGTATGTCCATAGGTGAAGTGTGAATAGAGAGGTGTGTGTTTTATGACTATATCATTAACTTTATCTGGTTAAGATTCTTTACCCTTATAGCCTATTCCTTTTCTTTCATTTCTGCTAACTCCATAGATCATTGAAGCCATCTTGCTCATATCTATGATTTTAGCTAGAAATTTTTGAAAGCTATGATCATATTCTTTTATGATTCTATCAGAATTACTAGGAACTTCTGAAACAGTTTCTTTCTGAGCTTTTTGTAATTTATTTTTAATAACATAATTTTCATTTTCGAGTTTAGAAATGGTTTCTTTTAGCTCAGAGTTTTCTATTTTTAGTTTCTTAGTTTTTTTATAGTCAGATACAGAGTCCTTTTTTAGGTTCTTGTTTTTAACTCGAAGTTGCTAATATCTTTCAAGAATTTATGACGGGCTTTCTTCTAATTGAGATCTAGAAAAGTTATGGAATACCTCTTCTGCCTCTAATTCTTACTCTAATTCATATGATCCAGTGTCATCTTATATGTTGGTCATTAAGGCTATGTTGGCTCATTCATCTTTTGATTTTGTTTCAGCTTCAGAAGATTCTGAGTCATCCCATGTTGCCATAAGGCTTTTCTTCTTTTCTTTGAAGAACTTCTTTTTAGGTTTTTCTTTTTTAAGATTTGGACAGTCGCTTTTGTAATGACCTTGTTCATTGCATTCGTAGCAAACAATATCTCTGTTACTTGATTTTATGTATTCGGAAGATAATTCAGAATGATTCCCTATTCTTCTAGGAGTTCTAAACTTGCTCTGATTGTGCTTCCACAACTGATTGACCCTTCTAGAGAGAAGAGATAGTTCGTCTTTTTCTAACGAGGATACACAAGAGTTTTCTTCTTTTTCCTGAAAGACTTTAGGTTCATATTTTTTATTATATTTAAGAGTGAGAGACTTACCTTGCTTCTGGGGCTCATCTTCTTCTAGTTATATCTCATAACTTCTTAGAGAGTTGATAAGTTCTTCAAGAGATATTTTGTTCAGATCTTTGGCCAGTTTTAAGGATGTGGCCATGTGTCTCCATTTCTTGGGTAAGCTTTTGATGATTTTCTTTAAATGATCTGCTGTTGAGTACCCTTTACCCATAACTTTTATCCCAGAAACTAGAGTTTGAAATCTTGAGAACATTGTTTCAATTGTTTCATCCTCTTCCATTTTGAAAGCTTCATACTTCTGAATGAGGGAAAGAGCTTTGGTTTCTTTTACTTGCGTGTTTCCTTTATGCGTCATCCTCAAGGAGTCAAACATGTTTTTAAGCAGATTCTCTGTTTGTGATCTTCTCATACTCGGTGTACGAGATAACACTCAAGAGGATTGTTCTGGCTTTGTGATGATTTCTGAATTCTTTCTTTTGATGATCTTTCATTCTCTTTTTATCAATATTCTAACCGCTTTCGTCAACTGGATGTATGTATCCATCAATCACCATATCCCAGAGATCAGTGTCATGATCTAGAAAGAAACTCTCAATTCTGTCTTTCTAGTAATCGAAGTTCTCACCATCAAGGATCAGAGGTTTGCCGCTGATTCTGTCTTTCTCTTCATGATTTTCATTGCTGATGATCTAACTTGGTCCCACCATAGTGTTTTTCTTGCTTGGATCTTTTTATGACACAGTTAAGTGTTTGCACCCAGAACCAGGCGCTCTGATGCCAATTGAAGAATGGAAAAACACAAGAAAGGGGGGTTTGAATTGGGGGTTTTAAAATTAAAGCAATAGACACGTTGGTTATCCTGGTTCATTTGAACTCAAACTACTCTAGTCCATCCTCCAAGGTGATTTCGCCTCTCTCAAATGATGTCTTAATCCACTAATCAAACTTGATTACACAGATACGGTGACAACTGTTAAAGTCTTCTTGAGTTTAAACCACAACCTTATTTTCTCAAGATATTACATAATAATATAATTGAAAGTGTGTACAAAGGTGTTTTCTAGATAAAACAATATCACTACAATGATGTATTACACAACTAAAAAGAACAAGATGAAAAGGTAATGAAATTTCACTTTTTCAGTGCGCAACAATATCATATGTGATTTCTTCTTCACGTCTTCTTTATATATTCAATGCATGAGAGAATGAGAAGATGCTTTTGGAAGGTTGATAAATAGTAGTTAATGTTCTTTCCAAACATAAAGATTCTTGTCTTGATTCAGTCGTTACTTTTGATTTGCAATGAATAAAATGTAACGCTTTAGAACATTCTTACTGAAGATCACATCAGAAGATGAATGTTACCGTTGAGACTCCTTTAGTTCTTTCCATAACTTTACATATCAGAATATCAAAGTTATTATTCGTAGCATTTGGTGCATTCAGAAGTTGTAACATCAGAACTTCTTTATTTGAGTGTGTTACACAAATTTTCTTCTAAGTAAGATGTGTCAAACCAGAGCTTTAACAACAATTTTTCTCACCTCCTATGCTTCTTACATCAAAACTTCCCTGCATATTAAAATACTTTATTAGAGATCATAATTTTTCTTTGTGTGTTTGTTATCATCAAAACTCTTACAAGGATATAGAACTAAACTATGTTCAAACATTTAGAGCAATATATTTTACCCTCTTTTGAGGTTCATCTGGTTCAAGCTCTATTTCATGACTCCTTAAAGAGCTAATCAGCTCCTCAAGAGAGGTGTTGTTCAGATCCTTTTCCAATTTTAAGGCAGTTACCATTGGTCTCCATTTGACAGACAAACTTTTGATAATCTTCTTAACGTGGTCTGCAATGGAGTAACCTTTATCCAGAACCTTAATCCCTGCCACAAGAGTTTGAAATCTTGAAAACATCATTTCCACGGATTCGTCGTCTTCCAACTTGAAGGTTTCTTATTTTTGAATTAAGTCCATAGCTTTTGTTTCCTTTACTTGTGCATTGCTTTCATGTGTTATCTAAAGAGAATCAAAGATAGCCTTTGCAGTTTCTCTATCTGTTATTTTCTCATATTCATTATATGAAACAACACTTAGAAGAACGGTTCTTGCTTTGTAGTGATTTCTGCATACCTTATTATGTGTTTTTGACCTTTATCATCTAATGGTTTAGTGTAGCCATAAACTACCAAATCCCATAGATCCAAGTCATATATCAGAAAGTAAATTTCGATTCTAACCTTCTAATAGTAAAATTTCTCCCCATCAAACATATGAGGTTTTGAAGTATAGTGATCTCTATCATTATACCTATTATCAACAGTGGAAGTAGGTGTAGCCATTGGTTTTTCACACACACTGGATTGGTACTGAACACTGTTAAGTGTTGATAAAAATTCAAATTTTGTATCTCTTCAGAACCGGAGCTCTGATGCCAATTGAAGGTGTGAAAAACACAAGAAAGGGGGGATTTAATTGGATTTTAAATAAAAAAATGCTTTAAAAATTATTCCCCTTTAATTTAAAATTCTTTTTCCTTCATGTTGTACCCTAAAATTTGCCCTCCCATATTCTTCAAGATTTGCAAAGAGCATGCTTCAAAATCTTCCAAGGGTCCAAACAAGTCCCATATGCCCATAAACATTGTCAAGCATCCTCATGACAAGTTTCAAGACTCACAGCACAAAATTGCACAGTCAAAAACCCTAATTGTTCAACAGTCAAATGCAGGGGCAAAATGGTCATTTGACAGTCAAAAGTTCAAATTTTTGGTCAACATCTTATTTTGAAGCCACAAACATCATTTGATCAATTCTTGATCATGATTCTCAAGGCATGGCTCAAAAAGTCTCAAGATGCAAAAGTTTCTATTTTTGGACAGTTGAAAAAGTCAACTGTAACTTGACCAGGGCATAACTTCCACATGGTTCATCAGAAAAATTCCATCCAAAGCTCATTTTGAAGAGAATGACATTTCCTACAACTCATCTTCACACTTCAAGTCCAAGAAATGCTCTCACAAAAAGTTATCAATCTCAACATTATAGGTCATTTTCAAAAGTCAACAAAAAGGCACTTTAAGTCAAATACCATAACTTGAGATTGGTAAATAAAAATGACATGGGACCAAAGGAATTGGTTAGAGGACTTCAAGACCTTTCCAAAATGTCCAAGAACATGATCAAAGCTTAAAAATTTAGCAAGATATGCCTTGTGGAAGTTGGGAAATGTTTGGGAATTTTGAAAAGTCAACTTTGCTTCAAATGCCTCAAAATTGCTAATGGGCCTCAATTTCTTCCAAGAATCATCACCCAAAATCTATGCACGACCCATTGACTTTAAAGGGAGTTATTTTATCATTTTTTATTAATTATTTGAATTATTATTATTATTAGTTCATTTAATTAAAATAAAATATGACAAAAATAGCAAATCATGTTTTCCAAACCTTTTTGTGCAGCATATCCACTCATCATGACCTCAATATTTCGTGCATCACTAAAAAGGCAAGAATTGGCAATGATTGGCATCAAAAAGGAATGAAAAATATTGAAAAAGATTCATGAAAAATCAAATATTGAAACATTGATTGCAAAGGTTTTTGGACTTGTTTTGTAAACCTAAATCATTCCTCATATAAGCCAGAACACAACCCTAATCACAAGAACTCAGAAGCTGCGCCCAAACTCAAAGAACCAATTTGCATTTTTTACACAAAAACCTCAAAACTGTTTTGGCATCTAGAAGGCGTTTCAAGGCGTAAAAAGTATCTAAAAAGCTTGCTGAGACTTTCCTGAACATAACCCAATACTTTTCCACTCTCCATACACGAAGAACTGGTAGAATGAAGTCGTCCTGTCGTTGAATTTTTGCATAATCGTACTTTGAATTTCATGTCATATTAATGCATTTTAAATATTGTTTTACACTAACATGATTATGCTGAAGCTTTTGGTGCCTTTTAATTGAACTAATCATGCCTGTAGCGAAATATGCCATGGATGTTTTCTAGGTTTTCATAAGCTTGAAATTGGGGTTTCTTTCCCATGGAAAAATTGGCCGTCCTAACCTACACCATTGGAATCAGAAGCTCCAAACGAACACAATCATCACCTCGCGCTCAATTTATATGAGCCCAGGGCCTAATCACTATTTTTGTGTTCTTCACTTAGTGGGGGTTTAAAACCCCCGCTATCCATTCTATATTTTTCAGGTGAAAACGAAGCCAGGGAGAAGAAGATGAGCTGTTGGTTGATGGTTGGCTGATTCAAACATTGGCGCTTTTTTTTATTATTCCACTAACGCGTGTTTTCTCTCTCTTATTGATCATTGCCCATTAAATAAACAAAGTAACACGCTTGGCCTGTTGGTAGCTGCGTTGTCATACAAGCATTGGGACCTGGGTTCGATTCCCAGGTCCCCCAAATTCTTCATAATTTTGTTCATAAGGCGTTCAGGTACAATTCCCTGCCCAGGGTCCATCATACACCCAACACCTTGGCACGCCACATGTCACCAGGGGCCAATCCAAAGGTCAGGATCTGGAGTCCACCATGGGCATCAGTCAACACCTCCACACGCAAGTCTTAGAAGTCAAACAAGGCCTGAATTCTTGGGCCAGATTACTGCAAATCAAACTCCTCAATTTGGGTCAACACCCCCATGTTTGCCTTCTCTTTCTCTATTTTTTTTTCTTTTCTTTTATTTATTTTAATTATATTAATTGTTTCATTTAATTCCATAAAATTAGTTTTAATAATATAAAAATACAAAAAAATCAGAAAGTCAAAAAAATAAAATATGTTTATTATTTAATTCAATAATATTTATTTTGTAAATAAATTTCATAATCAATTTAGTTTTAATTTTAGGTTTTTAACTTTAATGCTTTTTCTTAGATAATTAAAAAATATAAAAACAAGTCTTTTAACATTTTTTTTTATTCTTTTTCTTAATAAATAATCTTTTTTTCTTATCACTATTAATTATTAATTATTAATTATTTTGGTAAATAACTTATAATTAAATAATTAGTAAATTAGGTCAAACTTGAATTTATTTCTTTAATAATTAAAAATGCTTAGAATTAGGGTTTTAATTCCATTTAATTTCTTTAATTTCATAAATACAAAAACATTAAAAAAAATAAGTCCTTTCCTTTATTTAATTTAATTAATTTAATAATTTCAATTTAATTTCCTCAAAGGGTCCAACGCCCTCGCACCTTCGAATATAATTTTCTCTTCGCGCGTTTATTTTATTTTTCTTTGTGAAATTTATATACTTGCCCCAAAGCCTTGTAATAGATTAATTAGGATATTTACTTTCCGCATTTTATTTATTCAAATCGGGTCTTGGTTTAATTTGGCGATGTAGACCCGCGCCTTTGTAATAGCGTAGGACTTTTATCTTCTCGCACCTTTTAACTGCTAATAATCACATGAAAGAATATATGCCCAAATAAAAACAATGCGTAGAACACTCAATGCATGATCAAGACAAATATAACTGAAAATGACACACAAATCACACACCACTCCTAGGGTACGCCTCACTGTTGCCTTGCCCCTCGAAACGTGGTCGTCGAGTATAGGACGTTTTAGTAAGTCCTTATGTCCATGACATGATCTAGTTGCCTCGAAACGGTTGCCTCGGAATTAAAAAGGATCAATGGCATAAGGGTAGCTTCTAAGGTGTCCTACTGTTGCTCTGGTGACCACACTGTCCCTACAAACGAATTGACCCGAACACCTCCAACGGTGGTGCTACCATCCTCTCAATGGTGGGATGGCACTACCTTAAGGACATTTACACAGACTAATTCCTTAGGGTAGGTAGATGACTCGTAGATACTTTCTCTAATTCAAAACAAATCAAAAACTTCTTTTCACACCAACACTTTCAAAAAGCTTTCAAAACATTTTTCAAAAACTCTTGAGGACTGATACAAGAGTCGATCTGAAATCTTTAAAACTAAACTTTTTTCAAACCCACTCACAATTGAAAAGCAAACAAACATTTTTGAAAACACAAATGAGCAAGTATCTAAGAGCCCATGGATAACCATGAATAGAAAGGGTGCTAACACCTTCCCTTTCTATAAATCTATCTCCCGAACCGAGAACTAATCTCAATAAGGAATTTTTCTGTGCTTTTGTCCTTTCCATATTGGAGAAAATAAAAGACGGTGGCGACTCTTGCTTCCGCGACATTTCGCAAACCAGCGTTAAACAGTCAGTTCCGGATCCACCGATCACAGAACTGGCGACTCTGCTGGGGACTTAACTTAAAGTGAGGTGTACCTTAGGATAGCTCAGACTTGTGTTTTCAATTGTTGTGCTTGTTTGCCTTATTATTTTGGGTACTGTTTTGGAGTTACATAGATCCTAACCCGGATCTGGGGATACCTTGTTAGGTAGCATAAGCTGTGAGGGACCTGTCCGGCGTAGACCGACATGGGTGAAGCAGTGGCTACGTTGGTGTGGCACCTTGGTCTGTACCGATATCCCTTGTGTTGCAACAAGGAGAATATGGGTCTTTTGAGGAGTCATTAAGCACCAACCGACCTTAGAACCTTAAATGACACAACTTGGCCAATAGAACAGTAGCAGTATGCTACGCCCATTGAGGCTAAACTCTCGTGATGGTTCTGGCCGCAAGAAAAGATTGCGATGCTAGAGTTATGACCGATTGAGGGTAGTCAATGATATTGGGATCCTCTAAGAACCCGATTACTTTTGATAGGACAGGTATGAACCAACAAACTGAAAGAGGGTAATACCTAGACCCCATGCTGGCCTAAACTCTAAGGGCTTGTCTTGTGTGACTTGTGTGCCTTACCATGTTTGTCTTTGTAAATATTTGTGGTGTGCTTTATCATAACATCATAACATCATGAGCATTGCATGCATCCTGCATAAGGACTGACCATTTCAAAGACAAGAGGGTTTCACCTTTGCTCTGTTTTGTAGGACATCATGATGCCTATGCGAAGGAATACTATCTGGTTCAACTTTGTTCACCCACCTGAGTTACTTGAAGAATTGGTTAGCAGAATTCCAAACACTACTTCCTTCATCCAGAGGCATGGCTCTCTTCTCAGTTTAGTCACTGCAAAGCGGGATCAACAGTTGATGAGTGTCCTGACCCAGTTCTATGACCCTTTGTACTAGTGCTTCACCTTTCAAGACTTCCAGCTGTTCCCTACCCTGGAAGAGTTCTCTGATTTGCTTGGTATCCCTATCTTGGATCAGACTCCCTTCACTGGTTGGGAAAAGACCCTCAGGCTTGAGGAGGTTGGTGCAGCTCTTCCCTTGACCCATCAAGAAGTAATGGACAACTGGGTGACTAGAAGCGGAGTTAAAGGTTTCTTGGCCAAGTTTCTGATTGGTAAAGCTAACAGTTTCTGGAATGACCTGGACTTTAGGGCTTATGAAGACATCTTGGCTCTCTTAATCTATGGTCTAGTCTTGTTTCCTAATCCTGACAACTTCATCAATGTCACTGCCATAAGGATCTTCATGTCTCAGAATCCTGTGCCCACTCTCTTGGGTGACATCCTGCAACAACTTTATGCTCGTACTGCCCGAAGATGAGGAACTCTGTGGTGTTGTATCCCTTTGTTGGTGAGGTGGTTTATTTCGCACCTCCCTAAGTTCGTGCTGAAGAACCAAGAAGGAAGAGGTTGGGCTCGCAGGTTAATGGCTCTCACTGATAAGGACATCATTTGGACTCTCAGAGGTTTGGATGAGGTAGCTGTTATTGATCGTTGCGGAGAATACCCTAATGTTCCTTTGATTGGTACTCAAGGAGGAATCTCTTACAATCCATGTCTAGCGCTCCGTCATTTTGGAAGGGCCAGAAGAGCAGGACCTCATGAGATGTTGGTGCCTCACATCAGTTTTGAGTTTCAGGTGGATAGTGACGAGCTGCGTCGTAGGTTCATTAAGGCTTGGGACAGAGTTCATAAAGCGGACCCACAAGAGTTGGGGCCAAAGACTTCTCTACCTATGGAAGCCTACTACAAATGGGTTCGCATCCGTGCTCAGAAGTTAGGTATGCCATACGAAGCTGTCAGACCCGTCATTCTTGAATATCCTGACAAAGATGGGGCTCCTCCAATTGTCCTCCCTCCTCAGATACCTACTGATTATGAGACATTAAAGAGGTCTTGGTCGCAACTGCGAGAAGAACGGGATTCTTATCGGGAAAAGTTCAACGAGCAGGAATTAAAGATCCAGAAGCTGACAAAGCAGTTGGAGAATGAGCGAGCTTTGAATGACTACATCCGTACTGAGAAGAGGAGACCCTGGGATCAATGATGAGCTTTGGATGTTCTTTTACAGTTTTATTTCCCTTTTCAGTATTTCCATTTCTATGTAACGCCTAAGGGCAACTTGTTGAACTATTTAAATTTCAAAGTTGAATCTAATGAAGTGTGTTCCTTTTTATTTACAAAGTTGATTCCCGATTGTCTTTGAAAACATAAATCATACGCATTCCATTCATCATGTGCATAGCAGGTATTCTTCTTTTCAGGTTGCTTACTGTTCTTCGCTGTTTATTTCAGCATCATGAACCCTGAATCATCAACCGAGATGTCTATCAAGGCCCTTCAGGCGCAGAACGCACAATTTCAAGAGCTGATCATGGGTTTGGCTCAAGGCCAAGAAGAGCTGAAGGCTTTGATCCTGAAGAAGGAGAAGAAGAAGAAGAGAAATGTTCTTTTCAATTCAGGCCGGAGGTTTGGTAATACTCTGCAGAATGAGGAAGCTGGTTCTTCTGTAGGCAAAGACAGTCCACAGGGGGAAAAGGCTCCAAGTCCAGTAGTCTCTGACAACGAGACTGACTTTAATGAGGAACAGTATCCTCCAGCTGAAGACCGGTACAAGCAGTTGGAAGACATACTGAATGCCATGGAGATCCAACAAGTGCCTGGGCTGGATTTCGGAGACTTAGGTTTATCTACTGGTGTGATCATTCCTCACAAGTTTAAGGCCCCATCTTTCACCAAGTATGATGGGGCATCTTGCCCTAAGCTACACCTCATATCTTATGTGCGGAAGATTCAACCGTACACAGTGGACAAGAACTTGTGGATCCACTTCTTCCAGGAGAGTCTTTCAGGGACTCATCTCGAATGGTTCTATCAGCTGGATGGGACCACGGTTCGTCACTTGGAGGAGTTGGCTACTGCTTTTTACAAGCAGTATCAATATAATGCCGACCTTGCCCCTACACGTACCCAACTCCAGGGTATGTCTCTAGGATCAAGCGAAGGTTTTAAAGAGTATGCACAGAAGTGGAGGGATCTGGCTGGCAGGGTGCAGCCTCCGTTAACAGACCATGAGCTGGTGGATATGTTCTTGGGGACCCTCTCCGGGCCATTCTTCAATCATCTTATCGGTAATTCGTCTGCAGGATTCACTGATCTTATCCTGACTAGGGAGAGGATAGAGGCTGGAATGAAGTCCGGTAAAATTCAGAAGGGTGCGTCTTCAAATTATGAGAAGAAACCTTTTAAGAAGGAGGCCAGTGCTGTGTATGGGCCTAGAAGGCAAGATAAACCAGAGCGCCGCCAATCTGTCAACACGGTGATGATTGCTAAGCCTGCTGCCGCTCCTCGGCAAACCAATCCACAAAGGGCTGAAAGACCCAGAAGAGAGTTTACCCGGCTGAGTATGACCTTGTCGCAAATCCTGCGGCAGTTGCTATCCACCAACTTAGTGACTGTCAGGGAGGCCCCAAAGGTTGTGAATACTGCCTCTCCCAAGTACAATCCAAATGCTAGCTGTGCTTATCACTCCGATAGCCCGGGGCATTCTACTGATGACTGTTGGGCCTTAAGAAACAAGGTGCAAGACCTTATTGATGCAAAGGAGGTACAGTTTGAGGCACCTGAGAAGCCCAATGTGGTGACTGCTCCCATGCCTAACCATGGAGTGAATGCTATCAGGGAGGATGATGAAGTGGATGAAGCTGAGTTCGACAGCTGGATTTATCCGACGGCCGACAGTGGACCTAGCAATTGGATTGCAAAAGACAACCTACCTGTTACTTTTGTTACGGAGTAATGATTTCCTTTGTTTTTGTTATTTGTAATAAACAATAAGTTGAAACTCTATGGCCCGGTGTCTTACCTGGGGCACCGTGGCTTCATTTGTGAGGGCATATTAATTGTCATTTCATATATCATGAATAAAGACCTTGGACGTTTTCTCGCACTTCAAATCTTATGCTCCTTTTCTTTCTTTCCTTTCTTTATATATTGCAAAACAGCTGTATTTACACACACTCACTCATACAGGTTTCAATCCACTCCGGATCTCACTGGTAACGACTCTGCTACTGCCAGTTATGACTTCGAAAATCCGATCAACTTAGCCGAAGACAAAGGTGAAGATGATTGTGAAGTGCCTGGCGAGCTTGTAAGACTGTTACTCCAGGAAGAGAGGGAAATTCAACCACATGAAAAGCCAGTGGAAACAATAAATCTGGGTACTGAGGCAGACAGAAAGGAAGTCAAAATTCGTGCCAACCTAGAGCTCAGCGTGAAGCAACGGTTGACTCAGATGTTACATGATTATGTGGAGATCTTTGCCTGGTCCTACGAAGACATGCCCGGGTTGGATACCGACATTGTGGTCCATCATTTGCCTACCAAGGAAGACTGCCCTCCGGTTAAGCAAAAGGTCCGCCGTATGCGCCCAGAGATGTCCGAAAAGATCAAAGCCAAGGTTATGAAGCAATTCGATGCCGGGTTTCTTGCAGTGACTTCTTACCCTCAGTAGGTTGCTAATGTGGTGCCGGTACCAAAGAAAGATGGTAAGGTCAGAATGTGTGTCGACTACAGGGATCTGAACAGGGCCAGCCCCAAAGATGACTTCCCCCTACCTCACATTGATGTTCTGGTTGATAATACTGCTCAGCACAAGGTGTTCTCTTTCATGGATGGTTTTTCAGGGTATAATCAGATCAAGATGGCTTCGGAAGACATGGAAAAGACTACCTTTGTTACTCAGTGGGGCACCTTCTGCTACAAGGTCATGCCATTCGGGTTGAAGAATGTTGGGGCAACCTACCAACGTGCCATGGTTGCTTTATTTCATGACATGATCCATCATGAGATTGAAGTATATGTCGACGACATGATTGCAAGGTCCCAAACTGAGGAAGAACACCTTGATCATCTGCAGAAATTGTTTGACCGTCTGAAACTGTACAAGCTGAGGTTGAACCCGAACAAGTGCACCTTCGGGGTTAGATCTGGAAAGTTGCTAGGCTTCGTCGTAAGTGACAAGGGTATTCAAGTGGACCCTGCCAAGGTTAAAGCCATTCAAGAGATGCCAGTTCCTAAGATAGAGAAAGAAGTCAGAGGCTTTTTAGGACGCCTGAATTACATTGCCCGATTCATCTCACACCTAACTGCTACCTGTGAACCAATCTTCAAGCTGCTGAAGAAAGATCAGGTAGTACGTTGGAATGATGAATTTCAGGCCGCTTTTGACAGAATCAAAGAGTATCTCCAAGAACCACCCATCCTTATGCCACCGGTTGAAGGGAGACCTCTAATATTATACCTGACAGTACTTGACAACTCAATGGGGTGTGTGATGGGGCAGCATGACGAGTCTGGCCGAAAAGAGCATGCCATTTATTACCTTAGCAAAAAGTTTACCGACTGTGAGACCCGATACTCACTGCTTGAGAAAACTTACTGCGCTTTGGTATGGGTTGCTCGCCGGCTGAGACAGTATATGCTGACTCACACTACCTTGTTGATTTCAAAGATGGATCCAATAAAGTACATATTTGAAAAGCCTGCTCTGTCTGGGAGAATAGCAAGATGGCAAATGATCTTGACGGAATACGACATACAATACACGACTCAGAAAGCCATCAAAGGAAGTGTATTGGCAGACCACTTGGCACATCAAGCAGTAGACGACTATCAGTCAATGAACTTTGAATTTCCTGACAAAAGCATCATGATTGTGACTGATTGTGAAGTACCTGGACCAGATGAAGGACCTGAGGAAGGATCTCAATGGTCTATGCACTTTGACGGAGCCTCCAACGCTTTGGGTAACGGCATCGGCGCTGTGATCATATCCCCTCAAGGCACTCATACTCCACTCACTGCCCGACTATGTTTCAACTGCACCAACAACATGGCGGAGTATGAGGCATGCATCATGGGTCTCCAAGCTGCGATTGACTTAAGGATCAAGTTTCTGAGTGTCTTCGGAGATTCCGCTCTCGTGATCAATCAGATCAAAGGGGAGTGGGATACGAAACATCCGAATCTTATTCCTTACAAAGAATGTGTGTTGACCTTGATCCCCCACTTCACAGAGATAACCTTTGAACACTTTCCGAGAGAGGAGAATCAGCTGGCGGACGCGTTAGCTACGATGTCTTCTATGTTCAAGGTCAAATGGGACAATGAGGCTCCCCGGATCATTATCTGGAAACTGGACGAACCGACATACTGTTGTGATCTCGAGACTGAATTGGTGACTGAGAAGCCTTGGTACCATGAGGTGAAGAGATATTTGGAAGCTCAGGAATACCCTGAAGGTGCATCTGTCAATGATAAGAAGTTTTTGAGAAGGTTCGCAGCAAAGTTCTTCCTTAGCAACGACATCCTGTACAAGCGAAACCATGATTCGACCTTGCTGCATTGTGTGGATAAGATTGAAGCAGAAAGGATCATGGCAGAGCTGCATGAGGGTACCTTCGGAACATATTCCAGTGGACACACTATGGCAAAGAAGATCCTTCGGGCAGGGTATTTCTGGTCCACAATGGAAGCCGACTGTTACCAGCATTCTCGGACGTGTCATAAATGCCAGGTTTATGCAGACAAGGTGCATGTTCCTCCAGTTCCTCTAAACGTCCTGACTGCACCATGGCCGTTTGCAATGTGGGGCATAGATATGATCGGCGAGATTAAACCAACAGCGTCCAATGGGCATCACTTCATCTTGGTAGCAATTGATTACTTCACGAAGTGGGTTGAAGCAGCTTCCTATGCTACGATAACCAAGAATGTTGTGGCACGGTTCATTCGGCACAATCTGATCTGTCGATACGGCGTCCCAGAAAGGATCATTACAGACAACGGTACCAATCTCAATAACAAGATGATCACTGAGCTCTGCGAGCAGTTCAAGATACAGCACCACAACTCTTCTCCTTACCGGCCGAAAATGAATGGGGCTGTAGAAGCAGCGAATAAAAATATCAAGAAAATCGTGCAGAAGATGACAGTGACTTATAAAGATTGGCACGAGATGTTACCGTTCTCTCTACATGGATACCGTACCTCAGCCAGGACGTCAACCGGGGCAACTCCTTTCTCTTTGGTCTACGGTATGGAGGCAGTCTTACCAATCGAAGTGAAGATACCCTCTCTCTGGATAATGAAGGATGCAGATCTGAGCGAAGATGATTGGATCCAGACACGACTTGATCAGCTAAACTTAATTGACGAAAAGAGACTTGCTGCTATTTGTCATGGTCAGACGTACCAAAAACGGATGATCAGGGCATTTAACAAAAAGGTCAGACCACAAGAGTATCAAGTTGGGGATCTGGTAATCAAGCGCATCATCCTTCCTCAGAGTGATCCAAGGGGCAAGTGGACCCCTACATACGAAGGGCCATTTGTGGTTAAACATGTGTTCTCAGGAGGAGCCATGATTCTAACCAACATGGATGGTGACGACCTTCCTCACCCCGCCAATGCAGACATAGAAAAAATATATTACGCATAATAAAAGACCCGCTAGGTTGACATACCTAGGCAAAAATTAGGGCTTCCCGGCGAACCAAAAGGGTTCGGGTAAAATGAAGGGATGAAATGAAAAAACTGTACACCCGGCAAGTCGAAAACCTGAAAAGGCGGCTTGGTCAAAAATGGGTATCCCGGTGGACTGAAAACCCGAAAGGGCGGTCCAGGAAAAAGTTAGGGATAAAGCGTAATACTATGTCTCATTGGATCACTTTGCATCCAGAATCCGGTATCAACATCAAGTTCAGACGGCATCAATCAATCAGCTTCATCTTCAACTAGGTCATCAAGTGATGAGACACTCGAAGATATAAAGGCGATAGCAGAGTTGGAACCCAGTGGGATTATTCTTTTCACACAGCTGTTTTGTTTTCCCTTTGTACAAATTGTATAAACTCTTTTGTTCGGCGGCGTTCTCTTACTAGGACGTCAGCCTCTTGTACATAAAACGCCTATTTACAGGCAAATTCAAAATCAATATAAATTCACTTTTCAGTCAATTACCAATTGTTTTTCCTTTTTCTGTTTTGTTTTGCGAAGAACGTCCAAGGTTCAATTTGTGATATATGTATTTGACAATAATTGCTAACTCATGAATGTTTGCATACGAAACAAAGGATTAATTACAGGTAACATTAGAAACAGGGGCAATAATGAGTGGTCTAAGCGATCTAATTGTTTTATCCACCAAGGTACCAAGGTAAGTTCAGCCGAAGAACATAACCAGCATACCTTAATTCCCTAGAGAGTGAGTCAGCAAGTCAATGCACTCTCCCCAAGCAAAAGCAAGGCTATATTATCAGCCTTAAGGAAGTTGGGTATCCTCCAGCAGATCTCAACATTCCCCGGGAGTATACAGACATTCTTAACAAGCATCCCCGATAGTCTTCTAAGATTGTTCCCCGACGGTATACCAGACTTTCAGCGGAGCCACTTCCCCAGTATATCTCAAAAATTTCCCCAGGAGAGTCCAATCAAGATTTCCCCAGGAAAGTTTGAATCCATCTCCCCAGCAGAAAGCTTACCCCCAGTAGATTCCGGAAGCTTACCACTTGCAGAGCACGAACGCGTCTCCCGGCTTTATTCAAAGGTTATTTCCCTACCAGGATATAACTGAGTTATCCTCAGCCAATAGCCATGGAAAGATCGTCCCCGACGAAGTCTTCCTATCCCCAGCAGAGTCTATCAAAACTTCCAACATAACAGCGGAGTTCATCAAAACTTCCAACAAAGCATAACAACGGTACCCCAGCGAAGTTACCATCAATATCTCAGCATACCTCTCTCCCCACAGAGTACTGTTCCCCAGCAAGATCGCTAGAATAAATTTTCTCCCCGCAGAGTAATCCATTCGCCAAGTTTATTCCCCAACGGAGTTACCTTCTCCTATCGGTATTCTTGCAACTATCATCCCCAGCGGAAACAGCAAAGATCTATTCTCCAAACATCAGCCCAGGATGTGACTTCCCGGCGCCCGTCAAGGATTTACTTTCCTAGACAAAAGCATACATTCATAAACACCGCATTTCCATACATTATAGTATGCATATACGCATCATGAACATACAATCTCATTTGAGAACATCATGGCTTGATCCATATCATGCATTGCACATGACTGACCTTTACCTTTCAGGAAAGATCCAGTTAAGTTCTCAGCTATATTCCAATACTTTCGTCTGGTTCAGTTAAATCGATTCTAAGATTTTTCTGATTCTTATCCAGTCAAAGTTAATCAAAGGACTTCTCTGGTTCAGTCAGATCGACCCTAAGATCTCCCTGATTCTTATCCAGTTGAAGTTATTCCAAGACTTTCGTCTGGTTCAGTTAAATCGATTCTAAGATTTTTCTGATTCTTATCCAGTCAAAGTTAGTCAAAGGCCTTCTCTGGTTCAGTCAGATCGACCCTAAGATCTCCCTGATTCTTATCCAGTTGAAGATTCCAAGACCTTGTCCGGTTCAGTTAAATCGACTCCTAAAGATTTTTCTGATTCTTATCCAGTCAAAGGCCTTCTCTGGTTCAGTCAGATCGACCCTAAGATCTCCCTGATTCTTATCCAGTTGAAGTTATTCCAAGACCTTGCCTGGTTCAGTTAAATCGACTCCTAAATATTTTTCTGATTCTTATCCAGTCAAAGGCCTTCTCTGGTTCAGTCAGATCGACCCTAAGATCTCCCTGATTCTTATCCAGTTGAAGATTCCAAGACCTTGTCCGGTTCAGTTAAATCGATTCCTAAAGATTTTTCTGATTCTTATCCAGTCAAAGGCCTTCTCTAGTCCAGTTAAATCGATTCCTAAAGATTTTCCTAATGAAGACTCAGTAGAAGACATCCAAGATTCTCTCATCGTTACTGTTGAGGTAGTAATCGCTCCAGATTCTCTCATCGTTACTGTTGAGGTAGTAATCGCCCCGGATTCTCTCATCGTTACTGTTGAGGTAGTAATCGCCCCAGGTTCTATCATCGTTACTGTTGAGGTAGTAATCGCCCCAGGTTCTCTCATCGTTACTGTTGAGGTAGTAATCGCCCCAGGTTCTCTCACCATCCCGTGAGGTAGTAACCATCCTTGATTCATTCATCACCTTCTGAAGCTCCAGACTCGATTCCTGTATCTCGCCAGGGCACGTCTGAAGAGGTTGAAGATACGATTCCTGTAACCAACCAGGGAGCGTCTACACAAAGAGTTTGAAGACCAGCTCCTGTAACAGGCCAGGTACTCATTTTCTTTTTCAGGTACGCAAGTTATCGCTAAGGAATCTCTTACGCGATCGACACCCAGATGGCATCTATAAGCCCATCCACCTATTCATCACCTCTCAGCATGGCATCTATAAGCCCATCATCCTATCCATCAATCTCCAAATGGCATTTATAAGCCCATTCCCACCATCACACTACTATGTGAGCGCAAATTTCTGGGCACTCTAGTGTTCAATCATCTTCCACCCTCGGATTACGAAAGGCACGCCAGCCAATCTACATCCTCAGATATAAGAAGATTGAACAGGGGCAACTGTTGTACCCCAAAATTTGCCCTCCCATATTTTTAAAGATTTGCAAAGAGCATGCTTCAAAATCTTCCAAGGGTCCAAACAAGTCCCATATGCCCATAAACATTGTCAAGCATCCTCATGACAAGTTTCAAGACTCACAACACAAAATTGCACAGTCAAAAACCCTAATTGCTCAACAGTCAAATGCAGGGGCAAAATGGTCATTTGAAAGTCAAAAGTTCAAATTTTTGGTCAACATCTTATTTTGAAGCCACAAACATCATTTGATCAATTCTTGATCATGATTCTCAAGGCATGGCTCAAAAAGTCTCAAGATGCAAAAGTTTCTATTTTTGGACAGTTGAAAAAGTCAACTGTAACTTGACCAGGGCATAACTTCCACATGGTTCATCAGAAAAATTCCATCCAAAGCTCATTTTGAAGAGAATGACATTTCCTACAACTCATCTTCACACTTCAAGTCCAAGAAATGCTCTCACAAAAAGTTATCAATCTCAACATTATAGGTCATTTTCAAAAGTCAACAAAAAGGCACTTTAAGTCAAAGCCCATAACTTGAGTTTGGTAAATCAAAATGACATGGGACCAAAGGCATTGGTTAGAGGACTTCAAGACCTTTCCAAAATGTCCAAGAACATGATCAAAGCTTAAATATTTAGCAAGATATGCCTTGTGGAAGTTGGGAAATGTTTGGGAATTTTGAAAAGTCAACTTTGCTTCAAATGCCTCAAAATTGCTAATGGGCCTCAATTTCTTCCAAGAATCATCACCCAAAAGCTATGCACGACCCATTGACTTTAAAGGGAGTTATTTTATCATTTTTTATTAATTATTTGAATTATTATTATTATTAGTTCATTTAATTAAAATAAAATATGACAAAAATAGCAAATCATGTTTTCCAAACCTTTTTGTGCAGCATATCCACTCATCATGACCTCAATATTTCGTGCATCACTAAAAAGGCAAGAATTGGCAATGATTGGCATCAAAAAGGAATGAAAAAGATTGAAAAAGATTCATGAAAAATAAAATATTGAAACATTGATTGCAAAGGTTTTTGGACTTGTTTTGTAAACCTAAATCATTCCTCATATAAGCCAGAACACAACCCTAATCTCAAGAACTCAGAAGCTGCGCCCAAACTCAAAGAACCAATTTTCATTTTTTACACAAAAACCTCAAAACTGTTTTGGCATCTAGAAGGCGTTTCAAGGCGTAAAAAGTATCTAAAAAGCTTGCTGAGACTTTCCTGAACATAACCCAATACTTTTCCACTCTCCATACACAAAGAACTGGTAGAATGAAGTCGTCCTGTCCATGAATTTTTGCATAATCGTACTTTGAATTTCATGCCATATTAATGCATTTTAAATATTGTTTTACACTAACATGATTATGCTGAAGCTTTTGGTGCCTTTTAATTGAACTAATCATGCCTGTAGCGAAATATGCCATGGATGTTTTCTAGGTTTTCATAAGCTTGAAATTGGGGTTTCTTTCCCATGGAAAAATTGGTCGTCCTAACCTACACCATTGGAATCAGAAGCTCCAAACGAACACAATCATCACCTCGCGCTCAATTTATATGAGCCTAGGGCCTAATCGCTATTTTTGTGTTCTTCACTTAGTGGGGGTTTAAAACCCCCGCTATCCATTCTATATTTTTCAGGTGAAAACGAAGCCAGGGAGAAGAAGATGAGCTGTTGGTTGATGGTTGGCTGATTCAAACATTGGCGCTTTTTTTTATTATTCCACTAACGCGTGTTTTCTCTCTCTTATTGATCATTGCCCATTAAATAAACAAAGTAACACGCTTGGCCTGTTGGTAGCTGCGTTGTCATACAAGCATTGGGACCTGGGTTCGATTCCCAGGTCCCCCAAATTCTTCATAATTTTGTTCATAAGGCGTTCAGGTACAATTCCCTGCCCAGGGTCCATCATACACCCAACACCTTGGCACGCCACATGTCACCAGGGGCCAATCCAAAGGTCAGGATCTGGAGTCCACCATGGGCATCAGTCAACACCTCCACACGCAAGTCTGAGAAGTCAAACAAGGCCTGAATTCTTGGGCCAGATTACTGCAAATCAAACTCCTCAATTTGGGTCAACACCCCCATGTTTGCCTTCTCTTTCTCTATTTTTTTTTCTTTTCTTTTATTTATTTTAATTATATTATTTGTTTCATTTAATTCCACAAAATTAGTTTTAATAATATAAAAATACAAAAAAATCAGAAAGTCAAAAAAATAAAATATGTTTATTATTTAATTCAATAATATTTATTTTGTAAATAAATTTCATAATCAATTTAGTTTTAATTTTAGGTTTTTAACTTTAATGCTTTTTCTTAGATAATTAAAAAATATAAAAACAAGTCTTTAAGCTTTTTTTTTATTCTTTTTCTTAATAAATAATCTTTTTTTCTTATCACTATTAATTATTAATTATTTTTGTAAATAACTTATAATTAAATAATTAGTAAATTAGGTCAAACTTGAATTTATTTCTTTAATAATTAAAAATGCTTAGAATTAGGGTTTTAATTCCATTTAATTTCTTTAATTTCATAAATACAAAAACATTAAAAAAAATAAGTCCTTTCCTTTATTTAATTTAATTAATTTAATAATTTCAATTTAATTTCCTCAAAGGGTCCAACGCCTTCGCACCTTCGAATATAATTTTCTCTTCGCGCGTTTATTTTATTTTTCTTTGTGAAATTTATATACTTTCCCCAAAGCCTTGTAATAGATTAATTAGGATATTTACTTTCCGCATTTTATTTATTCAAATCGGGTCTTGGTTTAATTTGGCGATGTAGACCCGCGCCTTTGTAATAGCGTAGGACTTTTATCTTCCCGCACCTTTTAACTGCTAATAATCACATGAAAGAATATATGCCCAAATAAAAACAATGCGTAGAACACTCAATGCATGATCAAGACAAATATAACTGAAAATGACACACAAATCACACACCACTCCTAGGGTACGCCTCACTGTTGCCTTGCCCCTCGAAACGTGGTCGTCGAGTATAGGACGTTTTAGTAAGTCCTTATGTCCATGACATGATCCAGTTGCCTCGAAACGGTTGCCTCGGAATTAAAAAGGATCAATGGCATAAGGGTAGCTTCTAAGGTGTCCTATTGTTGCTCTGGTGACCACACTGTCCCTACAAATGAATTGACCCGAACACCTCCAACGGTGGTGCTACCTACCTCTCAATGGTTGGATGGCACTACCTTAAGGACATTTACACATACTAATTCCTTAGGGTAGGTAGATGACTCGTAGATACTTGCTCTAATTCAAAACAAATCAAAAACTTCTTTTCACACGAACACTTTCAAAAAGCTTTCAAAACATTTTTCAAACACTCTTGAGGACTGATACAAGAGTCGATCTGAAATCTTTAAAACGAAAATTTTTTCAAACCCACTCACAATTGAAAAGCAAACAAACATTTTTGAAAACACAAATGAGCAAGTATCTAAGAGCCCATGGATAACCATGGATAGAAAGGGTACTAACACCTTCCCTTTCTATAAATCTACCTCCCGAACCGAGAACTAATCTCAATAAGGAATTTTTCTGTGCTTTTGTCCTTTCCATATTGGAGAAAATAAAAGACGGTGGCGACTCTTGCTTCCGCGACATTTCGCGAACCAGCGTTAAACAGTCAGTTCCGGATCCACCGATCACACTTCACTTTTGATAATAATAATAAGTAAGAACAGAAAGTAAATAACAAAGTAGGTTTATACTAGTTTACTTGAAAACTATCAAGCTAGTCTAGTCCACCCGCCAAAGTGATTTCGCCTCACTCAATCGAGGACTTAATCCACTATAACCAAACTTAATACAATTTTAACAAGCTACCCGCAAGTGAATAACAACCTATAAAACATACAAGTCTTAGACTTCTTAAGAATACAGACCTACCCGGTCCCTTAAGGAGAATCTTGCACAAGCTACCCGCAAGTAACTGACAACCTCTAAGACAAACAAGTCATAGAATTCTTAAGAATACAGACCTACCCGGTCCCTTAAGGAAAATCAAACAATCATTTGAATACAAGTTTTGTTTACAAGAATATTGCTTCTACACAAGCTGAATATGTAAACTATTGTAGAAACAATGACTTAAAAAATGAAAGTTATGAACATCATTTTTCACGTGAATATTCAATAAATTTTCTACTTTCTCTCTTAGTCTTTAAGCCTTTATATAGCAATAAAATAATATATTCGTTGAGGGGTACTCTTGGGATTTCCAGAGACATTGGCAACTTAAGCAGCGATGTGGGGGACAAGATCGTGTGATGCGTCCTTCCTTTCATGGTAGTGGAATGAAACGTTTATTGTACCATGTACTATTTATACCACATTAATGTTATCTTCTTTCCTTCTGCACTTCAGAGGCTTATGCGAGCATAAGTTTAGAAGTGAGAACATAACACAAGGTCATTAGAACTTTAAGTCTTTAAAGTCTTCAGAATTTCGTCTTTAGAGTCTTAAGCACTTGGTCGTGAGAACCTTTTCTTAGAACCTTGTGTATTCAGAACTTCAAGTCTTTAGAGTCTTTAAAACTTTTGTCTTCAGAGTCTTTAGCACTTGGTCTTTATAACCATGGGTGTTTAGAACTTCATGTCTTCAGAGTCTTTAGAACTTTGTCTATCATAATCTCCAGCACTTGGTCTTGAGAACCCTTAGTCTTCAGAAACATTAGTCTTCAGCATCTGGACTTCAGTAGAAATTTCTGTCTGCAAATCTTCTTATTGGTTTCTTTAGAACGTGTTGTCTTCAGAAATATGAGTCTTTAGCATCTGGACTTAAGTAGAAACTTCTGTTTTCAGATCTTTTGACTGGTCTCTTTAGACTTCATATCATAGCCTACACTTCAGAGTCTTTTGGAGTGTCTTGCTACTGTTTATCAGAACTTGTGTAGCGCAGAAGCGAAACTAATTCTCTTTTAATGTCTTAGCTATGCCATCCATCAGAATCAGAACCTGTTTGTTAAATACTCAAAAATAACAAACATTAGAGTATCAAACTGTTGATACAAACATACTCATTTGTTATCATCAAAACTCAGAGATAGTATTGCAGAACAAAATCTTATTCTAACAATCCCCCTTTTTGATGATAACAAAACTATGTATTTTGATGACACAATTTTGTTCATATAATAAGAAAAAGTGAAAATAAAAAGGTAATGAATACTTATCCTTTTAATGGAATTCCCTCTGAGTCAATGACTTGATGAGTATCGAATATCTTGACTATGAACCTTTTGAGTAAAACTCCCCATTATATGCCAATAGAACCTATTGAGATATTTAATTCATAAGAGCTTCTTCTTATTGAATCTTGTCTTAGATCCCAATGAGAATGAAATCTTGAAACTTTAATCTCACTAAGACAGCTTCCTGATTCTCAATTCTTGGAGTCTGATTATGAAATAAAGAAATATCTTCAGGGTCTGAAGCCAATAGGTTAGACATAAGCTTTGCATAATGCTTTCAGATCTTTGTCTTTAATCAAATTTCTCATTTCTTGAAAATTAAGACAATTCTAACATAAACAGAAGCTTAACTTGGTTAGAATGTAAGTAGCTATTTTCATAGAACATTTTCCATAACTTGATTATTGAAATCAAAATTATGTTCATTTAATTAGTCCCCCTTTTTAAAAGTTATTACAATCAGAAGGAGAGATAACAGAGAGAACACAATCAAGGAAAAAGTATCTAAACTTCAAACACATCACAACTCTCATCAAATAGAGCATTGCCTCTAAGGAACAGGTTTCCTCGAACAGTTTCAATTACACAAGCTAACTCAAACAGTTTAGATAATGCACGTCTATAAGATGATTAAATATTATTGCTGAAATATGAATCGGAGTACTCTTGCGAAGGCAATAAAGAAGACACACATCCATAGGAAAAACTTTATCAAGATCTTCTCCTCTGGGATGAAGACTTTTCAACAAGAACTGAAACCATATTTTTGCAAGTGGTTTCAAATGATCTGAATTAAGGGGCTCATATATAAAAGAAGAGTTAGGAACATTTGGAAACATATAAACATTCATGCAGGAGTTGGGTAAAGGTGGATTTTGGATGGCTTCATCAATGGAGGAGCGAGTGATGGTAATCAAAACACCAAAAATATGAGAATGAATGGAGTTTCCACTAGGACTAATAAAAACATGAAGCTATAAATTCTTTAAGAGGTTAGAATAAATAGAACCTATAAGCATTGTTGTATAACCAGACCATCCTTGATTTTTAATAAGACTGTTGATGAAGCCATAATCAGACACATAGTTGGGTCTTTTCTCTTTGATTATTTTGAGAAGGTTTTCATCTCCGTGAAAGGTTCTAACAACCATGGTATGCAGACAAGCTTGAAGAGATGAAATGGTTGAGGATGATACAAGGACTTGATGAAAGACTTTTTTGGAGAAGAGATATAAATAGTTAGTCAAGTAGTTCAAGAAATAAGACGATTGAAACACTCAAAGGAATTAAGTTCTAGAGAGAGAATCAAATGTCGTCACAGACTGCTAAAAGAAGGGAATGAAAGAAGAAATAGATCAAATGTTAAGATGAAAGAACATGAAAACAATTAATCAGAACCAAACAAGGAAGATCTTTAACAGTTATATCAGACAATAGCATAGGAATATGGCATGAAACAATTGTTCCCAAGACATAATAGAAAGGAGTAGTTAATAAATGTAATCATGATTAATCAATTCCAAAAAAAACTGCTAGTGCATTGCCTAGGTAGAGTGTGATAGACACTAAGTCTATTTAGCTAATGCGTTGGACATTCTCAATATCTATAAAACCATGAAGGGTTCCATCTGATCAGGGACATTTCTGATTGAAACATCTTCTGATGACTGAGATAAGAGAAATTAGAAGTCCTTTGATTGAGTCAGAATCTTATCCCTTCATACTACGACTAAACACATTTGATTCTAATTACATCTTACTTTGGACAGAGATCCATTTTCAGATTCTTCAGAATAAACATAAATATATCTTCAACCAAGGGTTTTGTAAAAATATCAGCCTACTGATGGTCGGTATCTATGAATTTTAAAGATAAGATCCCTTTCTAAAAACAATCTCTAATAAAATGATATTTGATTTCTATGTGTTTAGCCCTAGAGTGTAAGATATGATTCTTGCTTCAGCAAATAGCGGCAGTATTATCACAAAAGATAGGAATGTTACTCTCATAAATCAGATAGTCTTCCAGCTGATTCTTCATCCATAGCATCTGAGTACTACACAATGCTGTTAAGATGTACCCTGCTTCTGTTGTTGACAGAGCAATTATTGATTGCCTCTTGCTTGACCATGAGATCAAATTCTTGCCTAGAAATTGAAAATTTCCAGAAGTACTCTTCCTATCTAGTCAAACTCCAATGTAGTCTGCATCAAAGAAATCAGAAAGAGAATACTTTGATGTTTTCTCATACATCAAGCCAAGGTTAGGGGTTCCTTTTAGATACCTTAGAATTCTCTTAACACTAGTTAAATGAGATTCCCTAGGATCAGAATGGAATCTAGCACAAAGATGAACACTGAATAAAACATAAGGTCTAGATGTAGTCAGATACATAAGAGAGCCTATCATACAATGATAGAGCTCCTGACAAACCTTTCTACTTACCTCTTATTTCTCCATAATACATGTTGGATGCATTACAGTATTTGATACAATGAAGTCTGTCATGTTGAATTTCTTCATAAGTTCTTTGGTGTACTTACTTTGATGAATGTAAGTATCCTCTGATCTTTGATCAATCTGGATTCCTAGAAGGAACTTCAGTTCTCCTATCACGCTCATTTCAAACTCAACCAGCATTAGCTTAGATACTCCTCGCAGAGGGATGGGTTAGTAGAACCAAAAATAATATCATCAACATAAATTTGAACAATTAGAATATCATTTTTGAAGGTTTTGCAGAAGAGTGTAGCGTTAACCTTTCCTCTGGTAAACATATTTTTTAAAAGAAAATTACTCAATATGTCATACCAAGCTCTGGGAGCTTGTTTCAGGCCATAAAGAAATTTCTTTAGTTTAAAAACAAAGTATGATTTCTCAGATTTTTCAAAGCTAAGAGGTTGTTTGACATACACTTCTTCTGAAATATAACCATTCAGAAATGCACTCTTAACATCTATCTGATAAAGGATGATGCTATGATTTATAGAAAAAGAAACTAACAAACAAATAGCTCCTAGCCTGGTGACTGGTGCAAAGGTTTCGGTATAGTCTATCCCTTCTTGGTGACTATAACCTTGTGGTACCAGTTGTGCTTTGTTTCTGATAACTTAACCCTTCTTATTGAGCTTGTTTCTGAACACGCATCTAGTTCTAATGACGTGGACACCTTTAGGTTTCTGAACAAGATCCCATACATCGTTCTTTGACAATTGGTTCAGTTCTTTTTCCATATCCAGAATCCAATCTTTATCTAAAAGGGCTTCCTCAATAGTTGTAGGTTCTATTAAAGAGACTAAACCCATAAGCACTTCATCAGAAGGTTTGAGAGTTGATCTTGTTCTGACTGGAGCATCTTTACTTCCAAGAATGAGATCTTCCAGATAGGAGGATGTGATTTTTTCTTCCTTGGTTGAGGTTGATTAGAAGGACTATCAATAACATCAAAAGAAGGAGCTTCTAATTCTTTATCTTCTTGAATCTTCTCCTTTGGTTCAGCGAACATAATAGTTACATCTATAAGCTTTTCATGCAGCTTTGACTTTTCATAATCAAGATTATCATTGAATCTGACATGGATCTATTCCTCCGCAATTTGTGATTCTATGTTGTAGATTCTGAAGCCTTTACAGCATTCAGAGTATCCTAACAGCAGACACTTTTGTGCCTTGAATCAAACTTACCCAGATTGTCTTTAGTGTTCAACATATAACATATACATCCAAATGGATGGAAATAAGAAATGTTGGACTTTCTATTCTTCTACAATTCATAAGGAGTCTTACTCAAATATGTCTTATGGAGATTCTATTTTGAATATAGCATGTTGTATTCACTGCTTCTGCCCAAAAGTTCTTAGCCATCTGAGTTTCTTGGATCATGGTGTGAGCCATTTCTTGCAACATTCTATATTCCCTTTCTACAACCCCATTTTTTATGGAGTTCTAGGAAAATAAAAATCATGAACTATGCCATTTGAATCAAAAAGTTTTTCAAAATCTTTGTTTTCAAATTCTCCACCATGATCGCTTCTAACTCGTACTATTTTGCAATCTTTTTCATTTTGAACTTGGGAACAGAAGTAAGCAAATACAAATTATAACTCATCCTTGTGTTTCAAGAATTTTACCCATGTCCATCTGCTATAATCATCAACGATGACAAGTCCATATTTCATACCATTGACAGAAGCAATTTTCATTGGTTCAAATAAGTCAATGTGAAGAAGTTCTAATGGCTTAGAAGTAGAAACAATCCTTTTACCTTTGAAAGATGTTTTTGAAAATTTGCCTTTCTTAAATGCTTCACAAAGAGCATCTTAAGTATACATCAGATTGGGCAAGTCTCTGACTAATCTAAGTTTATTTCGTTGAGAAATTTTTCTCAAGCTAACATGACCCAGACGTTGGGGCCAGACCCATTGCTCTTCTTGAACAGTCAGAAGAAATTTTACATTTTTATTTTTCAAATATGATAGTCTTATTTTGTAAATATTATTCTTCCTCTTTCCATTGAACAGAACTGAGCCATCCTTCTGACTAACAACTTTACATGATATTTGATTAAAAATGATGTCATAACCATTGTCACTAAGTTGACTGACTGACAATAAGTTATACATCAGAACATCAACTAAAAGAACATTGTTAATAGAAGGGAGTTTACCATTATGAATAGTTTCAGAGCCGATGATCTTTCCCTTCTAGTTGCCTCTGAAACCAACAACGCCTCAAGACTTAAGTTCCAAATCTTGGAACATATGCCTTTCGCCCGTCATGTGTCGCGAGCATCCACTATCCAGGTACCATGAATGGTGCTTCAGTGGCACCATCTTGGACATCTGCAAAGTAGATTATCTGATCCTTAGGTACCCATTTGTTGGGTCCTTTCTTTTTAGAAGTTCCAGAGGTTCTGACCACTTTGGACTTTTGTGCAACAAAATAATCATGTGAAATTTGTGCATGATGCTTTGGTTTAGAAGTTTTCTTATGTGTCCGTGTTTGTGCTATAGTAGTATCAGAACATTCTTGTTCTGGATAATTCAAATATGTGCCAGCAAGCATGAAATGTTTAGAAGGAGGTTTTGGTTTCACATTCAGAGTCTCATCAATTTTCTTTGATGCTCTTGAATATACCAAGCCTCTACTTCCATTTCTACTAACACCATAGATCATTGAAGCCATTTTTCTTCTATATATACTTTTAGCAATGAAGTGTTGAAAAGTTCTATCTGATCTGATTACTTCATCAGTAATAGATGTAGTAGAGATTATCTCTTCTTCTAACCTAGAAACTTTACTTTTGAGAGCTAGATTTCAATTTTCAAAAACAAATAATTTTTCATTTAAATTAGAAATAATTTGATCATCATTAGTAGAGTTTTTAGAAGTAACTACAAACTTCTTTTTCAGAGTTTTGTATTTACTTAGAACAGTTTGATACTTTCTCATTATTTCAAAAAAACATGATTCAAGTTGAAAACGAGAAAGAGAAGAAATTACCTCAGCTTCATCTTCAGAGTCTGACTCATCATCTTCTGTCAGCTCACACTCTGATGTTTCTTCATTTGTGTTGGTTCTGGCCATAAGTGCCACATTTGCATGCTCTTCATCATAATCTTCTTCTTCTTATTCGAAATCATCCTATGTTACCATGAGACCCTTCTTAGCTTTGTAAGCCTTCTGGGGATTCTTGTCTTTCTTGAGCTTTGGGCAATAATTTTTGTAATGTCCAGGCTCGTTGCATTCAAAGAAAGTAACTTCTTTTCCAGAAGCATTCTTCTGACCAGAAGTGGATTCACCTCTTCCATATGTCCTTCATTGACCTCTTAACTTGCTTTGTCTGTGCTTCCAGATTTGACTGAATCTTCTTCAGATACTTCTGATTCTTCCTTAGCTTGATAAGCCTTGGTCTTCCCAGAAGTAGACTTTAGAGCAACTTATTTTACCCTCTTCTAAGGTTCATCTTGTTCAAGCTCTATTTCATGACTCCTTAAAGATCTAATCAGTTCCTCAAGAGAGGTTTTGTTCATATCCTTTTCCAATTTTAAGACAGTTACCACTGGTTTCCATTTGAGAGGCAGACTTGTGATAATCTTCTTAACATGATCTACAGTGGAGTAACCTTTATTTAGAACCTTAGTCATTCCATAAGAGTCTGAAATCTTGAAAACATCTTTTCCACATATTTGTCATCTTACATCTTGAAGGCCTTGTATTTTTGAATTAAGGCTAGAGCTTTTGTTTCCTTTACTTGTGCATTGCCTTCATGCGCCATCTGAAGAGAATCAAAGATAGACTTTGTTGTTTCTCTATCTATGATTTTCTCATATTCATTATATGAAATAGCAGTTAGAAGAATGGTTCTTGCTTTGTAGTGATTTCTACATACCATCTTATGTGCTTCTGTCATTGCACTTCTTGCAATCTTCCGACCTTTATCAAATACTGGGTGAGTGTAGCCATAACTACCAAATCCCATATATCCAAGTCATATGCCAGATAGTAACTTTCGATTTTATCCTTCCAATAGTCAAATTTCTCCCCATCAAACATAGGATGTTTTGAACTATAGTGATCTCTATCATTATCCATATTATCAACAGTGGAAGTAGGTGTAGTTATTGGTTTTTCATACACACTGGATCAGTACTAAACACTATTAAGTGTTGATAAAAATTAAGACGTTTTATCTCCTCAGAACCAGAGCTCTGATGTCAATTGAAGGTGTGAAAAAACAAGAAAGGTGGGGTGGGGGTTAATTGGGTTTTAAATCAAAACTTTTCTTTAAAAAATATTTCCCTTTAAGTTAAAATACTTTTTCCTTCACTCTTGATAATAACAATAAATAAGAACAAGAAGTAAAGAACAAAGTATGTTTATACTAGTTCACTTGAAAACTATCAAGCTAGTCTAGTCCACCTGCCAAGGTGATTTCTCCTCACTCAATCGAGGACGTAATTCACTATAACCAAACTGATTACAATTGGCACAAGCTACCTGCAAGTGACTAACAACCTCTAAGACACACAAGTCCTGGACTTCTTAAGAATACATACCTATCCGGTCCCTTAAGGAAAATCCTGCACAACCTACCCGCAAGTGACTGATAACCTCTAAGACAAACAAGTCATAGACTTCTTAAGAATACAGGCCTACCTAGTCCCTTAAGGAAAATCAAACAACGGTTTGAATACAAGTTTTGTTTACAAGAATATTACTTCTACACAAGCTGAATATGTAAACTATTTTAAGAACAATGACTTAGGAATATGAAAGCTATGAACAATGTTTTTCGGGTGAATATTCAGTAAATTCGCTACTTTCTCTTTTAGTCTTCAAGCCTTTATATAGCCAATAAAATAATATATTCGTTGAGGGGTACTCTTGGGATTTCTAGAAACATTTGTAGCTTAAGCAGTAACGTGGGGGACAAGATTGTGCGATACGTCCTTCTATTCATGGTAGTGGAAAGTAATTTTGATTTTACCATGTACTATTTGTACCATGTTAACGTTATCATCTTTCCTTCTTCACTTCAGAGGCTTCTGCGAGCATGAGTTTAGAAGCGAGAAAATAACACAAGGTCATCAGAACTTCAAGTATTCAGAGTCTTTAGAATTGCTTCTTCAGAGTCTTCAACACTTGGTCGTGAGAACCTTTTCTTAGAACCTTGGGTCTTCAGAACTTCAAGTATTTAGAGTCTTTAGAACTTCTGTCTTCAGAGTCTTTAGCACTTGGTTTTAGAACCCTTTTCTTAGAACCATGGGTTTTTAGAACTTCAAGTATTCAGAGTCTTTAGAACTCCATCTCTCAGAATCTTCAGCACTTGGTCTTGAGAACTCTTTGTGTTCAGAAACATTAGTCTTCAGCATCTGGACTTCAGTAGAAACACCTATCTTCAGATCTTTTGACTGGTTTCTTTAGAACACGTTGTCTTCATAAACATGAGTCTTTAGCATCTGGACTTAATTATAAACTTTTGTCTTTTGATCTTCTTATTGGGTTCTTTAGACTTCATACTAGAGCCTACGCTTCAGAGTCTTCTGGAGTGTCTTGCTACTGTTCATCAGAACTTGTGTAGCGCAAAAGCAGAACTAATTCTCTTCTAATGTCTTGACCACGCTATCCATCAGAAGCAGAACTTGTTTGTTAAATACTCAAAAATAACAAACATTAGAGTATCAAAATTGTTCATACAAACATACTCATTTGTTATCATCAAAACTTATAGATAATATTGCAGAACCAAATCTTATTCTAACAATAACTTCATATATATTATTAGAAATAAAAAAATGGAAATAAAGAAATTAATAAGATAATTGATAAAAAATGGTGAACTTGTAATGAATATTTTGATGTGAACTTCATGCACTTGAGATATTCTTGATAATGTGATCTGGATGTTGTAATTGTACTTAAAAGTTTAATGAACATTGGATCTTTTCTTGTAATCACTATTGTAATACCTAGTGATAATTTCCTCCAATTTTATTCTGAGCTTTCAAGTATTTTTCCAATCTTGCAATATGGAATCAATAATCTCACTCGGAAATAACCACAATCACAATTAAGAATGCTCCAAACTCAAAATGACATCCCAACCTTCTCTTTCACAAGGTCTAGAGTCAATGGCTTGTATTCCACATAATTAGATCATCTAAACAGTGACAAGAATCTATAATTTACTGAACGGCTATTTGCATCACAAATAATGACGTAATTAATCCCCAATTGAAGAATAAAAACCAAATGATCTCATATGTCAAGAAATAAATCCCACCAAGGTGAGAAAAAATCGATAAAGTGCACCATGAACCTTTAATTCAAGAATACATCTGATCATGAAGCACAAGCTCGTGTATTAAGACAATCCACCAGTTAAGTCGTATCATTAATTAACCCATGTCTTTCATTCTAAAAAATCTAGCTAACTTGCAATTGAAGTAGCATGTGCTTGATGAGAACCAAAAATTGTATTGATCGAAATATTTTCAACAAGTCAATCTTTTATACCATTGCGCTTCTACTTCAATCCACTACAACAATAATGCCTCAAAGAACCTTCAAAGATGAAAATGATACTTATAACATAGAAATGGATCATGACCATCAAAACCCTAATTTCACACTTCACTACTTGAATAAGAATCAAATGAAATAATCTTTATTTTGAAATGCACCTCAAACCAATACGAAACCCTAAGATTCCTGATTTCTTGAACCAAAGATGCTTCATGAATGCATGTATGTTATGCTAATGAAATGAGAAGCCTAAGCCAGGCAAAAGCAAGATAAGAGGGAAAGTTTTAGGGTGCAACATTCATCCTATGAGGTAATATCGTTTCACTTATCTCTATGTTCATAAGTGTTTATCTCTTCTATTCCTTGTCAATATCTCTTAAAAACTTGATTGTGTGTTTATGTTCCAAAGACATGTGATATATTTTATGTTTAATGCAATCCAGTTTAATGCATATTCGGTATTTTCGTTAACGGTTCAGATAGATGATTATCGAGTCGGTTTGTTTCCGTGCGCCATAGTTTAAACATTTTTAAAATAGAATTTTAAATTGAAATTTTCATGTGTGATCTATTCAACCATCCCCTTATAGATTGTACCCTATCATCTAATAGTTTGTAAACAAATTAATTTATTAATATTCTGTGTAAACAATGTAACGAGTTTAAAAAAATCTATCTTACCCCTTAGTTTTATTGAAAAACTGAGAGGTATGTGCGCTTATTTTGAAAATAATTAAAATGCAGATGTTGGGGTTCGAACCCATGTGTGTATTACTTAAGCCCTAAGTTTTATATTAACCGAGAGGTAAAGCGAAAGCTTTTCATGAAGCCCTTCTGATCAATGGTTTTTCCACCTTTATTTACCAATGATTTTAGTTATAGTTTCTTTATTTTGTCAAGTGTTTTATTTCATTCTTTTATATTTTATGTGTTGGTTGTGTATTTTGTTATTTTTAGGCTCAGAGGAATAAAACCAGGAAAATCAGTGCGAAAAGTGAAAATTCGGAGATTCAGAGGAGGTCTCAAAAACCAAGATACATGGTGCTTGACATGGACACCTGTGTCACCTGACACGGGCCGTGTCAGGATGAACCCTATTGCTAAAGAGAAACATTAGAGGGCTGACACAGGTGCCTGTGTCACTTGACACACCCGTGGCAGGATGCCTAAACCAAAAGTCAGAAAATAAATTATCAGAAGGCCAACACTGGCGGCCGTGTCACCTGACACGGGCAGTGTTGGCCAGTGACGCTGATTTTGAGTGTTTTTATGATTTTTCACTATTTGGGACCCAAGGGGGCTTTTTGGGTATTTTTGACCGAGACAAATGGATTGTTCACTATTTAGCCAAGTTTGAAATAGGAATGAGGGGACCTTTTTTTGCATAGAATGAATTCTAGAGTCTAGGAGTGAGGATATGAGATTCTTGAAGAATAGAGATCTTTCATGAGCGGACGCGATTGATGACCAACGTTTGTTCATCATCTGTAATGTCTAATTCTTATATTTTTGTAATTCTCGTGAACAATATGAACGGATAAACCCCCTAATGCTAGAGGGTGTCCCTGATTTGAATTTGTAATGATTATGAGTTCATGAGTTCTTTAATAAAGTTGTTTTCTTATTCAATTTAATCGTGCAATGTTTTTATGCTTTCCTGATCGGACCAATTAGGATTGATTTATGGTTAACAACCAGTTCATCCGCGGTTGTTAAGGTATTTGTACGAGTAGACTATAGTAGATATCACCTAGGACTAGGGATACCTTGTAGTTACCGGATAACTCTTGATAAAATAAAGGCTTGACTCCATCAGATATCTCTAAGGACTTAGGATTTAGGATGGACGTGTAAAGGTTTTCTTACTAAAGACTTAGGGGAAAATAATCTAAAGGGCTGGTAGTTGAATGTTATGAACTTGTGGAAGAAGTCAGGATTCAAGGTCGTTATAAGGAAAATTACACACCACACCCTAGCATGTTCATCGTATCTGGGAAAAAGCATATTTATATTTCTATTTATTATTAAGTGACAATTTCTAAAAACCAAAACCCCAAGTTAAGTTTTTTTAATTGAACCGCGCATTAAACTTGGTAATTCTATGCAGTCCTTGAGATCGACATTCGGGAAAAATTCCCTATTATAACAAAAGGAAAAATAGTACACTTGCTATTTTCCCATCAAGTTTCTGGCGCTGTTGCCGGGGACTGCCTAGTTATTAAATGTAATTTGTGATCAATTAGAATTTTGTTGCTCTGCAACTACAATTTATTTTTTTGTAATTTTTATATTTTTGTTATTACTGATTTTTCCTAACCTTTGCATGCGAGGAAATTCCTCAGCTAAATTTATTTTGATGCAGAAGTCAGAAGGTTCATCAGATCATTCAGGTTCGGAGTCTGAAAAGGAAAAACCAATGGTTTAAGACCCACCACCACCTGAGAGACTTCTTGGGGACTATGGAGGAGAAAATTCTCCAATAGGTCGGTTGACTATCATGAACCAACCGGTCATTTTTGCAAATTTTCAACTGCATCCTTCAACCATCCGCCAGCTCGAGAACAAATATTTCACCAGAAAGATCAATGAAGATGCCAATAAGCATTTTCAGAGATTCCTCACCATGAGTACTACTTTGAAGATTGAGGGGCACTCTGAAGAAGCCATGAAATTAAGGATGTTCTCGTTCACTCTTTCTAAAGATTCTGAATAATGGTTTTACTCATTACCTGCTGGGTTGGGAACATATGGAGAATAATTTTCTTGATGAGTACTTTCCTATTTCTGTTTATATTCATAAAAGATATGATATTGTGAATTTTAAGCCGAAGGAAGGAGAGTCGCTAAGTGATGCTTATAAGAGGTTCAAGAAGTTATTAGTAGCCTGTCCCACTCACAACACGGGACGAACTAAGGAAATGCAGATGTTTGTGAATGGCTTTCGAATGAAGGCAAAGCAACTTATCGATACATCAACCAGTGGATCATCCAACTTTATAATAACCACTGATGTGAAGAAGATTATTGAAGCCATTGCGGAAAATTAGCATATGGAGCTATATGACTGGGTTATGAGTAAACTAGAGGGGGTGATTGCTCTGAAGTTAGAAATTAATAAGCAACTAAAAATTGAAGAAGCAATTGCTACAGAAGTAAAGAGAAAGCTGAAAGAAATGAACATGGGTACTCAAAAGGTAGCTCAGATTCAACATGTACAGAAGGTTGTTTGTGAAATTTGTAGTGGACCACACACTACTGTGCAATGTCTTGCAACTCCATAAAAAATTAAGGAGATAAAATTCTTGAAACAAAATAACCCTTATTCTAACACCTATAATCCTGAGTGAAAGAATCATCCTAACTTCTCTTGGAAATATCGGCAGCAACGAGCTCCTCAGAAGGAAGAGTGGGAGGTGTCTATTAAAAAGATGGTTGCTCACACCTCTCAATTTCAAGAAGAGACAAGGAGTAATCACAAGAATACCAAAGTGATTTACCCCAATTTTTCCCCTAAGTTTCCTCTATCATATCATATCAACTCAATCACAACAAGATCACACTAGGGTTTGGTTCTCCTCCCTATCTTTAGCTTTGCTCATGGGGAATCTCCAAGCACCTTGAATTGTATTTTGTGATCATCTATGTTTTGTATTGATTAAATTTTAACTAATAAATACAATGAATGTTTGCCCTAATTATTGATATTATAGGTGAAAGCACAACACATTCCATCAAGTTGATCTACAAGTTCATGAGTTTATTTCCATGCCTTCCTCAAAAAAGATTCATTGAGATTCAAGCTTCATCATTGAAGATGTTTTGAAGTAATATCATGACAAAGTCTATTATGATCCATCACACCTCAAGTTGTCAAAGATAGTCCAAAGATATAAGGGTTGATGGATAGAGTTTGACCTAATTAGACAAGTTTTGGATTTATTGATCACAATTGCATATCTCCCTCAACTCTCAATATTTGGAAGTGGTTATGGTTTCTATGGTTCCTTATTATCATCCTCAACAACTTCTATTTACATGACAAAAGTATTTGTGCAAGAAATTTTGTCAAAATTGAAAAGGGTTTCCAAGGCATTTTGGTGCTCTAGGTGCTAGGGTTTTGAAATTCTAAGGGCTATATCTTGCTCATCTTTTGGTATTTTTGAGTGATTCTAAAAACATGATTCTCTTTAAAGGGTTATCAACAAATCACTTCAAAAGTTTCAAGGAAATTTCTTGTGGAAGATACCTAATGATGAAGAAAGATTACAAGTCCTCTAGATAAGCCATCAAATTCCATTATGTGACTTCAAAAGATCATAACTTTTTCAATTTTTATCTCCTTAAGACCATTCTTTTTTGATAATGATCTTGAATATGTGAACTTCAACTCTTATTTTATGTTCTAAGCTTGTAAATGGATGGAAGATGCCCTAAGGATGCAAAAGATTATAGGTCATCTCATGAATTTTCACCAACTTCACAAAGTCATTTCTTTCTCAATTTTTGGAGTTTTTAAATGGTTAAAGTCTCAAAATGTCATTCAAGAGATCTACTTCATGCCATGTTTTTTGGTCAAGAGTAAATTTTAAATGGAAGGCCGTGTTTGGATGTAAGACATTTTTCTCAACTTTGACTCATCACAACTCTTAACTCAAACATTCATTAATTCCCATTCTTTTCACATTGTAATGCTTGTGATCTCATATTTATAAATCTTAAAGAATCATCCCCTAACACTCCTTGAGCTGTGAATGTAATTGATTCAAAAATGGTACCTTGAAACTGAAGTTTCACTTTGTTGTACCCCAAAACTTCCCTCCCATTTTTACTCAAAGCATGCTCAAGGTTGACCAAGAATTGACCAAACTTCTCCTCTTAAGGCAATGAACCTCTAATTATGGTTTCAATTTTCATCAAGATGTTTGAAATCTAAAGGCCTCCAATGTTTTACATGGTCCTAAAATGCCTTCAAGTTTGTCCATACCAGGTTTCATGCCTTGCACAATAAGCTTGCTTAGATAATTGCTCAAATGCTTGAGAATCAACTGTACTAGGTCAAAAGTCAACTGTGGCCCAAGTACAGTCAGACTTCATGATTATTGGTCAAAATCAACAATTTGAAGTGATATCCATCATTTTATCAAAGGTTGATCATGATTCCTCAAGAAAGACTCCTAATTCATCGAAAGTTAAAAATTACTAAATTAGGGTTTCTATAGGAAAAGTCAATTGAACTTTGACCAGGCATAACTTTCACAAACTTCATCCATTTACTCCCAACCAAAGCTCATATTGAAGATAATAACATCCCCTACAACTTCTCTTCGACCCTCAAGTCCAAGAAATGCACCATTTGAAGGATACAAGCTCATACATTACAAGTCATTTTTAGAAGTCAACAAAAGGCACTTTTTGTCAAGACCATTTACATCAAGATAAAGTCTTCAAATGCAAAACTGATCAAAAGAGGGATTGAAGTAGAAATATTGGGCTATCCAAAAATCCCAAGTTAGAAAATTTTGGGAATTTTCAAGAATGATGCATTGAGCAAATTTGAAGTTTTGAGGCAAGGGTTTAATTTATTGGATTTCAAACATCTTCCTAAGATTATAAAGGACCCCTAAAACCATTTTTCCATGGTCTTGATCTTACTTGCATTTTATATTAATTTTATTTAATTAAAAATCAAATAAATCAAAATTATTGCAAATTATATGGGCCATTATTGTTTGGGCTTGGTTTGATGCATGGAGAGGCCCCATATTTCATGTGCAACAAGGCCAGCATTGTCTAGGTGCATTCAAATTTGAAAATGGACAAGATTACTTGGTTTTGGCCAAGGTTACAAATCATCTTTCATGGCCTTGAAACACCATGTTTAAGGCTATTTAAACTTTGTTTTCTTGTCTCCTCCCATCCTCTCTATATAAACAAGCCATTGGCAAGCTTCAAGGACGACTACACAACCCGAAAAAGTCACACGATATTGAAATTTGTCAAAGTTGTTAAAATTTAAAAATGCAATTACAACCTTCCTCAGCTCAAAAAGGATCCCAATACACTCCTGGAGATTCCCTGAAGCTATTCCAACCAATTCCAGGGCTTGTAGCTTCGTGAAACACCCTCCCTAAGTCACGGTTTGCCACACTTTTCTTCAAATTCGTATTCTTACATTCTTGCATTATTAATCAATTTCGATTGTATATTTGTGTTTGTATGGATGCATAGAAGGTTTATGGATTGTCCAATTAAAGCTTAGGTACCGATATAGAGTTTCGCCATTGTTAGGGTTCGAAACCTTAAATTTGGGGTTTTCTAGTTCTAGGCAAAATCAGGCCAAATTAGGGCCACCAACGTGATCAAAAGAACAAGATGAGTCGAACCATGGGCATGGTTGGAATTTTTGGTTGATATTTCACAATTCTGATGTTTGCAAGTTCTATAGCTACGGAGAGGGGCGTCACTAAAGACTTTAGTGACGACAATGACCGTAACTAAAGGGTCTGTGTATTTCAAACTAATAAGATGATGACCTGTCCCAGCTCGTGCTTTTTATTTTATTTTGAATGCATTCACGTTTTTTTATATATTATATTATTGTTTTATTGTATATAATAAATGAATGTATAGCTCAGATGGCAGGAAGTGCGTATGTGAGGGAGAGGACCTGGGTTTGAGTCCCAGGTCCAGCATTTTGTTTTCTAACATTTGTTGATTACAGATCCAGTATGCATCAACTACGTAAGTCCAGTATACGCTTCCAAATCACAACCAATATATCTTGGTTAATCTAGACCAAAGGGTTTCAAATATGCAGAACACCATGTGCCATCAAGAAACAGTCCACACTGTCTCCAATAACACAAATCTGGGCTTCTCCCATCTCGGGCCTCACGTTTTTTAAATCTACACCCCCATTTTTCATTAACCATCGAAGCCCAGTTATTTTTTTTGTTTGTTATTATTTCTTTTAGTTTTGTTTGTTTTTTTATTTATTTATTTAATTATCAATAAATAATCAAAAATCACAAAAAATTAGGATTAACTTTTTCTTTTAATTAATTAAATTCATTTCTGAAATTAACTTATTAATTAACTTTAACATTTCCTTTTTTTTCAAATTTAAAATAAATTAGACTTCGGTTTAATTTTATATTTTTAGGTAGTTTGCATGACATAATAAAAAACAATAAAAAAAACTTAGATATTTTCTTAATTAAATTTATTTTCTAAATAAATTTTAGGATAGTTTAATTATTTTCTTAAATAAAACAAAATACCAAAAAATGTTAGAGTTTTTGTTTAGAATTTAATTTTTGATCAATAATTAATTAAATTTAGGTTTAATTTAATTTAGTATTTTCCTAAATAAATAAAAACAACCAAAAATGTTTTTTTACTTAGTATTTTCTTAGGTTTCTTTTAGACTTAATATTCATTTCGCGCGCATTATTTTTTTCTCATATTTTTTTATAATAATGTAATTGTATACTGATATGTAATAGACTAAGTAGGACTTTTTTATCGCTTTCTTTATTTTATTCCCCCAAATCATTGTATATTGTAAATACCCCCCCCCCCCCCCCCCCCCCGAAGCCATGTAATAGTCTAAGATATTACCTTCTACATTTTATATTCTACAATATATATTACTGCTAGTAATTAGGCATGTATGAAAAGACTGAAATTAAAACGCTAGCAAACCCTAAATGCACAAGATAAATAAAATGAATCAAACACACTTGCACATGCGCACCTCTTGGGTGTCCCACTTCGGTTGACTTTGGAAAACAGTCATGTCCCTCGAAATGGGGACGCTTTAGCAAAGACCCGTAAATCAAAAAGATCATAGTCCCTCGATGACCCTACAGTTGCCTTCTCGGTAAATGATCTAGTCCTTAAACAAAATTGCTAAAGCGTCTCCATAAGTTGCTTTCGTGACTGTATCGTCCCTTCGATGTCTCTCATACATCCAACGATAGGGCTACCTACTCACTAATAGTAGGATAGTGATGTCTAAAGGATAGGAGGAAAATAACAAACCTTTTTGAGTATAAAAGTAGATAGCTGTTAGAAGTTTGCTCAAAAACATTTTTGCACTTACACAAATACTACTTTTCAAAAACAATTTTCAAAACATTTACTTTGTTGACATTCTTGAGGATTGATACAAGAGTTAAACGCAAAGCAAATCGCCGCACTAAGGCATTCTCAAAGTATTTTCAAACACACAAAGCACAAAAGTATTTCAAAATAAGTAAACCTCTAAGAGCCCGTAGATAACTACGGATGGAAAGGGTGCTAACACCTTCCCTTTCCATAATCTACCCCTCTTACTCAAAAACTCTCGAATAGGTATTTTTCTGTTCTTTTCACCCTTTCCTTAATTTGGATAAAAGAAAAGTCGGTGGCGACTCTTGCTTACCGTAACATTTGCGAACGCAAATACAAAACCAGTATATAACAGTCAATTCTGCCACCGTATCACATACTTCAAGTAAGAATTTTAAATTCATGTTGTGGCTTCTAAACATCAAATTAGCATGCGTTTTTGGTCTAAACATGTTTAACCAACTTGCCAAAGTGGATTAGAGCCTTGAAACACAAGGATTTAGTGAGTTTTGATGCTAAACAGGTCACACATTCCTCATGTATCATGTTCACACGAATTCCCTCCAAATTTCATCATTCCACACGCTTGATCATCCATTTTGTTTCCCTATAAATAGAGGATCATACCTCATTCATTTTCTCAAGCTTAGATATCCATAATCACCCTGTCAAACTTCCTCTTGAACCCACTTTTCTGCAACTTCGAATTTGGTTTTATACCTTTCCTCAATCCATTTTCTTTGTCAATTCTTCATCCTTGAACCTCATTGAAGCTAACAGAAGAAGAACCAATCTCTGAGACTTCCTAAATCGTGCTAGCCAAGTCAAGTTTCAAAGCTCTGAATTTTAACTTCAATAGATAGATTCCTTCACCAATTCTCTCAAACTTTGATACTGTAATGAAGCTCTCATCATTCTGATTCTAGTCGCAATATTTATTTTCAACTGGGAGTGAGTTTTGGCCATGAATTTTCAAATCCCTTTTCAAATCTCTCCTTTCAAAATGAATGAGCTACACCTAACATAAATTTTTCGCGAGGGTACCATTGGAATCGTCTTGAAGAGACGAAGTGAATGGTACCGGTCTCGAGCTCTAATTTTTCCATTTGAAAGACCTACAAATCAGTTTGGGTGGAGGTTGAATATGACCTACGTGTCATCTCTCAACCAATGATAATGTGCCATTTGTTTTTTTTTAAATCTGATTTAAATAATTGATTCAATGCTTTATTCATTAAAGAACATGATATGCACAGTGTGTTTGATCCACTGGATTAGCTTAATAACGCGTTTTAACTTTCATCCGTTAGTCCATATTTTTTTGACTTTATTTTTATTTCTTATTTTTATATTTTTATTCCTTTATGATTCAAAAAATCATAGAAAATTCATTTCTGACTTAAAAATTATGAAAAAATTCACAAAAATATTTTCAAATATTCTCTTTCTGATTTTTATTTTTTCATAATTTTATTTTCGGATTTGATATTTTTTATGATTTTTCTTTTTTTTACTTGTTTTTTTAATGGCTTAAAAATACTTTTTGGCATTTTTAAATTCTGAAAAAATTCTACAATATTATTTTCATTGTTTCAGATTTTTTGAATTTTTTTAAGAATTGTATTCTTACTTCTTCTATTTTTGATCTTTTTTTTTACTTATTTAAGTAGTTTTAATTAGTTTTAAAATAGTTTGAGTTTAAAAAACTTACCAAATATTTTATAAAAATATTTGAGTTCATTCCTAATTTTTTATGGTTTTATTTAAAAAAAAATTTAGATGTTTTATATATAGTTGCTATTTTTCCCTTTTATTTTCATTTAAAAACCATTTTAAAAAATTTCGTTATTTTTAAATACAATTTTATTTTGTATATATTATGGTTGCTCTTGAACTATGAAATTGATCATGAGCTTCATTAACATCATTGGATCTTGGGTGTTGAGTTTAACTCTATCAAAATGGATGGATGATTTTAATGATGGCTTGATTAAATTTTTGGTTCAAATGTGGTTTAATTCTTATCCCTTCCCTCTTCATCTCATCCTCTTCTTATTGTGTCACATGTTGTTAGAGGATGATATACATATCATCTCTCCAAATATATGACACATAAATTGCTATTGATGGACCTTAAAATAGGTATGACTTCTATATAAGTCTACTTACGATTGCTTAACATAGCTCTAAATTTTGTCCCGATTCGAGAAATGATCATTTGTGGCCTAAACCCATGTTTATAAGCCCAAGTATGTTAATTTGAATCCTTTGATCCAATAACCTTGAGATTCATTGTTAGGAGGCTTTGGTCTTATCAATCCTCTAATGAATCTTCATAAGCATTGGTCAAAGTGAATCACTTAAACAACATTGATCATTTATTGTTGCCTTAATAATTTTAAATGAATGATATACTTGACCAAAATCAAATGAAGCTTGTTGTTGAGAGGCTTTGGTTTTTATCAATCCTCTAATAAGTTTCAAATGAAAGTTTCAAGATCGTCATTCAACTAACCTCTAATTTCTAACAATTGACTTTATATTATGCCTTTACTTTATGCTCTTTACTTTAAGCACATTTATTTTAGAATTTACATTTCATGCTATTTTCATCTTTCCTCATTTTAGCATTTATCTTTATGTCATTTTATTTTGCTCACTTGAGCTTTTAATTTTATTTTTGAAGATACTTAATAACAACCTTGAACAATAAAAAACTTTAATGTTACTTGGACTACTTGGTTACTATCCTTGGCATTATGGAGATTGTGGACTTCTTGGATTTGGGATTAGAGACCTTGACCTATCTTGAGACCTTGACCTATCTTGAGACCTTGTGACCTCAACAGTTATTTTGTCTGGAGTTCTTGGGGTTTACACTAAGATATTGGGTTGTTTGTTTGCTTTGTGTGCAGGTTATTGCAATTACATGCTTCTTCTGTGATCAGGAATTCATCTGTATACAACTGTTACTCTGCTCAATTTTTGTGAAGACTTAATGCAATTGAAGCTTGGTTTTCTTAATGGGTTTATTATCTTTGCTTGTTTGGGTTTCAAATCCAAAGGATGGGAATTCTACATTGACTCATTGTGTCAAGTGTTGGATTTTTGTTGGTTAGACAATTCTTTTCCCTAGCTTTTATCTTATGCTTTCTCTTCATCTCCTACCACCTTCTTTAATTTCAAAAATCTTCTCCCTCCTTTTGAAAACACTTCTTGTTTTTAAACTTGAACTGCTTTCACAATAAACTTGGACTTAGGTCCATGCATTTTCAAAATATTTTCTTAATCAAACTTTAACCAACTTAAGAATATTTTGACATTTTTGTGAGAAGACTAAAAGTCAATCAATCTCATTCAAAACATTTTGCCACTTTGGCTTTTACTTTAAAAAAAGTCTCAAAAGGTTAGACTTTTGTCAATCCTTGTAGTGATGTAAGCTACTATACTTCTATGATATTTAGTGAAATGAGATATTTTCCACTTGGGTGTTGAGTGAGGCTTTGTTGATTTTAAAATTCAAGCTATATCCTCCACTTTGAGATGATGCAAATTCTCCTTTCTCATAATTGTGGGTGGTAAGTATGTTCTTTTACTTGGATAAGACGGTGATGTCTCATCTCTTAAAATTAACCAACACACTTGTGTTTTAAAATTTTATAAAGGTGAACTACGAGTACCCTGATCTCCTATTGCACGGAAGGTGGTACGTAGGCACTAAAGGTTCGCAACTGCGGCGGGTGCAAAAATCATAAAAAATATTTCTTTTCTCATCTCCACCATCTATTTTTTATACAACATTTATAGCCAAAATACACAAATTTTCAAAGAGGTTCCTGCGGAGTACTGTAGATGTTTAGGGTTCTAATACCTTCCCTTTGCATAACCAACCCCCAAACTTAGATTCTCTCCCCCTCTTTTTGGGTTATTTGTTATTTTCCCATTCCTCTGGAAATAATAAAGCACGATGGAGATTTTCATTTGATTTATGCGAGTCGACTCGATCCAATGGCTTAGTCTCAACATTTCTATCGCTATAGAAAAAATGGTGACTTCACTGGGGAAAGATCGACTTATTGCTGGTCCATCCCTAAGTGGGTTCATCCTATCTTTGTTTATTTGTGTATGGGCTATTACATGTTGTATATTATGTGTTGTATATATGTTTGTCTGGACTTGTCTGGTTTTCAGGATGTTTGGTTATTTCTCATAAGTCCTATACCCGAACTTGGGAAAACTTAAGATAGGAAGGGCGGTATAGTCATGTTAACTTTGAGGGACTAATCCCAAAAAAGGAGACATGAGATCCCCCACTCAGTGGAGGCCCATCTAACTATAGTTTCGTTTACCGAGTAATCCGGAAGACGTGTTGCTTTCGACCTGGGAGCCTATTGAAATTGAGGACCGTAGAACCTTTAACACATCTTGGCCTTTTAGGTGTAGTGCGGAAGTTATGACCGAGTAATCCGGAAATGGTTGTCACACGATACTACGCTCGAACAAGTTTTTCTTGAGAATACTACTAATTACCGAGTCAATCGGGATGTTGGTAATATCCGAAGGAAAGATGTAGACTCTAGGAACCTCTTAGAACCTTGTTCGACAGGTGATAAAATTTTAGATCATACCCTGTGGGTAGTACCTTCGACCTCATGCTCGTGACGTTGAACCTATGAACCCTATGTTTGTGATCTTGTTTGTGATTGTTGCATCATGCATTCATGCACCCATGAGCATCTTTTAAAACATCCTATTTCAAGGGACTTAAAGTTTTCTCTTTGTGAATATCTCAGGTATTTTTGACCATGGATTATGGAAAAATAAAGACTTAGAAGTAAATTTTCAAAGATCCCAAGATAGATGGGTTGATGAGTCTGATTCCTGAGATCGAGAGTTCTACATATTTTCAGAGAAAGTATGGGTCCATCATTTCTCTTATGAAGCTCAGGATGAAGGAGGTTATTCTCTCGACTTTGTTCCAGTTCTATGATCCGATGTATCGATGCTTTACTTTCTCTAATTATCAGTTGATGCCTACATTGGAGGAATATTCTTATCTACTGGGTTTACCTATTACTGATGTCTTCCTTTTACTAGTTTGGAGGGGGAGCCAAAATCTCATGAGATTGCTGCTTTGTCCATTAAGGGAAGTATGAGGTTGAAGCCCACATGACTACCAAAGGAGGGATTAGAGGATTACCCTCTCAGTTCTTATTGGAGAAAGCTCTCTATTTTGCTATAATGGAGAGTATGGTTGCTTTTGAGACAATCTTTGCTCTACTTGCTTATGGGTTGTTCTTATTTCCCAATGTCAACAAGTTTGTTGATATCAATGCCATCAGGATCTTTATGATTGGGAACCCAGTCCCTACATTATTAGGTGGATCTTATTATTCTATTCATCTTCGGGATTCTTACCATGGAGGGATGATCATTTTATGCATGCCTTTGTTGTATCAGTGGTTTATTTCTCACTTACCTCGATCTGTTGCTTTCTGAGATGTCAGGAAGGAGCCTCGTTGGGCTCCAAATATTATGGCCATCACTCATTCAGATATTGTTTGGTATCATCAGGCTTACCAAGATGTAAAGATTGTCGACAGTTGTGGTAGTTTCCCCAATGTACCTCTTCTTGGTACAAAGGGAGGAATTAACTACAACCTCGTTCTTGCACGAAGACAACTTGGATATCCGATGAGGGATAAGCCAAATGGTATTCATCTGAGTGGTTTCTTCCTTAAAGAGGGAGAAGTTCATAAGTAAGCTAAAGAGGATATTGTGAAGGCTTGGCGTCATATTCACAAGAAGAGTAGGAAGGACTTGGGACCTAGGGGTTGTTTCTTTGGAGCCTTATCTTCAGTGGGTACAAGCAAGAGCTATTTAGTTGAAGATTCCATATTCCTATGACGCACCTATGCCTGATATGTTTTTGAAGACCACTCATCCCCTTTTGGATGATGTGGAAGAGCTTTAGCTTGCCCTAGTTAGGATGCAGCAGGAGAAGGAGGCTTGGAAGAATAAGTGTCAGACTTTAGAGGTGTCTTACCGAGCAGACCTGGAGGAGAAAGATAGCCTGATCGAGATTCTTGAGAGTCACGCTATAGAGATGATGGAGAGGCAATAGGATTTATTTTCCTCTAGAGCTCAGTCAGGACCTAGTTTCTCACTTCCTGACTCTGGTTATTGGAAAGAGGTCGCTGACATGTATACAAAAGAGAACAAGCAGTTGAAGGCTCAGATTGCAACACTCACGGGAAAGCGTCTGTGTGTGGAGCGATCTTCATCAGCTTGTTTTCTTAGGATCTTAGATTCTTACATTATCTTGTATTTGGGATTATTGAAACTTGTACTAAAAAGTTGTAATCTGTTTTGAAGTTATTATAATGAGATTTTCAGTTTTTCAAATGTGTTAGTACTTTAATATTTACAAATTGTCTATAAATCTTTGAGTTCCTTGAAATATTAATAATAAAATAAATCATGTGCATTGCATATCATGCATCATATTGTACATACTTCTTGCATTTATGTTTATATCCAGGTGTCTTACTGTGCTTCTTTACTTCATATAGCAAGCTGACTCACCAGTACAATACTCGAGCCAATTTTAGAAGGAAGATGGATAATCTAGAATAAGAGAATCACAAGTTGTACGGAGAAGTTACTGCTCTGAAGGCCGGTATACCCAATCTCACTAATTTGATGGAATCATTGGTGACTTCTCAGAATCAGCCACCACTTTCTCAGCGTCAACAAACAACGGTTACTTCCGAAGCTCCGACAGTTCCTGTTTCTGTTACTCCAGTTACTGTTGTTCAGAATCGCATGCCCCATGGTTACTCGTGGGGAATGCCAGATAAATTCATGCCAGAAGGTTATAATCAAGATGCTCAGGTTGCTCCAGTTGTGCAAGCTGCTGCTACTCCTGCACCTCTTGTGGTGCATATGACTCCTCCTACTAGAAATGAGATTCACTATGCTGCAAATCCTTCGGTGAATGATGTACCATTTTCTAATGATGAAGTTTATCACCCTATTCCTCCACCAAGTTAAAGCTTGGTTATCTATGATCGAATGGATGATTTTCAAGATCAGTTTGATAAGATGCAGAAAGAGTTGAAGGCCCTCAAAGGAAAAGAATTATTTGGGCAGAATGTGAATGATCTGTGTTTGGTTCCAAATGTGAAAATACCTAAAAAATTCAAAGTATCAGAATTCGAGAAGTACAAGGGCAATACTTGTCCTCATGCTCACTTAGTGATGTATGTGAGGAGGATGTCTACTCACACCGATGATCAACGCCTGTTAATTCATTTCTTCCAAGACAATTTGACTGGTGCAACATTGAAATGGTACATGAGCCTGGATAGTTTCAATGTTCATACTTTCAACGACCTGGGTGAAGCGTTTATTAGATAGTACAAATATAATATGGACATGGCACCTGAATGTAATCAACTCAGGGTAATGGTCCAGAAGGACAAGGAGTCAGTTAAGGAATATGCATAGAGATGACGTGAGGTAGCCGCCCAAGTGATCCCTCCAATGCAAGAGAAAGAGATGGCAAATATGTTTCTAAAGACTCTAGGTGCTTTCTATTATGAACGAATGATGGCGAGTGTGCCAAGTGATTTTACAGAGATGATGGGCATGGGCGTCCGTTTGGAAGAAACTGTAAGAGAGGGTTGCTTGACAAGAAGTGAAAATTCTAGCAGTACGAAGAAAAGTCTTTTGACTCTATCCACATGAGCTATGCAGAGTTACTCCCAGCATTGATTAAGAAAATTTTGGTTATGACCAGGCCACCTCCCGCTATACCATCACCTTTGCCTTAGTATTATAAGGCAGATCAGACGTGTGCTTTTCATCATAGAGCACCAGGGCACAATGTGGAAAACTATTATCCTCTGAAATCATAGGTACAAAAGATGGTGAGATCTGGCATTTTGTCCTTTAAATATGTCGGCCCTAACGTAAAAGACAATCCTTTGTCAAAGCATGGAGGAGCAAATGTTATCAACATGGTTGCTGGTTGTCCAGGAGACTCCTGAATATTTGATATCAACTTGGTTAGAGGTGATTTGGTAAAGATGCATGCTGACCTCTGCGAGTTTAGTTACTATACGCATGACTATACTGGTTGTGGTATTTGTAGTACAAATATACAAGGGTGTGATAAGATAAAGGTTGATTTACAAGAAATGATAGACGAAGGCCTCATTCATATAATTTGGTCTAGGGAAGAACACGGGGAAGAAGTGAACATGGTCTTTGGATGTCCTGGAGAATTCCGTATCTTTGACGTGAACCATATGAATGATGATTTGGTGCAGTTGCACGCTACCTTCTGCGACATGGATGGTCAAGTATAAAACCACTTTGGATCTTGTCGGGTTTGCTGCAGAGATTCTCGAGGTTGTTCCGTTGTGAAAAGGGGTATTCAGTTGTTATTGGATAATGTTACTATTAAGGTTTTAGGCCATAGATATGATTACAATGTGATTAATGTGATTGAAGATTGCTTGGCTGAGACTGGGTCAGATGATGAATACGCTTCTACGGATGAATTATTTTCCTCAGACGAAGATATGATCTCTAGTAATGATTCTGTGATGACCAAATATTCTGAAGAGGGGGTAAATGTAATTGTGCCTTGTTTCAGTGATCCCGTTCCTGTCAAGATTGAATACTGTAGCAAGCCATTTGTTTCTCCAATGGTGATTTGTTTTCCGAGTCATGTTCCTTACAAATCAGACAAAGTCGCACCGTACAAATACAATGCTACGATTCTAGATGATGGTGTGGAAGTTCCCATCCAACCTTTGTCTAATGTCGAGAATATTGCAGAGGCCAGTAGAGTGACCCGCAGTAGTCGTGTGTTCGCACCTGTTATTTAAGGGAATGTCAGTGTCGATAAGAAGGTTGTTGAAAGTGTTGAAACTAAGAAAGCAATGGGAGATTCCAGTGGTGCTACTCTGGAAAAAGATGTGGATTATATATTGAAGATTATGGAATTGAGCGACTACAGGATTGTAGATAATTTGTTGCAGACTCCTCCAAAGATATATATTATGGCCTTGCTGATGAATTCTTCTGCCCATAGAGAATCTTTAATGAGAGTGTTGGATCAAGCTTTTATGGAAAGTGATATTTCGTTGGACCAATTCAGTAGTGTGGTAGGAAATATTACATCATGTAATAACCTAAGTTTCTGTGATGATGAATTGCCTGAAGAAGGAAGAAATCCCAATCTAGCCCTCCATATATTCATGAATTGTAAGAACGATTCATTGTCAAATATACTGATTGATAATGGGTTTGCCTTAAATGTCATACCGATGAGTACACTGATGAAGCTGAAGTATCAAGGAGCTCCCATGCGCCCGAGTGGCATAATTGTAAAAGCTTTTGATGGATCAAGGAAGTCTGTTATTGGTGAAGTGGATCTGCCTATTCACATAGGCCCACAGTTGTTTCAGATTACGTTCCAAGTTATGGATATTATGCCCGCATACAGTTGTTTACTAGGAAGACCATGGATACACGAGGCAGGGGTTGTCACTCCAACTCTGCACCAGAAGTTAAAGTTCGTGCGTGAAGCAAAAGTGGTCATCATAAATGGGGAACAAGCATTGTTAATATCTCATTTATCCTCTTTAAGTGTTGTGGAAGCGGATGAAGATGTTGTTGGAACTCAGTTCCAAGCCTTATCCATTGATAATATAAGAGGAAATTAAAATTATATAGCTTCATTCAAAGATGCTCAACAGGTTGTGCGTAATGGCCCTAGTAAAGTATGGGAACAGATTGTTGATTCGCCGGTGAACAAGAATAGGGTTGGTTTGGGATTTTCTGTGAAGAATGATAAAGGTGAGAACATGAAGCCAAAGACTGCTTCCATAGCAGAGGTTACCTTCATCCAACTATTTCTAGGATCAATTCTATTGTGGAGGATGAAGAAGAGAGGGAAATGTCGAACTATGTGACACATGGAGTCAGAGTACAGAATTGGGTCACTATTGATGTTCCCTCTTGCATCCATGTCTCAAAGTAATTTTTTTTTTGTTAATCTTTGCAAAAATCTTTCACTCTACCCAAGGTAAAAGTTGATATTGTATGGGCTTATCTATTTTCTTTGATCATTAAAATCATTAAAAAAAATATGTCTTTCATTCCCAATTTGTATTTTCATTTTTTGCTCTTTCTTGGAAAAATGGTAATCAGAAAAAACCCTTTTGGAATAAATAATGACTGTAACTAAATCTGCATTATCACTTGATATATGTGTCAGTTTCTAAAAGAAATCATAAATCATATGTGCAGATTAATTAAAAAACTTGTTGAATACAATGACCCTGCACCCTCTCCCAACTTTGAATATCCTGTGTATATGGCCGAAGAAAAAGAATATAATGAAACTCCAGAAGAGGTTTCATGGTTGCTCGAGCGCGAGGAAAATGTCATTCAGTCGTATAAAGAGCCATTGGAGACAATCAATTTGGGTTTAGAGGAAGATCTGAAGGAAGTCAAGATTGGAGCATTGCTGCATCCGGACGTAAAAAGCAAGTTGATTGAATTGTTGAAAGAGTATGTGGACATCTTTTCTTGGTCATACCAAGATATGTCGGGTATGGATATAAATATTGTGGAGCATCATTTGCCGCTAAAGCCAAAAACCCTGTCAATCAAGCAGAAATTGCAAAGAACTCACCCAGATATGGCAGTAAAAATTAAAGAAGAAGTCTTAAAGAAGATTAATGCTGGTTTTCTTGTGATGTCGGTATACCCTCAGTGGATTGCCAGTATTGTCCCAGTACCAAAGAAAGACAGAAAAGTTCGCATGTGTGTTGATTATAGAGATTTAAATAAATCAAGTCCAAAAGATGATTTTCCATTGCCACATATTGATATGTTGTTGATAGTACAAAAAAATTCAAAGTATTCTCGTTCATGGAAGGATTTACCGGATATAATCAAATAAGAATGGCTCCTGAGGACATGGAAAAAACAACGTTTATCACACCCGGGGGAACATTCTGTTACAGAGTGATGCCCTTCGGGTTGAAGAACGATGGTGTAACGTACCAGAGGGCTATAACAACCCTATTCCATGATCTGATACACAAGGAAATTGAGGTATATGTTGATGATATGATTGCTAAATCCCAGATTGAAGAAGGGCATATAGAAGATCTGTTGAAATTGTTTCAGTGTTTGAGAAAGTATTGTCTCCGCTTGAATCCAAATAAATGCACCTTCAGTGTCTGATCAGGGAAGTTTTTAGGTTTCATTGTCATCCAAAAAGGAATTGAAGTTGATCCTGATAAAGTCAAAGAATTCAAGAAATGCCTGCACCAAGGACTGAAAAGTAAGTTAGAGGCTTCCTTGGACGTCTTCATTACATTTCCAGATTCATTTCCCATATGATTGCAACGTGTGAACCGATATTGAAGTTGTTAAAGAAAGATCAAGGTTATTTATGGACAGATGATTGACAAAGGTCATTCGAAAGTATTAAAGAGTATCTTCTTCAACCTTCTATCTTGCTCCCTCCTGTTGAAGGAAGACCATTGATCATGTATCTAACAGTTTTAGATAATTCTATGGGCTGTATTTTGGGACAACAAGATGAAACAGGAAAGAAGGAATACGCCATTTATTATCTCTACAAGAAGTTTACTGACTGTGAGTCGCGGTATTCTATGCTGGAAAAGATATGTTATGCTCTGGCCTGGGGGGAAAAGTGGTTGCAGAAATATATGTTGAATCATAGTACTTGGTTGATTTCCAAAATGGATCCAATCAAGTATATCTTTGAAAAGCCTGCTCTTACTGGGAGAATTTCCCGTTGGCAGATGTTGTTGTTTGAATATGATATTGATTACCATACTCAGAATGCTATAAAAAGCAGTGTGTTGGAGGATTATCTTACTCACCAACCGGTTGATGATTATCAGTCTGTTAAATATGATTTCCCTGATGGGGATGTGATGTTCTTGAAAACAAAAGACTATGATGAACCTTTGCTTGGGGAAGGTCCTGATCCTGAATCTTGATGGGGTATTGTATTTGATGGAGCTGTGAATGCTTATGGGAAAGGAATTGGTGTTGTGATTATCACTCCTCATGGATCACACATTCCTTTTACTGCAAGGTTGTCATTTGATTGTACCAATAATATGGCAGAGTATGAAGCTTGTATCATGGGTATCGAGGAGGCCATTAATCTCAGAATCAAAGTTTTATATGTGTATGGCGATTAAACTTTGGTAGTTAATATGATTAAAGGAGAATAGGATACTCGTCACCCTGGCTTGATTCGCTACAAAGACTATGCCAGAAGATTATTACCTTTCTTTAAGAAAGTTGAATTCCATTATATTCCCAGAGATGAAGATAAGATGGTGGATGCTTTGGCAACTTTGGCTTCTATGTATCAAGTAAATACCTAGAATGATGTGCCTCGTATCACAGTGTGACATTTGGTAAGACCAACTCATGTGTTTATAACATAAGAGATGTCAGATGAGAAACCTTGGTATTATGATACCAGGCATTTTCTCCGGACTCGGGAATACTCGGATGGTGCATCAAATAAAGATATAAATACATTGAGAAGGTTGGCATGTAGCTTATTCCTTAATGACGATGTGTTATACAAAATAAATTATGACATGATCTTGCTCAGATGCGTGGATAGACACGAAGCAGACATGTTAATGCATGAAATCCATGAAGGTTCCTTTGGTACCCATGTCAATGGACATTCGATGGCAAAGAAGATGCTTAGGGAAGGTTATTATTGGCTGACAATGGAATCTAACTCTTACAAATTTGAAAAGAAGTGCCATAAATGCCAGACTTATGCTGAAAAAATTCATGTCCCTCAGACACTTCTCATTGTTATTTCTTCCCCATGGCCTTTCTCTATATGGGGTATTGACATGATTGAACCCAAGGCGTCGAATGAACATCATTTTATCTTGGTGGCAATTGACTACTTCACTAAATGGGTGGTAGCAGCTTCATATGCTAATGTTACTAAGCAGGTAGTAGTGCGCTTTATCAAGAACAATCTCATATGTCAGTATGGTGTGCCAAGTAGGATTATTACCGACAACAGCTCAAATTGGAACAATAAGATTATGACAGAACTTTGTAAAGAATTCAAGATTGTCCACCACAATTCATCTCCCTAGACGCCAAATATGAATGGGGCTGTTGAAGCTGCTAATAAGAACATCAAAAAGATCATCCAGAAAATGGTTGTTACTTATAAGGATTGGCATGAGATGCTCCCATTTTCTTTGCATAGGTATCTAACATTTGTCTGCACTTCAACAGGGGAAACCCCATTCTCCCTTGTGTATGGTATAGAACCAGTGCTCCCCGTTGAGGTTGAGGTTCCCTCTTTACGTGTGATAATGGAAACCAGGTTGTCAGAGGCTGAATGGGTCTAGAACAGGTTTGACCAGTTGAATTTGATTGAAGAAAAGAGAATGACGGCCTTGTGTCATGGTCATTTATACCAAAAGAGAATGAAGAAAGCTTTTGATAAGAAGTTCAAACCTTGTGAATTCAGAGAAGGCGACCTCGTGCTCAGGAAGATATTTTATTTTAACATTGATTCTAGGGGCAAGTGGACTCCCAATTTTGAAGGCTCGTATGTTGTCAAGAAAGCCTTCTTTAGAGGTGCATTGATTCTTGAAACTATGGATGGCGAGGAGTTCCCACGTCCCATGAATGCTGATGCAGTCAAGAAATACTTGGCCTAAAGAAATAAAAGAACAACTCGCTAAGTCGAAAACCCAAAAGGTCGGCTTAGGAAAAAAGGAGTGTCTCGGTAGGCTGAAAACCCGAAAGGGCGGTCTAGGCAAAGGTAAGAGATGTAAATAGAATAAATTCCTCCACTAGGTTGAAAACCCGCAAGGGCAACTTAGGCAAAAGTTAGGGATTTCTTGGCAAGTAAGTGCGTCAGACAAGACTCTATCATTGAAGCAACAATCTTCTTGGATCCTCACCATACTTCAACAGAAGTCGCTGCTCAGGAATTCAAAGTTGTTATGGAGAATAGTGGTCATTGTATTTCAATGTATCTTTTCCAATATATTACCATTTTCCAAACTTTGTAATCATATATGGAATCTCACCATTCGAGGACTACCATCCTATTAATAAAGTTTGAGCTTTTATCCAATTCTTTGTAATTCTTATTTTATTCAGCTTACAAAAACATCATTTATTATTGATAGTAATTTTCAAAGAAAACAGATTAAATAACAAAAAATGTTATTTGAAAAGAATTTGCAAATTACTTTTACTTTAGATTTTGTGACTCAAGGAGAACAAAGATAGTGACTCCAAGGATGGACAAACTCTGAAGTTTTGGAAGTATGTGTTCCCCAGGAAGGTTGTCCCAGGTCACTCTTGTTGGTACACATACGATCTTCTTGTGCTTCTCAGATAGTTGAAGATGTTACCAATTGATGTGTGGTGTGGTGTTGGGTTTATGATCCTGTTTTCCCTAGTCAGGTCTTGGTTCATTTTAATTTGGGTTTTCATGGTATGAAGTCTCTACCCCAGATTCCCCAGTAAGGTCTTTGCTCACATGACGAATGTCTTTTCCCCTTTGTGTGCTATGTGGAATCATTTGAAAATCATCGCCCTTTGTAGTGCTAGCATTTTATTGTTGTTGTTTGTTTCCCAGGCAACTAGACAAGGTCAATATCTTTTCTAAGAAGTGTTGAAACAGTTGTCAACTTTTTGGGTTTTCTCCCGCCAAGTGTTGGGTCTGATTTAAAATCCCCATAATTTTGATTTCTTACTGTATTGTTTGAATCCTTAAATCCCAAGGTAGGGATGAGATAACGTGTCTATCTAAAAATGGTTATCCCCATGAGGTTTCATAACTTATCCCCGGAGAAGTTGATGCAATCATCACTCTCAGTGTTGAAGAATGTATTTTGGGTTCCCCTCGACGATGTGGTGTTTCCCTCCCTAATGAATCAGTACGAGATCCTCAGTTGATATCTCAATAATGTGGTTTTCATTTACCCTTTTGAAATCAGTATTGCAATCCCCAGTAGAAGTACAGACATTGAAGCATTTGTTTTCCCCATTGACCGACTGTGAGATCTTCCCTGGTGAAGCCTGGAGGAGGATGTTACATCCCTGTATCTGTATTGATTTATTGTTATGATTTGATTATTTTTGGATTGTGTTCCTTCCCAGTGAATTTAAACCGCGAAATAGGAATTTGTTTCCTCGATGGGTGCTTACTTTCTTATGAAATCTTCATAGTGGATGTGATTTAGCCGAGTATTGACTTTACCCAAGTTGGTTTTCTCGGATTATTCCCTGTGTTGTATGTCTGTTTTGTCAGCATATACATAATAACATTCATACACACATCGTGCTTAGCTGAACTTAAAATTTTTTGCTCATCTGCATTCATTAATATTTTGTTGGCATATTACCCTATTTGCAGAGTTATGTTATCTTCTCTCCAATAGAATGTCAACCTTAGGCAGAAAATGTATATCCTTTCAATTTCCCCACTGAGTTATCCCTCGTGGAATAATTTTGCTTCAACCTCCCTGTTCAGCTCACCCTCTGGATAGAGTGTGATTTATCTTTTGAGTTTATTTCTTATGAGGTGTTATTTTGGTTGATCTGTTTCATTCTGATTTATTTCTGGCATGAATTTGTGGCCCCTGGAAACTTATTATTATGTTTTCTGCAGGATTTGAGCCATGGTTTAAGAACGTGCATTTATTTTGCATGTGAAGACTCTAACCCCTCAGCAGGAATATTTTGACATTTCCCCAGGAAGTTCTATTTCTTTCCCCAGGAAATCATTATTGCAATTCCTTCTCATAACAGCAAGTGGCAGGTCTTTTATTTGAGCAACTTGTTCTTCCCCAATAATTTTGTTAATTCCCAGAGAAGATTCATTTGTTACTCCAATGAATGGTAGCCTTGTCATTATGGAAGGTAGTTTGTTGTTGAGATTTGTTACTCCAATGAATGGTAGTCTTGTCATTATGGAAGGTAGTTCGTTGATGAGATTTGTTACTCCAATGAATAGTAGCCTTGTTATTATGGAAGGTAGTTAGTTGCTGAGATTTGTTACTCCAATGAATGGTAGCCTTGTTATTATGGAAGAAAGTTTGTTGCTGAGATTTGTTACTCCAATGAATTGTAGCCTTGTCATTATGGAAGGTAGTTCGTTGCTGAGATTTGTTACTCCATTGAATGGTAGCCTTGTCATTATGGAAGGTAGTTTGTTGTTGAGATTTGTTACTCCAATGAATGGTAGCCTTGTCATTATGGAAGGTAGTTCGTTACTGAGATTTGTTACTCCAATAAATGGTATCCTTGTCATTATAGAAGGTAGTTTGTTGTTGAGATTTGTTACTCCAATGAATGGTAGCCTTGTCATTATGGGAGGTAGTTCATTGTTGTTATTTGTTACTCCAATGAATCATATCCTTTTCATTAGGGGAGGTAGTTCATTATTGAGATTTGTTACTCCAATGAATGGTAGCCTTGTCAATATGGAAGGTAGTTCGTTGTTGAGATCTTTTTCCGATGAATGGTAGTCTCGTCATTATGGGAGATAGTTCATCATTGAGATTCACATTACTCTGAAGAAGTTCATTTGTCTCCAGTCGTGAGTACTGGTGCTAATCTTTTATTACTTACCCTAATATTGGTATTTACCGGTATTATCTTACCATTTCTTTCCCTTGTAGGTTGACGTTACTTTTTTTTTGGTATCTCCTCAGTGAGTGGATAGTTTGCAGTCATGTGTCGATCACGGTTATCCTTTACTTTCTCTCCACAATATTTGAGTTGATAGCACCTTATCTCCTCTTTTGGCTTTACCCAAATAGAGTTGGGTCTTTTTTTCACCAGTGATCTATTTTCCTGGTCGAGTTTTTCTTTTTGATCCCTGTTTTTATTTACTACATGCCTAGTGGTGTCTTGTGTCTTTTTTTTTTGTATTTGTTCATTTGCATTCATAATCACAAGCATTGCATGGCATCTTAGGGCCAAAAATAGGGCTTGTTTTATATTTTAGTATCTTCAATCGCGTCGACACGAAGATTTTAACCTTCGCATATCCGGATAGAAGACACTTAAATAAGGGCAGATGTTGTACCCCAATTTTCCCCTAATATTCCTATATCATATCATATCAACTCAATTAAAACAAGATCACACTAGGGTTTGGTTCTCCTCCTTATCTTTAGCTTTGCTCATGGGGATCACCAAGCACCTTGACTTGTATTTTGTGATCATCTATGTTTTGTATTGATTAACTTTTAACAAATAAATACAATGAATGTTTTCCCTAATTATTGATATTATAGGTGAAAGCACAACACATTCCATCAAGTTGATCTACAGGTCCATGAGTTTATTTCCATGCCTTCTTCAACAAATCTTCATTGAGATTTAAGCTTCGTCATAGAAGATGTTTTGAAGTAATGTCATGAAAAAGACTATTATGATCCATCATGCCTCAAGTTGTCAAAGATAGTCCAAAGATATAAGGGTTGATGGAAAGAGTTTGACCTAATTGGACAAGTTTTGGATTTCTTGATCACAAGTGCATATCTCGCTCAATTCTAAATATCTGGAAGTGGATATGGTTGTTATGGTTCCTCATTATCATCCTCAACAACTTCTATTTACATGACAAAAGTATTTGTGCAAGAAAGTTTGTCAAAATTGAAAAGGGTTTCCAAGGCATTTTGGTGCTCTAGGAACTAGGGTTTTGAACTTCTAAGGGCTATATCTTGCTCATCTTTTGGTATTTTTGAGTGATTCCAAAAACATGCTTCTATTCACAGGGTTTTCAACAAATCAATTCAAAGGTTTCAAGGAAATTTTGTGTGGAAGATACCTAATGAAGAAGAAAGATTACAAGTCCTCTAGATAAGCCAACAAATTTCCTTATGTGACTTCAAAAGATCATAACTTGGTCAATTTTTAAATCCTTGAGCCCATTATTTTTCCATAACGATATTAAAGATGTGAACTCCAACTCTTCTTTTATGTGCTAAGCTTGTAAATGGATGGAACATGCTGTTGTACCCCAAAAGTTTCCCTCCCATATTCCTCAAAACATGTCAAGAATAATATTCAAGTGACTCAAGTTGGCTCAAGGGTGGGACAGTCAAGTCACCTCCTAAGGCAGTCAAGTCAAAATTAGGGTTTTGTGTTGCATCAAGGTCCTTACATCCAAATGACCTCAAGTGTTCCCCAATGTCTTAATATGTTCTTAAGTTCATCCATGTCAAATTTCAAGCCTTGTAGAGGAAGTTTGGTCAGTCAATTGCTCAAGAAGCCCAAAAATGGACTGTGCTAGGGCAAAAGTCAACTGTGACCTACAAATAGTCAAACCTCAAGATTTTTTGTCAACATTCTCATTTTTAAGGATCATTCATCATTTGATCAAGGGTTGATCATGATTCATCAAGGATTGCTCAAGATTCATCAAGATTCAAAAATTGCTAAATTAGGGTTTTGCAAGAAACGTCAACTCAACTTTGACCAAGCATAACTTTCTCATACTTTATGATAAATGACCCATCCAAATCTCATTTTTAAGAGGATGCAATTTCCTACAATCCATTTTCACACCCCAAGATCAAGAAATGCTCTCACAAAAAGTTACAAATTTGGACATTATAGGTCATTTTTGAAAGTCAACAAAAACACCTTTTTTGCTAAAGCTTATAACTTGAGAATGAAACATCAAAACAAGATGAGACCAAAAGGGTTGATTATAGGACATCTTAAGGTTTCTAAAACGTCCAAGAACACCTCCAAAAGTTCAAAATTGAAGAAGTTATGGATTGTTGAAGTTGGGCATTTTTCCAAAATTGCCAAACGTCAACTATCCTCAAAACTCCAATTTTTGACAAAAGGGTCCACTTGTTTCCACTTGATTTGGTCTTATCACACCACACATGTGTCCCATCTTTAATTTCATGACCAAACATGTATTTTTCTATTTTATTTCATTTTTTATTGATTTAATTCATTATTAATCAATATTAAATCAAATAAAATCTAAAAATTGATGTAACAAGATTTTTGTGGTCATTACAGCTTGCAAATATCATGTTCAACTCAATCAAACTCGTGCCAAGTCAAAACATGCACAAAATCTCAGATTTGATGCAAATATGGCGACTTGGTTATGATGATCAAAATCCAATCTTCCATCTTCAATGCACTTGATTTCAGACCAAACCTAATTCATTCTATAACACTCACACAAGCAAGCCAGACCTGGAGGACACACAAAATACTGTGGAAACGGCCAGAACGAGTTTGCAAAAAAGCTTGAAAAGTGTGAGATAGAAAACAACATAAGAGCTCGATTCAATCAAAAAGCTGGACATAGTTCTCTTCCCTGACATCCAGTGAAGCCAAAGGAATCAAAACCAAGCCTTATCATTGACTAAATTGCACTGTAAGTCTCCATGAACTTTGCTCTGAACATGACATCGTGAAACTATTTCCTTGCATCCTTTTGCCAATATTTTTGCATAAGCATGCTTGCCTTTAAATTTCCAGTCGTTCTGTATCATTCAATTGGGTTTTTGTAGCCTATATCTCCTTACCTGAACCTAGGGTTTTGGAGGTTTCCATTTGGGGTTTCACAATTAGGACGAATCTTGGTCGTGGTTGAACTCAGGAGGAAGGAGCGATCATGTCCATGTGCTTGGATGGGATTTTTATGGCCTAGAATGAGTTCTTGAACCACTCCACGAATCTTCCTGCGGATAAAAATCCGCAGGTAAATAACCAGAGTTTTTGGAGAAGACGACCAGACGTCGCCCTCCCATTGGCCCATTTAAAATCACGCGCTTTTATTTTTTTTATTTCAGGCATAGTTGATTATTGCGCATATAATGTTTGTTGATTATCTTATTAACAAGAAACACCAATGGCTCAGCTGGCAAGGCGTTAGTGCGTGATACCATTGGGACCTGGGTTCGAATCCCAGGTCCCCCCAAACTTTAATAAATTTTGTTTTCAGGCAATCTTATGCAACGTCAAGGATGCAGTCCACCATGCGCTTGCAGAGATCAACGTGCCAAGTGGCTTCAGGCCAAGATCCAGAGGCCAGAATTGAGTATCCACCATACTCTCCAGTCAACGCACACACATTGAATTCCAAGGGTCAAACAAGGCTGGACGAATTTGGGCCTAATCCTTGCTAATTTTCCCATCAAATTCAGGCCCACACCCCCCCTGAGTTTGTTTCTTCATTTTATTTTTCTTTTCATTATTTTTTCTATTTTATTATTATTATCTTAATCAATTAATTAACTAATTAACTCTTTTTCATAAAAAAATCAGAAAACAAAAAATAATATTTTTTTAATTCCATTAATTTTATTATTTTATTTTTGTAAATAAATTTTAATCAATTAATTTAGTTTTTAATTAGGTACAATTTTAATATCTTTTGCAATAAATTAAAATTGATTTAGAATTAAGTTTTTAATATTTTTAACCATTCTTATTTTATTTCCTTAATTAAAATAAAAATCCAAAAATATTTTCTTTTCATTAATTAATTCAATTATTAATCTAGACTAATTTTTAATTCAAAAAATAACAAAAATATGCTTTCTTTAATAAAAAGGGTCAAAACCCTAAAAACACTCTGATTTAATTTTCTCGCGCGCGAATTATCTTTTGACCCATATTTCAATATTGTAATTGCTCCGGGAATGTAATAGTTTTTAATTTAGGATTTTATTTATTTATTTATCGCTTTTATTTACTTTTCGCAATTTAATTTTTAAGGGTTTGTCTTTGGCGATGTAAATACCCGACGCCTTATAATAGCTTAGATTTATTTTCCGCAATTTAAATTTCGCACCCATTAACTGTTAGATGTTTGAATAATAGGCAATGCATGACAAGATAAATCTTTAACCTAAAATCAACAAGTAGCTCACCATTAACATGTACAAAGATAATATAACTGAAAAACAATACACTCGCACATGCCACTCTTAGGGTACACCTAAATTGGTTGCCTCGAACGTGGTCATTGAGTATAGGAAGTTTTAAAGGTCGCCCTCTTGTCCAAAGATCATAAAGTTTCCTCGAAACGGTTGCCTTGGATAAAAATGATCTAAGACATTAGGGTTACCGCTAAGGCGTCCTAACGTTGCTTTAGTGACCACACGTCCCTCAATTGAATTGACCCGAAAACTCCAACGACGATGCTACCTACTTCTCAATAGTGGGATAGAATCGTCTAAGGGACACTTGTACAGATTAATTCCTTTTTGAGTAGGTAGATGGTTCTTAAGTACTTGCTCCTTTTAAAATAAAACAAAACTTTTTGCACTTACACCCTTTTCAAAAACAAAACTCTTTTCAAACCCACAATCACAAAGAAAAGCAAATTTTTGAAAACATAATGAGCAAGTACCTAAGAGCCCGTGGATAACCACGGATAGAAAGGGTTCTAACACCTTCCCTTTCTATAATCTACCTCCCTAACCCGAGAAATATCTCAAAAAGGAATTTTTGTGTGCTTTTGTCCTTTCCTTGTTGGATAAAATAAAAGACGGTGGCGAATCTTTCTTACCGCGACATTTTGCAAAAACAAACGCAAAACGCGAACCAGCATTCCAATACAGTCAGTTCTCATTCCCACCGATCACAGAACTGGCGACTCTGCTGGGGAACTATTATATAAGTGAGGTGTACCTTAGGATTAGATCACTATGTTTTCAATTGTTTGCTTTGTATGCTTTAATTTTGTGGGCTTGTATCGGAGTTCTATAGATCCTAACCCAGATCTGGGGATACCCTTTAGGTAAGTAGCAATAAACTGTGAGGGATCTGTCCGGCGTAGACTGACACGGATGAAGCAGTAGCTACGTTGGTGTGGCACCTTAGTCTATACTGATATCCCTTATGTTTGAACGAGGAGAATATGGGTCTTCCAAGGAGTCATTAAGCACCAACTGACCTTAGAACCTTAAATTGACCAACTTGGCCATAGAACAGTAGCAGTATGCTACACTCATTGAGACTAAACTCTCGCGATGATTTCGGCCGCAAGAAAAGGTTGCTAAATTGGAATTATGACCGATTGAGGGTAGTCAGTGATATTGAGATCCTCTAGAACCCGGTTACTATTTTTAGGAAAGGTTTAAAGCAACTGAACTGAAAGAGGGTGTGATCGGTGGATCTGGAACTGACTGTTTAACGCTGGTTCGCGAAATGTCGCGGAAGCAAGAGTCGCCACCGTCTTTTATTTTCTCCAAATGGAAAGGACAAAAGCACAGAAAAATTCCTTAAAAGAGATTGCTCTCGGTTCGGGAGGTAGGTTATAGAAAGGGAAGGTGTTAGCACCCTTTCTATCCATGGTTATCCATGGGCTCTTAGGTACTTGCTCAATGTGTTTTCAAAATTGTTTGTTTGCTTTTCAATGTGGGTTTAAAAAGTTTCTTAGAAAAATTTCAATTCGACTCGTACGTCAGAGTGTTTGAAAAGTTTGTTTTGGAAGCTTTTGAAAAGGTGTTGGTGTGAAAAGTATGTTTGATTTTGTTTTTGAAGAGAGCAAGTACCTACGAGAACCTACCTACCCTAAGGAATTCGTCTGTGTAAGAGTCCTTTAAAGTGGTGCCATCCCACCATTGAGAGGTAGGTAGCACCACCGTTGGAGGTGTTCGGGTCAATCCGGGTTTTAGGGACATGGTGATCACCGAAGCAATGGGAAGACACCTTAGAAGCTACCCTTATTCCATTGATCTTTTATTCCGAGGCAACTTATTCGAGGCAACTAGATCAATGGAACATAAGGACTTACTAAAACGTCCTCTACTCGACGATCACCTTACGAAAGGCAACAGTGAGGCGTACCCTAGGGGTGGTGTGTGCAAATTGTGTGTCATGTTTCAATCATTTTGTCTTGTCATGTTTGTTGTGATCTACGCTTGATTTTATTTTTGGGTCCATACATTCTTTCATGCATATTTATTAACAGTTATATATTTGCAAGAAAATAAACCTAAATTATTACAACCGGCGCGGGTCCACATCGCCAAAAAAACCGAACCCGATTTGACTGAAAATAAATAAAGCGAATAAATAAAAGTGCGAGAATTTTAATTACATGGCTTTGGGGCATATACAGAATTATTTAAACAATACAAAATAAATGCGCGAAATAAAGAGATTAAACAAAACTAGGGCGTTGGACCCTTTTACAAACAATTAAAATTAATCAAGGAATCTAAAATTAAAATTAAATGAAAAATAGTATTTTTGTGTTTTTTAGATTTAAAAGAAAAAGGAAAAAATTAATTAAAATTAAAATGCTAATTCTAATGTTTTTTAAGTTTATTATGAAAATATTGACTTTTAACCTAATTTAACTCTAAATTAATTTATGTACAATTTTTAATTTATGAAAATAAATAAATAATATTATTATTCTGAAATAAAAGGAAAATTAAAAAAGAAAATAAAAGTTATTAAACCTAAACTCTATTTTTTTGGATTTTTAGTTATTAAGATATTAAAATCTAACCTAAAATGCAACCCTAGTTTAATTATGAAAAATACTAATACTATGGCAAAAAACAAGGAAAGTTAAAAGGAAAAAGTCATTAACCTAATTCTATGTTTTTGTTTTTGATTTTTATTAAAAGGAATTAAAGTTGAAAACTTAATTAAAACTAAACATTTTACATGTATTTATTTAGAAAATGATCATAATAAAATAAATATCATATTTTTTATATTTTCTGATTTTTTTGATGTTTTTATTATATTTATGTAAAAAATAATTAATTAAATAGATATCAAATAAAAGAAATAAAAAAAGAAAAGTTAAAGAAAGAATAAAAATTAATAAGGCAAACCAGGGGGGTAGACCCCAAAATTGTGAGGTGCAGGCCTAGCAAATCAGGCCCATTTGCATTGAATTGGTTGACTTTTCCAATCTTGTGTGATGCTTTGACTGGGATTCATGGTGTTCCTTGATCTTATGCCCTTGATCTGAGTGGGATGGACGCGTGGATGGTGGGAGGATGAAGGAGCATGGTGCGCCTTAATGAGAAACCTGCACAGGAACTTGAATAGAAAAATAATGGAAATTGTGTAGACCTGGGACTTGAACCCAGGTCATTGAGGTTAACGCATTGATACTTGTCCACTGAGCCACTTATGTTTCATTTAATATATAATAGTCAATAAATAATAAAAAAACAAAACCAATGCATGATCATCAAAACGCGCGCAATTCAAATTCCTCCAATCCGCTTGTGCCACGCCATCATCCCTTCCATTTTCCTGAAACACAAACAAAGAAGGCAACGTTTTTTGAAACGTAGCATTAGGCTAGCTACCAGAAAATAGCGACTAGCGCTATGGCTTATATAAATTCATCGCGAGTAGGTCAATTCCTTCGTCTTGGTACACTGAATCCAACCATGGTACTCCTAAGTCCTAATTTTTTCTTTGTGCCAAAGCCCCAATTCAAGAAAACTGTAACCCTAGCTTTTGGTCATGGTGAAATCCCATACGTGATGCAAAAATCAAATTGAATATATGGGTTAGCTTGGAAACTTTGTAAGGAACACAAATATGTAATTAAAATGCAATGATCACGCTTAGAATTGAAAACACGATTTCAAAAAATGTTTTGTACAGTTTGAGTTGTCGTGACTGCTTCTTCGCGTTTTGATTGATGTTAGGAAGTGGAATGTCTTCAGGAATGTCTAAGGATGCTTATGGACAAAGAATTAAGGCTTGAAAACTCCTCCAGCACTGATTTCAGATTTGTTTTTTAAGGAGAAATTTTCAATATTCCAAAGCTTGTTTGGGCGCATCTTATGATCTCTTAGGCCTAGGGTTTGACTCAGTGATGATCATGGAATGGAATTGGTTTGCTAACTCACCTTAATTCATGCTTGGGAAAGAATAAGTCCTAGGGTTTTCACTCTTAACCATTTTTCCTCCTTTTTAGCCAAAACCTAGACCTAGTGTGCAAATGAACCCTAGCCTGATTTCTTGAGTTGGTTCATGATACATAGAAATTGTCCAAGTTCACATGACACTATTCCATTGGTTTTTAAATTTTATTTGAATTTTCAAAGAATTAAAATGAATTAAATCATCAAAAATTAAATAAAATAAAAAAATCAATATTTGGTCTTGAAATTAATCATGGGACACGTGTGTGGCATGACAAGGATGAACCAAGTGGAAAAAATGGGGCCCTTTTGTCAAAAATTGGATTTTCAAGGATAGTTGACTTTTGCCATTTCACAAAAATTTCCCAACTTCTACAAGGCATAACTTGCTCAACTTTTAAGCTTTTCACATGTTCTTGGACATTTTGGAAAGGTCTTTGAGTCCTTTAACCAATGCCTTTGGTCCCATGTCATTTTGATTTACCAATCTCAAATTATGGCCTTTGACTTAAAGTCCCTTTTTGTTGACTTTTGAAAATGACCTGTAATGTAGAAATTGATAACTTTTTGTGAGAGCATTTCTTGGACTTGAAGTATGAAGATGAGTTGTAGGAAATGTCTTTCTCTTCAAAATGAGCTTTGGATGGAATTTTTCTGATAATCCATGTGAAAGTTATGCCCTGGTCAATTTCAGTTGACTTTTTCAGCTGTCCAAATATAGCAACTTTTGCATCTTTGATGATTTCTGAGCCAAATTTTGAGAATCATGATCAAGCATTGATCAAATGATGCTTGTGGCTTCAAAATGATATATTGACCAAAAATTTGAACTTTGACTGTCAAATGACCATTTTGCCCCTACAGTTGACTGTAGTGCAATCTAGGGTTTTGACTGTGCAATTTTGAGCTGAATGCCTTGAAACTTGATATGAGGATGCTTGACCATCTTTGTAAGCATATGAGACTTGATTGGACCTTTGAACACTTCCTTTTCTTGATCAACACACAAACCCTAGTTTTGACTATAGGGAGGCCTTTGCATTGTGCAACTCTTGGGGAATTTTGTAGCTTGGCTTGGCAGTTTATTGGAGAATATGGGAGGGCAAATTTTGGGGTACAACAGAGGGTAATACCTAAGCTTCATGTCAGCCTGAAATCTAAGGGCTCTCAGTGTGACTTGTGTGCTTTTAACATGTTTGACTTTTGTGGATACTTGTGGTGTGCCTTTACCATGACATCATGACATCATAACATTGCATACATCTTGCATAAGGACTAACCTATTTCAAGGACAAGAGGGTTTCATCTTTGCTCTGTTTTGTAGGTCATCATGATGCCCATGCGTAGGAATACTATCCGGATCAACTTTGTCCAAGTCCCTACCCTGCTTAAAGATTTGGTTGTCAGGATTCCAGACACTACTTCCTTCATCATAAGGCATGGTTTTCTTCTCAGTTTGGTCACCTCAAAATTGGACGAACAAATGATGAGTGTCCTGGTCCAGTTTTATGATCCGCTATACCATTGCTTCACCTTTCAAGACTTCCAGCTGGTTCCTACCCTAGAAGAGTTCTCTGAGCTGCTTGGTATCTCTGTGTTGGAGCAGACTCCATTTACTGGTTGGGAAAAGACTCTTAAGCCCGAAGAAATTGCTGCAGCCCTTCACTTGACCAAGGAGGAGGTAATGGCTAACTGGGAGACTAGAAGTGGAGCTAAGGGTTTTCTGGCTAAGTTTTTGGTTGACAAAGCTAATTACTTCTGGGACAGCTTAGACTTCAAGGCATACGAGGACATTCTGGCTCTTATGATTTATGGTCCGGTATTGTTTCTGAATCTAGACACTTTTGTTGACATTAATGCCATAAAGATCTTCATCTCTCAGAATCTGGTACCCACTCTCTTGGGTGATATCCTTCATCAGCTCTATGCTCGTACTGCCTGAAAGCGGGGAACTTTGATGTGATGTGCTCCTTTATTGTCGAGGTGGTTTATTTCGCACCTCCCTAAGTCCGTACTGAAGAACAAAGAAGGAATGGGCTGGGCTTATAGGGTGAGGTCCCCTTCTAATAATGACATTATCTGGACTCTCAAAGGTATGGATGAGGTAACTGTCATTGATCGCTGTGGAGAATATCCTAACATTCCATTGATCGAACTCCATGGAGGGATCTCTTACAACCCATGCTTAGCTCTCCGGCAGTTTGGAAAAGCCAGAAGAGAAGGGCCTCATGAGATGTTGATGCCTCATATCATCTTTAATTTTCAGGGAGATAGCGACGAGCTGCGTCGTAGATTCATAAGGGCTTGGGACAGAGTTCACCAATCTGACCCACATGAGTTGGGACCAAAGACTTCCCTGCCAATGAAGCCATATCTCAGATGGGTCCGCATCCGTGCCCAGAAGCTAGGTATGCCATATGAAGCTGTCAAGCTTGTTACTCTTAAAGTTGCTAATGAGGAGGGGGTTCCTCCAACTATTATCCACCTTTATATGCCCACTGATATTGGGACACTGAAGAGGTCTTGGATGCAACTGCGAGAAGAACGAGATTCTTATCGGGAGAGGTTCAATGAACAAGAGCAAAAGATCCAGAAGCTGACTAGGCAACTGGAGAATGAGCGGATCCTGAATGATTATGTCCGCACTGAGAAGAAGAGACCATGGGAGCATTGATGGACCTTTGATGATTTCTTTTACAGTTTTTATTTACTTTTTAGTATTCCATTTGTGATCGGTGGATCTGGAACTGACTGTTTAACGCTGGTTCGCGAAATGTCGCGGAAGCAAGAGTCGCCACCGTCTTTTATTTTCTCCAAATGGAAAGGACAAAAGCACAAAAAAATTCCTTATAGAGATTGCTCTCGGTTCGGGAGGTAGATTATAGAAAGGGAAGGTGTTAGCACCCTTTCTATCCATGGTTATCCATGGGCTCTTAGATAATTGCTCACTTGTGTTTTCAAAATGGTTTGTTTGCTTTTCAATGTGGGTTTTTAAAAAAGTTTCTTTGAAAATTTCAGTTCGACTCTTGTATCGGTCCTCAAGAGTGTTTGAAAAATTGCTTTTGAAAGCTTTTTGAAAATGTGTTGGTGTGAAAAGTATTTTTGAATTTGTTTTGAAATTAGAGAAAGTATCTACGAGAACCTACCTACCCTAAGAAATTCGTCTGTGTAAATGTCCTTTAAAGTAGTGCCATCCCACCATTGAGGGGTAGGTAGCACCACCGTTGGAAGTGTTCGGGTCAATTCGAGGTTCGGGACATGGTGATCACCAGAGCAATGGGAAGACACCTTAGAAGCTACCCTCATGCCAGGTTCCCGGATCATGAGGACTTACTAAGACATCCTCTACTCGACGATCACCTTTCGAGGCAAGGCAACAGTGAGGCGTACCCTAGGGGTGGTGTGTGCGATTTGTGTGTCGTTTTCATTTGCATTTATCTTGTCATGTTATTGGTGTTCTACGCTTGTTTTCATTTTTTGTCCATACATTCTTTCATGCCATTTGTTTAACAGTTAAAAATATTGCGAGAAAAGTAAATTCTAAGCTATTACAAAAGGCGCGGGTCCACATCGCCAAAATTAAAATCCAGGACCCGATTTGACAGAAAATAAAGAAATAAAAGAAAATAAAGAATTAAAAGTGCGAGAAATTATTTACACGGCTTTGGGAGAGATACATAAATATTTAAACGAAATAAAAATAAATATGCGAATAAGAATTAAATCGAAACGAGGGCGTTGGACCCTTTTTGCAAAATTAAAATTACATGGAATTAATTAATTAAAAAGAAAGAAAGAACTTGTTTTTTTGGTATTTTTTAGTATTTTAGGATTTAATATGAAAAAAGAATTAATTAAAATAAGTACTAACCCTAATTCTAATGGCTTTTAATTTATTAAGAAAACATTGAATTTTAACCTAAATTAACCCTAATTTTTATATACAAATTAATTATAAAAATAAATAAAATAAATAATATTAGACATTTGATTATCATGAAAGAAAAATAAAAGGGATGAAAAATTATTAAACCTAATTCTATGTTTTTTTTAAATCTATTATGAAAATATTAAATTAAACCCAAATTTAAAACTAATTAATTTACATGCAATTTATTTACAAGAAATATTAAAAAAATTAAATATATTTAATTTTTGATATTTTCTGATTTTTATGGTATTTTGTAATTTTGTGAAAATAATAAAGCTAATTAATAAATAATAATTAAAAGAAAATAGAATCAAAATAAAAAATATATGGCAAACCTAGGGGGTTGTAGTCCCCAACATGGAGGTATAACCCAAGTAATTCAGGCCCATTTAGCATGGTCCGTTGACTTTCTCCAGGGAGTATGCTGGCGCATTGACTGGGAATACCATGTGCCTTGGATCTGAGCCTTTGATTTGATTCCATTGGACGCGTGGACGACTGGATCTTGGAAGTGTATGGTGGTCTTTGTTATTGAAACTGCATAGGAATCTTTATTGAAAAATAATATGGAAGTAACGAAGACCTGGGGCTCGAACCCAGGTCATATACTTTACCAACCCTTATGCTTGCCAGTGGAGCCAGATGCGTGTGTTGTATATTAAATAAACTAAGAATAATATAATAAGAAGACAATGGTTAGTGGGAATCAGCGCGCGAAATTTAAACTAGCCTATCACATCTTGCCACGAGTTCATCTTCTTCGTTGGATTTCCTGAAACAAATTAACAAACATTTAACGGAGGTTTTAAACCACCTCAAAATATGCTGATTTCAATAATAGCGATTAGGCCTGTGACGCTCAGAAATTTGGCGCGATGGTCTCAATCTTTTCGTCTCAACCTGCTGACTTTGTTCATGGCATTGTTAGGTCTTAATTTTATAGGAATGGAAAACGCCCAAATTAAAAACCTTGGAACCCTAGGTATCTCTAATGGCGAATCCTCATATAGGGCATGAAACTTCAATCAAACTATGCAGTTAGTTTGTAAACATCACCCTAAACACAAAAACAACAACAAAATATGTTAAAAATGCATGGATAATGGAAAACAGTTTTGGAATTTTCTCTACCAATTTCAGTGATGACTTCGCGTTTTCTTGAGTATGGGGCTTAGTTTTTGATTGGAATATGTCCTATGATCCTCGAGGAAGCTAATGGAATAGGTTTTGAGACTTGAATCGCCTTGCAAAGGTGTTTTCAGAATTTGAGTTTTTTGAGAAAAAGTATGAGTTGGTGAATGGTTTCTGCGCCGCTTCTCTGGTCCAAAGCATTAGGTTTTTATTCAGGCTTATGTAATGAACCAATTAGGTCAAGAAAATTGATCAAGATCTTTTGTATTCATGGCTTTGAAGATTTGATTTTCAAGCATTGTTTTTTCAATCTTTTCCATGCATTTTTGTACCAATTATGATCCAATCAAATTGATTCTTTCAAATCTTAACCATGCACGAAATATTGAAGGCATATCATGTATAAAAAGATTTGAAATAGTAAGTTAAATATTTTCCATGTATTTAATTTGATTTAAATGAATTATTATAAATAAAAATTCAAATAAATAAATAAAAAATGAAGAAATAATTCCCTTTGGGCCAAGTGGTCGTGCACATGCCATGGATGATGAATTATGGAAGAAAAATGGGCCCATTAGCAATTTTAGGTCATTTGAATCAATGTTGACTTTTCAAAATATCCAAAAATTTCCCAACTTCCACAAGGCATAACTTGCTCAAGTTTTAAGCTTTTCCCATGTTCTTGGACATTTTGGAAAGGTCTTTGTGTCCTCTAACCAATGTTTTTGGTCCCATGTCATTTTGATTTACCAATCTCATGTTATGGACTTTGACTTAAAGTCCCTTTTTGTTGACTTTCGAAAATGACCTATAATGTTGAAATTGATAACTTTTTGTGAGAGCATTTCTTGGACTTGAAGTATGAAGATGCGTTGTAGGAAATGTCTTTCTCTTCAAAATGAGCTTTGGATGGAATTTTTCTGATAATCCATGTGAAAGTTATGCCCTGGTCAATTTACAGTTGACTTTTTCAGCTGTCCAAATAAGGAAACTTTTGCATCTTGATGATTTTTGAGCCAAGTTTTGAGAATCATGATCAAGCATTGATAAAATGATGTTTGTGGCTTCAAAATGATATGTTGACCAAAAATTTGAACTTTTGACTGTCAAATGACCATTTTGCCCCTACAGTGGACTGTAGTGCAATTTAGGGTTTTGACTGTGCAATTTTGAGCTGAATGTCTTGAAACTTGGTATGAGGATGCTTGACCATATTTGTAGGCATGTGAGACTTGATTGGATATTTGGAAACTTCATTTTCTTGATCAGAACACAAACCCTAATCTTGACTATTTAGGAGACCCTTGACTGTGCAACCCCTTGGGGAACTTTGAAGCTTGACTTGGCAAATCTTTGAAGAATATGGGAGGGCAAATTTTGGGGTACAACAGTTGCCCCTGTTCAATCTTCTTAGACCTGAGGATGCAGATTGGCTGACGTGCCTTTCGTAATCCGAGGGTAGAAGATGATTGAACACTAGAGTGCCCAGAAATTTACGCTCACATAGTGGCAGTGTGATGGTGGAATGGGCTTATAGATGCCATTTAGAGATTGCTGGATAGGATGATGGGCTTATAGATGCCATCTGGATGTTGATCGCGTAAGAGATTCCTTAGCGAGAACCTGCATACCTGCAAAAGAAAAAACGAGTACCTGACATGTTGTAGGAGCTGGTTTTCAGATGCTTGGTATAGATATATCCTGAATGGTTACAGGAGCTGAGTCTGGAGCTTCACAAGATGATGAATGAACCAGGGATGGTTACTACCTTAGCATGAACAGTAAGAGAACCTTGGGTGACTTTAACCTCAACAATGCTCGTTGTGAAAATCTTGGTGGGAATTATCATCTTCGCAGTATCGGGAAGAAAACCAAAGGAAATTATAATCTGAAAGGGAATTACATCTCACGCACCGTCGGGGAGAGGACCAAAGGAAATTATAACCTGAAAGGGAATTACATCTCACGCACCGTCGGGGAGAGGACCAAAGGAAATTATAACCTGAAAGGGAATTACATCTCACGCACCGTCGGGGAGAGGACCAAAGGAAATTATAACCTGAAAGGGAATTACATCTCACGCACCGTCGGGGAGTGGACCAAAGGAAATTATAACTTGAAAGGGAATTACATCTCACGCACCGTCGGGGAGAGGACCAAAGGAAATTATAACCTGAAAGGGAATTACATCTCACGCACCGTCGGGGAGAGGACCAAAGGAAATTATAACCTGAAAGGGAATTACATCTCACGCACCGTCGGGGAGAGGACCAAAGGAAATTATAACCTGAAAGGGAATTACATCTCATGCACCGTCAGGGAGAGGACCAAAGGAAATTATAACCTAAAAGGGAATTACATCTCACGCACCATCGGGGAGAGGACCAAAGGAAATTATAACCTGAAAGGGAATTACATCTCACGCACCGTCGGGGAGAGGACCAAAGGAAATTATAACCTGAAAGGGAATTACATCTCACGCACCGTCGGGGAGAGGACCAAAGGAAATTATAACCTGAAAGGGAATTACATCTCACGCACCGTCGGGGAGAGGACCAAAGGAAATTATAACCTGAAAGGGAATTACATCTCACGCACCGTCGGGGAGAGGACCAAAGGAAATTATAACCTGAAAGGGAATTACATCTCACGCACCGTCGGGGAGAGGACCAAAGGAAATTATAACCTGAAAGGGAATTACATCTCACACACCGTCGGGGAGAGGACCAAAGGAAATTATAACCTGATAACTTCTACTGAGTCTTCATCAGAAAAATCTTTTTGGGGTCGATTTAACTGGACTAGAGAAGGCCTTGGACTGGATAATAAATCTTTGGAGTTGATTAACTGGACCGGTCTAGGTCTTGAAATATGATTGAGAATTTAACTGCATCTTTCCTGAAAGGTAAAGGTCAGTCATATGCAATGCATGATATGGACCATGCAATGATGTTCTCAACATAAATGAGATTTGTAAGATATGATGTGTATATGCATGCTATAATGATGTATGTGATGTTTAGGAATGTATGTTTTCGTCTAGGAAAGTAGATCCTTGACGGGTGCCGGGAAGTCACTCCTGGGCTGATGTTGGAGAATAAGCTTTTGCTGGGGATGATAGTTGCAAGAATACCGGTAGGAGAAGATGACTCCGTTGAGGAATAAACTTGGCAAATGGAAGATTCTGCGGGGAGAAAAAATACTCTAGCGACCATGCTGGGGAGAAGTACTCTGTGGGGAGAGAGATACTTTTGATCTTGCTGGGGAGCCATACTCTGCGGGGATAAAGATACTCCGCCGAATTGTTGAGAATGACTTGCTGAGGATGTCTTTGCTGTGTTGGAAGTGTAGACTTTGCTGGGGATAAGAGAACTTCGTCGGGGACGCTCTTTCCATGGCTTTTGGCTGAGGATAACCCAGTTATATCCTGTTAAGGAAATAACTCTTTGAATAAAGCCGGACGACGCGTTCGTGCTCTGCGAGGGATAAGCTTCCAGAATCTACTGGGGATAAGCTTACTGCTTGGGGAGATGTGGATTCCAACTTTCCTGGGGAACTAGATTGGACTCTCCTGGGGATATTTCGGACATGCGGGGGAAGTGATTCCTTTGAATGTTTGATGTACTGCCGAGGAACAATCTTTAGGCCAAGACTGCGGGGATGCTTGTTATGAGTGTGTATATGGCTGCTGGGGAAGTATTGAGATCTACTGGAGGATGCCCAACTTCCTTGAGATTTGATAACTCTGCTTGGAGAAGAATGCACTGACTTGCTGACCTACTCTCTGGGGGAATTAAGATATGTTGGCTACCTTCTTCAGCGGATCATACCTTGTACCTTGTGGACAGAGCAATTAGATCGTTTGGGACAACTCTTTATTGCTCCTGTTTCTGAGGTGGGAGAGGAAGGCCTGTGAGGCGCTGATAGTGGTTGATGGACAAACCTTCTTCTGGTAGGCAGGTGATAAGATGACAGGACATAGTCGTACGCTTTGATCCCTAACTTTTGCTTGGACTGCCCTTTCGGGTTTTCAGTTCACCGGGATACCCATTTTTGCCCAAGCCGCCTTTTCAGGTTTTCGACTTGCCGGGTGTACAGATTTTTTATTTCATCCCTCATTTTGCTCGAACCCTTTTGGTTCGCCGGGAAGCCCTTATTTTTGCCTAGGTACGTCAACCTAGCGGGTCTTTGATTTTGCGTAGTATTTTTTCGACTATGTCCATGCTTTCAGCATGTAGGGAGTTGCCCCTATTAGAAGTGTTATGTCATGCCACCTGAAGGTGTTTGATCAGGCCAGATTCGTTGTTGAAATGCCCCAAGTGACTCAGGCGAAGACTTGCCCCAGGCTATTTGACTTTTGAGAGATTCTCCGAATCTTGATTGGATTGCCCCAGATGATGGACCATGGTCATGCCATGCCCCTTGATTGGAGATACTCTTGCTCATTAGACTTTCATTGTGCGAATTTCCCTGCTGTTCAAACAAAAGGTCATACGCAAGCAAAGTTATGTTAAAAAATGCAAAGCCTATGTCTGTCTTGAAGGTTTTTTAAAAATGCATTCTTTTTTCATAAAACAAGTGAATGTTTGTAAAGCATGATGTCAACTCCGTATTTTACCGCGAGCCTTAAGGAGTCAGGATACCTTTCGTAACAATATGCTTTCGAACTAACCCATGCTTCAGCTAGGACTTTTAAGGGTTATAACGTGGCCTGGTTCATGGTTTAAGAAACAAAGGATAAAGGCTCAAATTATTTGTACCCACCCACTCTTCGTGATGTTCTCCAAACCTAAACTCAGTTGATCATACGTTAGACCTTTGTTTGAGTCTTTGCTCTGATTTTCCGGTGATGATTCGGATGTTGATAACTTATTTTGAATAGGCAGTCACTCCTTTCTTGTTGAGGATTTGTAAGACCTCTTTCTTTTTTGATTTTTGTTATCCCTTTCTTTTTTGCCTGAACTGTTTCCTTTTTTTGGAATTACAGTCAGCGGGATGTCCCAGTTTTGTAAGTCTCCTTCATGGGTTTTGACTTAATGGGCTTCTTTCTTTTTTATAATGACTGCCTATCCTTATTGATTATTCGGAACCATCACTGTCTTTTTTTCGTAAGGATCTCTTTGGTGCCATTTGTTACGCACTTGGATCAACCGAGAGAACTACCCTGCCCCGGGTTATGATTAAGGGTTTAAATTTTCGAAAAGAAAAACTCCTACTTCTTTGGCTCAAAGGGGTTGACGAGGGATTATCTTCCTTATAACTCCAGTGTTTAGGATTTGAAACAATGCATGTACCTCATCAGCGGGGTCTGTTTAAAAGCATACTGTAGATTGTGGTATCGTTTTCGTCATCCTCCCTCAAGAGGCTTAGAATTATTAATTAAGAGTTGATCATCAGAAAAAATATGAAAATAATTTGCGTATAGTGAATACGAATATATTGTTTCAGAACAGACATATGCGATGCATTAATTAGATAACAATGTTTAACATGAGTAAATGTTTGAAAAAAGGAAAACTGCAACTTGAACATTCGAATGAACAAAAGTTTTCTAGTCTCAGGATTTGTCACTTCAAATGGTGAACCTTGGAGGGATGGTAGAAAAATTCAGCCTGACCATCTTGTGTGAACTCCAATTCCCCTTCATCAATCAGGTCCTGGATCTTGTTTTTCAAGCTCCAACAATCATCTGTAGTATGCCCCGGGCTGTCAGAGTGATAAGCGCAGCGAGCGTTGGGGTTATACTTTGGTGACGTTGTATTTTGAAACTTCGGGGCCTCTTTTAGAGTTACCAGCTTGGTCTCCAGCAACTGTGGCAATATCTGGGATAAGGTCATGCTGAGCCGAGTGAACTGCCTTCTCTCGCTCTTTTGCTGGTTGCGATGTTGAATTTGTGATACTGGAGCCATTTGGGGGGCTCTCTCCTTGCCTCTTTGTCTCAAAGGTGGTCGAACGATGACTGGCTTTTTGCCTTTAGACTTGTGCCCCAGTTGGTTGCCCTGAAGCAGTTGGTTGACGAGAAACCAGAGCTCATCTTGTCCTTGAGCTAACCCTTGAATAGCAGTCACCTGCCCCAGCATCTGGACCTTCAATGCATCCACCTCAGCTTGTGGGTGCTTCAGCCTTTCATCCTCAGCATTGTTCCTGACAAAGGTCTCCATGAGAAGTGTCCTTAGCTCTTCCTGCCCCTTGGATAGATTCAGGAGGATTTCCCCGAACCGGGTCTCTTGAGCAAGAAAGTCCTGATTGTCTGGTTGGGAAGCCATTGCTGAAATAAACAGCGGGAAAGGTAAGTGACCTGCAACAAGGGTACCTGTCATGCAATGATGTGTATGTATGCATATGCAATGTTTCCAAGGATCCCGCGGGGTGGACAAGAAAATTTGTTAGCATTTGGAATTTATAGCTTGATTGAAGGATACCCATGTTGTTGAGAACTCTTCTTCAAGGGTCAAAGGCTCACCATATCCAGTGGGTCATAGCCTCTGACTTTAGTCATCATGTCTAGTTTTGGTTTCCAAACAACCTTGGTTAGGGGAACCTTCTTCAAGAGTCAGAGCTCACCATGTCAAGTGGGTCATAGCCTCTGACAACTTTGGCTAGAGGAAAATAAATCCTCTTTGCCCCTTGCCAGATGTTTGATTTATCATGACCTGCATCACAAGCCCTTGAGATCCTTGAAATGGGTTAGGATGTATGCAATGGTATGATGTTATGCTATGCATGGGGTAATGTGGATAAACCCTGTTATGAGCCCTTATTAAGGACTGCAAACCAAAACCTGCAAGAAGCTCAAGTAAAACCTGTCATGAGTCCCAGTTAAGGACTAAAACAAACCCTGCAAGAAACTTAGTACACCCTGTTATGGGTCCTAATTAAGGACTATAAACAAAAACCTGCAAGAAACTTAGTAAGACTTGTTATGAGTCCTAGTTAAGGACTAAAAACAAAACCTGCAGGAAATTCAGTAAACCCTGTTATGAGTCCTAGTTAAGGACTATAAACAAAACCTGCAAGAAGTTCAGATGTCAGATAACAAGCATGCAAGTAATCCAAGTTTGAAGGCACACAAGTCACACAAAAGAGCCCTTAGAGTTTAGGCCGGCATGAAGTTTGGGGTACTACCCTCTTGAAGTTGGTGGGCTCAAAACCTGTCCTATCAGAAGTAGCCGGGTTCTAAGGGTCCCAATTTCACGGGATTGCTTTCATTGTTCATCGTTTCGATTTAGCCACTGAACTGGCGACCGAAATATTCCAGGAAAGCAACCCTCAATTGAGTGTAGTATCGAGTATCAACCAACCTCGGACTGCACCAAAGTCAGTTATCTCACTACCCTAAAGAGGCCAAGATAGTTCAATTAACGTTCCTAAGGTCTGTTGATGCTTCACGACACCACGCGGAGGCCCCGTACTCTCCTTGACTGAACTCAAGGGTTACCGGTACACACCAAAGTGCCACATCAACGTAGCCGACTGTTTCAACCATGTCGGTATACCCCGCACAGTTCCCTCACAGCCTTGTTGCTACTTTCTAAGAAGGTATCCCCCAGATCCGGGTTAGGATCTATAGAACTCCCAAGCAACCCACAATTTAAAGCACACAAGGAAAACAATTGAAAACACAGTTATGAACTAGCCCTAAGGTACACCTCACTTTATAAGATGTCCCCAGCAGAGTCGCCAGTTCTGTGATCGGTGGATCTGGAACTGACTGTTTAACGCTGGTTCGCGAAATGTCGCGGAAGCAAGAGTCGCCACCGTCTTTTATTTTCTCCAAATGGAAAGGACAAAAGCACAGAAAAATTCCTTATAGAGATTGCTCTCGGTTCGGGAGGTAGATTATAGAAAGGGAAGGTGTTAGCACCCTTTCTATCCATGGTTATCCATGGGCTCTTAGATACTTGCTCACTTTTGTTTTCAAAATGGTTTGTTTGCTTTTCAATGTGGGTTTTTAAAAAAGTTTCTTTGAAAATTTCAGTTCGACTCTTGTATCGGTCCTCAAGAGTGTTTGAAAAATTGCTTTTGAAAGCTTTTTGAAAATGTGTTGGTGTGAAAAGTATTTTTGAATTTGTTTTAAAATTAGAGCAAGTATCTACGAGAACCTACCTACCCTAAGGAATTCGTCTGTGTAAATGTCCTTTAAAGTAGTGCCATCCCACCATTGAGGGGTAGGTAGCACCACCGTTGGAGGTGTTCGGGTCAATTCGAGGTTCGGGACATGGTGATCACCAGAGCAATGGGAAGACACCTTAGAAGCTACCCTCATGCCAGGTTCCCGGATCATGAGGACTTACTAAGACATCCTCTACTCGACGATCACCTTTCGAGGCAAGGCAACAGTGAGGCGTACCCTAGGGGTGGTGTGTGCGATTTGTGTGTCGTTTTCATTTGCATTTATCTTGTCATGTTATTGGTGTTCTACGCTTGTTTTCATTTTTTGTCCATACATTCTTTCATGCCATTTGTTTAACAGTTAAAAATATTGCGAGAAAAGTAAATTCTAAGCTATTACAAAAGGCGCGGTCCACATCGCCAAAATTAAAATCCAGGACCCGATTTGACAGAAAATAAAGAAATAAAAGAAAATAAAGAATTAAAAGTGCGAGCAATTATTTACACGGCTTTGGGAGAGATACATAAATATTTAAACGAAATAAAAATAAATATGCGAATAAGAATTAAATCGAAACGAGGGCGTTGGACCCTTTTTGCAAAATTAAAATTACATGGAATTAATTAATTAAAAAGAAAGAAAGAACTTTTTTTTTTGGTATTTTTTAGTATTTTAGGATTTAATATGAAAAAAGAATTAATTAAAATAAGTACTAACCCTAATTCTAATGGCTTTTAATTTATTAAGAAAACATTGAATTTTAACCTAAATTAACCCTAATTTTTATATACAAATTAATTATAAAAATAAATAAAATAAATAATATTAGACATTTGATTATCATGAAAGAAAAATAAAAGGGATGAAAAATTATTAAACCTAATTCTATGTTTTTTTTAAATCTATTATGAAAATATTAAATTAAACCCTAATTTAAAACTAATTAATTTACATGCAATTTATTTACAAGAAATATTAAAAAAATTAAATATATTTAATTTTTGATATTTTCTGATTTTTATGGTATTTTGTAATTTTGTGAAAATAATAAAGCTAATTAATAAATAATAATTAAAAGAAAATAGAATCAAAATAAAAAATATATGGCAAACCTAGGGGGTTGTAGTCCCCAACATGGAGGTATAACCCAAGTAATTCAGGCCCATTTAGCATGGTCCGTTGACTTTCTCCAGGGAGTATGATGGTGCGTTGACTGGGACTACCATGTGCCTTGGATCTGAGCCTTTGATTTGATTCCATTGGACGCGTGGACGACTGGATCTTGGAAGTGTATGGTGGTCTTTGTTATTGAAACTGCATAGGAATCTTTATTGAAAAATAATATGGAAGTAACGAAGACCTGGGGCTCGAACCCAGGTCATATACTTTACCAACCCTTATGCTTGCCAGTGGAGCCAGATGCGTGTGTTGTATATTAAATAAACTAAGAATAATATAATAAGAAGACAATGGTTAGTGGGAATCAGCGCGCGAAATTTAAACTAGCATATCACATCTTGCCACGAGTTCATCTTCTTCGTTGGATTTCCTGAAACAAATTAACAAACATTTAACGGGGGTTTTAAACCCCCTCAAAATATGCTGATTTCAATAATAGCGATTAGGCCTGTGACGCTCAGAAATTTGGCGCGATGGTCTCAATCTTTTCGTCTCAACCTGCTGACTTTGTTCATGGCATTGTTAGGTCTTAATTTTATAGGAATGGAAAATGCCCAAATTAAAAACCTTGGAACCCTAGGTATCTCTAATGGCGAATCCTCATATAGGGCATGAAACTTCAATCAAACTATGCAGTTAGTTTGTAAACATCACCCTAAACACAAAAACAACAACAAAATATGTTAAAAATGCATGGATAATGGAAAACAGTTTTGGAATTTTCTCTACCAATTTCAGTGATGACTTCGCGTTTTCTTGAGTATGGGGCTTAGTTTTTGATTGGAATATGTCCTATGATCCTCGAGGAAGCTAATGGAATAGGTTTTGAGACTTGAATCGCCTTGCAAAGGTGTTTTCAGAATTTAAGTTTTTTGAGAAAAAGTATGAGTTGGTGAATGGTTTCTGCGCCGCTTCTCTGGTCCAAAGCATTAGGTTTTTATTCAGGCTTATGTAATGAACCAATTAGGTCAAGAAAATTGATCAAGATCTTTTGTATTCATGGCTTTGAAGATTTGATTTTCAAGCATTGTTTTTTCAATCTTTTCCATGCATTTTTGTACCAATTATGATCCAATCAAATTGATTCTTTCCAATCTTAACCATGCACGAAATATTGAAGGCATATCATGTATAAAAAGATTTGAAATAGTAAGTTAAATATTTTCCATGTATTTAATTTGATTTAAATGAATTATTATCAATAAAAATTCAAATAAATAAATAAAAAAAGAAGAAATACTTCCCTTTGGGCCAAGTGGTCGTGCACATGCCATGGATGATGAATTATGGAAGAAAAATGGGCCCATTAGCAATTTTAGGTCATTTGAATCAATGTTGACTTTTCAAAATATCCAAAAATTTCCCAACTTCCACAAGGCATAACTTGCTCAAGTTTTAAGCTTTTCCCATGTTCTTGGACATTTTGGAAAGGTCTTTGTGTCCTCTAACCAATGTTTTTGGTCCCATGTCATTTTGATTTACCAATCTCATGTTATGGACTTTGACTTAAAGTCCCTTTTTGTTGACTTTTGAAAATGACCTATAATGTTGAAATTGATAACTTTTTGTGAGAGAATTTCTTGGACTTGAAGTATGAAGATGAGTTGTAGGAAATGTCTTTCTCTTCAAAATGAGCTTTGGATGGAATTTTTCTGATAATCCATGTGAAAGTTATGCCCTGGTCAATTTACAGTTGACTTTTTCAGCTGTCCAAATAAGGAAACTTTTGCATCTTGATGATTTTTGAGCCAAGTTTTGAGAATCATGATCAAGCATTGATAAAATGATGTTTGTGGCTTCAAAATGATATGTTGACCAAAAATTTGAACTTTTGACTGTCAAATGACCATTTTGCCCCTACAGTTGACTGTAGTGCAATTTAGGGTTTTGACTGTGCAATTTTGAGTTGAATGTCTTGAAACTTGGTATGAGGATGCTTGACCATATTTGTAGGCATGTGAGACTTGATTGGATCTTTGGAAACTTCATTTTCTTGATCAGAACACAAACCCTAATCTTGACTGTTTAGGAGACCCTTGACTGTGCAACCCCTTGGGGAACTTTGAAGCTTGACTTGGCAAATCTTTGAAGAATATGGGAGGGCAAATTTTGGGGTACAACACCATTCTTGTAACGCCTAAGGGCAGTTTGTTGAACAATTTAAATTTTGAAGTTTAAATCTAATAAAGTGTGTTTCCTTTCTTGTTTACAAATTTGAATCTCGGTTGTCTTTGAAATCATAATCATACGCATTTCATCCCATGCACTTCATAAACAGGTACCCCATTACAGGTCTCTTATCTTCTTCGCTGTTTATTTCAGCAATCATCATGTCTGCTGAACCTTCAACTGAGCAAGCTATCAAGGCCCTCCAGGCCTAGAATGCCCAATTTCAAGAGCTATTCATGAATCTAGCTAAGGGTCAGCAGGACCTGAAGACTTTGATTCTGAAAGAGAAGAAGAAGAAGAAGAAAAGGACCATCCTGTTCAACACTGGACGCAGGTTTGGAAATGGGCTGCAGAACGAAGTTGATCTGACCACCTCATCTGGAGGGAAAAATAGTCCACAAGAAAGGAGGGCTCCTAGCCCTATGGTCTCCGACAACGAGACGGACTATGATGAAGAATAGTATCCTCCTGCTGAGGATAAATACAAACAGCTGGAAGACCGTTTGAGCGCTATGGAAATTCAGAAGGTGCCCGGTCTAGACTTCGGAGATCTAGGTCTATCCTTTGGGGTAGTGATTCCCCATAAGTTCAAGGCACCTGCCTTTACCAAGTATGACAGAGTTTCCTGTCTGAAGCTGCACCTCCGGTCATATGTGAGGAAGATCCAGCCTTACATTTAAGACAGTCTCTCAGGGACTCAGCTTGAGTGGTTCTATCAGTTGGACATAGCCAGTATCCGTAGCTAGGAAGATTTGGCTACTGCATTCTACAGGCAGTATCAGTACAACTCCGACCTCGCTCCTACGCGTACCCAACTCCAGGGTATGTCAATAGGAACGGGTGAAGGATTTAAAGAGTATGCTTAGAAATGGAGAGACCTTGCCAGAAGGGTGCAAACACCTTTGGCTGATCGTGAACTTGTTGACATGTTTCTGGGGACCCTGTCTGGTCCATTCTTTAACCATCTGATTAGAAGCTCTTCGGCTGGGTTTACAGATCTTATTTTGACTGGTGAGAGGATTGAAGCTGGTATTAAGGATGGGAAGATACAGAAGGGTGTCTCATCGAGCATCGAGAGGACGCCGTTTAAGAAAGAGTCCAATGTTGTCTACAGTTCGAGAAGACATAATAGACCTGAACACCGCCAAGCTGTCAATGCGGTTGTTATTTCAAAGCCTGCTGGTGCTCCTCAGCATCACAATCAACAAAAGGACGAGAGACCTCGAAGGAAATTCACTCGTCTCAGCATGACTTTGTCTCAGATTCTGCCACAGTTGCTAAAGACCAATCTGGTGACTCTAAAAGAAGCTCCGAAGAATCTGAGTACCACATCACCAAAGTACAACCCTAATGCCCACTGCGCTTTTCACTCTGATAGCCCGGGGCATAATACAGATGATTGTTGGGTTTTGAGGAACAGGGTGCAAGACTTGATTGATGCGAAAGAGATCGAGTTCGGAGCACCAGAGAAGCCTAAACAAGATGTAGGGGTAAATGCTATCAGGGATGACGATGATGAAGAGTTTGATATCGACAGTTGGATCTACCCGACATCCAGTGGTGGATTAAGCAACTGGACAACGAAGGATTCTATGCCCGTTTCTATGGTTAACCAGTAATGAACTCTTTGTTTTGAACTTGTAACAGACAATGTTTTGAAACTTTATGGCCCGATGTCTTACCCGGGGCACCGTGGCTTCATTTGTGAGGGCTTTTGTGTGCCATTTTCATATATCATTAATAAAAGCATTGGACGTTTCTTGCTTTTCAAAATTTGCGCTCCTTGTTTTTCTTTATTATATATTGCAAAACAGTTATTTTACACACTCACATATACAGGTCTCCATCCACTCTGGATCTCACTAGTAACGACTGTGCTACTACCAGTTATGACTTCGAAAATCCGATCAACTTAGCCGAAGACGAAGGTGAAGATGATTGCAAAGTTCCTGGTGAACTTGCAAGACTGCTACTCCAGGAAGAAAGGGCCATTCAGCCACATGAAGAGCCGGTGGAAACAGTGAATCTGGGTACTGAGATAGACAAGAAGGAAGTCAAGATTGGTGCAAATCTGGAGCTTAGTGTGAAACAGTGGTTGCTTCAAATGCTGCATGACTATGTTGAGATCTTTGCCTGGTCTTACGAAGATATGCCTGGGTTGGATACTGACACTGGTTCATCGCTTGCCTACCAAGGAAGACTGCCCGCCCGTAAAACAGAAGGTTCGTCGTATGCGCCCAGAGATGTCTGAGAAAATCAAGGCCGAAGTTATGAAACAGTTTGACGCCGGTTTTCTAGCAGTGACTTCTTACCCTCAGTGGGTTGCCAATGTGGTTCCGGTACCGAAGAAGGATGGGAAGGTTCAAATGTGTGTTGATTATAGGGACTTGAACAGGGCAAGCCCCAAGGATGACTTCCCTCTACCTCATATTGACGTTATGGTTGACAATACTGCTCAGCACAAGGTATTCTCCTTTATGGATGGTTTCTTCGGTTATAATCAAATTAAGATGGCTCCCGAGGATATGGAGAAGACCACTTTTGTTACTCAGTGGGGTACCTTTTGTTACAAGGTCATGCATTTTGGACTGAAAAATGCTGGGGCAACATATCAGCGTGCCATGGTTGCTTTGTTTCATGACATGATCCATCATGAGATTGAAGTATACATCGACGATATGATTGCAAGGTCCCAAACTGAGGAGGAACACCTTGACCATCTGCAGAAACTGTTTGACAAGTTGAAGTTGTATAAGCTGAGGTTAAACCCGAACAAGTGCACCTTCTGGGTGAGGTCTGGTAAGCTATTGGGTTTCGTCATGAGCGACAAAGCTATTCAAGTGGACCCTACCAAAGTGAAAGACATACAAGAGATGCCAGCTCCCAAGACAGAGAAAGAAGTCAGAGGCTTTCTGGGACGACTGAACTACATTGCCCGATTCATCTCACACCTGACTGCTACTTGTGAACCAATCTTCAAGCTACTGAAGAAAGATCAAGTGGTGTGTTGGAATGATGAATGTCAGGCCGCTTTCGAAAGAATCAAAGAGTATCTCCAGGAGTCACCTATTCTAATGCCACCAGTTGAAGGGAGACCTTTGATTTTATACTTGACAGTACTTGATAACTCAATGGGGTATGTGTTGGGGCAGCAAGACGAGTCTAGCCGAAAAGAGCATGCTATTTATTACCTTAGCAAAAAGTTTACCGACTGTGAGACCCGATACTCACTGCTCGAGAAAACTTGCTGCGCTTTGGCATGGCCTACTCGCCGGCTGAGACAGTATATGCTGACTCACACTACTCTGTTGATTTCAAAGATGGATCCAATCAAGTATATCTTCGAAAAGCCTGCCTTGTCCGGAAGAATAGCAAGATGGCAGATGATTTTGACTGAGTATGACATCCAGTACACGACTCAAAAAGCAATTAAGGGAAGTGTGCTGGCAGACCATTTGGCACATCAGGCAGTGGATGATTACCAGTCTATGAACTCTGAATTTCCGGACGAGAATATCATGGTAGTGACTGATTGTGAGACACCTGGACCGGATGAAGGACCTGAGGAAGGATCCCGATGGTCTATGTACTTTGATGGATCTTTGAACGCTTTGGGTAATGGCATTGGTGTTGTGATCATATCTCCTAAAGGCTCTCAGACTCCGTTCACCGCCCGATTATGTTTCAACTGCACCAACAATATGGCGGAGTATGAAGCATGCATTATGGGTCTTCGAGCTGCAATTGAACTAAGGATTAAGTTTCTAAGTGTCTTCGGAGATTCCTCTCTCGTGATCAGTTTGATCAAAGGCGAGTGGGATATAAAACACCCTAATCTTATTCCTTACAAGGATTATGTGTTGACGTTGCTTCCCCATTTGAGGAGATAACCTTTGAACACTTCCCAAGAGAGGAGAATCAGTTGGTGGAAGCGCTAGCTATGATGTTTTCTATGTTCAAAGTCAATTGGGACAACGAGGCTCCCCAGATCATTATTGAAAAATTGGACAAACCTGCACATTGTTGTGATCTTGAGACTGAAGAGGTAACAGAAAAGCCCTGGTATCATGAGGTGAAGAGGTATCTTGAAGCTCAGGAGTACCCCGAGGGTGCATCCGTTAATGACAAGAAGTTTCTGAGGAGGTTTGCGGCGAAGTTCTTCATCAGCAATGGCATTCTTTACAAGCATAACCATGATTCGACCTTACTGCGTTGTGTGGATAAGATTGAAGTAGAAAGGATCATGGCAGATCTACATGAAGGTACTTTCGGAACCCATTCCAGTGGACATACCATGGCAAAGAAAATCCTTCGGGCCAGATATTACTGGTCCACAATGGAAGCCGACTGTTATCAGCATTCTCGTACATGTCACAAGTGCCAGGTCTATGCTGATAAGGTGCACATACCTCCAGTTCCTCTGAATGTTTTGACGGCACCTTGGCCTTTTGCAATGTGGGGCATTGATATGATCGGCAAGATCAGACCTACGGCATCCAACGGGCATCGTTTCATCCTGGTAGCGATTGATTACTTTACGAAGTGGGTTGAAGCAGCTTCCTTTGCTACGGTAACCAAGAACGTCGTGGCACGGTTCATTCGACACAACCTGATCTGTCGATACGGTATACCAGAGAGGATCATTACGGATAATGGTCCAATCTCAACAACAAAATGATCACAGAGCTCTGCGAGCAATTCAAGATACAACATCATAACTCTTCTCCCTACCGGCCGAAGATGAATGTGGTTGTTGAAGTGGCTAATAAGAACATTAAGAAGATTGTGCAGAAGATGACAGTGACATACAAAGACTGGCACGAGATGTTACCATTTGCTCTTCACGAGTACCGTACCTCAGCATGGACGTCAACATGGGCAACACCCTATTCCTTGGTATATGGCATGGAGGCAGTTTTGCCTATTGAAGTTTAGATACCCTCTCTTCGAATCATGAAGGATGCAGGTTTGAGTGAAGATGAATGGATTTAGACCCGACATGATCAACTGAATCTAATCGACGAAAAAAGACTTGCTGCTATTTGTCATGGTTAGACGTACCAAAAACGGATGATCAGGGCATTTAACAAGAAAGTCATACGACAAGAGTATCAAGTTGGGGACCTGGTAATCAAGCGCATTATTCTACCTCAAGGTGATCCCAGGGGTAAATGGACCCCTACTTACGAGGGGCCCTTTGTGGTTAAGAACATTTTCTCAGGAGGAGCGATGATTCTAACCACCATGGATGGTGACGACCTTCCTCACCCCGTCAATGCAGACATAGTAAAAAGATATTACGCATAATCAAAGACCCGCTAGGTTGACTGGCCTAGGCAAAAATAAGGGCTTCTCGGGGAACTAAAAGGGTTCGGGAAAAAATAAGGGATGAAAATGAAAAAATCCGTACACCCGGTAAGTCGAAAACCTGAAAGGGCGGCTTGGGCAAAAATGGGTATCCCGATGGACTGAAAACCCGAAAGGGCGGTCCAGGAAAAAGTTAGGGATTAAAGCGTAAAACTATGTCTCATTGGATCACCTCGCATCCAGACTTCGGTATCAACTATCAAGCTCGAACGACGCCAATCAATCAGATTCATCTTCAACTAAGCAGCAAAGTGATGAGATGCTTGAAGACATAAAGGCAATAGCAGAGTTGGAACCCAGTGGGACTATTCACATAGCTGTTTTGTTTTCGTTTCACAAATTGTGTAAATTCTATTTGTTCGGTGGCGTCCTCTTACTAGGACGTCAGCCTCTTGTACAAAAACGCCTATTTACAGGCAAAACTTCCAAATCAATACAGATTCATTTTCAAACAAATTCAAATCGTTTTTCCTTTATCTGTTTTGTTTTGCAAAGAACGTCCAATGTTCATTTTTGATATATGCATTTGACATTAATTGCTGTTCATAAATATTTACATGCGAAACAAAGGACGAATTACGGGTGATATCAGAAGTAGGGGCAATAAGAATTGTCCGAACTGTGTAGTTGCTTTGTCCGCCAGGTACCAAGGTAGGTTCAGCTAAAGAATGTGGTTAAGATATCGTCACTCCCCACATAGTAAGACAATATTGGTAGCTCTCATCACTGAGACTTGCAACTATGAACGAATCAGTAATACTCTCCCCAAGAAGATTTAATCTACCATCAGCCTTGAAAAGGTTTGGTATCCCCAGAAGGTCTTAATCTTCCCCAGCAGAGTATAAAGACATTCCCGAGCAAGTATAAGAATACCCCGGGCAGTCTTAACATTCCTCAACGAAGTATAAGAATGTTCCTTGGCGGATACAAGATACCCCTGGTGGAGCCATTTCCCCAGCGTAGTCTAAAAAGGCTTCCCCACCAGAGTTGAATCATCTTCCCCAGTAGATTCTGGAAGCTTATCCCCTGTAGAGCGCAAATAAATCTCCCCAATCAAATTCAGAAGGTTATCCTCACCAGAGTCTAACTGGGTTATCCTCAGCAAGTTGCAACTGAAGGATCATCCCCAGCGAGGTTCTTTCTATCCCCAGCGGAATTCATCATTAAAATCCCCAACAGAGCTTATCAAAAGAATCCCCACCGGAGTTATTGTTAAAATCTTCAGCAGAACGTCTCTTCCCCACAGAGTAATTCCCCTCGAAGTAATCTCATCATCAGTTTATTCCCCCACGAAGTTCTTCTCTCCTACAGGTTTATCATCTTCATTCATCATCCCCAGCGGAAACGAAGAACTCAACTCTATTCTCCAGCAGCTCCGGGATTTATTTTCCCCAGCTAAAACATTATATCCCCATACATCATGATACATGCATATACGCATCATACGATTACAATCTCATTTTGAGAACATCATTGCCTGATCCATATCATGCATTGCATATGATTGACCTTTACCTTTCAGGAAGGATACAGTTAAAACTCTCAATTACATCGAAGACCTGACCGGTTCTTAAATCTCAATTGAATTATCCTCGGTTGAATTTCAGATAAGGTTCTCAATCTCGACAGTTTCCCTACGTCATAGTGTAGACGAGTATTATAACCTCAACGATATACTCCATTGAGCACGAGTCAGTTCCTAGATCTTGATGTTTTCCTCTGTCATAGTGTGGACAAGTTCTATAACCTCAACGGTATACTCCATTGAGCACGAGACAGTTCCTAGATCTTGATGAAGATGTTTCCCTACGTCATAGTGTGGACGAGTACTATAACCTCAACGGTATACTCCATTGAGCATGAGTCAGTTCCTAGATCTTGATGTTTTTCTCCGTCATAGTGTGGACAAGTTCTATAACCTCAACGGTATACTCCATTGAGCACGAGACAGTTCCTAGATCTTGATGTTTTTCCTCCGTCATAGTGAGGACAAGTTCTATAACCTCAACGATATACTCCATTGAGCACGAGACAGTTCCTAGATCTTGATGAAGATGTTTCCCTACGTCATAGTGTGGACGAGTACTATAACCTCAACGGTATACTCAATTGAGCACGAGTCAGTTCCTAGATCTTGATGTTTTCCTCTGTCATAGTGTGGACAAGTTCTATAACCTCAACGGTATACTCCATTGAGCACGAGACAGATCCTAGATCTTAATGAAGATGTTTCCCTATGTCATAGTATCGATGAGTACTATAACCTCAACGGTATACTCCATTGAGCACAAGTCAGTTCCTAGATCTTGATGTTTTCCTCCGTCATAGTGTGGACAAGTTCTATAACCTCAACAATATACTCCATTGAGCACGAGACATTTCCTAGATCTTGATGAAGATGTTTCCCTACGTCATAGTGTGGACGAGTACTATAACCTCAATGGTATACTCCATTGAGCACGAGTCAGTTCCTAGATCTTGATGTTTTCCTCCGTCATAGTGTGGACAAGTTCTATAACCTCAACGGTATACTCCATTGAGCACGAGACAGTTCCTAGATCTTGATGTTTTTTTCCTCTGTCATAGTGTGGACGAGTACTATAACCTCAACGGTATACTCCATTGAGCACGAGACAGTTCCTAGATCTTGATGAAGCTGTTTCCCCCCAGTTGAATTATGGACAGGTTCTTAAGACTCAGCCGAGGCATTCTCTCAGTTGAAGTACAAGCAAGTTCCTAAATCTCAACAAAAGTTAGACTTCCCCAGCAGAATCTTCTACAATAATAGGTATGCAAGTTCTCGCTAAGGAATCTCTTATGCGATCAACATTCCTGCAGATGGCATCTGTAAGCCCATCCTCCTACCAACAATCTTCAAATGGAATCTGTAAGACCATTCCCGACATCACAATGCTGATACTACACCATGCGAGTGCAAATTTCTGGGCACTCTAGTGTTCAATTATCTTCCACCTTCGGATCACGAAAGGCTCGAAAGCCAATCTATATCCTCAGGTTTAAGAAAATTGAACAGGGGCAACTGTTGTACCCCAAAATTTTCCCTCCCATATTCCTCAAAACATGTCAAGAATAATATTCAAGTGACTCAAGTTGGCTCAAGGGTGGGACAGTCAAGTCACCTCCTAAGGCAGTCAAGTCAAAATTAGGGTTTTGTGTTGCATCAAGGTCCTTACATCAAAATGACCTCAAGTGTTACCCAATGTCTTAATATGTTTTAAAGTTCATCCATGTCAAATTTCAAGCCTTGCAGAGGAAGTTTGGTCAGTCAATTGCTCAAGAAGCCCAAAAATCGACTATGCTAGGGCAAAAGTCAACTGTGACCTACAAATAGTCAAACCTCAAGATTTTTTGTCAACATTCTCATTTTGAAGGATAATTCATCATTTGAAGATTCATCATGATTCATCAAGGATTTCTCAAGATTCATCAAGATTCAAAAATTGCTAAATTAGGGTTTTGTAGGAAAAGTCAACTCAACTTTGACCAAGCATAACTTTCTCATACTTTATGAGAAATGACCCATCCAAAGCTCATTTTGAAGAGGATGAAATTTCCTACAATCCATATTCACACCCCAAGATCAAGAAATTCTCTCACAAAAAGTTACAAATTTGGACATTATAGGTCATTTTTGAAAGTCAACAAAAACACGTTTTTTGCCAAAGCTTATAACTTGAGCATGAAACATAAAAATGAGATGAGACCAAAAGTTTTGATTAGAGGACATCTCAAGGGTTCTAAAAAGTTCAAGAACACCTCTAAAAGTTAAAAATTGAAGAAGTTATGCATTGTTGAAGTTGGGCATTTTTCCAAAATTGCCAAAAATCAACTATCCTCAAAACTCCAATTTTTGACAAAAGGGTCCACTTTTTCCCACTTGATTTGGTCTTATCACACCACACACGTGTCCCATCTTTAATTTCATGACCAAACATTTATTTTTCTATTTTATTTCATTTTTTATTGATTTAATTCATTATTACTCAATATTAAATCAAATAAAATCTAAAAATTGATGTAACAAGATTTTTGTGGTCATTACAACTTGCAAATATCATGTGCAACTCAATCAAACTCGTGCCAAGTCAAAACATGCACAAAATCTCAGATTTGATGCAAATATGGCAACTTGGTTATGATGATCAAAATCCAATCTTCCATCTTCAATGCACTTGATTTCAGACCAAAAGACCAAACTTAATTCATTCTATAACACTCACACAAGCAAGCCAGACCTGGAGGACGCACAAAATATTGTGTAAACGGCCATAACGAGTTTGCAAAAAAAGCTTGAATAATGTGAGATCAAAAACAACATTAGAGCTCGATTCAATCAAAAAGCTGGACATAGTTCTCTTCCCTGACATCCAGTGAAGCCAAAGGGATCAAAACCAAGCCTTCTCATTGCCTAAATTGCACTGTAAGTCTCCATGAACTTTGCTCTGAACATGACATCGTGAAACTATTTCCTTGCATCCTTTTGCCAATATTTTTGCATAAGCATGCTTGACTTTAAATTTCTAGTTGTTCTGTATCATTCAATTGGGTTTTTGTAGCCTATATCTCCTTACCTGAACCTAGGGTTTTGGAGGTTTCCATTTGGGGTTTCGTTTTGCAGGGACAATTAGGACGAATCTTGGCCGTGGTTGAACTCAGGAGGAAGGAGCGATCATGTCCATGTGCTTGGATGGGATTTTTATGGCCTAGAATGAGTTCTTGAACCACTCCACGAATCTTCCTGCGGATAAAAATCCGCAGGTAAATAACCAGAGTTTTTGGAGAAGACGACCAGACGTCGCCCTCCCATTGGCCCATTTAAAATCACGCGCTTTTATTTTTTTTTATTTCAGGCATAGTTGATTATTGCGCATTTAATGTTTGTTGATTATCTTATTAACAAGATACACCAATGGCTCAGCTGGCAAGGCGTTAGTGCGTGATACCATTAGGACCTGGGTTCGAATCCCAGGTCCCCCCAAACTTTAATAAATTTTGTTTTCAGGCAATCTTGTGCAACGTCAAGGATGCAGTCCACCATGCGCTTGCAGAGATCAACGTGATAAGTGGCTTCAGGCCAAGATCCAGAGGCCAGAATTGAGTATCCACCATACTCTCCAATCAACACACACACATTGAATTCCAAGGGTCAAACAAGGCTGGACGAATTTGGGCCTAATCCTTGCTAATTTCCCCATCAAATTCAGCCCCCCCCCCCCCCCCCTGAGTTTGTTTCTTCATTTTATTTTTCTTTTCATTATTTTTTCTATTTTATTATTATTATCTTAATCAATTAATTAACTAATTAACTCTTTTTCATAAAAAATCAAAAAACAAAAAATAATATTTTTTTAATTCCATTAATTTTATTGTTTTATTTTTGTAAATAAATTTTAATCAATTAATTTAGTTTTTAATTAGGTACAATTTTAATATCTTTTGCAATAAATTAAAATTGATTTAGAATTAGGTTTTTAATATTTTTAACCATTCTTATTTTATTTCCTTAATTAAAATAAAAACCCAAAAATATTTTCTTTTCATTAATTAATTCAATTATTAATCTAGACTAATTTTTAATTCAAAAAATAACAAAAATATGCTTTCTTTAATAAAAAGGGTCAAAACCCTAAAAACACTCTGATTTAATTTTCTCGCGCGTGAATTATCTTTTGACCCATATTTCAATATTGTAACTACTCCAGGAATGTAATAGTTTTTAATTTAGGATTTTATTTATTTATTTATCGCTTTTATTTACTTTTTTCAATTTAATTTTTAAGGGTTTGTCTTTGGCGATGTAAATACCCGACGCCTTGTAATAGCTTAGATTTATTTTCTGCAGTTTAATTTCCGCACCCATTAACTGTTAGATGTTTGAATAATAGGCAATGCATGACAAGATAAATCTTTAACCTAAAATCAACAAGTAGGTCACCATTAACATGTACAAAGATAATATAACTGAAAAACAATACACTCGCACATGCCACACTTAGGGTACACCTCACTTGGTTGCCTCGAACGTGGTCATTGAGTATAGGAAGTTTTAGAGGTCGCCCTCTTGTCCAAAGATCATAAAGTTGCCTCGAAACGGTTGCCTTGGATAAAAATGATCTAAGACATTAGGGTTACCGCTAAGGCGTCCTAACGTTGCTTTAGTGACCATACGTCCCTCAATCGAATTGACCCGAAAACTCCAACGACGATGCTACCTACTTCTCAATAGTGGGATAGAATCGTCTAAGGGACACTTGTACAGATTAATTCCTTTTTGAGTAGGTAGATGGTTCTTAAGTACTTGCTCCTTTTAAAACAAAACAAAACTTTTCGCACTTACACCCTCTTCAAAAACAAAACTTGTTTCAAACCCACAATCACAAAGAAAAGCAAATTTTTGAAAACATAATGAGCAAGTACCTAAGAGCCTGTGGATAACCACGGATAGAAAGGGTGCTAACACCTTCCCTTTCTATAATCTACCTCCTGAACCTGAGAAATATCTCAAAAAGGATTTTTTTTTGTGCTTTTGTCCTTTCCTTGTTGGATAAAATAAAAGACGGCGGCGACTCTTGCTTACCGCGACATTTTGCGAAAACAAACGCAAAACGCGAACCAGCATTCCAAAACAGTCAGTTCTCATTCCCACCGATCACACATGCCCTAAGGATGCAAAAGATTTTAGGTCATCTCATGAATTTTCACCAACTTCACCAAGTCATAACTTTCTCAGTTTTTGGAGTTTTTAAATGGGTCGAGTCTCAAAATATCATTCAAGAGATCTACTTCATTCCATCTTTTATTGTCAAGAGAAAATTTTAAATGGAATTCCATGTATGCATGCAAGACATTATAGGTCATTTTGGAAGAAAAACTTAGAATTTTTCTAAGTACAAAAAGTCAGCATCTTTTTCTCAACTTTGACTCATCACAACTCTTAACTCAAACATCCATTAATTCCCATTCTTTTCACATTGTAAAGCTTGTGATCTCATCTTTCTAAAGCTTCAAGAATCATGCCCTAAGACTCCTTGAGTTGTGAATGCAATTGATTCTGAAATTGTACCTTGAAACTGAAGTTTCACTTCAAGTCAGAATTTGAAATTCATGTTGTGGCTTTTAAATATCAAATTAGCACGCGTTTTTAGTCTAAACATGTTTAACCTACTTTCCAAAGTGTATTAAAGCCTTGAAACGCAAGAATTGAGTGAGTTTTGATGCTAAACAGGTCACACACTCCTCATGTATCAGGTTCACACGAGTTCCCTCCAAATTTCATCATTCCACACGCTTGAGCATCCATTTTCCCCATATAAATAGAGGATCATACCTCGTTCATTTTCTCAAGTTTAGATAGCCATAATCACCCTGTCAAACATCCTCTTGAACCCACTTTTCTGCAACTTCGAATTTGGTTTTACAGCTTTCCTCAATCCATTTTCTTTGTTAATTCTTCATCCTTGAACCTCACTGAAGCTAACAGAAGAAGAACCAAGCTCTAAGACTTCCTAAATCGTGCTAGCCAAGTCAAGTTTCAGAGCTCTGAATTTGAACTTCAATAGCTAGATTCCTTCACCAATTCTCTCAAACTTTGATATTGTAATGAAGCTCTCATCATTCTGAATCTAGTCGCAACATTTATTTTCAACTGGAAGTGAGTTTTGGCCATGAATTTTCAAATCCCTTTTCAAATTTTTCCTTTCAAAATGAATGAGCTACACCTTACATAAATTTTTCGCGAGGGTGCCATTGGAATCGTCTTGAAGAGACGAAGATAATGGTACCGGTCTCGAGCTCTAATTTTTCCATTTGAGAGACCTGCAAATCTGTGTGGCTGGAGGTTGAAGATAACCAATGTGTCATCTCTCAACCAATGCTAACGTGCCATTTGTTTTTTTCAAAATCTGATTTAAATAATTGATTCAATGCTTTATTCATTAAAGACCATGATATGCACAACACGTCTGATCCATTGGATTAGCTTACTAACGCGTTTTCACTTTCATCCATTGGTCCATTTTTTTTTACTTTATTTTTATTTCTGATTTTTATATTTTAATTCCTTTTAAACTTCAAAAAATCATAGAAAATTCATTTGACTCTAAAATTATGAAAAAATTCACAAAAATATTTTCAAATATTCTCTTTCTTATTTTTATTTTTTCATAATTTTTTTTCAGATTTAATATTTTTTATGATTTTTTTCTTTGTTTTGACTTATTTTTTTAATTGCTTAAAAATACTTTTTGGCATTTTTAAATTCTGAAAAATTTCTTCAATGTCATTTTCATTGTTTTTGATTTTCTAAATTTTTTTAAAGAATTTTATTCCGATTTCTTCTATTTTGATCTTTTTTTTTACTTATTTAAGTAGTTTTAATTAATTTAAAAATAGTTTTTGACTTTAAAAAATTACGAAAAAATATATAAAAATATTTGACTTTATTTCTGTTTTTTTATGGTTTTATTTAATTTTCCTTGATGTTTTGAATATAGTTGCTATTTTCCCCTTTTATTTTCATTTAAAAACCATTTTAAAAAAAAATCATTTTCTTTATTTTTAAATACAATTTTATTTTGTATATATTTTAGTTGATCTTGAACTATGAAATTTTGATCATGAGCTTCATTAACATCATTGGATCTTGAGTGTTGAGTTTAACTCCATCAAAATGGATGGATGATTTTAATGATGGCTTGACTAAATTTTTGGTTCAAATGTGGTTTATTTCTTATCCCTTCCCTCTCCATCCTCTTCTTATTGTGTCACGTGTTGTTAGAGGATGATATACATATCGTCTCTCCAAATATATGGCACATAAATTGCTATTGACCGGCCTGAAAATAGGTGCGACTTCTATATAAGTCCACTTACGATTGCTTAACATAGCGCTAAATTTTGTCACGATTCGAAAAATGGTCATTTGTGGCCCAAACCCATTTTTGTAAGCCCAAGTATGTTAATTTGAATACTTTGATCGAATAACCTTGAGATTCATTGTTAGGAGGCTTTGGTCTTATCAATTCTCTAATCAATCTTCATAAGCTTGGGTCAAAGTGAATCACTTAAACATCATTGATCATTTATTAATGCCTTGAGAATTTTAAATGAATGATATACTTGACAAAAATCAAATGAAGCTTGTTATTGAGAGGCTTTGGTTTATATCATTCCTCTAATGATTTTCAAATGCAAGTTTCAAGATGGTCATTCAGCTAACCTATAATTTCTAAAAATTGACTTTATATTATGCCTTTACTTTATGCTCTTTACATTAAGCACGTTTATTTTAGCATTTACATTTCATGCTATTTTCATCTTTTATCACTTGAGCATTTATATTTATGTCATTTTGTTTTGCTCACTTGAGCTTTTCATTTTCTTTTTGAAGATACTTAATAACCAACTTGAACAATAAAAAGCTTTAATGTTACTTGGACTACTTGGTTACTATCCTTAGCATTATGGAGATTGTGGACTTCTTGGACTTAGGATTAGAGACCTTGACCTATCTTGAGACCTTGTGACCTCAACTATTATTTTGTCTGGAGTTCTTGGGGTTTGTCCCAAGATATTGGGTTGTTTGTTTACTTTGTGTGCAGGTTATTGTGATTACATGCTTTGTCTGTGATCGAGAATTCATCTATATACAGCCGTTACTCTGTCCAATTTTTGTGAAGACTTAATGCAATTGAAGCTTGGTTTTCTTAAGGGGTTTATTATCTTTTATTGTTTGGGTTTCAAATCCAAATAATTGGAATTATACATTGGTTTTCTTTGGGTTTATTATCTTTAGGATAGTCCTTTCATCTCCTCCCACCTTCTTTAATTTCAAAAATCTTATCCTTTTGAAAACTCTTCTTGTTTTTAAACTTGAACCGCTTTCACAATAAGCTTGGACTTAGGTCCATGCATTTTCAAAAAAAAAATCTTAATCAAAATTTAACCAACTTAAGAATATTTTGACATTTTTGTGAGAAGACTAAAAGTCAATGAATCTCATTCAAATCAACTTTCCACTTTGTCTTTTACTTTAACAATTTTCTCAAAAGATTAGACTCTTGGTAATCCTTGTAGTGATGCGAGCTACTATACTTCTACGATATGTAATGATGTGAGATATTTTCCACTTGGGTGTTGAGTGAGGCTTTGTTGATTTTAAAATCCAAGCTATATCCTTCACTTTGAGATGACGCAAATTCTCATTTCTCATAATTGTGGGTGGTAAGCATGTTCTTCCACTCGAATAAGACAATGATGTCTCATCTCTTAAAATTAACCAACACACTTGTGTTTTAAAAAAATTTAAAGGTGAACTACGAGTACCCTGATCCCCTATTGCAAGGAAGGTGGTACGTAGGCACTAAAGGTTCGCAACTGCGGCGGGTGCAAAAATCATAAAAAATATTTCTTTTCTCACCTCCACCATCTATTTTTTATACAACATTTATAGCCAAAATACACAAATTTTTAAAGAGGTTCCTGTGAAGTACCATAGATGTTTAGGGTGCTAATACCTTCCCTTTGCATAACCAACTCCAGAACTTATATTCTCTCCCTCTCTTTTTGGGTTATACTCTCTTTTCCCATTCCTATGGAAATGATAAAGCGCGATGGTGATTTTTATTTGATTTGTGCAAGTCAAGCCAATCCAATGGCTTAGTCTTAACATTTCTACCGCTACACACAACTGCAATAAAAATTTGGAACTTAAAATGGAATAAATTGCACAACAGGTAGCATTGCGAGCACAAGAAAATCAGAAAAATCATAAGAATATTATTGTTGTCACAACAAGGAATGAGAAAGATGCTAAAGAAAAGAAAGATGAGACAAAATTTGATGATAGTATCATAGAAGTAGATTTGGAAGTGATAGAGAACAAGAAAAAGCAGGAAGAAGTTGTATCACCTACGAAGCCAGTTGAAGATAAAACTAAACCAACAATCAAGTTATCGTATCCATTTTGAGTGGCAAAGAAGGACACGAAAGAGAAAGAGTTTGATAAATTTGTCAAATTGTTTAAAAAACTAGAGATCAACATACAATTCTTTTAAGCACTCAAGAAAATGCCCTTGTACCAAAAATTCATGAAAGAGGTACTCTCAAAAATTGAGACCAACAGAAGATGAACAGGTACCCGTTGATGAGAAATTGTGTGCAATCACACCCGAGAAAAAATTCATATCAAGCAAAAGGATTCGATGTCAGTTGCAATAATGTGCACAATTAAAGACAAAAAATTCAAGAAGGTTCTAATTGATTCTGGTTCTAGTGTGAGTTTGATGCCATTGTCTATTTTCAAAAATCTGGGTATTGAGAAGATAAGCGAGAGTGGGACAAAATTGAAATTTTCTGATGATACCATCAAGCAGCCATATGGGATAGTTGAAATGTATTGGTGCAAATTGACAATTTTGTTTTTCCAGTAGATTTCCATATCATGGACATTCTTGAAGATGAAAAGACTCCTATCATTCTTGGTCGACTATTTCTGCTTACTAGTTGATGCAATTTTGATATCGAGACAGGTAATATGACACTGAAATTATTTGATGAGGAGATAACCTTGAAGGTGTTGGAAATCAAGAAGCAAGGTGTAGGTGGAAAGAATAAATCTTCATCCGGAATGATCAAAGTAGAAGGAGAAAGCAACAATTCAAAATCACTCCCAAGATAAGTCTCAAGAAAAATCTCTCAGGTGGCATCAATAAAAATTATTCAGCTCAATCAAGAAGGCAAGAAGAGAAATAAGAAAGAAAACCGACTTGAGAAGATGGGAGTTGGAAGTGGTTGGATGAACAAAAGGGGTTGGTACTTTTGATCTGAATGAGTTCTGGGTTGCGGAAAGAACAAGCAACAAGGTGTGGAAGAGGAAGTACCCCCTATAAGGGGATGAGTCATTGAGCCATGTGACGTTAAACAAATTGCTTCGTGAGAGCTGTTGCACCCTAAATTTCGCCCCTAATTTTTTTGAATCGCATTATCTTATCATATTTTATTATTTGGTCACAATCATCAATAAAAATCATCATTCATCATATTTTGCATCATTAGTCGTATTTAAGTTGACCAAAAGTCAGTTTAAATCGAAGTTTGCATCATTTTGTAGTTGAAAAATACCTGATATTTCACTTCATGCATTTTTATCTCTTTACTCGTTTCTTGTATTGCTCCAATTTGTTTACATGTTGATAATAAAAATATTTCGGTTTAACAGACAGATCGTTAAAAGTGATTCGATATTGTACGGAAAATTACTGAGAAAATATTTCAAGTTTTCACCTTTTACTAACCATTTTATGAATCTGCGTTTTGCCTAGATCATGACGGTATGCTCGCTTCACTTTTTTGGTACAGTTTGAAGTCTCGTTTTTAACCGTAAGCGTTTGTTTAACCTGATATTTTTATTCTTATTTGATTTTGATTTTGACTATTTGATTAATTTTTTATTAATCTTTGTGACATGTAGTTTATTTTAATGTGTTCTTTTAGTTTTTTCGGATAGATTATTGTCTATTTTTTTATCGTTTTTAGTCATTTTAGATCTTTATTTTTTATTCAGAAAAATTAAAAAAATTATTTTAAATTGAATTAATTTTTGTATTTTTAAATTTTTATGTTATTTTTATCGATAGGGCCATTTTGGCCATTTAGAAAAATTAGAAAAGATCTAATAGTTTTGTGTATAAAGGAGAATTTTGGGAACAAAAAAAGGAGTTGCGCAAGATAGAGAGGGGAAAATCCATTTTGAAGACTCCCTTCAATTTCCTCTCACATATATATCACTATCTACATTCAACATTAACCAATTTTGACCATTATTCATCATCTTCCACCGTATAACCTCCTCTGTCACTCAACAACCTTCTTCTTTCCACTATCATCACCCTCATACCACCTTCTGTGTTAATTCATCCAATATCCTTCCAGTACTCCTTTCTACAAACAACCCATAGTCACTGTTCTCATTATCTAGCACGTACTACATCAAACTGTTGGTGATTTTAGTATCACCAATGTATTTTAGTAGTAATGTGATTTACTAAAGGCTGATGCAATTATGCGTTAAGTTCGGAAACGAGTTAGGGAAGTGCGGAGTGCACGCTTGTCGAGCCAATGCATAATTGATTATGCATAATTGAAATGGGGTTCCAAGGGGCGAAGCCCCTGGCGGGGTACGGGGCAGCGCCCCATTGGGGTTCCAAGGGGCGAAGCCCCTGGCGGGATGCGGGGCAGCGCCCCGTTCGAAAATTTTGAATCTTTTTCCCCAACCGACATAACCGTTTTTTCCGAACAGGTGTGTCTTTTCGGTCCCCAACCGACATAACCGTTTTTCCGAACAGGTGTGTCCTTTCGGTTTCAGTTATTGATCTCCTATATAAGGATTCATTTGGCCTCGGTTTCAGACACGAACGAAAAACAATACTTTCTCTCTACATTTGTAATCAGTTTTCTTTTGCCAGAAACAGATTGTTCTTCAAGAATTATCCCCACAAAGATTTCGTGAACCCAGGCAAGAATAGGGTCGAAATACTTTGTTTGGAAAGTGTACGAACACGATTCTTCAAAGTTATCTAGGATTATCATACCCAAATTTCTAACACAAACGACCTTCAAATCAGTTCACAGACCATCATCATCGTCCGCTCAATCTCGTGAACTTCTCATCTCCGCACACATATCACCTTCAGCGCTCACCTCCGCTGTTCCAATTCTGTTCTTACAGCAACATCATCAACCACCTCTCCAATTTCCCTTTCAACACCATCATCATGAACAACCTCGCTTCTATCTGCAAGCAAAATCAACGGTCAACCTTACATATCCTTTGTTAATTTTCGTTCATCGTCAGCCGCTGCTTCCTCCGTGATATTTCCGTTCAAAACCAATTGAACTCACAAACATCCCTTTCCGCAAACTCACCGCCTCCTTTAGCGTTCTCATCCATCAATCATGTCGACCTTCATCCAATACCGTACTCCTTCTGTTGTCTTAAATTTTTCTTATTATTTCAATTTTTGTTTTGTTTATTTATATATATATATATATATATATATATATATATATATATATATATATATATATATATATATATATATATATATATATATATATATATATATATATATATATATATATATATATATATATATATATATATATTGTTAATTTTATTTAGTTTCCTCAACTAGCAGTTTTACTATTATGAAGTTAGGTGGTTTTGTTAGAAAATTTATTTAATTGACTATTAGAAATAATAAATTTAAAACAAATTGTTTATGGGCTCTTGGCATTGGACTTCTTTCTAAAGCCATTTTTGTTGACACTCTCTATCTAATACTTGCACCTCTTTTATTTTATATTTTTATAATTTTGTAAATATTTTTTAGTCATGTTGCTAATTCTTGATTGCATTGCGATTTCAAACTTAATTCCAATTTAGCTCTTGAACGCGCATTCAAACTTAATTCCAATTTAGCTCTTGAACGTGTATGGATGCATAGACTTTATTGACCGGCCTCAAAATAGGTACGACTTCTATATAAGTCCACTTACGGTTGCTTAACACAGCGCTAAATTTTATCCTTATTCAAGAAATGATCATTCGTGGCCCAAACCCATGTTTGTAAGCCAAAGCATGTTAATTTGAATCATTTGATCCAATAACCTTGAGATTCATTGTTAGGAGACTTTGGTCTTATCAATCCTCTAATGAATCTCCATAAGCTTTGGTCAAAGTGAATCACTTAAACATCGTTGATCATTTATTGTCGCCTCGAGAATTTTAAAATGAATGATATACTTGACAAAAAGCAAATAAGACTTGTTGTTAAGAGGCTTTGATTTTATCAATATTTTAATGACTTTCAAATGCAAGTTTCAAGATGGCCATTCAACTAACCTCTAATTTCTAACAATTGACTTTATTTTATGCTTTTTACTTTAAGCACATTTATTTTAGTATTTACATTTCATTCTATTTTCATCTTTTCTCACTTGAGCATTTATTTTTATGTCATTTTCTTTATTTTTCTCATTTGAGCTTTCATTTTCTTTTCGAAGATACCTAATAACCAACTTGAACAATAAAAAAAACCTTAAGGTTGCTTGGACTATTTGGCTACTATCCTTGGTATTTTGGAGTTATGGACTTCTTGGACTTAGGATTAGAGACCTTGACCTATCTTGAGACCTTGTAACCTCAACTGTTATTTTGTCTAGCGTTCTTGGGAATTAGCCAAAGACATTGGGTTGTTTGTTGCCTTTGTGTGCAGGTTATTCTGATTATATGCTTTGTCTGCGAATGGGAATTCATCTGTATACAATCGTTACTCTGTCCAATTTTTGTGAAGACCTAATGCATTTGATGTTTGGTATTCTTAAAAGGTTTATTACCTTTGCTTGTTTGGTTTCAATCCAAAGGATGGGAATTCTAAATAGACTCGTTGTGTCAAGTGTTGGCTTCTTATTGGTTAGACAGTTCTTTTCCCTAGCTTTTACCTTATGCTTTAGGATAGCCTCTCTTCATCTTCTCCCATTATTTAATTTTCAAAACCTTCTCATTTTTTTTTCAAAACCTTCTTTGTTTATAAACTCAAACCCTTTCGTAATAAACCTCGACTTTGTCGAGTGCCTTTTCTTTTAAAACTTATTTTCTTTAAACAAAATTCAATTCATTTAATCATACTTTGACTTTTTTTTCTTCAAAATTAATAAAAACACTTCAACCAATTCAAACACTTTTGTGAACTCGAGCACCTTGTATCCTTTAAAACTTTTTCCAAGATTAGACATGATTCATTTATTGTCGAGCAACATTCTCCTATCCCCGTGGTTATAAAGGTGTCGACTTTTCCACTTGATTACTAGAGGTGTTCTCAAACCCTCACTCATGCTGACGCGGGGTCCATCTTTCTCACACCTTGTCGGTGTTAGTCGAGATTTCTCTCCTAAAATGAAAACTTGTCTCTTCGTTTAAAATCAACCAACAGACAAGTCTTTTCTAGATGAACTACGATGCTCTGACTTTCCCATTGCATGAGGGTGTACGTAGGCACTAAGTCTTACGACCCAAGGCGAATAAAAATAATAAAAAAACATTTTCTTTTGTTTGTAAATACTCATTCTTTATTTTCCTTTAGCAAGTTAAGCCTTTAGATAGCACACCTTTTGAAAGAAAACAAACAAAGTGGATCCTGCGGAGTACCGTAGATGCTTAGGGTGCTAACACCTTCCCTTTGCATAACCGACCCCCGTATCTCGATCTCTGATCTCTTATTTCATTGTGGGTTTTATTCTCTTTTTTCCCATTTCTCTTTGAAAATAATGAAGTGCGGTGGCGACTTCATTACGTTGAGATAAGTCAATTGATGGCTTAGTCTCAAATATTTACCACTACATTTCTTTTATTCGCATTTTTTTGCATCGTGCGACAGGAGACAACCTGCATTTTTAATAACTTAGTTTTTATTTTTGTGTTTGTTTCATTTTGTCTGCGGGTAATAAAAAGGGAGCCTTACTGGTGAAAGCTAGGAGGCAACAACTGGTGTTGTAGTTTTAGGGAGTTTTACTGCTTATTCTGAAACATTGGGGTCGATGTTTAGTTCAAGTTTTAGGGGGGTTTACTACTTTTCATTTCAGGTTATTTTTTTGGTTCTTTGCTAATTGCGGTGTAAATCCAAGACTTGAAGTCCTTTCCAAATTTGGACTGAATATTTTGTGATGTTTTGCTTAAGAGTTGGTATTTCATAGAGATCAAGAATAGTATATAAAGACAAACGGATGGTTGTTTAAGGGTAGGATGTTCAGAATAACGTGACAATGATACGAGTCTAACGTATAGATTTGTACCATAGTGCTTGAATCCTGAGAAGCTCTCCTTGAATAGTTTATCTTTACAGTCTGGAATAATATAGATTCACATGCAGGTATGATTGGTATAGAAATAAATAAAGATGGCACCAAATGATGAAAGGCGGTAAAAGGCTACTGGCTCTCTAAGTTGGGTAGCCCTCACCAGGTTATTCAGCCCAAAGGGGGTTAATCCCCAAACGTCGTCCATAAAGGACAATATATAAACTAAAAAGTTTTGAAAATTTCATCTGAAATTAAAAAGGAGAAAAAGCTCTTATTTGGTGTCTGAACAAAAACTTTCTTGATTAGTCTTGTGCTTGTGATGATGATAAAAAGTTCTCATTGCCTTAATTTGATTGTTCGAATGAAAAAGGAGGAAAATCAGAAATAGACTTAAAAATAAAGCATAGTTAGAGAGGTATCTGAAGAGGAAGCTCTAGATTTAAAGGTTCTTAGACAAACTCTTCGCGTCATGTGAACATCAGACGGGCTGCTTTTTGATCAATTTGAATGAATGTCTCACGTATAAGTACCAGGTTGCTGTGATTTTCATGAGTTCTTGTATTGGTCGCTTAAGGTCAAGCAACAATTTCACTTTGGGGGAGTTTGATCAGTGGTTTTTCCATCTTTATTTACCGTTGATTTTAGTTATAGTTTCTTTATTTTTCCAAGCGTTTTATTTCATTCTTCTATGTTTTATGCGTTGGTTGTGTATTTTGTTGTTTTTCAGGCTCATAGGAATAAACCCAGGAAAGTCGATGCGAAAAGTGAAAATTAAGAGTTTCGAAGGAGGTCTCAAAAACCAAGATACATGGTGCCTAACACGGCCACCCGTGTCACCTGACACGGGCCGTGTCAGGATGAACGCTATTGCTTACACAGGTGCCCATGTCACTTGACACATGCGTGTCAGGGTGCCTGAACCAAAAGTCAGAAAATAAATTATCAGAAGGCCAACATTGGCGGCCGTGTCTCCTGAAACGGGCAGTGTTGGCCAATGGCGCTGATTTTGAGTGTTTTTATGATTTTTCACCATTTGGGATCCAGGGGGCTTTTTGGGCATTTTCAACCGAGACAAATGGATTGTTCACTATTTAGCCAAGTTTGAAAGAGGAATGAGGGGACCTTTTTTGCATAGAACGAATTCCAAAGTCTAGGAGTGATGATATGAGATTCTTGAAGAATAGAGATCTTTCATGAGCAATAGCGATTGAATATCAAAGTTACTTCATCATATGTAATGTCTAATTCTTATATTTTTGTAATTCTCGTGAATAATATGAACGACTAAACCCCCCAATGCTAGGGGGTGTCCCTAATTTGAATTTGTAATGATTATAAATTCATGAGTTCTTTAATAAAGTTATTTTCTTATTCAATTTAATCGTGCAATGTTTTTATGCTTTCCTGATCAGACCTATTATGATTGATTTACGGTTAACAACTAGTTGGACCGCGATTGTTAAGTTTTTTGTATGAGTAAACTATAGTAGATATCACCTAGGACTAGGGATACTCTGTAGTTAGCGGATCACTCTTGATAAAATAAAGGCTTTACTCCATCACACATCTCTAAGGACTTAGGATTTAGGATGGATGGTTAAAGGTTTTCTCACTAAGGACTTAGGGGGAAATAATCTAAAGGTCTGGTAGTTGAATGTTATGAACTTGTTGGAGAAGTCAGGATTCAATGTCATTATAGGGAAAATTATACACCACACCCTAGCATGTTCATCATATTTATGACAAAGCATATTTATATTTCTTCTTACTATTAAGTGACAATTTCTAAAAACCAAAACCCCAATTTAAGTTTTTTTAATTGAACCACACATTAAACTCGATAATTTTATGCAGTCCTTGAGATCGACATTCGAGGAAAATTCCCTATTATAACAAGAGGAAAAATAGTACACTTTCTATTTTCGCATCACCTTTGTTACCTTGCTTCTTTAGCCGAGATTAAATGCATTTCACATCCGAGGTGAAACGTGTTATCTATAGTAGTGGTGGAGCTATAATATTGGGAAAGATAATCTAACAAGAGAAGTGTGTCTGTGACCCGGATCCCACTCGAGAGATGAGTAATTAGTCGGGGAAATACAAAATACTTCATGAAGTGATTCCATGAACCGAGAAAGACTTTTACTTTGCAAGGGAAATCCTTAATCAGGATCTGACTTGAATGTTGAGTTATTTAGCCAGGAAAAGATTTCGCCTCTATCCATGAATGACCATGACCCAGATGAAACTCGAGAGACTAGAAATTAGATGAGGAAAGTCCTTTATGCTAATATGATATTTTTAAGGTAATTGAAGCATAATGTAAGATCATTAGGTGGTATTTATGCTTACGAGGAGATCGTTTGGATCTATTGCACTTTGCTCACATGACCTAATGGTATGCGAGCTAGGTAGTTTTCTAGCTAGTGAGTTAGTACACCATATAGAGTCGAGTTAACCTCAACGGTGTAGTTTAAAAGTCATTGAGATTTAGTAATCTCACCCACTCACGTTGTTGTTTCTGGTTCTTAGAAGCAGAATAAAGGAAATAATAAGATGGCATGAGTTGTATGTGATGATGTTTCGGTCGCTTTCAAATTCCTCCATTGTGTTTTGATCCTTTTTATTATTTTGAGATACCTTTTGTATTTTTTACCGTACTATGTTTTGTATTGTACTTGTATTCAATATCATTTAGACACATATGTTATGTTTTCAGTACCAAATATAATATCATGTAACTATTATATAGACAAATATGTGTGGGGTATTATATTGACAAGGGAATTTGACGAGGGTTGATGGTGGGGCCACATGAAAACAAACCATGTGGAATCTGTGAACTCTGTCTTTAGTGGAACAAGTAACCCACCCATAATAGCATTGGTGAGAGCTACCTCTTATTGGTTGGGAACATTGTTCGCTAACATAGATTCAAAGTTAAGTTTAGTGTTTGAATCATAGAAATTGTTCTATGAAAACTACATGAAAGTTATGGAGGAGAAAACTATCAAATCTAACACACATCTAGTCACAAGATTTGACTGTCAAAATTACAGTTTTAGTGTCTAGGATACAATAGACAAAAATGAGGAGCAGGCAATGTGATACTATTGAGTCGAACTACATAAAGGTTGGTGTAGTTTTTGAAAGGTTCAATCCTTCCGTATAACTTTCTCCCATGTCATTGCGACATGTTCCACTGTTTGCAACGACGCGTTATTGTGTCCATCTGACATTTACAAGGTTGTAAAATTGTTCGACGTGTCTACTATAATATCTTCCCGTTGGTTTCTAGTGAGGAATATTAACCTACTTTTCAAGGGGATTTAATTTTTAAAAACAAAAATATGAGAAGGAAGAAAAAAGGTCGCCCCACCAGCACGCATATTAGAACCGAAATAGATACAAATGAGAAAATGTAATGAAAGTGTAGTATATATCGTTTCACTGGTCACATACATAAACATTATCCCATATTATAACAAGTAATGCTTTTCATGACGAAGCTTTCACGTCAACCAGATAAAACCGAGGTATTTTTCCAAGGCGCTCCATGTTTTATTTTTTTTTTATAAAAATAAAATCAACTTGTTACATTGGTTAATGTAAAAATCGATGGGATTGACCATTCCGGACATGATTTGGATCCCAACTACTACAATTTATGTTTTTATTTGTTTTACAAGTGTAAAATAAATTATCTAACCCTTTGGTTTCTATGATAACCGTTAGATAAAATAATCAGATGTTACTATAAAAACACTCATTAAAAAGATTTTACCCTAATGTTATTTTATTTGTATCCGTCACACCGTCACATGCATCATTTTTTGGGATGGATTGCCAAACTTAAAAATGTTCTTCTACCTTGAACAAAATATTTTTCAGCTTTTGCAATCCACCTTAAACAATAGTGTTGATGTTGTTGGTGAAGGTTTTGAACAACCATCCAAGGTTGTAAATATAATAAAACCAACTATGATTTTTTTGGGTTGACCATATTGAGAAATGATTTTCTTGGATTGACAACATTGAGAAATTTATTCCTAAAAGTTCTTACTGATGGATTGCATGTGCAGAAAAAACATTTTCCAATTTTTTTAATAAACACCTTATTAGAAGTTGGATGAATTCAAACATGCACATTATATGTGCTAGTGAAATGAGTCATAATGATAGCATCAACAATCAATCTTGGATTCAAAAATCTGACATTCAAGTATCAACATCATTATGATGTATTGCAAGTGCAGAAAAACCATTGAAGAGATTTGTTGTAAACAATTTATTTTAATATTTTGTGTAGACAATGTAATATTAAAAAAATGAATAAAAAATATCACCTCCATTTTTAAACTTAACCGAGGTGGTAGTTAAAAAGAGATAAAAATATACCTCTGTTTTATAAATAAATTGAGGGGTATAATAATCACAATTTATTATAAAATACTCGTTAAACAGATTTTCCCCCCAATTCATAATATTATGAAGGTGCCCCAAAGAGAGGAAATATTTACAAACGTCCATTCGATATCTCTTGGATGGATGCATAAAATAAAAATTCTCTAGATTAATTTTTAATATTATGTGAAAACAATGTAATTTAAAAAAATACTTATTACCTCGGTGTTTTGTCATTACTGAGGTGAGAGGTTGGATTATTTTTTCTATATGCACCAGCCTTAACAAATCCTTTTCATCCATTTAATGGTTCTGTACGATGAAAACGTTCTCTACGATGGATTGCAAGAGTAGAAAATCATCTGAGTTCAAGATTTGTTTTATTAAATTTTTATTTCTACCCAAAATATTTTTAATTATTAATATTAGTTATTTGTATCCTTTTTTTCACCAGAGACAAATACATGTCAGATCAAATAGAAGATTAGGGATGACAATGGACAAGATTTGGGCAGGGTAATATAATATTCGTTTCCATACCCGTGCTTTGAAAAAATCTTTGTACCCGAGCCCAAACCCGTGTGTACACCAATATCCATACTTATACTCATATCCTATAGGTATCTCAATACTCATACTCGTACCCATTTACCCGTGTTTGTAATAAAATTTAATCAATTAATTACAAAATATCATATGATTCTAAGTTTTTAAAACAATATTAAAAAAATTATGAATGTTATTGTTGAATTAAGAAATAAATAAACATTTTTATTAAAATATGTAAAAGTTTAATATCGGTATATTTTAAAAAAATTGATAAATGTATATAATAATACAAATGACATTATATAAATATGTGTGCGGGTACGAGGCAGGATGGATAGTAATGTACCCGTGTCCGCACCCATATCCACTTATTTTAATGGGTAATTACATGTGCACATACCAGTAACCATTTTGTGGGTTTTTATCCTACCCGTTGAGGATATTTTTTGTGGGTACCCATAGTGTATAGGCTAAATTTTTATCCCTACAGAAGATCATCTCTAAGAATTAATAATTTGAAGATCTAAAGTCTAAATCTTCAGGGAGTTTGATTTTTATCTACATTCCTATGGAATTTGATTTTTATCTTGAACCCTAGGGAACTTGACTTTTATTTTAATTTTAATATTATGTGTAAACAATGTAATATTGGGTAAACAATATAATATTTTGAGAAAACAATGTAACAATTAAAAAATAATAATAATCATACCCCTCGGTTTTTTGAATAAATCGAGATAAAAGAAATGCTAGTTTTAAAAATAATAAAAGTGAAACTGTTGGGGTTCGAACCCATGAGCATATAACTATACTCCTCAGGTTTTTAATCACCGAGGTGTTAAGTGGAAATTTTTATGACGCGCTTCGTTACCTCGATACTTTATCCGAGGTCAAGGCTGGCTCTGGGACAGGGCAAGCAGGTCGACGACACAGAGCCTCAAAAATAGAGAGGCCTCAAATATTTGGGTGTGAGCTTTATGAACTGTACTATAAAATAATTATATATATATATATATATATATATATATATATATATATATATATATATATATATATATATATATATATATATATATATATATATATATAATCTTGAATAATATCATAATCTTGTCTTTGTGGCACAACGACATGATTGTTTTCTTCTAGGCTGAGGTTACGGGTTCGACCATTGAAGCCTTTTTTTATACTTTTAATTAGTTATTTTAATAAAATAATAAAAATACATAGGACAAAAATCAAACCTGTGTACAATACCTTGAAAAGACGTACATTACCAACTGAACTAAATAAGTACATTATTATTTTTGTAATTATTATATGGCTACATAATTTATTATTAAATTCTTAAACTGAGAAATATCATATAATTATATAATTATTATTGGTAGTTCTTTTATAATAATATATTAAAAAAATTAGAAATATTAGTATTATTTATAATTAAATTTTGTAATTAATTGTTCAATTTTTTTGTTAGGAGTTCATTTTTATTATTTGTCCTGCGCCTCTAAAAAGTCAAGATCGGCCCTGTCCGAGTTAAATGCATTTCACATTCGAGGTTAAAAGAATTATTTGTAGTAGTGCCAATGTTGAAACCATTTCTAGATAATAATAATTATGTTGTTAAATTTATTATAAACTTTAAATGCAATATAGATAACAACTGAAATTCTAGTATTCATATCTCAGATGTTCTAAGAGATGTCGAGACACAATTCTATGAACATAAACACAATGACAAGAAAAATAAAGAAACACACAGAATTGTTAACCGATTTCAGTATACAACAACACCTACATCTGGAGGCTACCAAGCCAGGAACGAAATCCACTAAATAGAATGAATTCAAAGATAAACTCCCTCGTTTGCAACTTCTCACTTAATCACTACCCATGCTTTACTTCTACCTAAGACACACATATGTATGAGACCCTTCTCACTTCCCTTTCAGTCACTAACAGTGATGAACAACTCAATACTCAAGAATAACTTAGAAGACACACTTCAAAGACACACAAGATTCAATGCTTAAAAGCTTATGAATGATTGACATCAATTACAACTCAATAGAGATAGTCCTACTCTTATACCAAAATGATATTAGAGAGGCTCACGATTAACACAATCCAACTCTACTATAAAGTGAATCACAAAGAACAAACGACAAACCTTAATCCTTAATCACACAATACACATGTTATGTTCTTAATCTTAGGTTACAAATACAGTCTATATATAAGCATTGTCTGGACTGAATTTGGGCTTAAAAAATGCAGCAAGGCAGCTACTAAAAGTCTACAGAATATTCTCCATAAAAGTAGGTCTTCAATCATATGTTTCCTAAAATGTCTCAACATCATCCAAGTTGTCAAGACAATTCAAAACCGAATCTAGGATTCCTCAAACTTGGACGCCACATAGGATTACTCAATATTCCCAGAATATTCAGTAATTTAAAACAAATAAATTCAAGTTGCAGAACTGTACCAGATAAGATGTCGAATGATTCAGGATATGATATCTTGTTCAACATGTTCTTCCAGTTGATAGAACATCTTACTTCAACATGTTTATGCTAAGTAAGTTTTACCAAACATAATGTCAATCATAAAAATAGAGAATTAACAACAACTATTGATAACAACAAAATGAACACCATCATGGCTAAAATAATAACACAAACAACAAATATAAAACACTGAACACTGCAAAATATCTGATAGCATACAACAATCAAAACAATATCATATGTTCCATCAATAACATTCAATATCATATCCCTAACATGATTATCATTCTTAACTGTCAATCAATTGATAGGGCAACTTGTCTTTAGATATGTTTTGCATGATGTCAAAACTATAAGAACTTTATATTTTTGTATATTGGATAGTATTTTTGTATATAAGAATTTAGTATTTTTGTATATTTGACACCCCTTGCATTAAAGGTCTTAGGAAACATTCAAAACAAGTTTAAAATTGATCCAAATCACGAAAAATCATTTTCTCCACAAAACACACTTGCATCCGCCGACACATATTTCGTGTTGGCTCATACAAGCTGGCTCATACGATTTTCAAGCCGACTCATGTACTGCATTTTTAAAGCATGTAGCTTATGTTTGCTATGTGTCGACACATAAGCCTTTTCAGGTTGGCTCATACTATTATGTTCAGTTGTATGTGTTGGCTCATACAAATTTCAGATTGGCTCATATTGTTACTTGGGTCAAAAATTTCATATTTTTTCAATTATGAAGTTTCCCTTTTTTCCAGTAAAGTTCCACAACTATAAATACATAGTACATGTTTCATTTAAACTTGATGATACTATAAAAATATCCTGCAATTACTCTTCACCTTCAACCTTTAATCTATGCATACACACTAACAAACCACACATAATAATCTTTTATTAGGGTGTCATCTAGACGAAGTTCGATAACGTCCAATTAAATTCTTGTGTAATCGAAAATATTAGATTGAAATTTACAAGGATCTTCATCCACAATAGATATACACGAAATAAATATATTTATTCTTCTAATTCTTTCACCATTATTAAACTCTTCGAGTAACCAAAAATTTAAGTTAGCTTCAACTTACTCAAAATTTCAATTAACCAAAATTAGATCTTCATCAGAGACTTAGTACTCCATTAAAAAATGATTCACATGACACTCATATTTATTCAAAATTTTATCATAGGTACGCTACAATCCAATTAAGGCTTCTTATTAAATTATAATATAAAAATAATAAATTTTTTATTATATACATTACTAAAAAATTAAAAAATTGCTAGAGGAGAATTTGTAAGCCTAAGTGACGTGCCACATCACTTATACCAACATTCATTTCAAATATGTGTGGTTCACATTTTTTATCAACTAATGATTTTATTCCACTTTGAGTTTCTCTTCCACACGTCTCTCTCACTCTTACTATAAAGTTTCTCTCTACTATTCTTTTTCATACCCAACAAATTTATTCAAACAACACTTCCTCTACTTTCAATGGCTTCCAACAACAACAACAACATTAAAATCCATGAAACCTTAAAAGTTGTTCCTCCATCATTATCAACCCAAACAACAACAACAACAACGATTCCTCTCACGTTTCTAGACATATGTTGGCTAAGGTTTCACCCAGTAGAAAGACTTTTCTTCTACACCCTCCCTTCTTCCCAATCATCCCCCTCTTTCTTCTTTCAAATAATTGTTCCAAATCTCAAATCTTCACTCTCTTTAACCCTCCAACATTTTCTCCCTCTAGCTGGTAAAATCATTTGGCCTTTAGATTCTTCTAAACCGTTCATCCATTTCAATCCCAATGATGATGATCATGGAGTTTCCTTACTCATTGCAGAATCTGATTTGGATTTCAATCATCTCATTCAAAATTCACCAAAAGAAGTTTCTTTGTCTCGCTCTTTTATACCGGTTTTGGAATCAACCGATCTCTTTGCTTCAATAGTTTCCATTCAAATAACCCTTTTTCCAAAACATGGTTTTTCCATTGGAATAAGCACACACCATGCTGTTCTAGATGGAAAATCTTCAACCATGTTCATTAAAGCTTGGGCTTATCTATGCAAAAATATCATCGAAATCGAAGAATCCCCGATTTTATTACCAGAGTTAGAACCTTTACTCGATAGAGAAATCATTAAAGATCGAGATGGACTTAGTGATACACTCACTAACAACTGGGTTAACGTTATCTCTAAGATGTTCCCAAATGAAAAAGGAAACGAAAAAAGCTTGAAGATTTTCCCTTTTGAACCAAAACTTGAAGACTATGTTCGAGCTACGTTTGAGCTCAAGCGCGAAGATTTGAATAAGATAAAGGAATCCGTGTTATCCAAATGGGAGTTATTCAATACAAAAGAATCAAAGCCGGAGAGCTTATCATCTTTTGTTCTAACTTGTGCTTATTCACTCGTTTGTGTTGCAAAAGCGATTCAAGAAATTCAAAATGAAAAAGAGAAGTTTGCTTTTTTGTTCACAATAGATTGTAGAGCAAGGTTAGAACCACCAATACCAAATAACTATTTTGGTAACTGTGTTTTGGGACTTTTGGTTAATACACAACCATCGGATTTCATAGATGAAGATGGAGTGTTTTTGGTTGCAAACTGTATTCATGAGAAAATAAAGATGATAAATGAAAATGATGTTCTTGAAGGAGCTAAGGATGAGCCTAATAAATTTACAAGTGTGATGAATGAAGGATATGAAATAATTGGAGTGGCTGGGTCTAATAGATTTGAAGTTTATGAAAGTGATTTTGGTTGGGGAAGACCGAAAAAAGTGGAGATAGTGTCTATTGATAGAGGTTTGACAATTGGTTTGGCAGAGAGCAAAGATGGAAGAGGTGGAATTGAAGTTGGAATTGTTCTTGATAAACATGTAATGGATGTCTTTAGCACTTTATTTCATAAAGGAATAAATTTGTAATAATTGATTTTGGAAACAAGTTCAAATGTAATTAATCTCTTTATATGGACGGGAACAAGGGATAACATGCCTTAATTATATTTTATTTTTGTAATATGAATAAAAGTTTAATGCATTTTCTTATCTCCACACTGCCTTATACTTAAAGCAATCATTGATGGAAGAATTAAGAAAGAACCCTAGTTTGATGGATGATAGATGAATGCTACTTCAATATTTTTCTTGCACAAAGATTTTGATCCATACATCTTGAATTAATGAAAGTTTAATGCACCAAGTATTGACCACTTAGTAAGCATAACCATAAGAAGATACAACTTGATTCACAAGCCTCAATGAAATCCTCAGATGAATGACCCAGCCCTAAATCCACTGTTCTTAATGAATGCTGAGGGAAATATAGTCTTATAAGTTAAGGAGAATCCAAACCCTAATTCCCTTCCTTGCTCAAATAGAAACAACACTTGAATCAGGCTTAATTGATACACCCAACTCAGACCATGTAGAAAACCCTAATCTTCAATATCCATGATCCCTGCCAAGTTTATTGATTAATGATGCATGATGATTTAAATGACCTAATATAAGTAATGTGTTGTACCACAAAATTTTCCCTCCCATATTTCTCAACAAATGTCAAGTGAGGTCCCCAAATTGCTCAAGGAAGTCCAAGAATTGACCAGACAAACTCTCTCCTAAGGCAGTATACCCTAGATTAGGGTTTCTATTTTCATCAAGATGTGTGAACCACAAAGGACTCAAATAATAACCATTTTACTAATATGTTCTCAAGATTATCCATATCAAGTTTCAAGCCTTGCAGAAGAAGTTTGCTCAGTCAATTGCTAAAATGCTTGAAAATTAACTATGTTAGGTCAAAAGTCAACTGTGGCCCACATACAATCAAACTTCAAGATTTTTGGTTAACATCATCATTTTGAAGTATTATTCATCATTTTATCAAGGGTTGATCATGATTCCTCAAGGATTGCTCACAATCCATCAATACCCAAAAGTTGCTAAATTAGGGTTTAATTGAAAAAGTCAACTCAACTTTGACCAAGCATAACTTTCTCATACTTTATCAGAAATGACCCATCCAAAGCTAATTTTGAAGAGGATGCAATTCCCTACCATTAATATTCATTCCCCAAGTTCATAACATGCACTCACAAAAAGATATAAATTTTGATATTATAGGTCCTCTTAAAAAGTCAACAAAAACACCTTTTGGGTCAAAGCTTCATACATGAACATGGAAGACTCAATCAAGATGATACAAAACGGGTTGCCTAGAGGACATCCTAAGATTTCTAAAAAGTCCAAGAACACCTCTCTAGGGTCAAAATTGATAGAGTTATGCATTGTCCAAGTTGACCATTTTTGCAAAATTGCCAAAAGTCAAATGTGCTCAAATTTGCATTTTTTGCTAAATGGGCCCAACTTTTTATGCTTGAACTTCAATTATAATGTGGTCCACGACTCAAATACTTATCCACATATTATTTGCTTCATTTTTCAATTTATTTTGATTTTTCATTAATTAAAAAGTGAATTAAATCAAATAAATGATGAAAATTATCAAAGATATGATTTGATTTGTTTTTTTACAGATTGGCAATCAAGATATGCTGAGCTTACATGATCAATTTGAATAAATGGAAATTGGTACAAGAAATGCATGATTGGAATGAAAATAGAAAGATATCATACAAATTGAAAATCAAATCAAATCTTGGATAAATGCAAAGATTCATGCCAAGTTTGTTAACCTAATTCATTCTAGGTTATATAATAAAGCTTTGCAGATCAAAAGAAAAGGGTTAGAGGTCGTGTAAAACCAGAACAAAACTTGAAAGTTTCCAAGAAAAGTGTGAGATGAATCTTCCTCCACATGCCAATGCAAGGTGTGCTAGCTATCCCAATCGCTTGCTAGACATCTTAGGAAGCTAACAACATCCTTTGCAAGCTTCAACACGCCCAAAAACACGCACTACGCCTCCCACGGTTTGGCATTTTTTCTCAATTTGATTATCACGATTCACGCATCATTATCATTTTTTATTGTTATATTTATGTTTGTCATCATGTTTGCAAGCTAACCATGCCATTTGATTGCATTTTTGATGCATGTACCTGATATTGCCATTGTTAGGGTTTTTTGTTCTTGTTTAGGGTTTTTCAATGCAGGCAAAATTAGCCCTTGATTCTGGTACCATGATGCTCGTGAGAATGAGACGAATTGATTGGTGCCAGTACTTTTCATTTATCTTGCTCGTGTGTGATTTTGGAGATGAACAGGTTTGTACCTACAGTAAGCGTTTGTAGGTAAAAGTCTTCTTTCCAAAACGACGAAATCAATGAAGAAGATGATGGCGTGTCAACATGGGACTGGCCCGTTTGAAATTTCGCGCGTTTGGTTGACCCTACTATCTTGTTTTGAATATTATGTTTTATTCTTGTTATACTTACAAGTTAACACGCTAGCTCAGATGGTTGGGGGGAAGGCCTTTGATGCACACGTCCTGGGTTCGATCCCAAGCGTGTGCATTTTATTATTTTCTTGATTGTTTCAGTTGAATCACATGCAATACGGCATCATACGCCTTCCATACACCCTCAATGCCTAGCCATTGGATGTCTAGCTAGCCAGATCCAACGTGCCAGCAAGGAAGGACCATGATATGCACTAAAGTCAACACCCCACCAAATCAAGCGTGGTCAAACAGGCTGGATTATTTGGACCACAAAAGTCAGATCTGCACCCCCTTTTTTGCTAACAATCAGGCCCATTTTTTTTCCTTTTCTCTATTTATTTCTTTTATTTAATTAATTTGCTTAATTATTTTAATTCACAAAATTAATCACTTTTTTTCATAAAATCATAAAATCAAGAAATCATAAAAATTAGAATTAGGTTTTTTTTTATCAAATTTAATTTAATTTAGTTTAATTTAATTTAGGGAAATTTTAACTTGTTTTTAATTAAAACTAATTAGCAAATAAGGTTTAAACTCTTAATTTAATTTTTCTTTCTTTCTCAAATAAAATAAAAATATAAAAATAGGTTTTTAGAATGAATTAATTTATTATTTTTAATTAATATTAATTAGAACTTAGGATTTTCTTTTAATTTAATTATTTCATTATTTTCTCAAATAAAAAAACATGACAAAAACATCTTTTTTTTCAATCGCAAATAGGATTAGTCAAAAGGTCAAAACCCTAATCGCCTCGCATTTAATTCGTCGCGTGCTTTTTATTTATTTTGCTAATATTTTGTAATTGTTCATGGTTTGTAATAGTTAATTTAGGGTTTTTATTTACTGTTTAAATCCCCGGGTTTTTGGCTATGTAATTAATCCCCCTCCCCGAAGCCTTGTAATAGATTAGGTTTATTTTCTCGCATTTTTTATTCCTGCAAATATGTAACTATTTAAATGTATGCTAATAGGATTGTATGGCAAGAATGCATGACAAATTAAAACGGTTAGAAAACCCTAATGTGCAAAGATAAATAACTGAAAACAAATCACTCGCACATATCACTCTTAGGGTATACTCTCACTTCGGTTGCCTTCGGTAAACGATCATTAAGCATAGGGTGTCTTAGTGGTTACCCTCCAGTATAAAAAGATCAAATGTCCCATTCAAATGTTGCCTCGGAAATGTTACCTCGGAAATGTTGCCTCGGAAATGTTGCCTCAAGAAAGATCTTAAGACTCTAGGGTTATTACTCAGGTGTCCTAATATTGCTTTAGTGATCGCACGTCCCTTTCAATTTGACCCTTACAAACTCCAACGACGGTGCTACCTATTTCTCAATAGTAGGATGGCGCTGTCTAAAGAAAACAAGCATAGAAACTATCCTTTTTCGAGTAGGTAGATGCTAGTAGGTACTTGCTCAAATCAAAACCTTTCACACTTACACATTTCAAACAAATTTTTAAAACAACTTCGTCACACCCTTGAGGACTGATAGAAGGGTTATCACGAAGTAAAACATTTTCAAAACAAAGCACACAAACACAAGCAATTTGAAAAAGGAGCAAGTACCTAAGAGCCCATGGAAAACCATGGATAGAAAGGGTGTTAATACATTCCCTTTCTATAATCTACCCCCCGTATCACAGAACTGGTGACTCTTCTGGGGAATTATAAACGGGGTATACCTTAGGATCTAGGTCATCATAATTGCTTCTCTCGATTGCTTTGTTTGCTTTATTTTTGAGGGTTTTGTTTGGGGGTTACTATAGATCCTACACCCAGATCTGGGGAATACCTTTTAGGTAAGTAGCAATAGACTGTGAGGGAACTGTACGGAATAGACTGATACGGTTGAAGCAATAGCTAAGTTGGTGTGGCACTTTGGTTGGTACCGGTATCCCTTGTGGTGAAACGAGGAGAATAAGGGGCCGTTGCATGGTGTCGTGAAGCATCAACTGACCTTAGCATCTTTAATTGCCCAACTTGGCCATTAGAAAGTAGTGAGATAGCCGGCCTCGGTGTAGAGCTGAGAACTGGTTGATACTCGATGCTACACTCATTGAGATCATACTCGCGGAATATTTCGGTCATAAGAAAAGATTACGTAAGCTGAAACCATGACCGATGGAGTATGGTCAATGATATTGAGATCCTCTAGAACCTGGTTACTTTTCTAGGACAGGTTAAACCAACTTAACTTCAAGAGGGTATTACCTTTGACCTCATGCAACCCTTAAACCTAAGGGCTTTGTGTGATTTGTCTATGTTTGCAATGCCTGTGTTTTCTATACCTGTGGTTTAACATGACATCATGCATCATAACATGGCATCCATGCTTCATTACAATAACCATTTCAAAGACCAAGGGAATTTATCTTTGTTCTGTTTAGCAGATCATGGCTTCTGTGCGTAGAAATACCATCGGAATCAACTTTGTGCAGATACCTGCCCAACTTAAAGAGCTAGCATCAAGAGTTTCTGAAACTTCTACTTTCATTAAGAGACACAGACAACTTCTCATCCTGGTTACTTCAAACCTTGATGAACAGATGATGAGCGTACTATTTCAGTTCTTCGATCCCAAGCATCATTGCTTCACCTTTCCAGATTATCAGTTGGTACCCACCTTGGAAGAATTCTCTCATCTATTGGGCATATCCATTCTTGAACAGATACCCTTCACAGGTATAGAAGAAGTTCCTAAACCAGAAGTCATTGCCTCAGCTTTGCATTTGAAACGGGTCGATGTGGTATCCAATTGGGAAACTCGAAGTGGATTCAAGGGTTTTCTAGTCAAGTTTCTGATAGACAAGGATCAACTATTTTGGGATGATTTGGATTTTCAGGCCTTTGAGGATGTCTTGGCTCTTCTTATCTATGGTTTAGTTCTCTTCCCTAATCCGGACTCCTTCGTAGATGTGAATGCTATCAAGATTTTCCTTTCTCGCAACCCTGTGCCTACCTTGCTTGGAGATATTTTACACGCCCTTCATACTCGTACCATGAAGAGAAGAGGGACTCTTATGTGCTGCATGCCGTTGCTGGCGAGGTGGTTTATTTCTCACCTCCCTAAGTCTGTATTGAAGAACGAAGAAGGTTTGGGTTGATCACACAGAATAATGGCACTCGCTCATACGGATATTCTTTGGTGTTCCCGAGCTATGGAAGACACTGTTGTTATTGACCGCTGTGGGGGGTACCCTAATGTCCCATTACTTGGTATTATAGGGGGTATAACTTACAATCTTTGTCTAGCTTTGCGACAATTTGGTCGTGCTTGAAGGGATGGTCCCCATGAGTTACTTCTCGAGGACATTGTATTCGACTATAAGGATGATGTTAAGGAGCATCGCCGGAGGTTCATACGAGCTTGGGGCATGGTAAAAAAATCTGACCCCAAAGAGTTGGGACCGAAGACTTCCCTTCCTATGCAACCTTACCTCCAATGGGTCTGAGCTCGGTCCCAGAAGCTTATGATGCCTTATGTGGCCGTATTACCAATGATTGTGGAGCCCACTACTGAAGATGGAATTCCTTACACGGTTCTCTATCCTTACATGCCCACTGATCTTGGGGAGTTATAGAGGTCTTGGATTCAGCTGAAGAATGAGAGGGATACTTACAGGGAACAGTTCCATGAGCAAGAGAGGAAGGTTTTGAAGCTCACCAGGCAGCTCGAGGAGGAAAGAGTGTTAAATGATTATATCAGCACAAAAAGAAAGCGTCCATGAGACTTTTGATTTTTTCTTTTCTAGTTTTAGATTTGTTTTATTCACTTATTTGTAACGCCTTAAAGGCATTTTGAACCTTCAAATTTAAGCTAATAAAGTTTTGGTTTATTTTTGGTTTGCAAATTTAAATTTCCTGAAGTCTTTGAAATCATTACATGTGCATCCCATTATCATACACACCATTACAGGTACCACTACAGGTTTCTCATCTTCTTCGCTGTTTATTTCAGCAGAAATGTCTTCCGATCAAGCCATCAAGGATCTTCAGGCACAGAATGCCCAGTTCCAACAGATGTTCATCAGTCTGGCAAATGGGCAAGAGGATCTAAAAGCCCTCATTTCGAAAGAGAAGAAGAAGAAGAAGAAGAAGAAGAAGAAGACTGGTATTCTGCATATGGGTAGAAGATTTGGAGAAAGGTTGAAGCATCAAACTGATCTGACCTCTTCATCCAAGGAAGGGGAGAACCAAGAAGGGGAAAAGGACCCTAGTCCTGCAGTCTCTGACAATGATACGGATTACAATGATGAGAAATATCCTCCTGCTGAGGATAAATACAAGCAGTTGGAAGACCGTCTAAGTGCTATGGAAGTCCAGACGATAGCTGGTTTGGATTTCGGAGAATTGGGTCTGGTATCGGGAGTGGTCATCCCTCATAAGTTCAAAGCTCCGGTTTTCGCCAAGTATGATGGGGTGTCTTGCCCAAAACTCCATCTCCGTTCGTATGTCCGAAAAATCAAACCCCATACTACCGACATAAATTTGTGGGTGCATTTCTTTCAAGATAATATGTCAGGGACTCAGCTTGAATGGTTCTACCAGTTGGAAGGAGCCAATGTCCGAAACTAGGAAGATCTTGTTGCTGCTTTCTACAAGCAGTATCAGCACAATGCTGACCTTGCTCCCACTCGTACTCAACTCCAGAGTATGTCCATGGTTGCAGGTGAAGGTTTTACAGATTATGCTCAAAAATGGAGAGACTTGGGTGGAAGAATCTGTTGTACCCCATAATTTTCCCTCCCATATTTCTCAATATTTGTCAAGAATGATCCTCAAATTAGCTCAAGGGTTGTACAGTCAAATCACCTCCTAAGACAGCTGAAATTAGGGTTTTGATTCTTTCAAGGAATTTGGGGTCCTCAATGGTTCAATCAAGTCTCATAGGCCTATATACATTCTCTAGCACCTACATGCCAAGTTTCAAGACTCACAGTGCCAATTTGCACAGTCAAAAGCCTCATTTGATCTACAGTCAACTACAAGGGCAAAATGGTCATTTTGCAGTCAAAAGTCAGAATTCTTGGTCAACATCTTATTTTGAGTTCACAATCATCATTTGATCAAGTCTTGATCATGATTCCACAAGAATAGCTCAAAAATCATCAAGGTGCAAAAAGTTACTATTTTTGGACAGTAGAAAAGTCAATTGTATCTTGACCAGGGCATAACTCTTTCATGGTTTGTCAGAAAAATTCCATCCAAATCTCATTTTGAAGAGGATGCAATTTCCTACAATCCATCTTCACACTCCAAGTTCAAGAAATGCTCTCACAAAAAGTTACCAAGTTTGACATTATAGGTCAATTTCAAAAGTCAACAAAAGTACACTTTGAGTCAAAGGCCATAACTTGAGATTGGTAAATCCAAATGACATGGTACCAAAGGCATTTGTTAGAGGACTTCAAGGCCTTTCCAAAATGTCCAAGAACATGGTCATATGGTCAAAATTGAGCAAGTTGTGCATTGGAGAAGTTGGGAAATTTTCATGAATTTGCAAAAGTCAACTTTGATCAAAACACCTTCTTTTTGCTAATGGGCCTCAAATCTCTTCTTGAAACTTCATCCATGACCTATGCACGACCCACCAAGCTGATTTGGATTTATTTTCTTATTTTTATTGATTAATTGGATTTTTAATACATATTAGTTCATTTTATTAATTTACATTATAAGAAAATAGAAGATTTGATTTTTTAAATCAATTTGTGAAGTAAATATGATCAAAACATGCTGGCAAATTCGTGCACAAGTCAAAGATACAAAAAAATCCAAATTTGGCAACATTGTTCAATCATGAAAAATCAAGAATATTTGATTATCAATCAAAGATTTAAACATCAATGCACATGGATATTGGCCCAGCCTTTAACCTAATTTGATTCTCCTATATGTATGAAAGTAAACCATGACCTAGGACACGTGAAAAAGCTGCAGAAAGGACCCTGTCAAATTCAAGAAATTTCAAGAAAAGTGAAAACATGTTCTTGCAATCTAGGCCAATTCAAGGCGTTCTATTCATTCAAACATATTGCAGGAGGTCCCGGGAACGATTTGCAATCGAATTCACGCACCAAAGCTCAAAGAATCACTAAATACAGTCCCACGGTTTGCACTTTTTATTCAGAATTATATCTCCTAATTCATGCGCATTTAACCTGTGTTTGTGATTGTTTTGCATTGCTAGAGATCATACAAAGCTAATGGCATGATTGAATTGAACTGTAACGCCCTGAATCGAAAGATACCATGACTGAATTTCTAGGGTTCTTGAGCTTTTAAATGGGGCTTTTCAATCCAGGAAAAATTGGGACTAATGAGACACACGTTTGAACTCGTGAGGCCAAGACGAAGGGAGTCCATACCTCGCGAAACATTTATGATTGTTGTGTGCCTAATCGCTATTTTTCCTTGCAGGAGTTAGTGGAGGTTAAAAACCCCTGCTATTTGTTTCTGTTTACACATAATAAAGGTTGAAGACGCTGATGTGTTGGCATATGATTGGTTAATTTGAAAAGCGCGCGTTTGTTTTTTATTTACAGCATATTATTTTGTTTTCATATATATTAATTGCTTATCATTATAATATCAAAAAGATGCATGTGGTGTAGTGGCAGGGACGCTGGCCAATGAGCTTTGGGACCTGGGTTCGAATCCCAGGTCCCCCCAAAACCTTGTTATTTTTATTTCACAGGTATTCACGTGCAAGTTTCAAAGTAAGGTCCACCATACACTCCAAATCTCAAGACGCCATGTGGCTTCAGGCCAAGATCCAGTGGTCATGAGTGAAAGATCACCATACGCCCTAGTCAATGAGCATGCAGGGAGTTACAAAAGTCAAACAGGCTGGAAGCATAATGGGCCACGAATTGCCAAACACACCACAGAATTGGGCCCAACACCCCCCTTCAAGTTTATTTCTTTTCTTTTCTTTTTTATTTCTTTCATTTAATTATTTTTATAATTATTATTTTCACTAACAAATTAATATTTATTTTCATAATAAAAATCAGAAAACATAAAAAATATAATATTTTTATTTATTAGATTTAATTAGTTATTTTGTAAATAAATAAGTAATTAATTAACTTAGTTTTAATTAGGTTAATTTTAACTTTTTTTGCAATAATTTAAAATCAATGTAGAATTAGGGTTTTTAATAACTTTCGACCCATCTTTTATTTTTTTCCTTAAATATTCTAAAAAACCAAAAAAAAAATTTTAATTAAATAATTACTTTAGGTTTAATTTAATTAAATGCAAAATAACAAAAAATCTCTTTCTTTCCTAAAAAAGGGTCAAAACCCTAAAAATTCTCCGATTCAATTTTTCTCGCGCGTGATTATTTTTGATTCATAGTTTTTTATCATATAATTTTATTTGCTCCGATGATGTAATAGCTTTAATTAGGACTTTTTATCGCTTTTATTTATTTTCCGCAATTTACTTTTCAAGGGTTTGTTTTTGGCGATGTAAATACCCGACGCCTTGTAATAGTTTAGTTTTATTTTCCGCAACTATTAACTGCTAGATGTATGTTAACTAGGCTATGCATGACAAGATCTCTCTTAAAATAAAATCAATCGTAGCTCACCATAACATGTATAAAGATGATATAACTGAAACCTGACACACTCGCACATGCCACTCTTAGGATACGCCTCACTTGGTTGCCTCGAACGTGGTCATTGAGTATAGGTTGTTTTAGAGGTCGCCCTCCTGTCTAAAGATCAAAGTTTCCTCGAAACGGTTGCCTCGATAATAAGTGATCTAAGACGTTAGGGTTACCGCTAAGGCGTCCTACCATTGCTTTAGTGACCACATGTCCCTTAATCGAATTGACCCGAAAACTCCAACGACGGTGCTACCTACTTCTCAATAGTGGGATAGCACTGTCTAAAGGACATTTATACAACTTAATTTCTTTTGAGTAGGTAGAGGTTCTCAGGTACTTGCTCTTTCAAAACAAAAATATTTTTCGCACTTACACTTTTCAAACGAAGTTTTCAAACAATACTTCATACACTCTTGAGGATAGATACAAGAGTTAAATCGAAGTTTTTAAACAAAACTTTTTCAAAACCCACAAACACAAGAAAAGCAAAACATTTTGAAAACATAGTGAGCAAGTACCTAAGAGCCCGTGGATAACCACGGATAGAAAGGGTGCTAACACCTTCCCTTTCTATAATCTACCTCCCGAACCCGAGAAACATCTCGAAAAGGAATTTTGCTGTGCTTTTGTCCTTTCCTTGGTGGAGAAAATAAAAGACGGTGGCGACTCTTGCTTACCGCGAAATTTTGCGAAACGCAAACGCGAACCAGCATTCCAAAATAGTCAGTTCTATTTCCACCGATCACAGAACTGGCGACTCTGCTGGGGATATTATAAGTGAGGTATACCTTAAGATTAGATCACTTGTGTTTTCAATTGTATGCTTTGTATGCTTTAAAATTTGTGGGCTTGAATCGGAGTTTTATAGATCCTAACCCGGATCTGGGGTACCCTTTTTTAGGTAAGTAGCAATAAACTATGAGGGATCTGTCCGACATAGACCGACACGGATGAAGCAGTAGCTACGTTGATGTGACACCTTGGTCTGTACCGATATCCCTTGTGTTGGAACGAGGAGAATATGGGTCTTCTGAGGAGTCATTAAGCACCAACTGACCTTAGAACCTTAAATTGACCAACTTGGCCATAGAACAGTAGCAGTACGCTACACTCATTGAGACTAAACTCTCGCGATGGTTCCGGCCGCAAGAAAAGGTTGCCAAACTGGAATTATGACCGACTGAGGGTAATTAGTGATATTGAGATCCTCTAGAACCCGGTTACTATTTTTAGGACAGGTTTAAACCAACTGAAACTGAAAGAGGGTAGTACCTAAACTTCATGCCAACCTGAAATCTAAGGGCTCTCTTGTTTGACCTGTGTGCCTTTACCATGTTTGCCTTTTGTGAATACTTGTGGCGTGCCTTCATCATAACATCATAACATCATAACATTGCATACATCCTGCATAAGGACTAACCCATTTCAAAGACAAGAAGGTTTCATCTTTGCTCTATTTTGTAGGATATCACGATGCCCATGCGTAGGAATACTATCCGGCTCAACTTTGTTCAACCACCTACTTTGCTTAAGGAATTGGTTGGCAGGATTCCAGACACTACTACCTTCATCAGGAGGCATGGTTCTCTTCTCGGTTTAGTCACCTCAAAGTGGGACCAACAGTTGATGAGTGTCCTGGTCCAGTTTTATGATCCGATATACCATTGCTTCACCTTTCAAGACTTCCAGCTGGTCCCTACCCTGGAAGAAATCTCTGAGTTGCTTGGTATCCCTGTTTTGGAGCAGACTCCATTTACTGGTTGGGAAAAGACTCTCAGGCCTGAAGAGATTGATGCAGCCCTTCACTTGACCAAAGAGGAAGTAATGGCTAACTGGGAGACTAGAAGTGGAGTTAAGGGCTTTTTGGCTAAGTTTCTGGTTGGAAAAGCTAATGGTTTCTGGAATGACTTAGACTTCAGGGCATACGAAGACATTCTGGCTCTCTTAATCTATGGTCTGGTATTGTTTCCAAATCCTGGCACCTTTGTTGATGTTAATGCCATAAGGATCTTCATCTCTCGGAACCCTGTACCCACTCTCTTGGGTGATATCCTTTATCAGCTCTATACTCGTACCGCCCGAAGACGGGGAACTTTGTTGTGTTGTGCTCCTTTATTGGCGAGGTGGTTTATTTCGCACCTCCCTAAATATGTACTGAAGACCAAAGAAGGAAGAGGCTGGGCCCATAGGATAATGTCTCTTGCTGATAAAGACATTATTTGGACTCTTAGAGGCTTAGATGAGGTGGCCGTCATTGATCGTTGTGGAGAGTATCCTAATGTTCCATTGATCGGAACCCATGGAGGAATCTCTTATAACCCATGTTTAGCTCTCCGTCAGTTTGGAAGAGCCAGAAGAGAAGGGCCTCATGAGATGTTGATACCTCATATCGTCTTTGATTTTCAGGTAGATAGCGACGAGTTGCGTCGTAGATTCGTCAGGGCTTGGGATAGAGTTCACAAAGCTGACCCACATGAGTTGGGACCAAAAACTTCTCTGCCAATGGATTCATATCTCAGATGGGTCCGCATCCGTGCTCAGAAGTTAGGTATGCCATACGAAGCTGTCAGGCCTATTACTCTTGAAGCTGCTGATAAAGAAGGGGTTCCTCCAACTATTCTCCATCCTCATACACCCACTGATGTTGGCACACTGAAGAGGTCTTGGGCGCAACTGCAGGAAGAACGAGATTCTTATCGGGAAAGGTTCCATGAACAAGAACAGAAAAGACAAAAGCTAACTAAGCAATTGGAGAATGAGCGGATCCTGAATAATTATATCCGCACTGAGAAGAAGAGGCTATGGGAAAATTGATGAACCTTTGAGGATTTCTTTTACAGTTTTATTTACTTTTCAGTATTTCCATTCTTGTAATGCCTAAGGGCAATTTGTTGAACAATTTAAATTCCAAAGTTAAATCTAATAAAGTGTGTTTCCTTTCTTGTCTACAAATTTGAATCCCGATTGTATTTGAAAACATAAATCATGCGCATTTCATTTCATCATATGCATAACAGGTACCCCTTTTACAGGTCACTTATCTTCTTCGCTGTTTATTTAAGCAATTATCATGTCTACCGAACCTTCCACTGAGCAAGCTATCAAGGCCCTCCAGGCCCAGAATGCCCAGTTCCAAGAGTTGGTTATGAGCCTAGCCCAGGGTCAACAGGAGTTGAAGACTCTGATTCTAAAAGAGAGGAAGAAGAAGAAGAAGAGGACCGTCTTGTTCAACACTAGACGCAGATTTGGGAATGGATTGCAGAATGAGGTTGAGCTGACTACCTCATCAGTAGGGAAAGACAGCCCACAGGAAAGGAGGGTTCCTAGCCCCGTAGTCTCCGACAACGAGACGGATTATGATGAAGAACAGTATCCTCCTGCTGAGGATAGGTATAAACAGTTGGAGGACCGCTTGAGCGCCATGGAGATACAGAATGTGCCCGGGCTGGACTTCGGAGACCTAGGTCTGTCCTCTGGGGTGGTGATTCCCCATAAATTCAAGGCACCTGCCTTTGCCAAGTATGACAGAGCTTCCTGTCCAAAGCTGCACCTCCGGTCATATGTAAGGAAGATCCAACCTTACACTGCTGACAAGAATTTATGGATCCATTTCTTTCAGGATAGTCTTTCAGGGACTCAACTCGAATGGTTCTATCAGCTGGATGGGGCCAGTATCCGCAACTGGGAATATTTGGCTACTGCGTTCTATAAGCAGTATCAATATAATTACGACCTCGCTCCTACGCGTACCCAACTCCAGGGTATGTCACTAGGGATGGGTGAAGGATTTAAAGAGTACGCCCAAAAATGAAGAGACCTTGCCGGAAGGGTGCAGCCACCTTTGACTGATCGTGAGCTGGTTGATATGTTTCTGGGGACCCTGTCTGGTCCGTTCTTCAACCATTTGATTGGAAATTCTTCAGCCGGGTTTACAGACCTTATCTTGACTGGTGAGAGAATTGAAGCTGGTATCAAGTCTAGGAAGATACAGAAGGGTGCCTCATCGAGCACCGAGAAGAAGTCGTTCAAGAAGGAATCCAGTGATGTCTATGGTTCAAGGAGACAGAATAGATCTGAACACCGCCAAGCTGTCAACGCGGTGGTTATTTCAAAACCTGTTGTTGCTCCTCAGCATCATAACCAACAAAGGAGTGAGAGACCCCGAAGGCAGTTCACTCGCTTCAATATGACCTTGTCCCAGATATTGCCGCAGTTACTGACAACCAATCTGGTGACTCTAAAAGAAGCTCCGAAGATTGTAAATACAACATCCCCAAAGTACAATCCTAACGCCCGCTGCGCTTATCACTCTGACAGCCCGGGGCATAATACGGATGATTGTTGGGCTTTGAAGAATAAGGTTCAGGACCTAATCGATGCTAAGGAGATTGAGTTCGAGGCGCCCGAGAGGCCTAACGTTGTGACTGCTCCCATGCCCAAGCATGGAGTGAATGATGTAGTGGAAGACTTGTTTGTAGCCTCTGTGGATGACATTGTTACCCCGCTGATGACCATCAAAAGGAACCTGTTGCTAGCCGGTTTATTTCCGGGATGTAGTGAAGGTTGCCATCTATGTTCTGTTTCACCTACTGGTTGCCCATCTTTGAAGTCAGGCATCCAAAACCTGATGGATAATAAGGAAATCCTGTTTGAGAAGATTGATGTTCCTGCCACCCCTACTGAAGAAGTTTCAATTGTTACCATTTTCAACAATTCTCCCAAGGCTCCCTCGAGGAAGCCTGTCAGAATTACGCCTGTTCAGAAGATTGCACCCATAATCATCACTGTTCTGGGGCCTATTCCCTACACCTCTGACAAAGCTGTCCCTTGGCACTATGGGGTAGATGTTTATGTTCTTGGGGTTAAGCAAGAGTTTGATACTAATACCGGCGTCAGCAACATCACCGGGCCTGCTAAAGTCACCCGCAGTGGTAGACTTTTCTCACCAGATATTGCACCACCAACTATCCAGAGACCTATTGTCATCACACCTGCAAGTGTGCCTACTTCCCTTCCTGACCAAGTTCCTATTTCTACCCCTGCTGCCGAGTCATCTGATGCTCGGGGCAAAGGGATCGCCACTGATGTGCCTGCCCGGACGGAGGCGCCAAAGACCATCAATGTTGAAGCTTCCAAACAGGAGATGGAAGAGATTCTGAAGATCATCAAGAAGAGTGATTATAATGTAGTTGAGCAGCTGGGGCAAACCCCCTCCAAGATTTCTATGTTATCACTGTTGTTGTGTTGAGAGGCCCATGCCAAGGCTCTGATTACCTTCCTGAAGACGGCCCACGTGCCACAAGAGACGTCAGCTGATCAGTTTACCGATTGTGTGGCCAACTTAACTGCTGATAATGGTTTGGGTTTCTCCGACGCTGATCTGACTGCTAAAGGGAAGAACCATAACGATGCCCTGCATGTCTCCATTGAATGCAGGGGCACTACTCTTGCACATGTGTTGGTTGACACTGGTTCCTCATTGAACGTCTTGCCCAAGAAATCTCTAGACAAGTTGGATTGCAAAGGGTTGGAGCTAAAGCCAAGTAACATTGTTGTCCGGGCCTTTGACGGGTCTAAAAGGATGGTACATGGTGAGGTTGATATCCAAATTAGAGTTGGTTCTCAGGTCTTCGATTCTACATTCTACGTGATGGACATTCGACCGTCCTATTCTTGTTTGTTGGGTCGTCCATGGATCCATAAGGCTAGAGCTGTGACCTCCACACTACATCAGAAGCTGAAATACCCGGTCAGAGGGAAGATTGTGATAGTTCAGGGGGAGGAAGAGTATATGGTCAATCACCTCAACTCGTTCCGATACATAGAGATGGATGGGGAGTTCATTGAGACCCTATTTCAACACTTTGAAGAGGTCCCTCAGACACTGGCATCAGCAGAGACTGTGATTGAAGATTCTCCTTTGAAGATGGCTTCCTTAAAGGATGCCCGGGCTGTTATTGAGAAGGGTGAGTACACAAACTGGGGACGACTTCCTGATTTCACTCAGAAGACTGACAAGTTTGGTTTGGGTTTCACTGTAGAAGCTCAGAAGGCTGTTCGTAGGGCAAGGATTGGAAGAACTCCTGTGTTCATCAGCAACTCGGGAGTAAATACCATTGAAGATGACGTGGAGGAATCTGAATTCGACAGCTGGATCTACCTTACGACCAACGGTGGACCAAACAACTGGACAGCGAAAGACTTCATCCCTATTACTTTTGTTACTCAGTAATGAACTCCTTTGTTTTGAATTTGTAACAAACAATATTGTGAAACTTTATGGCCCGGTGTCTTACCCGGGGCACCGTGGCTTCATTTGTGAGGGCTTTTGTGTGTCATTTTCATATATCATTAATAAAAGCATTGGACATTTTTTGCATTTCAAATCTTGCGCTCCTTGTCTTTCCTTATTATATATTGCAAAACAGCTATTTACACACACTCACATATACAGGTCCCAATCCACTCTGGATCTCACTGGTAACGACTCTGCTACTGCCAGTTATGACTTCGAAAATCCGATCAACTTAGCCGAAGACGAAGGTGAAGATAATTGCGAAGTGCCTGGTGAGCTTGCAAGACTGCTACTTCAGGAAGAGAGGGCCACTCAGCCACATGAAGAGCCAGTGGAAACAGTGAATCTGGGTACTGAGACAGACAAAAAGGAAGTCAAGATCGGTGCAAACCTGGAGCTCAGTGTGAAACAACGGTTGATTCAGATGCTGCATGACTACGTGGAAATCTTTGCCTGGTCTTACAAAGATATGCCTGGGTTGGATACTGACATTGTGGTTCATCACTTGCCTACCAAGGAAGAATGCCCTCCGGTAAAACAGAAGGTTCGCCGTATGCGTCCAAAGATGTCCGAGAAAATCAAGGCTGAGGTTATGAAACAATTTGACGCCGGTTTTCTAAAAGTAACTTCTTACCCTCAATGGGTTGCCAATGTGGTTCCAGTGCTGAAGAAAGATGGTAAGGTCAGAATGTGTGTTGACTACAGGGATTTGAACAGGGCGAGCCCTAAGGATGACTTCCCTCTGCCTCACATCGACGTTCTGGTTGACAACACTGCTCAGCATAAGGTATTCTCCTTCATGGACGGTTTCTCCGGTTATAATCAAATAAAGATGGCTCCTGAGGACATGGAGAAGACCACTTTTGTTACTCAGTGGGGTACCTTTTGCTACAAGGTCATGCCGTTTGGGTTGAAAAATGCTGGGGAAATGTATCAGTGTGCCATGGTTGCTCTGTTCCATGATATGATCCATCACGAGATTGAAGTATATGTCGACGATATGATTGCAAGGTCCCAAACTGAGGAGGAACACCTTGACCATTTACAGAAGCTGTTTGACCGGTTGAAACTGTACAAGCTAAGATTAAACCCGAACAAATGCACCTTTGGGGTGAGATCTGGAAAACTACTAGGCTTCGTCGTAAGCGACAAAGGTATTCAAGTGGACCCTGCCAAAGTGAAAGCCATACAAGAGATGCCAGTTCCCAAGACAGAGAAAGAAGTCAGAGGCTTTCTAGGACGGCTGAACTACATTGCCCGATTCATCTCACACCTAACTCCTACTTGTGAACCAATCTTCAAGCTACTGAAGAAAGATCAAGTAGTACGTTGGAACGATGAATGTCAGGCCGCTTTCGAAAGAATCAAAGAGTATCTCCAAGAGCCACCCATTCTTATGCCACCGGTTGAAGGGAAACCTCTAATCTTATACTTGACAGTATTGGACAACTCAATGGGATGTGTGCTGGGTCAGCATGACAAGTCTGGCCGAAAAGAGCATGCTATTTATTACCTTAGCAAAAAGTTTACCGACTGTGAGACCCGATACTCACTGCTCGAGAAAACTTGCTGCGCTTTGGTATGGGTTGCTCACCGGCTGAGACAGTATATGTTGACTCACACTACTCTGTTGATTTCAAATATGGATCCAATCAAGTATATCTTCAAAAAGCCTGCCTTGTCCGGAAGAATAGCAAGATGGCAGATAATCTTGACTGAATATGACATCCAGTACACGACTCAAAAAGCAATCAAAGGATGTGTGTTGGTGGACCATTTGGCACATCAGGCAGTGGATGATTACCAGTCGATGAACTTTGAATTTCCAGACGAGAATATCATGGTAGTAACTGATTGCGAGATACCTGGACCGGATGAAGGACCTGAGGAAGGATCCCGATGGTCTATGCACTTTGACGGAGCCTCAAACGCTTTGGGTAATGGTATTGGCGCTGTGATCATATCTCCTAAAGGCTCTCATACTCCGCTCACCGCCTGCCTATGTTTCAACTGCACCAACAACATGGCGGAGTACGAAGCATGCATCATGGGTCTTCGAGCTACAATTGACCTAAGGATCAAGTTTCTGAGTGTCTTCGGAGATTCCGCTCTCGTGATCAGTCAGATCAAATGAGAGTGGGATACGAAACACCCAAATCTTATTCCTTACAAGGGGTATGTATTGACGTTGCTTCCCCATTTCAAGGAGATAACCTTTGAACACTTCCCAATGGAGGAGAATCAGTTGGCGGACGCACTAGCTACAGTGTCTTCTATGTTCAAAGTCAAATGGGACAACGAGGCTCCCCGAATCATTATTTGGAAAGTGGATGAACCTGCATATTGTTGTGATCTTGAGACTGAAGAGGTAACAGAAAAGCCTTGGTATCATGAAGTGAAGAGGTACCTTGAAGCTCAAGAATACCTCGAGGGTGCATTCGTTAATGACAAGAAGTTTCTGAGAAGGTTCGCGGCAAAGTTCTTCCTCAGTAATGACATTCTCTACAAACGTAACCATGATTCAACCTTACTGCGTTGTGTGGATAGGATTGAAGCAGAAAGGATCATGGCAGAGCTACATGAAGGTACCTTCGGAACGTATTCCAGTGGATATACCATGGCAAAGAAAATCCTTCGGGCAGGATATTACTGGTCCACAATGGAAGCCGACTGTTATCAACATTCTCGGATGTGTCACAAATTCCAGGTCTATGCTGATAAGGTGCACATTCCTCCAGTTCCTTTGAACGTCATGACAGCACCTTGGCCTTTTGCAATGTGGGGCATTGATATGATCGGCGAGATCAGACCTACGGCATCCAACGGGCATCGTTTCATCCTGGTAGCAATTGATTACTTTACGAAGTGGGTCGAAGCAGCTTCCTTTGCTACCGTAACCAAGAACGTCGTGGCACGGTTCATTCGGCACAACCTGATATGTCGATACGGTGTACCAGAGAGGATCATTACGGATAATGGTACCAATCTTAACAACAAGATGATCACTGAGCTCTGCGAGCAATTCAAGATACAGCACCACAACTCTTCTCCCTACCGGCCGAAGATGAATGGGGATGTAGAAGCGGCTAATAAGAACATTAAGAAGATTGTGCAGAAGATGACAGTGACCTACAAAGATTGGCACGAGATGTTACCATTTGCTCTTCATGGGTACCGTATCTCAGCACAGACGTCAACAGGGGCAACACCCTACTCCATGGTATACGACATGGAGGCAGTCCTGCCCATTGAAGTTCAGATACCCTCTCTCCGGATCATGAAGGATGCGGGTTTAAGCGAAGATGACTGGATCCAGACCCGGCTTGATCAACTAAACCTAATCGACGAAAAGAGACTCACTGCTATTTGTTATGGTCAGACGTACCAAAAACGGATGATCAAGGAATTTAACAAGAAAGTCAGACGACAAGAGTATCAAGTCGGAGACCTGGTAATCAAGCGCATCATCCTACCTCAAGGTGATCCCAGGGGAAAATGGACCCCTACGTACGAAGGGCCATTTGTGGTTAAGAACATCTTCTCAGGAGGAGCGATGATTCTAACCACCATGGACGGTGACGACCTTCCTCACCCCGTCAATGCAGACATAGTAAAAAGATACTACGCATGATTAAAGACCCGCTAGGTCGACTGGCCTAGGCAAAAATAAGGGCTTCCCGGCAAACCAAAAGGGTTCGGGCAAAAATAAGGGATGAAAATAAAAAAAATCTGTACACCCGGCAAGTCGAAAACCTGAAAAGGCGGCTTGGGCAAAAATGGGTATCCCGGTGGACTGAAAACCCGAAAGGGCGGTCCAGGCAAAAGTTAGGGATAAGCGTAATACTATGTCTCATTGGATCACCCTGCATCCAGACTTCGGTATCGACCATCAGGCTCGGACGACACCAATCAATCAGATTCCTCTTCAACTAAGCAGCAAAGTGATGAGACGCTTGAAGATATAAAGGCGATAGCAGAGTTGGAACCCAGTGGGATTTTTCACATAGCTGTTTTGTTTTCTTTTTTACAAACTGTATAAATCCTATTTGTTCGGCGGTGTTCTCTTACTAGGACGTCAGCCTCTTGTACAAAAATGCCTATTTACAGGCAAATTTCAAAATCAATACAAGTTCATTTTTCAGACAAATTGTAAATTGTTTTTCCTTTATCTGTTTTATTTTGCAAAGAACGTCCAATGTTCATCTTTGATATATGCATTTGACATTAATTGCTGATCACAAATATTTGCATGCGAAACAAAGGACTAATTACGGGTGATATCGGAAGTAGGGGCAATAAGAATTGTCTAAGCGATCTAGTTGCTCTGTCCACCGAGGTACCAAGGTAAGTTCAGCTGAAGAATATGACCAAGATACCGTCACTCCCCACAGAATAAAACAATAATGGTAGCTCTCCCCACTGAGCCTTGCAACTATGAACGAATCAGCAATGCTCTCCCCAAGCAGAGTTGATCTACCATCAGCCCTAAAAAGGATGGGTATCCCCAGTAGGTCTTAATATTCCCCAGCGGAGTATACAGATATTCCTCAGCAAGCATGAGAGTATCCCTGGCAGTCTTAATATTCTTTAACGAAATATAAGAATGTGCCCCGGTGGAATACAAGATACCCCCAGTGGAGCGATTTCCCAGCGCAGTCTAAAAAAGCTTCCCCGCCAGAGTTGAATCATCTTCCCCAGTAGATTCTGGAAGCTTATCCCCTGCAGAATACAAATGCATCTCCTCAGCCAAATTCAGAGGTTACACCCACAAGAGTCTAACTGGGTTATCCTCATCAAGTTGCAACTGAAAGATCATCCCCAACGAAGTTCTTTCTATCCCCAGCGGAGTTCATCATCAAAATCCCCAACAGAGCTTATCAACGGAGTCCCCAACGGAGTTATCGTTAAAATCTCAGCGAAGTACCTCTTCCCCATAGAGTAATTCCCCGCAGAGTAATCTCTTCACCAGGTTTATTCCCCAACGGAGTCATCTTCTCCTACAGGTTTATTCCTGCAATCATCTTCGTGCATCATCCCCAGTGGAAACGAAGAATTCAACCAGACTCTTCAATATCAGCCCAGGATTTAACAAACTCCCCAGCATTTGTCAAGGATTTATTTTCCCAGACGGAAATACATTCATAAACATATCACATTTCACATCTCCTAGTTACATACATGATAAAGTGCATACGACACGACCTCATTTATTCTGGAGAACATCATGACATCATGCATCTCATACATCATGACATTGCATACAGCTAACGTTTTGCCCTTTTCAGGAAAAAGACTATCCAAAGATGGCTACCATTAACCTTCTTAAGTTCCGGATTAATACCTGTAGCAAGCTAGGAAAACTATCTGTGGATGATTGATTGTAGGTTAATACCTGAAACCAGCCAGGAAAGTTATCTACATAAAGAGATTGAAGATTAACACCTGTAACAGGCCAGGAAACTATCTTTCTTTCTCAGGTCAGAGATTAATACCTGAAACCAGACAGGACAACTATCTCCTCGACCAACCTTTCTTAAGTCCCAGATTAATACCTTTAGCAAGCCAGGAAAACTTTATGTGGACGATTGATTGTAGGTTAATACCTGAAACCAGCCAGGAAAACTATCTATGTGAAGAGATTGAAAATTAACACCTGTAACAGGCCAGTAAACTATCTTTCTTTCTTTGGTCAGAGATTAATACCTGAAACCAGACAGGACAACTATCTCCTCGACCAACCTTTCTTAAGTCCCAGATTAATACATGTAGCAAGCCAGCAAAATTATCTGTGGACGATTGATTATAGGTTAATACCTGAAACCAGCCAGGAAAGTTATCTACATAAAGAGATTGAATATTAACACCTGTAACAGGCCAGGAAACCATCTTTCTTTCTCAGGTCAGAGATTAATACCTGAACCCAGACAGGACAACTATCTCATCGGCCCACCTTCTTAAGTTCCGGATTAATACCTGTAGCAAGCAAGGAAAACTATCTATGGACGATTGATTGTAGGTTAATACCTGAAACCAGCCAGGAAAACTATCTACGTGAAGAGATTGAAGATTAATACCTGTAGCAAGCCAGGAAAACTATCTTTCTTTCTCAGGTCAGAGATTAATACCTGAACCCAGACAAGACAACTATCTCATCGGCCCACCTTCTTAAGTTCCGGATTAATACCTGTAGCAAGCAAGGAAAACTATCTGTGGACGATTGATTGTAGGTTAATACCTGAAACCAGCCAGGAAAACTATCTACGTGAAGAGATTGAAGATTAATACCTGTAGCAAGCCAGGAAAACTATCTTTCTTTCTCAGGTCAGAGATTAATACCTGAAACCAGACACGACAACTATCTACTCGACCAGCTCAAACCACCCAACTTTCCAATACAGTTCAGAGGCGCTCTAGGCACGGACTCCATGCTGGCAATCATCCAGTTCCAACTTATAAATACAGTCTAGCATTCACCCCTGGATGGCATCTTTAAGCCCATCTCCACAACTACCCATTACATTTCCAGATGGCATCTATAAGCCCATCCCCGACAAGATTCTGTCACATTTCCAGATGGCACCTATAAGCCCATCCTCCTACCAACAATCTCCAAATGGTATCTGTAAGCCCATTCCCGACATCACATCGCTGATACTACACCATGCGAGTGCAAATTTCTAGGCACTTTAGTGTTCAATCATCTTCCACCTTCGGATCACGAAAGGCACACAAGCCAATCTACATCCTCAGGTTTAAGAAGATTGAACAGGGGCAACTGTTGTACCCCAAAATTTTCCCTCCAAATATTTCTCAAGATTTGTCAAGAATGATCCTCAAATTAGCTCAAGGGTTGTACAGTCAAATCACCTCCTAAGACAGCTGAAATTAGGGTTTTGGTTCTTTCAAGGAATTTGGGGTCCTCAATGGTTCAATCAAGTCTCATAGGCCTATATACATTCTCAAGCACCTATATGCCAAGTTTCAAGACTCACAGTGCCAATTTGCACAGTCAAAAGCCTCATTTGATCTATAGTCAACTACAAGGGCAAAATGGTCATTTTGCAGTCAAAAGTCAGAATTCTTGGTCAACATCTTATTTTGAGTTCACAATTATTATTTGATCAAGTCCTGATCATGAGTCCACAAGAATAGCTCAAAAATCATCAAGGTGCAAAAAGTTACTATTTTTGGACAGTAGAAAAGTCAACTGTATCTTGACCAGGGCATAACTCTTTCATGGTTTGTCAGAAAAATTCCATCCAAATCTCATTTTGAAGAGGATGAAATTTCCTACAATCCATCTTCACACTCCAAGTTCAAGAAATGCTCTCACAAAAAGTTACCAAGTTTGACATTATATGTCAATTTCAAAAGTCAACAAAAGTACACTTTGAGTCAAAGGCCATAACTTGAGATTGGTAAATCCAAATGACATGGGACCAAAGGCATTGGTTAGAGGACTTCAAGGGCTTTCCAAAATGTCCAAGAACATGGTCATATGGTCAAAATTGAGCAAGTTGTGCATTGGAGAAGTTGGGAAATTTTCATGAATTTGCAAAAGTCAACTTTGATCAAAACACCTTCTTTTTGCTAATGGGCCTCAAATCTCTTCTTGAAACTTCATCCATGACCTATGCACGACCCACCAAGCTGAGTTGGATTTATTTTCTTATTTTTATTGATTAATTGGATTTTTAATACATATTAATTCATTTAATTAATTTACATTATAAGAAAATAGAAGATTTGATTTTTTAAATCAATTTGTGAAGTAAATATGATCAAAACATGCTGGCAAATTCGTGCACAAGTCAAAGATACAAAAAAAAATCCAAATTTGGATTCATTGTTCAATCATGAAAAATCAAGAATATTTGATTATCAATCAAAGATTTAAACATCAATGCACATGGATATTGGCCCAACCTTTAACCAAATTTGATTCTCCTATATGTATGCAAGTAAACCATGACCTATGACACGTGAAAAAGCTGCATAAAGGACCCTGTCAAATTCAAGAAATTTCAAGAAAAGTGAAAACTTGTTCTTGCAATCTAGGCCAATTCAAGGCGTTCTATTCATTCAAACATATTGCAGAAGGTCCTAGGAACGATTTGCAATCGAATTCACGCACCAAAGCTCAAAGAATCACTGAATACAGTCCCACGGTTTGCACTTTTTATTCAGAATTATATCTCCTAATTCATGCGCATTTAACCTGTGTTTGTGATTGTTTTGCATTGCTAGAGATCATACAAAGCTAATGGCATGATTGAATTGAACTGTAACGCCCTGAATCGAAAGATACCATGACTGAATTTCTAGGGTTCTTGAGCTTTTAAATGGGGCTTTTCAATCCAAGAAAAATTGGGACTAATGAGACACACAGTTGAATTCGTGAGGCCAAGACGAAGGGAATCTATACCTCGCGAAACATTTATGATTGTTGTGTGCCTAATCGCTATTTTTCCTTGCAGAAGTTAGTGGAGGTTAAAAACCCCCTCTATTTGTTTCTGTTTACACAGAATAAAGGTTGAAGACGCTGATGTGTTGGCATATGATTGGTTAATTTGAAAAGCGCGCGTTTGTTTTTTATTTACAGCATATTATTTTGTTTTCATATATATTAATTGCTTATCATTATAATATCAAAAAGATGCATGTGGTGTAGTGGCAAGGACGCTGGCCAATGAGCTTTGGGACCTGGGTTCGAATCCCAGGTCCCCCTGTGATCGGTGGAAATAGAACTGACTGTTTTGGAATGCTGGTTCGCGAAATGTCGCGGTAAGCAAGAGTCGCCACCGTCTTTTATTTTCTCCAACAAGGAAAGGACAAAAGCACAACAAAATTCCTTTTTGAGATGTTTCTCGGTTCGGGAGGTAGATTATAGAAAGGGGAGGTGTTAGCACCCTTTCTATCCGTGGTTATCCACGGGCTCTTAGGTACTTGCTCACTATGTTTTCAAAATGTTTTGTTTTTCTTGTGTTTGTGGGTTTTAAAAAAGTTTGTTTGAAAACTTCGATTTAACTCTTGTATCTGTCCTCAAGAGTGTATGAAGTGTTTGTTTGAAAACTTTTGTTGGAAAAGTGTAAGTGCGAAAAGTATTTTTGTTTTGAAAGAGCAGGTATCTGAGAACCTCTACCTACTTAAAAGAAATTAAGCTGTGTAAATGTCCTTTAGACAGTACTATCCCACTATTGAGAAGTAGGTAGCACCGTCGTTGTAGTTTCGGGTCAATTCGATTATAGGGACATGTGGTAACCAAAGCAATAGTAGGACGCCTTAGCGGTAACCCTAATGTCCTAGATCCTTTTTATCCGAGGCAACTGTTTAGAGGCAACTTGGATCTTTAGACAAGAGGGCGACCTCTAAAACACCCTATACTCAATGACCACGTCGAGGCAACCAAGTGAGGCGTACCCTAGGAGTAGCATGTGCGAGTGTGTCAGGTTTCAGTTAAGTTATCTTTGTACATGTTATAGTGAGATACGGGTTGATTTTAATTTCAGAGATAAGTCTTGTCATGCATAGCCTAATTAGCATACATCTAGCAGTTAATAGTTGTGGAAAGTAAATCTACGCTATTACAAGGCGTCGGGTATTTACATCGCCAAAAACAACCCTTGAAAAGTAAATGCGGGAAATAAAGAAAAGCGATAAAAAGTCCTAATTAAAGCTATTACATCCTCGGAGCAAATACATAATAATGGATAAAAAATTAATAAAATAAACATACGCGCGAGAGAAAATTGAATCGGAATGTTTCCAGGGTTTTGACCCTTTTTTGAGAAAGAAAGAGTTTTTTTGTTATTTAGTATTTAATTAAATTAATCCTAAAACTAATTAATTAATAAGAAATATTTTTGAGTTTTTTAATGTTTTTAAGGAAATAAATAAAAAAAGAAAACAGGATTAAAAGTTGTTAAGAACCCTAATTCTATGTTGATTTTAAATTATTGAAAAAAAAGTTAGAATTATCCTAATTAAACTAAATTAATTAATTATATTTGTTTACAAAAATAATAAAAGTGTGAAATTAATTTTAATAACTAATAAAAATAATATTATTTTTATGTTTTCTGAATTTATTATGAAAAAAATTAATTTGGTTAATTAAATAATAATAATGATAATTATTAATAGTAAAATAATTAAATGGAAAATATAAAGAGAAAAAAGAATAACCCAGGGGGTGTTGGCCCAATTAGGAGGTATGTTTGGAATTTTGGTGGCCCATTTACTGCAGCCTGTTTTGACTTCCCTGGATTGTCCACACGCGCGTTGACTGGGAGTATGGTGATCTTTCAATCCTGGCCTTCAGATTTGGCCAGGAGCCACTTGGCATGCTGAGATTTGAAGCCTATGGTAGACTCCCCTTGCAAGCTTTGCACAAGAATGCCTGAAGAAAAAGAACAAATAATGTTTGGGGGACCTGGGGTTCGAACCTAGGTCCCAATAGCCTTTCCACCCACCTGCTTGCCAATCCAACTAACGCGTTTATTCATTATAGGAATAGCAAATAAACATAATATGTAAAAATCAATTAATATGCTGAAATTATGAAAAAACGCGCTAAGATTTAAATAATCCAATGGGACACCAACACCTCATCATCTTCTTCGTTGTACCTGCAAAAGCAGAATCAGATAGCGGGGGTTTTTAACCCCCACAAACCATGGCAACGAAAAATAGCGAATAGGAGCATAATGAATATAAATATTTCGCGATGGGTGGGTTAGGTTCGTCTCATTCTCACGATCTCAACCATATGTCTCACAAGTCCTGATTTTTCCTGGATTGAAAAGCCCTAATTGGAAGCTTAAGAACCCTAGAAAATCGTTCATGGCATCTTTTGATTTATGGCGTTTCAGTTCAATTAAACCATACCATTAGCTTCGTATGGTTCCTTGCAACACAAATCAAACACAAAAGCATGTTAAATATGCATGAATTAAGTTGTACGATTCTGAAATAAAAAAGCAAACCGTGAAACTGTGTGTGATGATTCTGTGAGCTTTAGTGCGTGAATTCAATTGCAAATCACTCCTGACACTTCCTGCAATGTGTTTGAATCAATAGAATGCCTTGAATTGGCCTGGAATGCAAAAATCAGTTTTGAGTTTTCTTGGAATTTCTTGAAATTGTATGGGGCCTTTCTGCAGTTTTTTCACGTCTATGAGGTTAGGATTTGCTTGCATATATATAGAGGAAACGAATTAGGTCAAAAACTTGAGCAAGAATCCATTGCAATGATGATTAGATCTTTGATTGAAAATCAAATATTTTTGATTTTTCATGATTGGAAAATATTGCCAAATTTGGATGTTTTGTATATTTGACTTTGAGCACGAAATTGCCAGCATATCTTGACCATATTTGCTTCACAAATTGATTGAAAAAATCAAATCTTGCATTTTCCTACAATTTAAATTAATTAAATGAATTAATATTAATTAAAAATCCAATTAATCAATAAAAATAAGAAAATAAATTCCATTAAGCTTGATGGGTCGTGCATAGGTCATGAGTGAAGTTTCAAGAAGAGATTTGAGGCCCATTAGCAAAAATAAGGTGTTTTGGGCAAAGTTGACTTTTGCAAATTCATGAAAATTTCCCAACTTCTCCAATGCACAACTTGCTAAATTTTGATCATATGACCATGTTCTTGGACATTTTGGAAAGATCTTGAAGTCCTCTAACCAATGCCTTTGGTCCCATGTCATTTGGATTTACCAATCTCAAGTTATGGCCTTTGACTCAAAGTGTACATTTGTTGACTTTTGAATTTGACCTATAATGTAAAAATTGATAACTTCTTGTGAGAGCATTTCTTGGACTTGGAGTGTGAAGATGGATTGTAGGAAACTACATGCCCTTCAAAATGAGCATTGGATGGAATTTTTCAGACAAACCATGAAAAAGTTATGCCCTAGTCAAAGTACAGTTGACTTTTCTACTGTCCAAAAATAGTAACTTCTTACATCTTGATGATTTTTGAGTTATTCTTGTGGAATCATGATCAAGACTTGATCAAATGATGATTGTGGACTCAAAACAAGATGTTGACCAAAAATTCTGTCTTTTGACTGCAAAATGACCATTTTGCCCTTGTAGTTGACTGTGGATCAAATGGAGCTTTTGACTGTGCAAATTGACACTGTGAGTCTTGAAACTTGGCATGTAGATACTTGAGGATGTATATAGGCCCTTGAGACTTGATTGAACCATTGAAAACCCCAAATTCCTTGAAAGAACCAAAACCCTAATTTCAGCTGGCTTAGGAGGTGGTTTGACTGTACAACCCTTAAGCAATCTTGAGCAATTTGAGGATCATTCTTGACAAACCTTGAGGAATATGGGAGGGAAAATTTTGGGGTACAACACCCCCAAAACCTTGTTATTTTTATTTCACAGGTATTCACGTGCAAGTTTCAAAGTAAGGTCCACCATACACTTCAAATCTCAAGACGCCATGTGGCTTCAGGCCAAGATCCAGTGGTCATGAGTGAAAGATCACCATAGGCCCTAGTCAATGAGCATGCAGGGAGTTACAAAAGTCAAACAGGCTGGAAGCATAATGGGCCATGAATTGCCAAACACACCACAGAATTGGGCCCAACACCCCCCTTCAAGTTTATTTCTTTTCTTTTCTTTTTTATTTCTTTCATTTAATTATTTTTATAATTATTATTTTCACTAACAAATTAATATTTATTTTCATAATAAAAATCAGAAAACATAAAAAATATAATATTTTTATTTATTAGATTTAATTAGTTATTTTGTAAATAAATAAGTAATTAATTAACTTAGTTTTAATTAGGTTAATTTTAACTTTTTTTGCAATAATTTAAAATCAATGTAGAATTAGGGTTTTTAATAACTTTTGACCCATCTTTTATTTTTTTCCTTAAATATTCTAAAAAAACCAAAAAAATATTTTTTAATTAATTAATTACTTTAGGTTTAATTTAATTAAATGCAAAATAACAAAAAATCTCTTTCTTTCCTAAAAAAGGGTCAAAACCCTAAAAACTCTCCGATTTAATTTTTCTTGCGCGTGATTATTTTTGATTCATAATTTTTTATCATATAATTGTATTTGCTCTGAGGACGTAATAGCTTTAATTAGGACTTTTTATCGCTTTTATTTATTTTCCGCAATTTACTTTTCAAGGGTTTGTTTTTGGCGATGTAAATACTCGACGCCTTGTAATAGTTTAGTTTTATTTTCTGCAACTATTAACTGCTAGATGTATGTTAACTAGGCTATGCATGACAAGATCTCTCTTAAAATAAAATCAATTGTAGCTCACCATAACATGTATAAAGATAATATAATTGAAACCTGACACACTCGCACATGCCACTCTTAGGGTACACCTCACTTGGTTGCCTCAAACATGGTCATTGAGTATAGGTTGTTTTAGAGGTCGCCCTCCTGTCTAAAGATCAAAGTTGCCTCGAAACGGTTGCCTCGATAAAAAAGTGATCTAAGATGTTAGGGTTACCGCTAAGGCGTCCTACCATTGCTTTAGTGACCACATGTCCCATAATCGAATTGACCTGAAAACTCCAACGACGGTGCTACCTACTACTCAATAGTGGGATAGCACTATCTAAAGGACATTTACACAGCTTAATTTCTTTTGAGTAGGTAGAGGTTCTCAGGTACTTGCTCTTTCAAAACAAAAATATTTTTCGCACTTACACTTTTCAAACGAAGTTTTCAAACAACACTTCATACACTCTTGAGGACAAATACAAGAGTTAAATCAAAGTTTTCAAACAAAACTTTTTCAAAACCCACAAACACAAGAAAAGGAAAACATTTTGAAAACATAGTGAGCAAGTACCTAAGAGCCCGTGGATAACGACGGATAGAAAGGGTGCTAACACCTTCCCTTTCTATAATCTACCTCCCGAACCCGAGAAACATCTCGAAAAGGAATTTTGCTGTGCTTTTGTCCTTTCCTTGTTGGAGAAAATAAAAGACGGTGGCGAATCTTGCTTACCGCGACATTTTGCGAAATGCAAACGCGAACCAGCATTCCAAAACAGTCAGTTCTATTTCCACCGATCACAGAATCCAACCCCCGTTGTCTGATAGGGAGTTGGTTGACATGTTTCTAGGGATGCTATCTGGTCCATTTTTCAATCACTTGATCGGCAGCTCGTCATCTGGTTTCACCAAGCTGATTTTAACTGGAGAAAGAGTAGAAGCTGGAATTCGGAATGGTAAAATACAGAAGGATGCCTCCTCGAGTTCAGCAAAGAAGCCTTTCGCTGGTAAGAAGGAAGCCAGTGTAGTCTATAGCCCGAGGGGACAAAGCAGATCTGAACACCGTCAGGCGGTAAATGCTGTAGTAATACCAAGACCCGTAGTTTCTCCATAACGCAACAATCAGCAAAGAGTGGAAAGACCACAGCGGCAGTTTACCTGCATCAGCATGAATTTGGCTGAAGTTCTACCTCATTTATTAAAATCTAACTTGGAAACCTTGAGAGAGGATCTCAAGAATCCGAATAGTACTTCTCCCAGATACAATCCCAACGCGCAGTGCGCCTACCATTCTGAGAGTCCGGGCCATGATACAAATGATTGCTGGACTCTGAGAAACAAAGTACAAGACTTGCTTGAAGCCAAGGAGATAGAGTTTGATGCTCCAGAAAAGCCGAATGTTATAACTGCTCCCATGCCAAAACATGGTCGGGGGGTTAATGTTGTTGACACTAACTTGTTTGTGACTTCTGTTGAAGAAATTTCTACTCCTCTTATGACTATTAAGAAGAATTTGCTGTTGGCCAGTTTATTTCCGGGTTGTGGTGAAGGTTGCCACATGTGTTCAATTCTACCTTCTGGTTGCCTCTTATTGAAGTCAGTTGTTTCGCGCCTGATGGATAATAAAGAGATTTTGTTCGAGAAGAATATGATTCTTATTGTTCCAAATGAAGACATTGACATTATAACCATTTATGCCAATCCTTCCAAGGTTTCCTCGAGAAGCCCTGTTAGGATTACACCTGTTCAAAGAATTGCTCCGCTGATAATCACTGTTCCTGGTCCCATCCCATACACTTCAGACAAGGCTGTCCCATGGCATTATGGTGCTGATGTGTATTATCACAAAATTAAACAAGATCTGAAGAATGAAGAAGCTGTCACTGATGTCAGTAATATTGTCGGGACTAGTAAGGTTACCCGAAGTGGAAGGGTTTTCTCCCCTGAGATTTCTCCGCAGATCACCAAACCTATTGTTATTCCAACTGCTGCTCCAACCAGCACTCCTGACATTTCTCCTGTTCCTACTCCAGTTATTACCCCTGTTGCTGAGCCATCTGGGGCTCGGGGCAAGGAAGTTATAGGTGAGCCTTCCTGGACGGAGGCACCTAAGAAAATCGTTGTGGAAGCCTCTAAACAAGAAATAGAGGAAATACTGAAAATTATTAAGAAGAGCGACTATAATGTGGTCGAACAGTTGGGGCAGACCCCATCAAAGATATCCATGTTGTCTCTGCTATTGTGTTCTGAAGCCCATGCGAAGGCTTTGATTGCATTTCTCAAGAGTGTGCATGTGCCGCAGGAAACTTCAGCAAATCAGTTCAAGGATTGTGTGGCCAGCCTGACTGCTGACAATGGGCTGGGTTTTTCAGATGCTGATCTGACACCGAAAGGAAGGAAGCATAATGATGCTCTGCATGTCTCGATTGAGTGAAGGGGCACCACTATGGATCATGTGTTTGTAGATACCGGGTCTTCACTGAATGTTCTTCCAAAGAAAGCATTGGACCGTTTGGATTGTGAGGGTTTGATTTTAAAGCCTAGTAACATTGTGGTAAGGGCTTTTGACGGATTGAAGAGAATGGTGCATGGTGAGGTGGACATCCCTGTCAAAGTGGGTTCTCAGACTTTTGGGTCCACCTTCTACGTAATGGATATCAGGCTGTCATATTCTTGCTTGCTGGGTCATCCCTGGATCCATGAGGCTGGGGCAGTTACTTCCACGCTCCATCAAATGCTGAAGTATCCGGTGAAGGGAAAGATTGTCACAGTGCGAGGTGAAGAAGAATATATGGTGAGTCACCTCAATTCCATCCGCTATATGGAGATGGACGGGGAATTCATAGAAGCTCCTTGTCAGAACTTCGAAGAGGTCCCTCAGTTCTCAGCATCAACTGAAATTACTACTAACAAACCTCCCTTGAAAATGGCTTCTCTCAAGGACGCCAGGGTTGTGGTCGAAGAAGGTGGGTGTACCAATTGGGGTCAGCTCCCTGATTTCACTCACAAAACTAACAAATTTGGTTTGGGCTTTACTACAGGGGTTTAAAGGGTTGTTAGGCACGCTCGGGCTGGAAGACCTCCTCTACACATCAACAATCGGGTAATTAATGCAATTGAAGATAGTGAAGAGGATTCAAACATCGACAACTGGATCTACCCAACGGCTGATGGTGGACCGAATAACTGGACGGCTAGGGACTTCATACCTGTTTCTTTTATTCCGCAGTAATTGACTAATTTGTTTTAAGATTTGTAATAAACAATTTGAAACTTTACGGCCCGGTGCCTTGCCCGAGGCACCCTGGCTTTGCTTGTGAGGGCTATTATTTGTCATTTCATATATCATTAATAAAGCATTTGACGTTTCTTGCATATAAATTTTGCGCTCCTTGTTTTTCTTTTCTGTCTCTCACTTTATCAAAACAGATATTCTCCTACACACACTCACGTATCATACTGCAGATCCATATCCACTCTGGATCCCATTGATAAAAACTTTGCTACTGCCAGTTATGACTTCAAAAATCCGATCAACCAAGCCGAGGACGAAGGTGAGGATGACTGTGAGGTGCCTGGAGAACTTGCTAGACTATTACAGCAGGAAGAAAGGGCCATACAGCCTCATGAAGAGCCAGTTGAGTCAGTGAATTTGGGTACAGAGGAAGACAGGAAAGAGTTTAAAATAGGTGCGAATCTGGAGCCTAGTGTCAAACAACGGTTAATACAAATGCTACACGACTATGTTGAGATCTTCGCCTGGTCCTATGAAGACATGCCTGGTTTGGACACTGATATTGTGGTACATCGCCTGCCGACTAAAGAAGACTTCCCTCTAGTAAAGCAGAAGGTTCGTCGTATGGGCCCTGAAATGTCAGAGAAAATCAAGGCAGAGGTCATGAAACAGTTCGACACATGATTCTTAGCTCTCACTTCTTATCTGCAGTGGGTTGCCAACATTGTTCTAGTACCTAAGAAGGACGGTAAGGTACGGATGTGTGTGGACTACAGAGATTTGAACAGGGCAATCCCTAAGGATGACTTCCCACTTCCTCACATTGATGTTCTAGTCGACAATACCGCGCATCACAAGATCTTCTCCTTCATGGATGGTTTTTTTGGCTACAACCAGATCAAGATGGCTCCTGAGGACATTGAGAAGACAACCTTTTTTACATAGTGGGGCACCTTCTGTTACAAGGTAATGCCTTTTGGGTTGAAGAATGTTGGGGAAACATATCAGCGTGCCATGGTCGCTTTGTTCCACGATATGATTCACCATGAGATCGAGGTTTATGTTGATGACATGATAGCCAGGTCCCTGACTGAGGAAGAGCACCTTGATCATCTCCAGAAACTGTTTGACAGGTTGAAGACATACAAGCTGAGGTTGAATCCGAACAAGTGCACCTTCGGGGTAAAATCTGGTAAACTTCTGAGTTTCTTCGTCAATGATAAGGGTATTAAGGTGGACCCTGCAAAGGTAAAGGCCATACAAGAGATGCCGGCTCCCCGCACAGAGAAGGAAGTTAGAGGTTTCTTGGGACGTCTGAATTACATCGTCAGGTTCATTTCACATCTGACTGCTACTTGTGAGCCAATCTTCAAGCTGCTGAAGAAAGATCAAGTGGTAAAGTGGAATGATGAATGCCAGTTTGCTTTTGAAAGAATCAAGGAACACCTTCAAGAACCACCAATTTTGATGCCTCCAGTTGAATGAATATCTTTGATATTATACCTGACAGTGCTAGACAGTTCAATGGGGTGTGTACTGGGGCAGCATGATGAGTCTGGTCGAAAAGAGCATGCAATTTACTACCTTAGCAAAAAGTTTATTGAAGGTGAGACCCGATACTCATTTCTCGAGAAAACTTGTTGCGCTTTGGCATGGGCTGCTCGCCGGCTGAGACAGTATATGATGACTTACACTACCTTGTTGATATCAAAGATGGATCTGATCAAATATATTTTCGATAAGCCCGCCTTATCCGGAAGAATAGCAAGATGGAAGATGATCTTAATCGAGTACAACATCCAATACACAACCCAAAAAGAAATCAAGGGGAGTGTATTGGCAGACCATTTGGCGCATCAGGCCGTGGATGACTACCAGTCCATGAATTTCGAGTTCCCGAATGAGAATATCATGTTGGTAACCGACTGCCAAGAACCTGGACCGGATGAAGGACCCGAGGAGGGATCCCGATGGTCTATGTATTTTGATGGAGCCTCGAACGCATTGGGTAATGGAATTGGCGCTGTAATTATATCTCCTGAGGGTTGTCATACTCCATTTACCGCCCGATTATGTTTTAACTGCACCAAGAATATGGCAGAGTATGAAGCATGTATCATGGGTCTTCGAGCTGCTATTGACCTGAGGATTAAGTTCTTGAGTGTGTTCGGAGATTCCGCTCTGGTGATAAGTCAGATCAAAGGCGAGTGGGATATGAAGCACCCGAATCTTATTCCTTACAAAGAGTATGTAATGACATTGTTCGCACACTTTGAGGAGATAACCATTGAACATTTCCCAAGAGAGGAAAATCAGTTAGCGGACGTGCTAGCTACCATGTCTTCTATGTTCAAAGTCGAATGGGGCAATGAAGCTCCCCAGATTACCATTGAGAGGTTGGTTGAACCCGCACACTACTGTAAGATCGATACCAAAGAGGTAGCAGATAAACCCTAGTTTTACGAGGTAAAGAGGTATCTTGAGGCTCAAGAATACCCCGAGGGGGCATCTGTTAATGACAAGAAATTTCTGAGAAGGTTCGCTGCGAAGTTCTTTCTTAGCAATGGGATTCTCTATAAGCGTAACCATGATTCAACCTTACTGCGGTGTGTAGACAAGAGCGAGGCAGAAAGGATCATGGCAGAGTTACATGAAGGTACCTTCGGAACTCATTCTAGTGGACATAACATGGTGAAGAAAATCCTACGGGCAGGATATTACTGGTCCACTATGGAAGCCGATTGTTATCAGCCCTCTCGAACCTGTCATAAGTGCCAAGTGTATGCTGATAAGATGCATGTACCTTCGGTTACCCTGAATGTCTTGACGGCTCCTTGGCCCTTTTCAATGTGGGGCATCGACATGATCGGCGAGATCAGACCTACTGCGTCTAATGGGCATCGTTTCATTCTGGTAGCAATTGATTATTTCACAAAGTGTGTTGAGGCAACTTCCTTTGCTACAGTAACCAAGAACGTCGTGGCGTAGTTCATCCGAAAAAATCTAATCTGTTGATATGGTGTCCAAGAGAGAATTATTACTGACAATGGTACAAATCTCAATAACACAATGATCACCGAGCTTTGTAAACAGTTCAAGATTCAGCATCATAAATCTTCTCCCTACCGACCGAAGATGAATGGGGCTGTTGAAGCAGCTAACAAGAACATCAAGAAGATTGTGCAGAAGATGACGGTGACATACAAAGACTGGCACGAGATGTTACCATTCTCTCTTCATGGGTACCGTACATCATCATGGATGTCGACAGAGGAAACACCCTACTCTCTGGTATATGGCATGGAGGCAGTCCTACCCATCGAAGTCCAGATACCCTCTCTCGGGATATTGAAGGATGCAGGTTTCAACAAAGACGACTGGATCCAATTACGACTTGATCAGCTGAATCTAATTGATGAAAAGAGACTTACTGCTATCTGTCATGGTCAGACGTATCAAAAGCGAATGATCAAGGCTTTTAACAAGAAAGTCAGACGTCAAGAATATCAGGTCGGGGATCTAGTGATCAAACGCATCATAATACCGCAAGGTGATCCCAGGGGAAAATGGACCCCCACATACGAAGGGCCATTTATGGTAAAGAACATTTTCTCAGGAGGAGCTATGATTCTAACCATCATGGATGGTGACGACCTTCCTCACCCCGTCAATGCAGACATAGTGAAAAAATACTACACATAATCAAAGACCCGCTAGGTTGACTGGCCTAGGCAAAATAAGGGCTTCCCGGTGAACCAAAAGGGTTCGAGCAAAAGTAAGGGATGAAAATGAAAAAAAACTGTACACCCGGCAAGTCGAAAACCCGAAAGGGAGGCTTGGGCAAATAAGGGTATCCCGGTGGACTGAAAACCCGAAAGGGAGGACCGGGAAAAAATTAGGGATCGAAGCGTAACACTATGTCTCATTGGATCATCTTGCAACCAGACTGTGGTATCGACTATCAAGCTCAGACGACGCCAATCAATCTGATCCACCTTCGACCAAGTAGCAAAGTGATGAGATGCTTGAAGATATAAAGGCAATAGCAGAGTTGGAACCCAATGGGATTGTTTCACATAGTTGTTTTTCTTTCTTTTACACAAATTGTAATTTCTATCTTTCAGTGGCGTTCTCTTACTAGGACGTCAGCCTCCTTGTACAAAACGCTTATTACGGGGCAACTTCGAAAATCAATACAATTCATTTTTACAAGAAATTTCAATTTGTTTTCCTTTTTTTGTTTTGTTTTGCAAGAACGTCCAATGATTCATTTTTGATATATGAATTTGAAAATGATTGCTGCTCATAAATATTTACACAAGAAACAAAGATAATTACTCGTAATTCCAGAAACAAGGAAAACAAGAAGTGCCCAAACCTTACAATTACTTTGCCCATCAGGTATCGAGATAGAGCCAGCTTGAGAACATGAGAGTGGTACATACACTCCCCACAGAGTAAAAAGTATCCAAAGATAGTGATGTTAGCTTTCCCGAACGGGACATAACTCTCTCCAGATGAGGTTCACAATCGCGAGTGAGTCAGTAAAATTTTCCCCAAGCAGAGTTTATTTCTCTCACAAAGCAGAAATTCAATCTTCAACAGAATTCATTATCACCAGCAACGAAAATTCATCCCCAACTGAGTTTATTTCTCCCAAATTAGCAAATCTATGAACAGAGTATCTCCTCTCCAACAGAGTTATTCTCCCGCAGAGTTGTTCTCAAATAGAGTCTCTCCTCGGTAGAATATCCGTAAACGAGGGGCAAATCCACAACATAGTCATCTTTGTTCACCATCCCCAACAGAAGTAGAGGAACTATGTTTTTTTACAGCAGTCAAAAATATCATTTCTCATACTCTCCAAGCAGCAATCAGGGATTTATGTTCCCGGACTTAGATTATTACGTCAGCATTTCATGTTCATACATCATGACATGTGCATACATTACATATAACACAATCTCAGTTATTTTGAGAACCTCATCACAGTGCATCTCATGCATCACACATAACTAACCCTGTATTTCTTTCAGGAAAGACAGTTATTATCAATAATTTCCAACAGGTCCATGATCAACACTCGAAGCTAAACAGAGTAATCATCGGTGCGATAGATACAACCTTACCCAGGTTTCTTCCAGCAGTTCCACACTGACTCATCACAAGGAAACTTCACCCAGGTTCCTTCTGCATTTTTACCCAAACTCATATCAAAGTAACCCTACTACCCAGGTTCCTTCTCACAGCCCTACTATCCAGGCTTTCATGTCGAAGTAACCCTGCCATCACGGTTCCTTCTCACAGCCCTACTATCCAGGATTTCATGTCGAAGTAACCCTACCATCCAGGTTCCTTCTCACAGCCCTACTATCCAGGCTTTCATATCGAAGTAACCCTACCATCCAGGTCCCTTCTCAAGCCCTACTACCCAGGCTTTCACCTCGAAGTAACCCTACCATCCAGGTTCCTTCTCATAGCCCTACTATCCGGGATTTCATATCGAAGTAACCCTACCATCCAGGTTCCTTCTCAAGCCCTGATACCCAGGCTTTCACCTCGAAGTAACCCTACTATCCAGGTTCCTTCTCATAACCTTACTATTCGGGTTCTGCCTCTCGGATCCCCAGACAACAGTCCACAACACTGTAAGACCGGGACCCGATCAAACCCAATTGATTTCACATTTCCCCAGAAAGTCACGGTGTAGCATATAACCCAACCAGATGCACAGTTCACTTCCACTTACCAAACATGAATTATTCCCCAGTAGAGTAACGGACAACTGAAGCTTCTAAAACACTATTTCTCTCAAGACAGAGACCAGCATTCCCCAACGAAGTCCTCCTCAACAACAGGTATATGAGTTCTCGCAAAGGAATCTCTTATGCGATCGACACTTCTTCGGATGGCATCTTTAAGCCCATCTCCGACAATTCTCTAGCAACTACCAAATGGAATCTATAAGCCCATTCCCGATATCACAAATCAAGTGCCACTTCATGCGGGTGCAAATTTCTGGGCACTCTAGTGTTCAATCATCTTCCACCTTCAGATCACGAAAGGCAGACGAGCCAATCTATATCTTCAGGTTTAAGAAGATTGAACAGGGGCAGCTGTTGTACCCCAAAATTTGCCCTCCCATATTTCTCAACAAATGTCAAGTGAGATCTCCAAATTGCTCAAGGAAGTTCAAGAGTTAACCAGATAAACTCTCTCCTAAGGCAGTATACCCCAAATTAGGGTTTCTATTTTCATCAAGATGTGTGAACCATAAAGGACTCAAATACTCACCATTGTCCTGATATGTTCTCAAGATCATCCATGTCAAGTTTCAAGCCTTGCAGAAGAAGTTTGCCCAGTCAATTACTCAAATTCCTGAAAATCAATTGTGTTAGGTCAAAAGTCAACTGTGGCCCACATACAGTCAAACTTCAAGGTTTTTGGTCAACATCCTCACTTTGAAGTATTATTCATCATTTGATAAAGGGTTGATCATGATTCCTCAAGGATTTCTCACAATCCATCAAAACCCAAAAGTTGCTAAATTAGGGTTTTACAGGAAAAGTCAACTCCACTTTGACCAAGCATAACTTTCTCATACTTTATCAGAAATGACCCATCCAAAGCTCATTTTTAAGAGGATGCAATTCCCTACAATTCATACTCATATCCAAAGTTCAGAATATGCACTCAAAAAAATATATGAATTTTGACATTATAGGTCCTCTTGAAAAGTCAACAAAAACACTTTTAGGGTCAAAGCTTCATACATGAACATGGAAGACTCAATTGAGATGAGACAAAATGGGTTGCTTAGAGGACATCCTAAGATTTATAAAGAGTCCAAGAACACCTATCTAGGGTCAAAATTGAGAGAGTCATGCATTGGCCAAGTTGACCATTTTTGCAAAATTGCCAAAAGTCAAATGTGCTCAAATTTGCATTTTTTGCTAAATGGGCCCAAATTTTTATGCTTGCACTTCAATTATAATGTGGTCCACGACTCAAATACTTATACACATATTATTTGCTTCATTTTTCAATTTATTTTGATTTTTCATTAATTAAAAAGTGAATTAAATCAAATAAATGATGAAAATTATCAAAGATATGATTTGATTTGTTTTTCTTTTACATTTTGGCAATCAAGATATGCTGAGCTTGCATGATCAATTCGAATCAATGGAAATTGGTACAATAAAGGCATGATTGGCATGAAAATAGAAAGATATCATACAAATTGAAAATCAAATCAAATCTTGGATAAATGCAAAGATTCATGCCAAGTTTATTAACCTAATTCATTCTAGGTTATATAATAATGCTTTGCAGATCAAAAGAAAAGGGTTAGAGGTCGTGTAAAACCAGAACAAAACTTGAAAATTTCCAAGAAAAGTGTGATACGAATCTTCCTCCACAGGCCAATTCAAGGTGTGCTAGTTATCCCAATCGCTTTCTAGACATCTCAGGAAGCTAACAACATCCTTTGCAAGCTTCAACATGCCCAAAAACGCGCGTTACGCCTCCCATGGTTTGTCATTTTTTCTCAATTCGATTATCACGATTCACGTATCATTATCATTTTTTATTGTTATATTTATGTTTGTCATCATGTTTGCAAGCTAACCATGCCATTTGATTTCATTTTTTATGCTTGTACCTGATATTGCCATTATTAGGGTTTTTTGTTCTTGTTTAGGGTTTTTCAATGCAGGCAAAATTAGCCCTTGATTCTGATACCATGATGCTCGTGAGGATGAGACGAGTTGATTGGTTCCAGTACTTTTCATTTATCTTGCTCGTGTGTGATTTTGGAGATGAACAGGTTTGTACCTACAATAAGCGTCTGTAGGTAAAAGTCTTATTTCTAAAACGGCGAAATCAGTGAAGAAGATGATGACGTGTCAACATGGGACTGGCCCGTTTGAAATTTCGCGCGTTTGGTTGACCCCACTATCTTGTTTTGAATATTATGTTTTGTTCTTATTATACTTACAAGTTAACACGCTAGCTCAGATGGTTGGGGGGAAGGCCTTCGATGCACACGTCTTGGGTTCGATCCTAGGCGTGTGCATTTTATTATTTTCTTGATTGTTTCAGATGAATCCCATGCAATACAATATCATACTCCTTCCATACACCCTCAGCTTCTGGCCAGTTGATGCCCAGCTAGCCAGATCCAATGCCTCTGCAATGAAGGACCATGATATGCACTCAAGTCAACATTGCATGGGAACCAACATAGTCAAACAGGCTTTAGAGTTTTTGGGCCACCAAAATCAGATCTGTACCCCCTTTTTTGCTAACAATCAGGCCCATTTTTTTCCTTTTCTCTATTTATTTCTTTTATTTAATTAATTTTCTTAATTATTTTAATTCATAAAATTAATCACTTTTTTTTCTTAAAATCATAAAATCAAGAAATCATAAAAATTAGAATTAGGTTTTTTTTAATCAAATTTAATTTAATGTAGTTTAATTTAATTTAGGGAAATTTTAAAAATAACTAGAAAAATTAGGTTTAAGATTCTTGATTTAATTCTTTTCTTTTTTTTCAAACCAAAACAGAAAAATAGGTTAACTTAAGTAACTTACTTTCAAAAATTAATATTAATTAGAATTTAGGATTTTCTTTTAATTTCATTATTTCATTATTTCATTATTTCATTATTTTCTCAAATAACAAAACATGACAAAAACATATTTTTTTTAATCAATCACAAATAGGATTAGTCAAAGGGTCAAAACCCTAATCCTCTCACCATTATTTTGTAATTGTTCACTGGTTTGTAATAGTTAATTTAGGGTTTTATTTACTGTTAAATCCCTGGGTTTTTGGCTATGTAATTAATCCCCCTCCCCGAAGCCTTGTAATAGCTTAGATTTATTTTCTCGCATTTTTTATTCCTGAAAATATGTAACTGTTTAGATGTATGCTAATAGGATTGTATGGAAAGAATGCATGACAAATTAAAACGGTTAGAAAACCCTAATGTGCAAAGGTAAATAACTCAAAACAAATCACTCGCACATATCACTCTTAGGGTATACTCTCACTTAGGTTGCCTTTGGTAAACGATCATTAAGCATAGGGTGTCTTAGTGGTTACCCTCCAGTCTAAAAAGATCAAATGTCCCATTCAAATGTTGCCTCGGAAATGTTGCCTCAAGAAAGATCTTAAGACTCTAAGGTTATTACTCAGGTGTCCTAATATTTCTTTAGTGATTGTACGTCCTTTTCTAATTGACCCTTACAAACTCCAACGACAGTGCTACCTATTTCTCAATATTAGGATGGCGATGTCTAAAGGAAACAAGCATAGAAACGATCCTTTTTCGAGTAGGTAGATGCTAGTAGGCACTTGGCTCAAATCAAAACCTTTCACACTTACACATTTCAAAAAAATTTTGAAAACAACTTCGTCACACCCTTGAGGACTGATACAAGGGTTATCACGAAGTAAAACATTTTCAAAACAAAGCACACAAACACAAGAAATTTGAAAAATGAGCAAGTACCTAAGAGCCCGTGGAAAAACATGGATAGAAAGGGTGCTAATACCTTCCCTTTCTATAATCTACCCCCCGTATCACATAATGCATATAAAGAGAATGAAATGCCCAAGTCATAAGATTTTGAAGAGGGTAAGGCAAATTTGGGGTATGGAAATCACCTATGTGATGCATGCCAAATGGTTAAGCAAACAAGGGTCTCTTTTCAATCTAAAAACATAGTTTCAACTTCTAGACATCTTAAGCTTCTCCATATGGATCTCTTTAGTCCCTCAAGGACCATAATCTTAGGTGGTAATTACTATGATTTTGTTATTGTAGACGATTACTCTAGATTTTGTTGGACCATCTTTTTGTGTAGTACAGTTGAATCCTTTTCAACTTTCTCTAGTTTTGTAAGGTAGTCTCAAAATAAAATGAATCTAAAAATAGTTGATATTCGAAGTGATCATGGAGGTGAATTATAAAACCATATATTTAAGTATTATTATGATAAACATGGCATTAAACATAATTTTTACGCTCCTAGAACTCCACAACAAAATGGTGTTCGGGAGCGTAAAAATCGTGTTTTAGAAGAGTTGTCAAGAACTATGATCAATGAAGGTGGTCTCCTAAAACATTTATGGGCCGATGTGATAAGCACGACTTGTTATGTTTTAAATACAATAGTTATATGTACTGTTTAAATAAAACTCCCTATGAACTTCTAAAAGGTAGGTAACCAAATTTATCACATCTTCATGCCTTCAGATGTACATGTTTTATTTTAAATAACGGTAAAGACTAACTTGGGAAATTTGATGCAAAACCGGATGAAGGTATCTTCCTTGGATACTCCCAATCAAGTAAAGCCTATAGAGTTTATAATAAGAGGTTACTTATTGTTTTAGAGTCTGTACACCTTAATTTTGATGAATCTTGTCCGAAGAATGTCGAAAAAGGTATTTCTTTTCATGATGTTGATATATATTTAGAAGACATACTCAGAGACACCGAAGAGGAAATTGATCAACCTGAAATGGTGAAACCTAAGGAGGAGGAAGATGATGGTCCTGAAAAGAAGAAGGATGAGAATCCAAATAAAGTGGATGATCTACCCTTGGTTTAGAGGTCTTAAAAGGACCATCCAATGGACAACATTCTCATAGATATCACCAAAGGCGTAACTACGTGCTCCAAGATAAGTAATTTTTATTATCACTTTGCATTCGTGTCACAAATTGAACCTAAAAACGCTAAAGAGGCCCTACTTAATGAGCATTGGCTTATGGGCATGCAATATGATTTAAATCAATTTAAAAGAAATGACGTATGAGACCTCGTCGCCCCTCCGTGAGATCATCAAGTTATTGGATCTAAGTGGGTTTTTAGAAACAAATTAGAAGAAAACAGAGCGATAACAAGGAATAAGGCCCAAATGTTGGCTCAAGGATATATCCAAGAGTAGGGAATAAACTATGAGGAGACTTATTCTATGGTTTCCCGCCTCGAGGCTATACGCCTTTTATTAGCATTTGCATGTTCCAAAAATTTCAAGTTATTTCAAATGGATGGGAAAAGTGTTTTCCTTAACGGTTACATTAATGAAGTGGTGTGTGCTCTAAACCTCATGGTTTTGAAAACCATGAGTATCCTAATCATGTATTTAAACTAAAATGTGCTTTGTATGGTCTCAGACAAGCCCCTAGAGCTTGGTATGAGCGACTTAACAAATTCTCCCTTGATCAAGGATATTCTAGAGGGAAGGTAGATGCAACACTTTTCATTAAACGTCAAGGAAAACATATTCTTCTCGTTCAAATTTATGTTGATGATACATATTTAGTTCTACTAACATACAATTGGTTAGAAAGTTTTCTGAGATAATACACAAAGAGTTTGAAATTAGTCAAATCGGGGAGTTAAATTACTTTCTCTGACTTCAAATCAAACAACTCAAAGAAGGGAATTTTGTGTGACGAAAAAAGTATTGCCAAGAGTTGTGAAATTTCTCTAGTACAGACAACACATGCTAATACTAATTTTTAACACTAGAGCAATGTCAAGACATATGTTACAACACCTGGTTTGACATCCTGAACAAATTCATCAAGTTATCACAAAATACTTAAACTTAAACTGCAAAATGATAAATAACACATAGAGTTGTTAACCCAGTTCGGTGCAAACTCACCTACATCTGGGAGCTACCAAGCCAGGAAGGAAGTCCACTATCATCAGTATTAGTTCAAAGCTAAAATCCCCTGTTTACAACTTCCCGCATAATCCCCATCCAATGCTACTTCTTTCTAGGCACCTCCTAGATATCAGAAATCACCATCTCACTTCTTAAACCACCTCAGTGATATCTAGCAGTCCCAATCCCAGTGAGTGTATTGAGTCTAACTCATTTAGAAAATCATGCTTCCATTACAAGTATAATATCATACTTCCATTACAAGTATAAGATCATAATTCTATTACAAGTAGAAGATCATACTACCATTACAAATGTTAGCCAAGACTCTTGACCAAGAACAATACTTGGATTTGCTTAAAAGCTTCATCCAAGAACAATACTCAACTCATTTCCTAAAGGATTCCGAGTGAGAACATAATGTCGACCATAAGTATCAAAAGATACAAGGGTGATTACACCACACACTTCACAAGAGACTATCAAAACCTAAGACTTACGCTTCCCCTAATTTTACAATTGTTGAAAACTTAAATTAGATTAGGTTAAGATTCCCCATGAAATACAACTCTGCAATCCATAGGCTTCAATATTCTGAGTCCCAAAGTTTCTTGATCCATAAGATGAGTGATGCACCAATTGTGTAGAAAATCTCCTTCAATCTTGGAACAACTAATACAAAGTTTCCTAAATTTTCTCAACGCCTAATTTAGTAACAAATGCACAGCTAGAGATACAAATTTGTTCCAAATCTTCTTGACCCACGAGAATATCTGGAATATATCCAAAGGAAATATAAAATAATCAAATCAAATCTGTCAAGATTTAAAACTTAGCAGCGTAAGCATATTGCATAACAGAACAAGATGTCACGACATCTTAATCGACATCTGGTCAGAACCATGTTTTAGCAAAATGTTGCCAATCCACGAAACCATGGTACTAACAAGTTGCTTAAGCGCTTCGGAATGGTAGATGCAAAGTCAATTGATACTCCAATGTCTACAAATGGGAACTTGGATAAAGATGAAAATGGTACAGACGCTAAAGTCATAAGGTATATAGGTCTGATTGGATCTTTCATATATCTTACTGCATCTAGGCCGAACATTATGTTTAGAGCATGCATTTGCACATGATATCAATCAACTCATAAAGAATCTCATTTAAAATTCGTAAAGCGCATTCTTAGTTATCTTCATGGTACTTCTAAGTATGGGCTTTGGTATCCCACATGGTGCGATTATAGTTTAGTTGGTTACTTTGATTCTAAATTTGCCGGTTGCAAATTGGATAGGAAGAGTACCACTGAAACTTGCCACTTGTTTTCAAACTCTTTAGCCATTTGGCATAGAAAGAAGCAAGTCTATGTTGCCTTGTCAACTGCATAAGCGGAATATGTTACTGCGGGTAGTTGTTGTGATCAAATATTGTGGCTTAAACAATAATTGCTTGATTTTGACATTGGTTAAGAATCTGTTATCAATCAATTAGTTTTGATCGATATTCAATTAGTAATTAGTGTAATTGATATTGTTTCCTATTGTTTATTTTCTATTTGCATATAAATATACACCATGTGTAATCATATTCAACACTAAGAGATACAATTACAACATGGTATCTAGAGTTGGTTGACCTATTGTCTTCCACACAAAAATTCCTTTTTTCCCGCCCATCCATAACACTTCCGCCACTACCATCATCATCATCGTTCATATATACTTTCCAGTGAGATTCCTATACTTCCAGAATCGTCTCCTCTCGATCGGTCAGATTCCAAAAATGTCACTGTCTTCTGCAGCACACGCCTCTTCTTCATTTGCGCTTGAATCTCACGCGTCGAACCTGACGTTGCATGTCAGCTTCCCCTGCCGCCGCTTTTTTTCTCGCCTGTCTCACTTTTCCCTCCTCTTTCTAGATCTGCTCTCGGTTTTTTATTCTGTGCCATCAAATATCATGGGAGATACCGATTTTCTCGCGTTCACTAAATTTGAACTTATTTTGTGTGAGAAACTAACTATAATAGCCAACTACAACATATGGGCCGATGTTGTCAAGATGTGGTTTCACGGTCAGGGATATAAGGATCACTTAACTACAAAAGTCAGTATTATTCTCCCTGTCAAACGCGATAAGTGGAAATAAACAAATGCTTCTCTATGCACTGTGTTATGGTTTTCCATAACAACTAATCTCTAAGAACAGTACCAAGTCTTTACCACTTTCTATGAGGTTTGGGAAAAGGCTAAGAAAGTCTTCTCTAATGATGTCCATAATCTTTACGGTGTTATCACCAAACTCCGCTCTTTGAAATTGGAGAATATGGATATGCAATCTGACTATGCTTGATGCATTAAATTCAAATTTAACAGCCTTAATGCCCTTTACAAAAGATGCAACAACTTTTGTTTAATAACAAAGTAAGCATTTCATGGTCATGGCATTTGCTGGACTGCCATCTAAACTTGATTCTATTCAGAATCAGATTTTATCAGGAACCAAAGTTCCTAACTATGAAGAAGTTAGTGAACAACTGGTGCACTTTGCTACACCTCATGCTTTTGGACCAATTCCTACTTCTTCTCTCACTAAATCATCTTCTCTTGCTTCCCATTGTCATGGTCGTAGTGGACGAAACCGAGGACGGGGTGGACGTCAAAGTATTCGTTGTAACTATTGCAATCGTTATGGTCACATTGAATCCGATTTTCGTACAAAGGAAAGAGAAAAACAATGACAACCACGGATCGTTGTTGCTGCTCAACCGGATAATTCTAAAGATGTCACTATTCTTGACGCTGATTACAATGATTTCCTTCAAGATAAAGCAACCCATCAACAATTATCATTTGTCGTTATTTCTTAGTCGAGTAATCTTGTAGCCTTTGTCTCTACATCTTCTCTTGGTCCTTGGGTCCTTGACTATGGTGCCTTCGATCATATGACTGGTAATAAATTTCTTTTATCTCACTTGTCTTATTCTGATTCTTTGCCTTCTGTCACTGTGGCAAATGGTTCTAAAATCAAAGTTCAAGGCCTTGGTCAGTCACATCCACTTCAAAATTATTCTTTATAGTTTGTCCTTTACATTTCTGGATGTCCCTTTAATCTAATATTTGTTCACAAGTTTATTCGTACTCTTGATTGTTCATTCCTTTTTAATGATAATTATGTTTATATCCAAGATCGATGTATAGGACAAACGATTGGAGCAAGTAGTGAAGCTGGAGGATTATATCATCTTTCTCCATTGGTGGCATGTGCTTCTATTGCTTCTCAAGAACTCACACATCATAGTTTGGGTTACCATAGTCTTAATAAAATGTCTCTTTTAGTTCTTAATATTTCTAAGCTTTCGTATTTTGAGTGTCGGTCTTGTCAATTAGGCAAACATACTCGTAGTACTTATTGTCAACGAGTAAATAAAAGTGATGCATCACCTTTTACTTTAGTTCACTCTGATATTTGGGGTCCTAGTCATGTGAAGTCTACTTTAGGATACTATTACTTTATAACTATCATCGATGATTACTCATGATGCACTTGGTTATTTCTAATGAGAAATCTTAAAGATGTTTTCTGTATCTTCCAAGAGTTTTATGCTGAAATCAAAAACCAGTTTAACACTTCCATTAAAATTTTACGCACTGATAGTTCTCGTGAATATATTTCATCCCAGTTTAAATCTTTTTTAACATTAAAAGGAATTATTCACCAATCATCATATGCTCATACACCACAGCAGAATGGTGTTGCTAAAAAAATCATCATTTAGTTGAAACCACCCAGACTCTTTTACTTCACCATAATGTACCCTCTCGTTTTTAGGGGGATGCTCTCCTCACTACATGTCACCTTATCAACTGAATGCCTTCATCTATCCTTCAAGATCAGATTCCATACTCTATCTTGAATCCATAATATGATCTCTACCCCATTCCCATTCGTGTATTTGGTTGCACATGCTTTGTTCATGATCTTAGTCCAGGTAAATACAAACTTTCCACTAAATCTCTCAAATGTATTTATCTAGGCTACTCACATATATAAAAGGGATATCATTGTTTTTATCCTCAACTTCAATGATACATTGTCTCCTTCGATGTTACATTCGTTGAAGGTTCCCTTTTCTTCTCTGCCTCTTTGTCACCCGATGAAACTTATAATTTAGATGATCAAAATATCCCTTCTGTCATCCCCACGCCCATTAAACCTCCTTTGCAGGTATATCAGCGATGCATATCACGCCCAACGAAAGTTAGAGATGATATTGATCCACCAATATCATCTCCTACTCCAAATGTTCCTCCAGCTATGTCACATGAACTTGACCTTCCAATAGCATTACGAAAATATATTCGATCTCATAATCCAAATCATAAATATGTCTGTGTTTTAAATTATGACTGTCTCTCTACTTCCTATGTTTCTTCTGTGTCTGCTTTGGGTTCTGTGTCTATTCCCAAGTCTACAGGTGAAGCTATGTCTGATCCCAAATGGCGTGAGGTAATGGTGGAAGAAATGGATACCTTACATTCAAATAACACTTGGGACATTGTTCCTTTGTCTTCAAACAAAACTACAGTGGATGACGATGGGTTTATACAGTGAAAGTTGGACCATATGGTCAGATTGATCGTTTTAAAGCTTGTTTGGTAGCCAAGGGATACACATAAATATTTGGCCTTGATTATGGTGACACTTTTTTCTCCAGTGGCCAAGCTAGTTCAGTCTATCTCTTCCTTGTGATGGCTGCTATTAATCAATGGTCGCTTCATCAATTGGACATTAAAAATGCCTTCTTACACAGAGAATTGGAGGAGGAAGTGTATATGGATCAACCTCTCAGTTTTATTGTTCCTAGTAATTCAAGACTTGCTTGTCGGCTTCATCGCTCTCTTTATGAGCCAAAACAGTATCCATGTGCTTGGTTTGGACTTGGAAAATAATGAAAACTTAAGGATAAAATATTTTCCTAGTTCATTAACAAAAAATGTTTTTACATGGTTCACTACATTTCCACGAAATTCTATAGATACATGGCCTCATTTAGAAAGATTATTCCATGAACAATTCTACATGGGGCAAACTAAAATAAGTCTGAAGGAATTAGCCAACATTAAAATAAATTTTACTGAACCTATAGTTGACTATTTAAATAGGTTTTGTTTGTTGAAATCTAGATGTTTCACAGTAGTGCCTGGACATGAATTGGTCGAAATGGCCGCTGGTGGATTAGATTACTCCATTCGAATGAAACTAGATACTCAATATCTAAGAGACATGGCCCAATTAGCAGACAGAGTTCGACAAATCGAACTTTTGAAAGCAGAAAAGTCCAGGGCAAGTAAGAATTATAAGAAAGAGAGGGTAGCTTATGTAGAAATTGAAGAAGAGGAAACAAAAGCCTTCGATGACATATATGATCTTGAAGAATTCGAAGTAGATTTGGCTGAATTAAAAGAAGCGCCCCCATACTCTTGTAAAATGCTTACACCATCAAACGACATAAATCCTGTTGAAGTAGAAAAGAATGACAAATTCCCCAAGAAATCTTATACGTTTGACGTTACTAAATGTGATGAGATTTTCAATTTGCTTGTAAAAGATGGTCAAATGATAGTGCCTCCTAATGCCAAAATTCCTCCGTTAAAACGACAGAAGAAAAGAGGTTTTTGCAAATATCATAACTTTCTGGGCCATAAAACTTCACAATGCTTTCTTTTCAGGGATCTTATTTAAAATTCTATCAAAGAAGGATGCTTGAAGTTTGCTGACAAAGTCAAGAACCACATGAAGGTTGATGCTGACCCCCTCCATGTTGCATACACCAATTATGCTGAACCTGTGGAAATCAACATGGTGGAAATGGTGGAATATGAAGGAGAAGAGGCCAAGAAAGTCGAAGGCTTAAACATGAATGGAAAACAGGCTACTAAAGGCCTAACTAACATAATCCCTTTTGAGACTCCTGGAGAAAATATTTCTGCAGGTGATGCTGAATCAGAGGCCACTGAGGGCCCTGAGGGAGGAATAACTAAGGCTACTGAAGGCCTTAGAGTCAAATTTGAGAAGATAAGGATTGCTGAAGGTCCTAGTTTAAGAGTTAACATGGTGGATTTGAACCAACCTCCACCAGAAATGGAAGAAGTCGAAAGATGCCTCAAGCTAGAAAGGGAACAAATGAGTTTTGGCTACCCTAATACCAATGAGACTGTGAGAATACCTATGGAGGTGTCATCAAAGAAATTCGGAGATGCTGATGTGTACAAGGTGCAGCATTGCTCTGAATCAAAGGGTTGCAGAGGCTTATGAAAGAGCGCAACATGCTAGAACCCAGGGCATTTGGAGGCACGAAAGCCAGTTGATGAAAGTGTACCCAAAGCTAGGGGAAGTCTGCTTGGTTTTTTGGTACGTTGTTATAAATCTGAAAAAGAATGTGTGTTAAATCCCAGGTGTGGGGAAGTGTATGATAAAGAGATGTCTTCGACAAGAAAGGAGTCCCTAGAAGGCAGGATAGTCCTCACCCCAAATCTAGGAGAGTCACGTTCAAACTTCCTGCAGAAGTACCAACAAACAGATGGACGCAAGCAGGCGCAGGAAGAGGAAAGTGGAGAAGTTTCGACCAAGGGGGCATAACTTCGATTGCCTACAGAAAGTAGTTTCAAACATCAAATAGAGAAGCGTACAGGTTAGGGAACTACAAAGGAAAAAACCCAATGTCCAGATCCCAGTGGAGGAGGCACCAGAGGATCAAAAAGGATGAGAGAGAGTTAGCATCGAAGGACATAAGGGAGTCCAGTAGTAACAAGTTCCTTTCGAGCACTGTGAACTCAAACAAGCCAACTGTGAGTCGAAAGTTGTTTTCATCAAAAGAGAAGGTCACAAGTGAGAAAGTTCAGAAGAACCTAACAAAAGAAGACGAAATGTAAACATGAGATTTCAAATCTAATGGGGTTTCGTCCTTTAATGTTAATTGTAATGTAGTATTAGTTTTACCTCAGGAATATAACCAGGAAACTGAAATAGAGGACCAGGAAGAAGTTGATGAGGAGGAAATGGCAAAACATAAACCAGTTTTCTACTATGTGCTCAACAATGGAGTTGTCGAAGAACAAAATGCTTTCTTCGAAAGGCCTGACCAGGGAATGAGGGGAATTTGAAGCCTTTATACATTAGGTCCAGGGTCGAACAAGTAGGCATAAACAAGTTTTTGGTGGATGGAGGAGCAGCTGTGAATTTAATGCCACATTTCATGTTGAAAAATATTGGAATGTTCGATACAGACGTAAAGCCACATAACATGGTCCTTTCGAATTATGAAGGGAATATTGGACATACATTGGGAGTGATACAGGTAAAATTGATAGGTGGCTCAATTACAAGGCCAACTATGTTCATGGTAATTCCAACAAAAGCAAATTACAACATGCTGCTTGGCAAAGAATGGATACATGGAATAGGGGCGGTTCATTCGACAATGCACCAAAGACTATCCATCTGGAGAGAAGATGGCATAGTTGAAAATATAGAAGCAGACCAACGTTACTATATGAATGAAGTGAATCAGGTAGACAGAAGGAACTTCGATAGAAATTTAGCCAACATAGGGCCTGTAGCGGTAAAATCAATGAAGTCGCCACCGAGTATTTATTTATCCCATATGAAAGGGAAAGGAAAATCATCGAAGAAAAAACTAAAGGGGAAATCAAGGTCTTGCGACCGAGAGATTAGGTAAAGGAGTCGATTACGCGAGGGGAAGGTATTAGCACCCCACACGGCCGTAGTACTCTACGGGATCCACTCTCGTTATTCTAATCAAAGGGTGTGTTCAATCTAATGCTTAAGGGTTATAAACTAAGAGAGAATGCATGCAAAGAATAGATAAAGAATGTAGGGAAAATAAAGTTATACTCACTTGGGCCCTACCCCAATGCCTACGTATCCCTTTTGAGGAATCATAGCTATCGTAGTTCGGCTCATATATTTTGTTTGTTTGTATTGTTTAAATGAACAATGTTACATTCGATCATTCCACCGCTGCTCGACCTTTGGAGACTTATGACCTGTAGTGGAAAGGAGCTAACATGCTCTTAGAAGAGAAAAGTCGAATGGCGAAAAGAAATGAATTGGTTGGTATCTTTTTACCATGAAAAGAATTTTTGTATGATTAGCATTTCTTATATATTTTCCAAGAAAAAAATATAAGTTTTAGTTTTAAGTACAATTATGCAAAAACGGGAAGAAAACATCTAAGGGACACTAACCTATCTCTAACCTAATGTTATCATACAATGAGGGATCCTATCTAAGTTAGCATGCCAAAGAAAGTCTAACAAAACTATCCTATAGGGAACATGCACTGAGAGCGAAGTCGTGATCTCAATTTCTAAATTGAGTGACTCATCGATCCACAAGAAATAAAGGAAAGCGATAAAATCCTATAGGGAACATGTACTGAGAGCGAAGTCGTGATCTCAATTTCTAAATTGAGTGACTCATCGATCCACAAGAAATAAAGGAAAGCGATAAAATCCTATAGGGAGCATGCACTTAGAGCGAAGTCGTGATCTCAATTTCTAAATTGAGTGACTCATCGATCAACAAGAAATAAAGGGAAAAAACACAAGCACAACACATATAAGAAATGAAATGCGGAATGCCTACTACAGGTCTTTAAACAGCGACTTCGAGCACACGCTCTTTATTTCCTACTTATCATGATATCTAGAAAAGCGATTGTGATCGGTGGGAACGAGAACTGACTGTTTTTGGAATGCTGGTTCGCGTTTTGCGTTTGTTTTTGCAAAATGTCACGGTAAGTAAGAGTCGCCACCGTCTTTTATTTTATCCAACAAGGAAAGGACAAAAGCACAGAAAAATTCCTTTTTCGAGATGTTTCTCGGGTTCGGGAGGTAGATTATAGAAAGGGAAAGTGTTAACACCCTTTCTATCCGTGGTTATCCACGGGCTCTTAGGTACTTGCTCATTATGTTTTCAAAATTTTCTTTTCTTTGTGTTTGTGGGTTTTAAAGAAGTTTTGTTTTGAAAGGAGTGTAAGTGCGAAAAGTTTTGTTTTGTTTTAAAAGGAGCAAGTACTTAAGAGCCATCTACCTACTCGAAAAAGGAATTAATCTGTACAAATATCCTTTAGACAATGCTATCCCACTATTGAGGAGTAGGTAGCACCGTCATTGGAGTTTTAAGGGTCAATTTGATTAAGGGACGTGTGGTCACTAAAGCAATGTTAGGACGCCTTAGCGGTAACCCTAATGTCTTAGATCATTTTATCTGAGGCAACCGTTTCGAGGCAACTTATGATCTTTGGACAAGAGGGCGACCTCTAAAACTTCCTATACTCAATGACCACGTTCGAGGCAACCAAGTGAGGTGTACCCTAAGAGTGGCATGTGCGAGTGTGTCAATTTGGTTAATTTTTATCTGTACATGTCATGGGTGAGCTATTGTTGATTTTAAGTTAAAAATTGATCTTGTCATGCATTTCCTATTAACAAACATCTAACAGTTAATATTGTGCGGAAATTAAATTGCGGAAATTAAATCTAAGTAATTACAAGGCGTCGGGTATTTACATCGCCAAAAACAAACCCTTTAATTTAAATTGCGGAAAATAAAAGCGATAAATAGATAAAGTCCTAATTTAAAAACTATTACATCCCCGAAGCAATTACATTATTGGATAAAAGATGAAACGCGTGCGAGAAAATTAAATCGGCGTATCTTAGGGTTTTGACCCTTTCTAAGAAAGAGAGAGATTTTTTGTGATCTTTTGAATTAAATGGAAATTAAATATTAAGTTAATAATTGAACAAAAATATTTTTGGTTTTTTATATTTAAGGAAATAAAATAAAAATGCTTAAAAACCCTAATTCTAAATTGATTTTATTTTGTTGCAAAAATGTTAAAATTATAACTAATTAAAAAAGGACTAAATTGATTAAATTGTTTATTTACAAAAATAAAGTGAAATTAGTTTTAATAAATAAAAATAATATTTTTTGTTTTCTGATTTTATTAGGAAAATATTAATTGGTTAGTTTTTTAATAATAATAATAATAATAGTTAACAAAATAAATAAATAAATAAATAAAAGAAATAAAAAGTAAAAGAAATACTCAAGGGGGTATGGGCTTAATTTGATGGTGGAATCAACAATTTCCAGGCCCAATTTCAATCAGCCTGCTTGACTTTTTGGATCGCCCACATGCCTGTTGACTTGAGACCATGGTAGTCTTCCATCCTTGGCCACTGGATTAGATCTGAAGCCACATGGCGTGTTGATATTTGAGGAGCATGGTAGACCCCCTTCTGAGCGTTGCATAGGAATACCTGAAGAAAAATCAAATAAAGCGTTTTGGGGGACTTGGGATTCGAACCCAGGTCCCAATGGGTTTTCTCATAGCGCACTCACCAATCCAGCTAGCTTGTTCCTTTGTTATTAGTATATGCAACAAATATTATATGTGAAACAAAACATCGTGCCTGAAAAATAAAAAAAATTGTGCGAAATTTAATTGGCCCAGTAAGGAGAAGACGCGTGGTCATCTTCTTCACAAAGTCCCTGGTTATTTACCTGCGGATTTTTATCCGCAGGAAGATTCGTAGCTTGCTTCCAAAATTCACCCTAGGCCATGGAAACGAAATCTAAGAATACCAATGTGATCGTCTTCTCCTACTGAGCATCCTTGTACCATTTATTGGCCTTGATTTAACCTGTATCTAAAATGCCTAAAAAACAAGAACAAGAACCCTAGATTCGGGCGCTATGTTATAGGCCATGAAAACGAAATTGAATATTGCCAAAATGTTCTAAATCAAACAACAAACACAAATATGCAAAGATTTTAATGAAAGGGTGCAAGAATCAGAGGTTTGGATTTCGTGTTCAGAGCTTGGTTCATGGACACTTACAGTGAGTTTCAGGCGATGAGAAGGCTTGGTTCCGGTTGCTTTCGCTTCAGGGGATTGCCAGCAAGGGACCAGTGTCAAGCTTTTGCTTTGAATCGAGCTCTAAGGTGGATTTCAGATTCCATGTTTTCAAGTTTTTTCTCAAATTTCTTCTGGACGTTTCTACAATGCTTAGGTCGTTTCCTTGATCTCTATGGCTTGTGTGTACATAAGGGAATGAATTAGGTTAATCACTTGGGCCTTAACCCATGAGAATTGAAGAATTGAGATGTGATTTGATCTTCCATTATCAAGTTTCCATATTTGTATCAAATCTGATTTTTTATGCATGAAAAGGCTTGATACGAATTTGATTTTATGAATCATGATAATTGAAAGCTGCAATGATCAAAAAGATATCATTCCATCCATTTTTAGATTTTATTTGAATTAACATTGATTTAAAATGAATTAAATCAATGAAAATTAAATAAAATAGAAAAATAAATGATTGGTCATGAAATTAAAGATGGGACACGTGTGTGGTGTGATAAGACCAAATCAAGTGGAAAAAAGTGGGCCCTTTTGTCAAAAATTGGAGTTTTGAGGATAGTTGACTTTTGGCAATTTTGGAAAAATGCCCAACTTCAACAATGCATAACTTCTTCAATTTTGAACTTTTGGAAGTTTTCTTGGACTTTTTAGAAACCTTGAGATGTCCTCTAATCAACCCTTTTGGTATCATCTCATTTTGATATTCCGTTCTCAAGTTATAAGCTTTGGAAAAAAAAGGTATTTTTGTTGACTTTCAAAAATGACCTATAATGTCCAAATTTGTAGCTTTTTGTGAGAGCATTTATTGATCTTGGGGTGTGAAGATGGATTGTAGGAAATTGCATCCTCTTCAAAATGAGATTTGGATGGGTCATTTATCATAAAGTATGAGAAATTTATTCTTGGTCAAAGTTGAGTTGACTTTTCCTACAAAACCCTAATTTAGCAACTTTTGAATCTTGATGAATCTTGAGCAATCCTTAATGAATCATGATCAAACCTTGATCAAATGATGAATTATCCTTCAAAATGAGAATTTTGGAAAAAAAATATTGAGGTTTGACTGTCCATAGGTCACAGTTGACTTTTGCCCTAGCACCGTCGATTTTTCGACATCTTGAGCAATTGACTGGCCAAACTTCCTCTGCAAGGCTTGAAATTTGACATGGGTGAACTTAAGAACATATTAGGAAATTGGGGAGAACTTGAGGTCATTTTCATGTAAATACCTTGATGCAACACAAAACCCTAATTTTGAATTGACTCCCTTAGGAGGTGATTTGACTGTCCAACTCTTGAGCAATCTTGAACAACTTGGAGATGATTCTTGACATGTCTTGAGAAATATGGGAGGGAAAATTTTGGGGTACAACAGTTGCCCCTGTTCAATCTTCTTAAACCTGAGGATATAGATTGGCGTTAGGGCCTTTCGTGATCCGAAGGTGGAAGATGATTGAACACTAGAGTGCCCAGAAATTTTCACTCGCATGAAGTAGTATTTGTCTTGTGATGTAGGGAATGGGATTACAGATGCCATTTGGAGATTGATGATGGGAGATGGGCTTAACGATGCCATCCGAAGGAGTGTCGATCGCGTAAGAGATTCCTTAGCGAGAGCTTGTATACCTGTTGTTGAGGGAGATTCCACTGGGGAATGTTGTTCTTTGTCTTAGGAGAAATAGAACTTTAGGAGCTTCAGTCGTCCGTTATTCTACTGGGGAATCATCTCTGTTGAAGAGGTGAGAGTGAACTACTATCTGGTCGTAACCTGGACTTCATAGTGATAAGACTGACTACTATCTAGCTGTAATCCAAGCTTTACAGTGACTTACAGGGGAGATGAGATTAAACTTGCTATCTGGTCGTAATCCAGGCTTTGCAATTTACCACTTCTTATCTGGTTGAAATCCAGGCTTCAGAACAAATCAAGTGGTTATCCGGTCGCACCCGGGTTTCAACTTGAAATTAGGGCACACTAATATCCGACCGACTCCGGGTTTCTTAGTAATTGTCCCTGTAAACTGCTATTTGGTCAGAATCCAAGCTTCACAGTGCCTTGTACCACTATCTGGTCGTAATCCAGGCTTTGCAATACCTCACTTCTTATTCGGTCGAAATCTAGGCTTCAAAACAAATCAAGTGGTTATCCGGTCGCATCCGGGCTTCAACTTGAATTTAGGGCACACTAATATCCGGCCGACTCCGGGCTTCTTAGTAACTGTCCATGTAAACTACTATTTGGTCGGAATCCAAGCTTCACAGTGCCTTGTACCGCTATCTGGTCATAATCCAGGCTTCACGATATGTTATACCATTATCTGGTCGAATCCAGGCTTCATGGTGTCACGCACTGCTATCTGGTCGAATCCAATCTTCACAAAACCTCACTTCTTATCTGGTCGAAATCCAGGCTTTAGAACAAATCAAGTGGTTATTCGGTCGCATCCGGGCTTCCCTTTGACTGTTGGGTTTACTAATATCCGTCGAATCCGGGCTTCATATTAACTGGCTGGGTAGACTGCTATTTGGTCGTAATCTAAGCTTCACAGTGTCCCTTAACGCTTATCTGGTTGCAATCCAGGCTTCGTAGTACTCTTGGTTGCTATCTGGTCGTAATCTAGTCTTCACAATATCTTCTATCATTATCTGGTCGTAATCCAGGCCTCACGATGTATCATACCACTATCTGGTCGAATCCAGGCTTTATGGTCTTGTATTGCTTTCTGGTCGTAATCCAGGCTTCACAATAACTTGTTGAGCTGTTATCTGGTCGTGATCCGGGCTTCACGGCTTGTGTTTATGATATAGCACTATCTGGTCGAATCCAGGCTTCATGGTGCTTATTGAGTTGCTATCCGGTCGTAATCTGGGCTTCATGGCTCACTGGGGAATAAACTATTATTCGATCGTTCTCTGGGCTTCATAGCTTGCTTTTGAGAGTTGTCACTATCTGGTCGTAATTCAGGCTTCGCGGTAGTCTGATATTGTTATCTGATCGTAATCCGGGTTTCACAATATGCTGTAGAAATCAAGATACTATCCGGTTGTACCCGGGCTTCATAACTTTAATTTTGATTGTATCTTTCCTGAAAGGTAAAGGTTAGTTGTATGTAATGCATGATATGTATCAGGCAATGATGTTCTCGAAATAAACGAGATTGTATGATGCGTATATGCATGTAGCATGATGTATGGACATGTAATGTTTTAGCTGGGGAAAATAAATCCCGGAGCTTCTGGAGAATATTGTTGAATGCTTTGCTTCCGCCAAGCACGGTGAACGAAGATGATTGTGAGGATAAACCTGCAGGAGAAAAGAACTCCGTTGGGGAATAAACTGATGAAGAGATTACTCTGAGGGGAGTTACTCTGTGGGGAAGAGATGTGCTGCTGAAGATTTTAACGATAAACTCCGCTAGGGATTTTGTTGATAAGCTCTGCTGGGGATTTTAATGATGAACTCCGCTGGGGATGGATTACCGTTACCGGTGATATTAAATCTGTTGAGGATTGAATTCCTGCTTGTGAAAGGAAAGAACTTCGCTAGGGATGATCTTTCAGTTGCCACTTGCTGAGGATAACCTAGTTAGACTTCTGTGGGGATAACCCTCTGAATTTGGCTGGGGAGATTTATTTGCACTCTGCAGGGGATAAGCTTCCAAAGTCTACTGGGGAAGATGATTCAACTCTGTCGGGGAAGCTTTTTAGACTGCGCTGGAGAAAGGGCTCCACTAGGGGTATCTTGTATTCCGCCGGGGAATATTCTTATACTCTGTTGAGGAATATTAAGATTGTCGGGGATGCTCTTATGCTTGCTGGAGAATATTCTTATACTCCGTTGGGGGATATTAAGATCTTCTGGGGATACCAAGCCTTTTTAGGGGTGATGGTAGGCTAACTCTGCTTGGGGAGAGTATTGCTGATTCGTTCATCGTTGCAAGTCTCAGCTGAGAGAGCTACTATTACTGCCTTATTCTGCATGGAGTGAAAGTATCTTAGCCCTATTCTTCAGTTGAATCTATCTTGGTACCTGGTGGACAAAGCAACGACACAGCTTGGACATTTCTTATGCCCCTGTTTCTGATATTACCAGTAATTCATCTTTCGTTTCGCATGTAGATATTTATGATTAGCAATTAATGTCAAATGCATATATAAAAAATGAACCTTTGGATGTTCTTTGCAAAACAAAACAGATAAAAGAAAAACAATTTGAAATTTGTCTGAAAATGAATTTGTATTGATTTTGAAGTTTGCCTGAAAATAGGCATTTTTTGTACAAGAGGCTGACGTCCTAGTAAGAGAACGCCGCCGAACAAATAGAATTTATACAATTTGTAAAAAGGAAACAAAACAGCTATGTGAATAATCCCACTGGGTTCCAACTCTGCTATTGCCTTTATATCTTCAAGCATCTCATCACTCTGCTTCTTAGTTGAAGATGAATATGATTGATTAGTGTCATCCGATCTTGATAGTCGATACCGAAGTCTGGATGCGAGGTAATCCAATGAGACATAGTGTTATGCTTTGATCCCTAACTTTTGCCTGGACCGCCCTTTCGGGTTTTCAGTCCACTGGGATACCCATTTTTGCCCAAGCCGCCTTTTCAGGTTTTCGACTTGTCGGGTGTACAGATCTTTTTTATTTTCATCCCTTATTTTTGCCCGAACCCTTTTGGTTCGCCGGGAAGCCCTTATTTTTTCCTAGGCCAGTCAACCTAGCGGGTCTTTGATTATGCGTAGTATTTTTTCACTATGTCTGCATTGACGGGGTGAGGAAGGTCGTCACCATCCATGGTGGTTAGAATCATAGCTCCTCTTGAGAAAATGTTCTTAACCACGAATGGCCCTTCGTAAGTAGGGGTCCATTTTCCCCTGGGATCACCTTGAGGTAAGATAACGCGCTTGATTACCATGTCCCCAACTTGATACTCTTGTCGTTTAACTTTCTTGTTAAATGCCTTGATCATCCGTTTTTGGTACGTCTGACCATGACAAATAGCAGTAAGTCTTCTTTCGTCAATTAGGTTTAGCTGATCAACTCGGGTCTGGATCCAGTCATCTTCACTCAAACCTGCATCCTTCATGATCCGAAGAGAGGGTATCTGAACTTCAATAGGCAAGACCGCCTCCATGCCATAAACCAAGGAATAGGGTGTTGCCCCTGTTGATGTCCGTGTTGAGGTACGGTACCCATGAAGAGAAAATGGTAACATCTCGTGCCAATATTTGTACGTCACTATCATCTTCTGCACAATCTTCTTAATGTTCTTATTTGCAGCTTCGACAACCCCATTCATCTTCGGCCGGTAGGGAGAAGAGTTATGATGTTGTATTTTGAATTGCTCGCAGAGCTCAGTGATCATCTTATTGTTAAGATTGGTACCGTTGTCCGTAATGATCCTCTCTGGTACACCGTATCGACAGATCAGATTGTGCCGAAGGAACCGTGTGACGACGTTCTTGGTTACGGTAGCAAAGGAAGCTTCTTCAACCCACTTCGTAAAGTAATCAATCGCTACCAGGATGAAACGATGCCCGTTGGATGCTGTAGGTCTAATCCCGCTGATCATATCAATGCCCCACATTGCAAAAGGCCAAGGCGCTGTCAAGATGTTCAGAGTAACTGGAGGTATGTGCACCTTATCAGCATAGACCTGGCACTTGTGACATGTCCGAGAATGCTGATAACAGTCAGCTTCCATTATGGACCAATAATATCCTGCCCGAAGGATTTTCTTTGCCATGGTATGTCCACTGGAATGAGTCCCGAAAGTACCTTCGTGTAACTCCGTCATGATTCTTTCTGCTTCATTCTTATCCACACAACACAGTAAAGTTGAATCATGGTTACGCTTGTAAAGAATGTCATTGCTGATGAAGAACTTCACTGCGAACCTCCTCAGAAACTTCTTATCATTAACAGATGCACCCTCGGGGTATTCTTGAGCTTCAAGGTACCTCTTCACCTCATGATACCAGGGATTTTCTGTTACCTCTTCAGTCTCGAGATCACAGCAATGTGCAGGTTCGTCCAATCTTTCAATAATGATCCGGGGAGCCTCGTTGTCACAATTGACTTTGAACATAAAAGACATCATAGCCAGCACGTCCGCCAACTGATTCTCCTCTCTTGGGAAGTGTTCAAAGGTTATCTCCTCAAAATGGGGAAGCAATGTCAAGACATACTCCTTATAAGGAATAAGATTTGGGTGTTTTGTATCCCACTCGCCTTTGATCTGATTGATCACGAGAGCGGAATCTCCAAAGACACTTAGAAACTTAATCCTTAGGTCAATTGCTGCTCGAAGACCCATGATGCACGCTTCATACTCCGCCATGTTGTTGGTGCAGTTGAAACATAGTCGGGCGGTAAACGGAGTATGAGAGCCTTTAGGAGATATGATCACAACACCAATGCCATTACCCAAAGCGTTCGAAGCTCCATCAAAGTACATAGACCATCGGGATCCTTCCTCAGGTCCTTCATCCGGTCCAGGTGTCTCACAATCAGTTATCAACATGATACTTTCGTCCGAGAATTCAAAGTTTATAGACTGGTAATCATCCACTTCCTGGTGTGCCAAATGGCCTGCCAATACACTTCCCTTGATTTCCTTTTGAGTCGTGTATTGGATGTCATACTCAGTCAAAATCATCCGCCATCTTGCTATTCTTCCGGACAAGGAAGGCTTTTCGAAGATATACTTGATTGGATCCATCTTTGATATCAATAGAGTAATGTGAGTCAGCATATACTGTCTCAGCCGGTGAGCAGCCCATGCCAAAGCGCAGCAAGTTTTCTCGAGCAGTGAGTATCGAGTCTCACAGTCGGTAAAATTTTTGCTAAGGTAATAAATAGCATGCTCTTTTTGGCCAGACTCGTCATGCTACCCCAACACACACCCCATTGAGTTGTCAAGTACTGTCAAGTATAAGATCAGAGGTCTCCTTTCAACTGGTGGCATCAGAATAGGTGGCTCTTGGAGATACTCTTTGATCCTTTTGAAAGCGGCCTGGCATTCATCGTTCCAACGTACTACTTGATCTTTCTTCAGCAGCTTGAAGATTGGCTCATAAGTAGCAGTTAGGTGCAAGATGAATCGGGAAATGTAGTTCAGTCGTCCTAGAAAGCCTCTAACCTCTTTCTTTGTCTTGGGAGCTGGCATCTCTTGTATGGCTTTCACCTTGGCAGGGTCCACTTGAATACCTTTGTTGCTTACGACGAAACCTAGCAGTTTACCAGATCTCACCCTGAAGGTGCACTTGTCCGGGTTCAACCTTAACTTGTACAACTTCAACCTGTCAAACAGCTTCTGTAGATGGTCAAGGTGTTCCTCCTCAGTCTGGGACCTTGCAATCATATGGTCGACGTATACTTCAATCTCATGATGGATCATGTCATGAAACAAAGCAACCATGGCACGCTGATATGTCGCCCCAGCATTCTTCAACCCAAAAGGCATGACCTTGTAGCAAAAGGTACCCCATTGAGTAACAAAGGTGGTCTTTTCCATGTCTTCGGGAGCCATTTTTATCTGATTATAACCGGAGAAACCATCCATAAAGGAGAAGACCTTGTGCTGAGCAGTATTGTCAACCAGAGCGTCGATGTGAGGTAGAGGGAAGTCATCCTTAGGGCTCGCCCTGTTCAAATCCTTGTAGTCAACGCACATTCGGACCTTACCATCTTTCTTCGGCACTGGAACCACATTGGCGACCCACTGAGGGTAAGAAGTCACTGCTAGAAAACCGGCGGCAAATTGTTTCATCACTTCAGCCTTGATTTTCTCAGACATCTCTGGGTGCATACGGCGAACCTTCTGTTTCACTGGAGGACAGTCTTCCTTGGTAGGCAGGCGATGAACCAAAATGTCAGTATCCAAACCAGGCATATCTTCGTAGGACCAGGAAAAGATCTCAACATAGTCATGCAGCATCTGAATCAACCGCTGTTTCACACTAAGCTCGAGATTTGCACCGATCTTGACTTCCTTTTTGTCTGTCTCAGTACCCAGATTCACTGTTTCCACCGGCTCTTCATGTAGCTGAATAGCCCTCTCTTCCTGGAGTAGCAGTCTTGCAAGTTCACCAGGCACTTCGCAATTATCTTCACCTTCGTCTTCGGCTAAGTTGATCGGATTTTCGAAGTCATAACTGGCAGTAGCAGAGTCGTTACTAGTGAGATCCATAGTGGATGTGGACCTGTATATGTGAGTGTGTGTAAAATAGTTGTTTTGCAATATATAATAAAGAAATACAAGGAGCGCAAGATTTGAAATGCAAGAACGTCCAATGCTTTTTATTAATGATATATGAAAATGACACACAAAAGCCCTCACAAATGAAGCCACGGTGCCCCGGGTAAGACACCGGGCCATAAAGTTTCAAAACATTGTCTATTACAAATTCAAAACAAAAGTTTCATTACTGGGTAACAAAAGTAATAGGGATGAAGTCCTTTGCTGTCCAGTTGATTGGTCCACCGTCGGTCGTAGGATAGATCCAGCTGTCGAATTCAGACTCTTCCGCATCATCTTCTATGGCATTTACTCCCGAGTTGCTGATGAACACGGGAGGTCTTCCGATCCTTGCACTTCGAACAACCCTTTGAGCTTCTGTAGTGAAACCCAAACCAAACTTGTTAGTCTTCTGTGTAAAATCAGGGAGTCGGCCCCAATTTGAACACTCACCCTTCTCAATAACAGCCCGAGCATCTTTTAAGGAAGCCATCTTCATAGGAGAATCTTCAACCACAGTCTCAATTGATGCCAGTGTTTGGGGAACCTCTTCAAAGTGCTGGAATGGGGTCTCAATGAACTCCCCATCCATCTCTACGTATCTGAACGAGTTGAGGTGGCTGACCATGTACTCTTCCTCCCCTTGTACTGTCACAATCTTCCCTTTGACCGCGTACTTCAATTTCTGGTAAAGCGTTGAGGTTACGGCCCCGGCTTTATGGATCCATGGACGACCCAGCAAACAAGAGTAGGATGGCCGAATATCCATCACATAGAACGTAGAATTGAAGACCTGAGAACCAACTTTAATTGGAATATCAACTTCATCGTGCACCATCCTTTTAGACCCATCAAAGGCCCTAACAATGATGTTGCTTGGTTTTAGCTCCAACCCCTCGCAATCCAACCGGTCTAGAGCTTTTTTGGGCAAGACGTTCAATGAGGAACCAGTATCAACCAATACATGTGCAAGAGTAGTGCCCCTGCATTCAATGGAGACATGCAGGGCATCGTTATGATTTTTCCCCTTGGAAGTCAAATCTGCGTCGGAGAACCCCAAACCATTATCAGCAGTTAAATTGGCCACACAATTGGTAAACTGATCAACTGATGTCTCTTGTGGCACGTGGGCAGTCTTCAGGAAGGTAATCAGATCCTTGGCGTGGGCCTCTGAGCACAGCAATAGTGACAACATAGAAATCATGGATGGGGTTTGCCTCAGCTTGTCAACTACATTATAATCACTCTTCTTAATAATCTTCAGAATCTCTTCCATCTCCTGTTTGGAAGCTTCAACAGTAATTGTCTTCGGTGCCTCCATCTGGGCAGGCACATCAGTGAGGATCCCTTTGCCCCGAGCATCAGATGACTCGGCGACAGGGGTAAGAATAGGAACTTGATCAGGAATAGTGGTGGGTACACTTACAGGTGTAATAACAACAGGTCTTCGGACAGTTGGTGGAGCAATATCAGGTGAGAAAAGTCTACCGCTGCGGGTGACTTTAGCAGGTCCAGTAATGTTGCTGACGCCAGTATCAGCATCCAACTCTTGCTTAACTCCATGAACATAAAAATCTGCCCCATAGTGCCAAGGGACAATTTGTCAGAGGTGTAGGGGATGGGCCCCGGAACAGTGATGATTACAGGTGCGATCTTCGGAACAAATGTAATTCTAACAGGCTTCCTCGAGGGAGCCTTGGAAGAATTGTCAAAAATGGTAATAATGGCAACTTCTTCAGAATGAACGGAAGGAACAACATTCTTTTCAAATAGGATCTCTTTACTATCCATCAAGTTTTGGATACCTGACTTCAGGAATGGGCAACCGGTAGGCAAAACAGAACACATATGGCAACCTTCGTCACAACCCAAAAATAAACCGGCTAGCAACAGGTTCTTCTTGACAGTCATTAGAGGGGTAACAATTTCATCCACATAAACTACAAACAAGTCTTCCTCTACAACATTTACTCCATGTTTGGGCATGGGAGCAGTCACAACATTAGGCCTCTCGTGGGCCTCGAACTCAATCTCCTTTGCATCAATCAAGTCTTGGACCTTGTTCTTCAAAGCCCAACAATCATTTGTATTATGCCCCGGGCTATCGGAGTGATAAGCGCAGCGGGCGTTAGGGTTATACCTTGGTGATGTTGTATTTAAATTCTTTGGGGGTTCCCTTAGAGTCACCAGATTAGTCTTCAGCAACTGTGGCAGAATCTGAGATAAGGTCATGCTGAGACGAGCGAATTGCCTCTTAGGTCTCTCGTACTTTTGTTAATTGTTGTACTGAGGAGCACCAGCAGGTTTTGAAATAACAACTGCATTGACATCTTGGCGGTGTTCAGGTCTATTCTGTCTTCTTGCACTGTAGACATCACTAGACTCTTTCTTAAACGACTTCTTCTCGGTGCTCGGTGAGGCACCTTTCTGTATCTTCCCAGCCTTAATACCAGCTTCAATCCTCTCACCAGTCAAAATAAGATCTGTAAATCCAGCTGAAGAGCTTCCAATCAGATGGTTAAAGAATGGACAAGACAGGGTCCCCAAAAACATGTCAACAAGTTCACAATCAGCCAAAGGTGGTTGCACCCTTCCAGGAAGGTCTCTCCACTTCTGCGCATACTCTTTAAATCCTTCACTCGTTCCTATTGACATACCCTGGAGTTGGGTACGCGTAGGAGCGAGGTCAGAGTTTTACTGATATTGCCTATAGAATGCAGTAGCCAAATCTTCCCAGCTGCAGATACTGGCTTCGTCCAACTGATAGAACCACTCAAGCTGAGTCCCTGAGAAACTGTCTTGAAAGAAATGGATCCATAAGTTCTTATCAGTAGTGTAAGGCTGGATCTTCCTCACATATGACCAGAGGTGCAGCTTCGGACAGGAAACTCCTTCATACTTGGCAAAGGCAGGTGCCTTGAACTTATGGGGAATCACCACCCTAGATGATAGACCTAGATCTCTGAAGTCCAGACCGGGCACCTTCTGAATTTCCATAGCGCTCAAACGGTCTTCCAGCTGTTTGTACTTATCCTCAGCAGGAGGATACTGTTCTTCATCGTAGTCTGTCTCGTTGTCGGAGATTACAGGGCTAGGAGCCCTCCTTTCTTGTGAACTATCTTTCCCTCCATATGAGGTGGTCAGATCAACTTCATTCTGCAGCCTGTTCCCAAACCTGTGCCCTGTGCTGAACAGGATTGTCCTCTTCTTCTTCTTCTTCTTCTTCTTCTCTTTCAGAATCAAAGTCTTCAGGTCCTGCTGACCCTTGGCTAGATTCATGAACAGCTCTTGAAATTGGGCATTCTGGGCCTGGAGGGCCTTGATAGCTTGCTCAGTTGAAGGTTCAGTAGACATGATGATCGCTGAAATAAACAATGAAGAAGATAAGAGACCTGTAAAGGGTACCTGTTTATGAAGTGCATGGGGATGAAATGCGTATGATTTATGATTTCAAAGACAAACGGGATTCAAATTTGTAAACAAGAAAGGAAACACACTTTATTAGATTTAAACTTCAAAATTTAAATTGTTCAACAAATTGCCCTTAAGGCGTTACAAGAATGGAAATACTGAAAAGTAAAATAAAAAAAACTGGAAAGGAAGTCATCAAAGGCCCATCAATGCTCCCATGGTCTCTTCTTATCAGTGCGGACATAGTCGTTGAGAATCCACTCGTTCTCTAACTTCCTGGTCAACCTCTGGATCTTCTGCTCCTGCTCGTTGAACTTCTCCCGATAAGAATCCCGTTCTTCCCGCAGTTGCATCCAAGATCTCTTCAGTGCCCCAATGTCAGTGGGCATATAAGGATGGAGAATGGTTGGAAGAACCCCTTCTTCATTAGCAACTTCAAGAGTGACAAGCCGGACAACTTCATATGGAATACCTAGCTTCTGGGCACGGATGCGGACCCATATGAGATATGTCTCCATTGGCAAAGAAGTCTTTGGACCCAACTCATGTGGATCTGATTGGTGAACTCTGTCCCAAGCCCTGATGAATCTACGACGTAGCTCGTCTCTATCTCCCTGAAAATCAAAGATGATATGAGGCATCAACATCTCATGAGGCCCTTCTTTTCTGGCTCTTCCAAACTGACAGAGAGCTAAGCATGGGTTGTAAGAAATTCCTCCATGGGTTCCTAGCAGGGGAACATTAGGATACTCTCCACAGCGATCAATGACAGTCACCTCATCCATACCTTTGAGAGTCCAGATAATGTCATTATGAGAAAGAGACATCATCCTATAAGCCCAGCCCATTACTTCTTTGTTCTTCAGCACTGACTTAGGGAGGTGCGAAATAAACCACCTCGACAATAAAGGAGCACATCACATCAAGGTTCCCCGCTTTCGGGCAGTACGAGCGTAGAGCTGATGAAAAATGTCACCCAAGAGAGTGGGTACCGGGTTCTGAGAAATGAAGATGTTTATAGCATTCACATCAACAAAAGTGTCAGGATTCGGAAACAATACCAGACCATAAATCAGAAGAGCCAAAATGTCCTCAAAGGCCTTAAAGTCTAAGCTGTCCCAGAAGTAGTTAGCCTTGCCAACCAAGAACTTACTCAGAAAACCCTTAGCTCCATTTCTAGTCTCCCAGTTAGCCATTACCTCCTCTTTGGTCAAGTGAAGGGCTGCAACAATCTCTTCAGGTCTAAGAGTCTTTTCCCAACCAGTAAACGGAGTCTGTTCCAAAACAGAGATACCGAGCTGTTCAGAAAACTCTTCTAGGGTAGGAACCAGCTGATAGTCTTGAAAAGTGAAGCAATGGTACAACGGATCATAAAACTGTACCAAGACACTCATCATTTGTTCGTCCAATTTAGAGGTTACCAAACCGAGGAGAGAACCATGCCTCCTGATGAAGGAAGTAGTGTCAGGCATCTTGGCAACCAACTCTTTAAGCAAGGTAGGGACTTGGACAAAGTTGATCCGGATGGTATTCTTACGCATGGGCATCATGATGACCTACAAAATAGAGCAAAGATGAAACCCTCTTGTCTTTGAAATAGGTTAGTCCTTATGCAAAATGTATGCAATGTTATGATGTTATGATGCCATGATAGAGGCACACCACAAGTATCCACAAAAAGCAAACATGGTAAAGGCACACAAGTCACACTGAGAGCCCTTAGATTTCAGGCTGGCATGGAGCTTAGGTACTACCCTCTTTCAGTTGAGTTGGTTTAAACCTGTCCTAAAAATAGTAACTGGGTTCTAGAGGATCTCAATATCACTGACTACCCTCAATCGGTCATAATTCCATTTTAGCAACCTTTTCTTGCGGCCGGAATCATCGCGAGAGTTTAGTCTCAATGAGTGTAGCATACTGCTACTGTTCTATGGCCAAGTTGGTCAATTTAAGGTTCTAAGGTCAGTTGGTGCTTAATGACCCCTTAGAAGACCCATATTCTCCTCGTTCCAACACAAGGGATATCGGTACAAACTAAAGTGCCACACCAACGTAGCTACTGCTTCATCCGTATCGGTCTACGTCGTACAGATCCCTCACAGTTTATTGCTACTTACCTAAAGGGTATCCCCAGATCCGGGTTAGGATCTATAGAACTATGATACAAGCCCACAAAATTAAAGCATACAAAGCATACAATTGAAAACACAATGATCTAATCCTAAGGTACACCTCACTTATAATCTTATCCCCAGCAGAGTTGCCAGTTCTGTGATCGGTGGGAACGAGAACTTACTTTTTTTGGAATGCTGGTTCGCGTTTTGCGTTTGTTTTTGCAAATTGTCACGGTAAGCAAGAGTCGCCACCGTCTTTTATTTTATCCAACAAGGAAAGGACAAAAGCACAGAAAAATTCCTTTTTCGAGATGTTTCTCGGGTTCGGGAGGTAGATTATAGAAAGGGAAGGTGTTAGCACCCTTTCTATCCGTGGTTATCCACTGGCTCTTAGGTACTTGCTCATTATGTTTTCAAAATTTGATTTTCTTTGTGTTTGTAGGTTTTAAAGAAGTTTTGTTTTGAAAGGAGTGTAAGTGCGAAAAGTTTTGTTTTGTTTTAAAAGGAGAAAGTACTTAAGAGCCATCTACCTACTCGAAAAAGGAATTAATCTGAACAAATGTCCTTTAGACAATGCTATCCCACTATTGAGGAGTAGGTAGCACCGTCGTTGGAGTTTTAAGGGTCAATTCGATTAAGGGACGTGTGGTCACTAAAGCAATGTTAGGACGCCTTAGTGGTAACCCTAATGTCTTAGATCAGTTTATCCGAGGCAACCGTTTCGAGGAAACTTATCATCTTTGGACAAGAGGGCGACCTCTAAAACTTCCTATACTCAATGACCACGTTCGGGGCAACCAAGTGAGGTGTACCCTAAGAGTGGCATGTGCGAGTGTGTCAATTCGGTTAATTTTTATCTGTACATGTCATGGGTGAGCTATTGTTGATTTTAAGTTAAAAATTGATCTTGTCATGCATTGCCTATTAACAAACATCTAACAGTTAATATTGTGCGGAAATTAAATTGCAGGAATTAAATCTAAGCTATTACAAGGCGTCAGGTATTTACATCGCCAAAAACAAACCCTTTAATTTAAATTGCGGAAAATAAAAGCGATAAATAAATAAAGTCCTAATTTAAAAACTATTACATCCCTGAAGCAATTACATTATTGGATAAAAGATGAAACGTGTGCGAGAAAATTAAATCGGCGTATCTTAGGGTTTTTACCCTTTTTAAGAAAGACAGATTTTTTGTGATCTTTTGAATTAAATGGAAATTAAATATTAAGTTAATAATTGAATAAAAATATTTTTGGTTTTTTATTTTTAAGGAAATAAAATAAAAATGGTTAAAAATCCTAATTCTAAATTGATTTTATTTTGTTGCAAAAATGTTAAAATTATAACTAATTAAAAAAGGACTAAATTGATTAAATTGTTTATTTACAAAAATAAAGTGAAATTAGTTTTAATAAATAAAAATAATATTTTTGTTTTCTGATTTTATTAGGAAAATATTAATTGGTTAGTTTTTTAATAATAATAATAATAGTTAACAAAATAAATAAATAAATAAAGAAAAGAAATAAAAAGTAAAAGAAATACTCAGGGGGTTATGGGCTTAATTTGATGGTGGAATCAGCAATTTCCAGGCCCAATTTCAATCAGCCTGCTTGACTTTTTGGATCGCCCACATGCCTGTTGACTTGAGACCATGGTAGTCTTCCATCCTTGGCCACTGGATTAGATCTGAAGCCACATGGCGTGTTGATATTTGAGGAGCATGGTAGACCCCCTTCTGAGCGTTGCATAGGAATACCTGAAGAAAAATCAAATAAAGCGTTTTGGGGGACCTGGGATTCGAACCCAAGTCCCAAGGGGTTTTCTCATAGCGCGCTCACCAATCCAGCTAGCTTGTTCCTTTGTTATTAGTATATGCAACAAATATTATATGTGAAACAAAACATCGTGCCTGAAAAATAAAAAAATTTGTGCGAAATTTAAATGGCCCAGTAAGGAGAAGACGCGTGGTCGTCTTCTTCACAAAGTCCCTGGTTATTTACCCGCGGATGTTTATCTGCAGGAAGATTCGTAGCTTGCTTCCAAAATTCACCCTAGGCCATGGAAACGAAATCTAAGAATACCAATGTGCTCGTCTTCTCCTACTGAGCATCCTTGTACCATTTATTGGCCTTGATTTAACCTGTATCCAAAACGCCTAAAAAACAAGAACAAGAACCCTAGATTCGGGCGCTATGTTACATGCCATGAAAACGAAATTGAATATTGCCAAAATGTTCTAAATCAAACAACAAACATAAATATGCAAAGATTTTAACGAAAGGGTGCAAGAATCAGAGGTTTGGATTTCGTGTTCAGAGCTTGGTTCGTGGACACTTACAGTGAGTTTCAAGCGATGAGAAGGCTTGGTTCTGGTTGCTTTTGCTTCAGGGGATTGCCAGCAAGGGACTAGTGTCAAGCTTTTGCTTTGAATCGAGCTCTAAGGTGGATTTCAGATTCCAAGTTTTCAAGCTTTTTCTCAAACTTCTTCTGGCCGTTTTTGCAATGCTTAGGTCGTGTCCTTGATCTCTATGGCTTGTGTGTACATAAGGGAATGAATTAGGTTAATCACTTGGACTTTAATCCATGAGAATTGAAGAATTGAGATGTGATTTGATCTTCCATTATCAAGTTTCCATATTTGTATCAAATCTGATTTTTTATGCATGAAAAGGCCTGATATGAATTTTATTTGATGAATCATGATAATTGAAAGCTGCAATGATCAAAAATATATCATTCCATCCATTTTTAGATTTTATTTGAATTAACATTGATTTAAAATGAATTAAATCAATGAAAATTAAATAAAATAGAAAAATAAATGATTGGTCATGAAATTAAATATGGGACACGTGTGTGGTGTGATAAGACCAAATCAAGTGGAAAAAAGTGGGCCCTTTTGTCAAAAATTGGAGTTTTGAGGATAGTTGACTTTTGGCAATTTTGGAAAAATGCCCAACTTCAACAATGCATAACTTCTTCAATTTTGAACTTTTGGAAGTTTTATTGGACTTTTTAGAAACCTTGAGATGTCCTATAATCAACCCTTTTAGTATCATCTCATTTTGATATTCCATGCTCAAGTTATAAGCTTTTGCAAAATAGGTGTTTTTGTTTACTTTCAAAAATGACCTATAATGTCCAAATTTGTAGATTTTTGTGAGAGCATTTCTTGATCTTGGGGTGTGAAGATGGATTGCAGGAAATTGCATCCTATTAAAAATGATCTATGGATGGGTCATTTCTCATAAAGTATGAGAAAGTTATGCTTGGTCAAAGTTGAGTTGACGTTTCCTGCAAAACCCTAATTTAGCAACTTTTGAATCTTGATGAATCTTGAGCAATCCTTAATGAATCATGATAAACCCTTGATCAAATGATGAATTATCCTTAAAAATGAGAATGTTGACGAAAAATATTGAGGTTTGACTGTCCATAGGTCACAATTGACTTTTGCCCTAGCACAGTCGATTTTTGGACATCTTGAGCAATTGACTGACCAAACTTCCTCTACAAGGCTTGAAATTTAACATGGATGAACTTAATAACATATTAGGACATTGGGGAGCACTTGAGGTCATTTGTATGTAAATACCTTGATGCAACACAAAACCATAATTTTGAATTGACTGCCTTAGGAGGTGATTTGATTGTCCAACTCTTGAGCCATCTTGAACAACTTGGAGATGATTCTTAACATGTATTGAGAAATATGGGAGGGAAAATTTTGGGGTACAACAGCGATAAATGCGGAAATATAACTTGGAAGCAGTATAATACCAAACGAACAATGACGTACGCAAAAAGCACAACCAAAGTAAAGAAATCCGAGATACTTCGCGCGAGCTGGCATCAACAAACAAACAGTCAGAGATCGAATATTTGGAATAGGTGTCGAAACTTCGTCGATGTGAAAATAAATCACAATCAAAATCCTAAACACATCCGCATATCAAATAATGAACTTGCATAAGACTCAACTCAATAAACAAAGGTGAATCGCAATTTTCAAGTAATCGAAAAACATTAGGGATTAATTTCCTAAAATAAAATAAAATAAAATAAATCTAACAATTTTTTATTGGTTTTTCAATTTTTGTCATAAAAAATAATGTAGAAAAATTATAAGAAAAATCTTAAATCTAATAAAAGAAATAGGAGTATCAGGGGGGTGCTAAGCTGAAATCAAGGGGTGTTGTAGTAGAGGATGCGCTAAGAGCCCATTCTGCAATTATCCAATAAGCCATTTTTAGCAGCCCACTCGTATCAAAGAAAAGATGTCCACGGGCATAAGGACAACCCGATTCGGCCTAGTCACTAACAACACAAACCCACCAGCCCTATTATTATTCACTTCAGATTTATAAATTATCATGTATTCTTGTGATTTATTATATTAATAATAAAATAAATAAATTAAAAACAACGCTGAAAGAGGATTTAGGGTTCAATGCTATACAATCCTCAGGTTTCACGTTCAGGGGCCTTTCCTCTTCTTCTTCATACCCAACGCATCGCCACTCTTCTTCTCTCAATCTAAATCAACGGCAAACTCAACAGCCTTATCTTCTTTATCTCAAATTCTCCATCTCCGTCCGTCTTCACCTTAAATCGATTAAACCTTCTTTTATTTCGATTCAGTACTGTTTACCTCTGTCTCACTCTTCATAATTCATCGCGGCTTCGATTATGTCAAAGTCACTCTGACGGTGCTTCAATCGTGATTCAGGTATGCGTTCTTAATTCCTCCTTCTTCTATTCTTTCCGATTCACACATATTTTCTGTTGATTCAGTGCAATTCTATTATTGAAGTTTGTTGTTGTGATTGCTGTTGAAATAGAGGGAACGCTTCAAGCTTGAAGTCGTGACGATGCCATTGATGATGAAGGTTGATGAAGCTGTGTAGAAGATTGAAGAGGATGTGATGATGATGATTGGAGTGAGGCGCGATGAAGGTTCTGTAGAGTTGCAGAGAAGATGAAGGTTGGTGATGGAGATGTAGAAAGACGATGGAGATTTCATAGATTTTTTATTCACATATGAAGAGGATTGCAAAAGTATTGAAGCTTCAAAAAGAAGATGAGAATTCTTCAGAAGGTTATTGATCAAAAAAATGAAGATTCAGAGAGAGTCCAGAGGTTAGTATTCCTGTTTTTTTCTTTGTATGAATGAATGAATCCCCCCCGAACCCCTCTCTCTCTTTCTGTTACGAATATTTTTTGGCTCCGTTAGTTTCTGTTGTATCTCTGTTAGGAAGTTGGTTACAGGTTTGTTATAGTTTGTTATGGCAGTTAGAGGGTTGTTTAGGAGTCTGTACCAGGTTGTTAGAATTCTGTTATTTGAGTTAGTTTGGAAGGTCGAAATCCCGCTTAGTTATTTATGGATCTGTTATTTAGTTACTGTTTCCTTACAAAATGAGAATGGTCTTCTGGTTTTAATGTGGTTACAGGGCTGCATAGAGTATAAAAAGTTACAGCATGGTTGATTCTGTTGCAGAGCATGTTTATTTATCTTGTTTACCTTCAAATTTAAAAGCATGACCTTGGTTGGAAGATGGGCTCGGAGAAAGGTGCAAATCCAATTACATGAGAAAGATGAAGAATGACATAGGTTTTAGATTCTTAGGGTTTTTGTCCTTGTGATGTAAAAGCCTTGTAATTTTATCATGTACGTTAGTAATGAATAATGTTGTAATGAGAACTCATATGTAATGAATTGAATACTTGATATACACTTTGGATTGTAAACTAGAAATTTAACTTGTGTGATTCTTGATGAACATGATACAGATATTACACGCTCTTGATCAAATGTTGACTTGTGAATATGAATTTGAAACTGTGAATATGAACTCTTGACAATCTTGAATTTCCTTTTGAAGTACAAATAAATCTTGAACAATCTTGGTATAAGTTTAACTTTGGATAAGGTCTTAAACTCCAAGAAACATGAACGCCTGAATCATTTAGACTTCGAGATTCTTGCACTAGATTTATGAGTCTTGAATTTCAAACAACTCCCATGAATGAGCCTAAACTCTTTTGAATCAATTATTGAAAAAAATTGAACGCGTTTGAATTAACGACCTCGAATTTGGTACAAGCCATCATCATGAATTTTCTTGAATCGTTCTTGAAAGAAACACTTCACAATAATGAATCCATTCTCTACTTCACTCTTCAAATTCATGTCAACTCGAAAACAATCAAGAAGTTGAAGAGATAACAGGGGATTGATTACAACGAATCTCCCAAACTCCTACCACGCCATATAGTTGCTCTTTAATCAACAAAATATCAGCTGAAAATCCAGAGCCACACTTAATCATTCGGCAAGTCTCACCACAAGAAGAGAAACATGGTTCAATCTTCTAGACTTCTTGAAAATAAATGAATCATAGAGCAAGTAATAAAAGCGAGGATCTACATGATTGATGAACTTGCAGTAAAGAACAGATGGTGATCCTTGTAGCCTTAAGGATAAAAACCTAGCACGATGAACTTTTGTTGAAGATCTAATACCAAGCTCCGGTATAACATAGAAAAAAGCATAATCCTCTGGCTGAGTTAAACCCTAATGCCCTTATTCCTTGAAGAAAATATGATGAAGAAAACCTTGTATTCTTAAGGAATCTTTTCAAGGAAAGTATCCACGATGCTTGTGAACCAAAACCCTAATCTCATATCGAGAATGATAAGAGCGCTAGTTAAATACACTTTGAGTAAGATATCAGCCTTAATTCATAGAGAGGAACCCTAATGCCAAAGCTCTTCGATCTTATAACCATGAGACCAATGCTATGTGCAAAACCTACAAAGCATGATGGGGGATCTTAGGAGAAAAAATTGGGTATAATAACTGCCCTTATTTAAGTGTCTTCTATCCGGAGATATGAAGATTAAAATCTTCGTTTCGACGTGATTGAAGATACTTAAATATAAAACAAGCCCTATTTTTGGCCCTAAGATACCATGTGATGCTTATGATTATGGATGTAACCTATGGATTTCATGTAGACGGGCAAGACACACACTGGAGAAGCAAATGTAGAACCTATAAATTAACCAAAAGAATTCAACCAGGATAATAAATTTCTGGAGAACAACACGACTCCGGGAATAGAAATTCGAATCTATTGGGGACGAATTGGCTTTGTTGGGGAAAAGAAAACTCAACTTCACTGGGGAGGTAAGATCCTGAGAGGAGACAAAATAACATAAACTTCAAAACTTAGGGGAAAGTAATGGATGACAACAATTAACCGATAGCTGTGAACTATCCACTCATAGAGGAGATAGAAAAAAAAGAGTAACATCAACACAGGGGATCGGCAGTCGCTAACAAGAAAAGATCAATCTTACCTAAAAATGGTAATGAACTACCCACTCAAGAATGAAGGTAAAAAAAACATAGGACAATACTGACTTTTATTGAAGGTAAAGAAACAGAAGATACACCGACGTTTACTGAAGGTGGAGAAAAGAGAATACACCAGCTTTTACTGAAGGTGATGTCTCAAAGAGTAATAACGAACTTCCCAAAATCCTGGCATTCTTCCTAGAACGATTAAAAATACAAGCTATCTCAAATAAATAGACTACCACTTGTAAAGATTTCTCAACAAACTTCCCTTGCGAAACTTCCTCGAAGAGATACCATTTGATGGAGAATCACATAAACTTCCCCTCGATCCTGACTATAAGCCATGAACTGGTCTCAGTTTCTTCTTTAACCAAGATATTTCACCTGGAAAGGGTAAAAATACAAGCTATCTCAAATGAAGAGACTACCACTTGTAAAGATTTCTCAACAAACTTCTCTTGCGAAACTTCCTCGAAGAGATGCCATTTGATGTTGAATAATATAAACTTCCCCTCGATCCTGACTATAAGCCACGAACTGGTCTCAGTTACTTCATATGTTTCACCTGGAAAGGGAAAAAATGCAAGCTATCTCAAATAAAGATACTACCACTTGTAAAGATTTCACAACAAACTTCTCTTGCGAAACTTCTTCGAAGAGATACCATTTGATGGAGAATCAGATAAACTTCCCCTCGATCCTGACTATAAGCCACTAACTAGTCTCAGTTTCTTCTTTAACCAAGATGTTTCACCTGGAAAGGGTAAAAATATAAGCTATCTCAAATAAAGAGACTACCACTTGTAAAGATTTCACAACAAACTTCTCTTGCGAAATTTCTTCGAAGAGATACCATTTGATGGAGAATCAGATAAACTTCCCCTCGATCATGACTATAAGCCACGAAATGGTCTCAGTTTCTTCTTTAACCAAGATGTTTCACCTGAAAAGGGTAAAAATAAAAGCTATCTCAAATAAAGAGACTACCACTTGTAAAGATTTCACAACAAACTTCTCTTGCGAAACTTTTTCGAAGAGATACCATTTGATGGAGAATCAGATAAACTTCCCCTCGATCCTGACTATAAGCCACGAACTGGTCTCAGTTTCTTCTTTAACCAAGATGTTTCACCTATAAAGGGTAAAAATACAAGCTATCTCAAATAAAGAGACTACCACTTGTAAAGATTTCACAACAAACTTCTCTTGCGAAACATCTTCAAAGAGATACCATTTGATGGAGAATCAGATAAACTTCCCCTCGATCCTGACTATAAGCCACAAACTGGTCTCAGTTTCTTCTTTAACCAAGATATTTCACCTGGAAAGGGTAAAAATACAAGATATCTCAAATAAAGAGACTACCACTTGTAAAGACTTCACAACAAACTTCTCTTGTGAAACTTCCTCGAAGAGATACCATTTGACGGAGAATCAGATAAACTTCCCCTCGATCCTGACTATAAGCCACGAACTGGTCTCAGTTTCTTCTTTAACCAAGATATTTCACCTGGAAAGGGTAAAAAACACAAGCTATCTCAAATAAAGAGTCTACCACTTGTAAATATTTCTCAACAAACTTCTCTTCCGAAACTTCCTCGAAGAGATACCATTTGATGGAGAATCAGATAAAATTCCCCTTGATACTGACTATAAGCCACAAACTAGTCTCAGTTTCTTCTTTAACCAAGATATTTCACCTGGAAAGGGTAAAAAACACAAGTTATCTCAAATAAAGAGACTACCACTTGTAAAGATTTCTCAACAAACTTCTCTTGCGAAACTTCCTCGAAGAGATACCATTTGATGGAGAATCAGATAAACTTCCCCTCGATCCTGACTATAAGCCACGAACTGGTCTCAGTTTCTTCTTTAACCAAGATATTTCACCTGGAAAGGGTAAAAACACAAGATATCTCAAATAAAGAGACTACCACTTGTGAAGATTTCATAACAAACTTCTCTTGCGAAACTTCCTTGAAGAGATACCATTTGATGGAAAATCAGATAAACTTCCCCTCCATCATGATTATAAGCCACGAACTGGTCTCAGTTTCTTCTTTAACCAAGATGTTTCACCTGGAAAGGGTAAAAATACAAGTTATCTCAAATAAAGATACAACCACTTGTAAAGATTTCACAACAAACTTCTCTTGCGAAACTTCCTCGAAGAGATACCATTTGATGGAGAATCAGATAAACTTCCCCTCAATCCTGACTATAAGCCACAAACTGGTCTCAGTTTCTTCTTTAACCAAGATATTTTACCTGGAAAGGGTAAAAAACACAAGCTATCTCAAATAAAGAGACTAAGACTTATAAAGATTTCTCAACAAACTTCTCTTGCGAAACTTCCTCGAAGAGATACCATTTGATGGAGAATCAGATAAACTTCCCCTCGATCCTGACTATAAGCCACGAACTGGTCTCAATTTCTTCTTTAACCAAGATATTTCACCTGGAAAGGGTAAAAACACAAGCTATCTCAAATAAAGAGACTACCACTTGTGAAGATTTCACAACAAAATTCTCTTGCGAAACTTCCTCGAAGAGATACCATTTGATGGAGAATCACATAAACTTCCCCTCGATCCTGACTATAAGCCACAAACTGGTCTCAGTTTCTTCTTTAACCAAGATATTTCACCTGGAAAGGGACAGGTTGCTCAAATAAAGATAATTGTCGGTTGTTTTTTAAGAAGGAATTGTAACAAGATTGGCGGGAAATGATGCTTGATTTCCTGGGGAAATACTAATACATTCCTGTTGAGGAGAAAAAAGTCTTTGCGTGCAAAATAAATGCACATTCTCAAATCAAGGCTCAGAGCCTGCAGAAGTCAGAATAATAATATTGTTGGGGACTATAGATTCAAACCAGAAATAAACTGGAATGGAATAATCAACCAAGTCAACACCCGATGAGAAATAAACTCAAAAGGGGATCACCCTTCATTTATATAATGAACCGAATGGGAAGGCTGAAGCAAAAATCTTCCACGCGGGATAACTCGGTGAGGAAATTGAAAGGATATACACTTTCTGTTTAACATTGTCAACTCTATTGGAGAGAGAGTAACATATCTTTGAAAAGAGGATAATATGCTGACAAAACATCAATGAATGCAAATGAGTGATGAATTTAAATTCATCTATGCCTGATGTGTATGAATGTATGGATGTTATCGTGTATATGGTGACAAAACAACCATAATATACTGGGGGTAGCCAGACAAATCTAACTTGGGTGAAGACAACACTCGGCCAAGTCACATGCAAGATGAAGATCAGATTCCACGAGAGGGTAAGCATCAACAGAGAAAACAAAGTCCTATTTCACGACTTAACTTCACTGGTAGGAACGTGGCTTAAAAACAATCAAAGAACCACCTGACTAACAACAAATAAAGTTGTGGGCATATCATAAACTCTTCTATGTCTCACCGGGGATTACCAATATGAACTTCGATAAGGGAAGAGGAAGTTTCACCGTCTAGACTTCACTGGAGATTCCAAAACTAACTTCACTAGGGGAAGATGAAAATCATGTTGTCGAGACTTCAATTGGGGATGGAAATACAGACCTTACCGGGAAAGATGCAAAACTACATCGTTGATACTTCTGCTGGGGATTGTTATGCTAACTTCATTGGGAGAAAAGAAGCCACCTGCACCAAAGAGAGCCTAGATACAGTCTTCAATATTAGGCATAATGGTTGTGCAAAATTCTCTGGAGAGAGATCACATAATTTCATGGGATAACAACTTCAGAGGGAAGTATCATATTCGACACATCTGGAGAATTTAAGAAGTCGAAAACACAGTAATGGGTCAGCTCATGGGGATTTTAAATCAAACTCAGCGCATAGCGAGAGGAAAACTAAGGAGTAGACGCTTATCTCAAAAATTCTTAGAATGTATATCGCCCTTGTCTTGTTGTTTAGAAGCACAGTACAACAACAATATCATGACTGGAGGGCATAATATCCTGCTAAAGATTCCACATTACTTCTCAACACAAAGGGAGAAAGAGTTCAACAACTAAACACATGCTTTGTAACTTTGCGACCTCCGCTTGATCAACTTTTGACCACGGAAGGAAATTACACTCAGTCGGAGAAATCTGAATCAGGACCTGACTGGGGAGGATGGGATTACAAACCCACCATCAAATAGCTTCTTGAAGACGATCTGAACCAAAACTTAACTAGGGAAAGATGGGAACATACCCAATACCACACAACAACCTAGAAGACACCCACTAGCTGGTCAGTTACTGTAGAGGGAATCATGCAGACCTCCACAAGGCAGATTATGAGAAACAATTCGGCTTGAGGAAGATCTTCCACTTGGGGAGAACATAGTAATCATCTTGACAAAAAAAATATGGAAATGCCCTTGGAAACGAATTTGGTGTCCCAAGTTTACCGTACCGGTAGATATTTTTTACGACTTGCCCTTGGCTGTCTGCTTTTAGGATAATCTGCCTGACCACAAAAAAAGGTCCTAGAGATTCGTCGAATCTCTACGTAACTGCCCTAGATTAGCTGAATGTTGCATCTTCTTTACTCGACAACTTCTTCTTAGCTACGTGCCCTTTGTTGATACTCAAATGTAAGCTTCTTTGATATCATGTGTTGTACCCCAAAATTTGCCCTCTCTTTTCATCAACATTTTTCTCATCACAAGACTCTTGGAGCTCAAGATCAAGTTAGGGTTTGCTCTGCTCAAGACCCCTCCTTGCACTATTGACCCAAATTAGGGTTTGAGTTTGCACCAAGATGTTTTGACCTAAAATGCCCAAAGTGACTTTCATGCTTCATGTTGGACTCACAAGTTTATCCATACCAAGTTTCAAGCCTTGATTCCAATCTTTGCCTAGTCAATTGGACAGTTGACCTAGAAATCAGCTGTATTGGGGAAAAAGTCAACTGTGGCCAATTGACAGTCAAACCTCATGATTTTTGACCCACATCAACATCATGAACTCATATGAACCATTTGGTCAAGTTTGGATCACAATTCCACAAGAAATTTGATCAGATCACCAAAAGGGCAAAATGGTCATTTTTAGGGTTTTGACTGCACAAAGGCAATTTTTGACTGTTTGACCTAACCAATGGCAAACCAAGTTCACATATGGACTCAAGGACTCAATGGCATTGTCTTGACACATTCAACAAGTTCAAAAGATCTCAAATGCACAGGATTGATAGATGAATTTTCCAGTCAACTGATCAAAATTTGACTGTATACTGAAAAGTCAAACTTTGACTTTTTGGTCAAAATCAAGTGCCAAGATTCATTTTTCATCAAGACATGTCAAATTATGAAACTTGTTCATCAAGAAACCCAAAATTGCAAATTAGGGTTTAAAATGAGAAAATTTCATAACTTAGAATTTTTCTAAGTTATGAAACTTCCTTATTCTTTCCTAACTTTGTCCCATTTTTTCATCAAGATACAAATGGATTCAAACAAAACTCAAAACATGAAAGTTGTAGTAAATTGCAAAATATACAACTTTGATTCACAAAGTTTTCTCAAAGGAAGCTTGTAGCTCAAGTTATGATTTTTGGAACAAGGGTGCAAAACATTTTTAACTTAGAGAAAATTTGACCTATTATAGGCAGGATTTTTGTCCAACTTCTTGGCCATTTTTCACATGCTTCCACTTGAAGTTTCAATTTGCATTACAAATATGGATTTTAGTATACATTCCAAGCTTTCTAAATTGTCCAAGAACTCATCAAACACCCTTGTGGTTAGAGAGAATCGAATTTGCAAAGTTGGGCAAAATTCACTTTTGTTCATGGCCAAAGCTTGTTCATAACATTGGCATTTTCAAGTCAACAGGGTTTGTGATAGTTTGCAGGCCTCTAAACCTCTTCACACTCAATAATTAAATTCCTAACCATTGTGTTCAAGCTTTGTTTTGTGCATTTGGTCTTTACATGCAAGATTAATCTTTAAATGGAAAAAGTAAATTTGCCATTTTGGAAAAGATGCACTTTATGTCAAATACCATATCCAAGAGGTACAAGCCAGATCTTTGAGGCACAAGTTTGTAGACAAATCCCACTGATCAAGAGAGAGTGTTGCAGCATGCTTGAGAGCCTTGTACATGCCTATAACCCAACTTGAACCTTCTTACTTCAAAAAGAAGAAAGCTTGCCAAAACTCTCAATCTCTCATTCCTGTCAACACAGCCAAACACAAACCTTGTAAACATCTTTCATACATCCAAGCAAGCCTAAAGCACGACTGAACCACCTCCCAAACCTCCTCATTCACAAAAACACCCTCTTGCTGCAGAAACAGAGCAAGTTCTGCAACTTGACTTCCACAAATATTTCCACTCGTGCATTTTGGCTAAAAAGAGTTCAAACATGTTCCATATCATCCACTGAAGCTATCCCAAGCATTGAACTCAAGCTGTAACACCCATAACCACGTTTTCCATTTTTATTTTCAAGCTGTGCAGGTTGACTTCCATAGCACGATTCAGTTGATTTTAAAGCAAGCTAGGAGTTGGAGAAGCATCCTTGGACTTCAAGCAAGCTGTACAAAAGCTCAAAATCCATTGGAAGTTGCTACATTGTTCTGTTCATGTCAAGCTGAAACAGGTAAAAACATGAACTTCTATCTCTCTATCCAGGTATGATTAAGCTTAGGTTTGTGAAGAAAACATGTTCTACTCATAGCCCTGAAGCCATCCATGTATTTACTTTTCATTTATATTATACGTGCTGTGAGAATTTTGGCCATGAACATTGAAGAAAATTTAGGTCAGAAATTGGGGATGAAGAAATTCTCCTTCGTTTCTTAGAGTTAGGTCATGTGTTTTATATGTATGAATTCGTCTCTTGATGCTCTACATTGTTTGTGTTATGAGTTTTTGTTAAAAGTCAAAGAATCAGGAGATGATGATTGCATAAGAGGCGCGCGCGTTTTGTTTGAATGAAGCTGGAGGTTGAAGACAAAGCTGGCTTGGGCTGGGCCTGAGTCAGCATGCTGTTCACACCCCTTTTTTCCATTTGCACCCCCTTGGCCCATTGTGTGATATATTGATCATTTTTGATTTTTTCTTTTTGATTCTGACTTATTATTTTTTGCTCAAATATCAAAAATATCAAAAATATTTTTCCATACATTTTTGCATTTATTTGGCATTTATTTGTTTTATTTAGCATATATATATAAATAAATATAATACTTTTTATTTAAAACACTAAAAAATAATACAAAAATATATTTTTTTTAGTTATTATTTTTTGTTTACATTTTGAAAACATTTTCTAAAAATATACATTTTTGTAAATAATTAATATTTTATTTTGGTATATATATTTAGTATATTTAATATATAATATAAATACTTGTATATTTTATTAGATATTTAGGACAAAAATATAGAAATAATACATTTTTATTTTTATTAATATATGACATTAAGAAATACTTTTTTTTACAATATACTTCTTTTTTATTTTTGTATAAATTAATATATAATATTGTATAATATTAATAAATAAATACTATTTATTTAACAAACTAGGGTTTTGCCCTAAACCATAAAAATATTCAAAATTTGACCTTTTCATTTTTGTTTATATTTCACATAGAAAAATATTTTCTCATACATGAAAAATCATTTTTGTGCATAATACATTTTTGCATATTTATTATATTTGTTTAAATATTGTACAATTTGATATTTGTATATTCAATATGGATGTAATAGTTTTAGATTTAATTTCTTGCTAAATATCCCCCCATTCAAACATTTGTACCCCCGTCCCCATAATTATGTTGTAATAATTTAGGAATTTAAATTTCCGCATTTAAAAGCTTTCAAATTATACCATGATAGACTTAGGGTTTGTATGAAAATCAAATAACAAATAGCTTGGCTAATACAAAGACAAAAATGCATGAAAATGTACAACACCAAGCACACTTGCACCCCTAGGGTTCCTCCACTTGTTGCCTTCAAAAATGGGCCATGTTGCATGTTGAGTGTCTTTGGCAAAATAAAATAAAATAAAATGATCATAGTCCATCGATGACGCTTTCGAAGTTGCCTAAAAAATGATCAAGTCCCTTAAAGGAAAAATTGCCAAAGACACTTGGCACTATTGCATTCATGGTCTAAACAATGACCCGCGCCCATCCTGTTAACATCCTAACACAAGATTGTCCACCAAATACAATGGTGGAACAATATTGTTAAAAGGGTTAAAACATAGGAAAGATCTTTGAGAAATTTAGGGGTAGACAACTCTTAGTTACTTGATCAAACTTGCAAAACACACTTGCCTACTTTCAAACACACTCCACAACACAATTTCAAAACAAACTTTCAAAAAAAACATTGAAACATCTTTTCAAAAAGACAAACACCTTTGTAAAACATTCGAGTAAAGAATTGTTACAATGGTTGCCTAGACAAGGCATCTTTTTCAAAACATTTTCAAAACCACACACACAAAGCACCATTTCAAACAATTGAAAGCACCATTTCAAACAATTGAAAATGCAAGGCAAGTGATCTAAGCAAGTAACTAAGAGCCCATGGATAACCATGGATAGAAAGGATGATAATACCTTCCCTCTCTATAATCTACTCCTCGAACCCATGAAAACATCTCAAAGGTTTTTCCTGTGCTTTTTAACCTTTCCTTAGGATAAAATAAAAAGTCGGCGGCGACTCTTACTAAACCGAAACATTTGCGAAAAAAAACGCAAAACCTCAAGTCAGTTCTCTCACCGTATCACATCATGCAATGGTTTTACAAGAAGAACAATATTTATTCTAAGAATGATGATTCTGATGCAACAGTTATGTAAATCTTGAATATTTAATTGAAGATATTTCTCAAAACCTTATGAGTGAATCACTAGCCAGAACGCAAAATTGATTTTTTTTATTTTACCAAAGATGACAAAAACATATGATACCAACACAGATATTTTAGCAAAATTCATGAGAATCAGAAAACGCCATCTCGTTGAAGTATGCTTTCGAAATAAACCTTGTTTCAATTAGGACTTTTGAGGGTTGTAACGTGGCCTGGTTCACAGTTTTAGAAAAAACGGATTTTAAGGCTCAAAATTATTTGGTGCCAACCCCCTTCATGATGTTCTCCAGTCCTAAGTTCAGTTAACTCGACCTAAACATTCATCTCTCAAAAGAAACTTCGAGACGGTTGAGGAACCAACCAAGGTTTTCTTTGGATACGACAATCACTTATTTCTTACTTTTATTGTTTGATCATGCAACATATTTCTTTGCTAAGGACATCCATTTTGTAATCCTTTTTCGCCTTTCAGGCTTTTCATCATTTTCCCTAACTTTTCCCTGGACAAATTCTTTTTGAATTTGATTATGAAGCCTAGCAGCATGCCCTGACTTTTGCCTAAGCGAGCTTTTTCCAAGTTTTGACTTAGCGGGGCTTTTTGTCTTTTTCTTTAATCACTTCTTATTCATTTCATTTTTTCATTTATTTTTATATTACCTTTTCTTTCTTTTCGAACATGTCGCGTGATGTTGAGTCATTTATGACTTGTTGGAAGAAGTGTGACTGCCCTATTTCTTGGGAGATGAGGGATAACCAGTGTTGTATCGTCATCTACTAACTTTTTGAGGTGCGAGATATACTCATTGGGGTATCGTCAATTGACTCCCACTCTTGATAAGTAAAGGTTAGCCATTACAATTTTGGGTTTCATCAACCTTTTGAAGGATAACCATTAGTATATCCTTAGACGCGCATTTCTGATGAGTTCCGAACGCTCGACCAAATTAACTGAACACTACCCTTCCCCAGGTTAAAAATGAGGGTTTTTTCTAAAATAGAAAAGAAACTCTTGCTTCAAGGCTCAAAGGGGTTAACGAGGGTTTCACTCCCTTATATCTCTGGTGTTTGGGAATTTGAAACAATGCCTGTATATCGTCAAAAGAGTTTTATTCAAAAGCATACAACCAAAAATTGTGCATTTTAAATTCATCATCCTCTCTCCAATCTATGCTTAGGCAAGAGAATGGATAACAAGTTGGTATCATAATGCAAAAAGCAATTTAAAATTAAAAACAAATACGAGTGAAACAAATGGATTTCTTCAAGACAAACATATTTATTGTATTAAGATAATCATTCAAATGTAAACAAGTTCTTATATGCAAACAGTACAATGATTAACAAGAAGAATTACAAATGAGGAATCAGTAAAATTGCTAGTAAATATGAGAAAGCTAATCATCCTTGAAATTCAGGGCATTCTTAAATCACTTTTATTCTTCGGCAAAGACTTGGCTTGATCTTTGAGACAAATATCTTTAAGTGACAAGACGCCACTTCTGACCAATTTCTGGACTTCAACTTTTAATGGATAACATTGTTCAATACTATGTCCAGGGGCTCCCTGATGAAAATCACAAGTCAAATCATCTTTGTAGTACCAAGGCATCTTCTCAGGAATCTTCGGTGGAAGTCGGGTCTGAACCAAATTCCTCTGCATTAGGATAGGAAACGACTCTATATAGGTCATTGGAATTGGATTAAACTAAGCTTTCTTTTGATCAGGAACTTGCTTATTCTGTTTACAAGAAGCAACAAGAGGTAAATTGAACACTGGGATAACAGAAGAGATGTGATGATTCTAACGTTGATTGTTTCTTCTTCTAGTTCTCTTCTTGGCAAAGTTATTATCAGACTTTTTCACACCACTAGTTGTGCCACTGTCTTCAGATAAACATTCCTTTCGGACATCCTCTTCTAGAAGCACTCCCACATTCTCCTTTTCTGGGAACTCACCGGGTGCACTAACTATCACCTTCTCATGAAAGAATGATTTTAGAGTTTCTGTGAAGACTTTTTCCATCTCTTCTTCCTTCCTAGAAGGATTGACTTGGGCGGAAACCAAAGTTTTAACCAAAGCAGTTAGATATTCCATATCAGCCTTCAAAGAAGCTACCTCTTTGCGGAGTTCAACGATCTCTTGCTTAATGCTTTCCATCTTCCGTTAGTACGAGTGTTGTACTGATGAGACAACTTGATTATAAAGACCAAAGGACCGTGAGTAAGACTTCTGGGAAAATCATGAAATGCATAGTCAAACGTGACATGATGCATGACATGCAATACAAATGCCATATTCTTATTTCTAAAAGTTCATACACTTTGATTCCAGTTATTAAGCCACAATGTTATTATATATTCTTTTTGCATATATTTATTATATATTATTTCTTATGTTTATTTTTCGTCTAAACAATTGGAATCAAGGAAGTAATGTTTGAAAAAAAAAGGAACATGTATGCTGATAATTATATTAAAATGCTATGTAAGCAAACATATGGGATCAAAGCTTCTGTGAAACTAGATAACTGCTGAACTGATAACAGAATCACTGTCATATGTAATAAGATCAAAGGTCCGAACCATTTCAGAATACCAAGGATCAAAGTCATCAGTATAATCAGAGTCACCAACGGGACATGTATAGTCACCATCTGTACCTGTAAAGATTATTCCCTCCCCACTCACGGGTAAAGACTAGGTCATGGTAAGGTCAATGGTAACTCAGAATCGAGGGTACTCCTGAAAAACTATCGCCGTATCACCTACATTAAAATGATAGCCCCTCATTTGTACCTCATCTGAGCGTGGAAGACATGACGGCATAGTGAAACCAATGTTAACTATCCATTCATGTTCCACTCTATTCCTAGTGATCCTGTGGTTGCCACTTGGCCTGGGTATTGGGCCTTTTACCTCATAGTAACACCCACCCAACAAAGAAACAAAGAAACCAGCATGACAACAATATAACAAATAACAATAAAGATGCAATGCAAACATATGCTCAAACATATGCAAATGAATAATCCATAAAAGCATAATGATAAACACCCTAAAAAAAATGGGAGCTAGGATTGACTCACGGGATGGACCAGCAATTGGTCGACATGTAGATTCCCCAGTGAAGTCGCCATTTTTCTGTAGCGGTAAAATCAATGAAGTCGCCACTGAGTATTTATTTATCCCATATGAAAGGGAAAGGAAAATGGTCGAAGAAAAATCTAAAGGGGAAATCAAGGTCTTGTGACCGAGAGATTGGGTAAGGGAGTCGATTACGCAAGGGGAAGGTATTAGCACCCCATACGTCCGTAGTACTCTACGGGAACCACTCTCGTTATTCTAATCAAAGGGTGTGTTCAATCTAATGCTTATGGGTTATAAACTAAGAGAGAATACTTGCAAAGAAAAGAGAAAGAATGTAGGGAAAATAAAGTTGTACTCGCTTGGGCCCTACCCCAATGCCTACGTATCCCTTTTAAGGAATCAGAGCTACCGTAGTTCGGCTCATATATTTTGTTTGTTTGTATTTTTTAAATGAACAATGTTGCATTCGATCATTCCACTGCTGCTCGACCTTTGAAGACTTATGACCTGTAGTGGAAACGAGCTAACATGCTCTTAGAAGAGAAAAGTCGAATGGCGAAAAGAAATGAATTGGTTGGTATCTTTTTACCATGAAAAGAATTTTTGTATGATTAGCATTTCTTATATATTTTCCAAGAAAAAAAAGAAGTTTTAGTTTTAAGTACAATTATGCAAAAACTGGAAGAAAACATCTAAGGGAGACTAACCTATCTCTAACCTAATGTTATCATACAATGAGGGATCCTATCTAAGTTAGTATGCTAAAGAAAGTCTAACAAAACTATCCTATAAGGAACATGCACTGAGAGCAAAGTCGTGATCTCAATTTCTAAATTGAGTGACTCATTGATCCACAAGAAATAAAGGAAAGCGATAAAATCCTATACGGAGCATGCACTGAGAGCGAAGTCGTGATCTCAATTTCTAAATTGAGTGACTCATTGATCCACAAGAAATAAAGGAAAGTGATAAAATCCTATAGGGAGCATGCACTGAGAGCGAAGTCATGATCTCAATTTCTAAATTGAGTGACTCATTGATCAAAAAGAAATAAAGGAAACAAACACAAGTACAACACATATAAGAAATGAAATGTGGAATGCCTGCTACAGGTCTTTAAACAGCGACTGCGAGCGCACGCTCTTTATTTCCTACTTCTCATGATATCTAGAAAAGCGATAAATGCGGAAATATAACTTGGAAGCAGTATAATACCAAACGAACAATGACGTCCGCAAAAAGCGCAACCAAAGTAAAGAAATTCAAGATACTTCACGCGAGCTGACATCAACAAACAAATAGTCAGAGATCGAATATTTGGAATAGGTGTTGAAACTTCGTCGATGTGAAAATAAATCACAATCGGAATCCAAAACACATCCGCATATCAAATAATGAAACTGCATAAGACTCAGCTCAACAAACAAAGGTGAATCACAATTTTCAAGTAATCGAAAAACATTAGGGATTAATTTCCTAAAATCAAATATAATAAAATAAATCTAACAAATTTTTATAGGTTTTGCAATTTTTGTCATAAAAAATAATGTAGAAAAATTATAAGCAAAATCTTAAATCTAATAAAAGAAATAGGAGTATCAGGGGGGTGCTAAGCTGAAATCAAGGGGTGTTGTAGTAGTGGATGCGCTAAGGTCCCATTCTGTAATTATCCAATAAGCCATTTTTTAGCAGCCCACTTGTATCAAAGAAAAGATGTCCACGGGCATAAGGACAACCCGATTCGGCCTAGTCACTAACAACACAAACCCACCAGCCCTATTATTATTCACTTCAGATTTATAAATTATCATGTATTCTTGTGATTTTCTATATTAATAACAAAATAAATAAATTAAAAACAACGCCGAAAGAGGATTTAGGGTTCAATGCTATACAATCCTCAGGTTTCACGTTCAGGGGCCTTTCCTCTTCTTCTTCTTCACACCCAACGCGCCGTCGCTCTACTTCTCTCAATCTAAATCGGCGAAAAACTCAACAACCTTATCTTCTTTATCTCAAATTCTCCATCTCCGTCTGTCTTCACCTTAAACCGATTAAACCTTCTTTTATTTCAATTTAGTACTATTTACCTCTGTCTCACTCTTCATAATTCATCGCGGCTTCGATTATGTTGAAGTCACTCTAACGGTGCTTCAATCGTGATTCAGGTATGCGTTCTTAATTCCTCCTTCTTCTATTCTTTCCGATTCACACATATTTTCTGTTGATTCGGTGCAATTCTATTATTGAAGTTTGTTGTTGTGATTGTTGTTGAAATAGAGGGAATGCTTCAAGCTTGAAGTCGTGACGATGCCATTGATGATGAAGGTTGATGAAGTTGTGTAGAAGATTGAAGAGGATGTGATGATGATGATTGGAGTGAGGCACGATGAAGGTTCTGCAGAGTTGCAGAGAAGATGAAGGTTGGTGATGGAGATGAAGAAAGATGATGGAGATTTCAGAGATTTTTGATTCACAGATGAAGAGGATTGCAGAAGTATTAAAGCTTCAAAAAGAAGATGAGAATTCTTCAGAAGGTTATTGAACAAAAAAATGAAGATTCAGAGAGAGTCCAGAGGTTAGTATTCCTGTTTTTTCTTTGTATGAATGAATGAATCCCCCCCCCCCCCCCCCCCCCCCCCGAACCCCTCTCTCTCTTTCTGTTACGAATTTTTTTGGCTCCGTTAGTTTCTGTTGTATCTCTGTTAGGAAGTTGGTTACAGGTTTGTTATAGTTTGTTATGGCAGTTAGAGGGTTGGTTAGGAGTCTGTACCAGGTTGTTAGAATTCTGTTGTTTGAGTTAGTTTGGAAGGTCGAAATCCCGCTTAGTTATTTATGGATCTGTTATTTAGTTACTGTTTCCTTAATTAACAGTTTCTTCTTTCTGACTTAATTGTTTTTTTTTGTTATTCTGTTATGAAGGTGTTGGAGCATCAGCAGGAACTAAATTCTTCAATAGCTTGGAAGGAGCGTCAACAGGAAGCGAATTATTCAAGGCTTTGCAAACTCAGGAAGCAGAATTTGCAGTGAGTCGACTCGAGGCCCTATTTTTTGTTAAAATATACAAAATGAGAATGGTCTTCTGGTTTTAATGTGGTTACAGGGCTGCATAGAGTATAAAAAGTTACAGCATGGTTGATTCTGTTGCAGAGCATGTTTATTTATCTTGTTTACCTTCAAATTGAAGAGCATGACCTTGGCTGGAAGATGGGCTCGGAGAAAGGTGTAGATCCAATTTCATGAAAAAGATGAAGAATGACATAGGTTTTATATTCTTAGGGTTTTTGTCCTTGTGATGTAAAAGCCTTGTAATTTTATCATGTACTATGGTAATGAATAATGTTGTAATGATAACTCATATGTAATGAATTGAATACTTGATATACACTTTGGATTGTAAACTAGAAATTTAACTTGTGTGATTCTTGATGAACATGATACGGATATTACAAGCTCTTGATCAAATGTTGACTTGTGAATATGAATTTGAAACTGTGAATATGAACTCTTGACAATCTTGAATTTCCTTTTTAAGTACAAATAAATCTTGAACAATCTTGGTATAAGTTTAACTTTGGATAAGGCCTTAAACTCCAAGAAACATCAACGCCTGAATCATTTAGACTTCAAGATTCTTGTACTAGATTTATGAGTCTTAAATTTCAAACAACTCCCATGAATGAGCCTAAACTCTTTTGAATCAATTATTAAAAAAATCGAACGCGTTTGAATTAACGACCTCGAATTCGATACAAGCCATCATCATGAATTTTCTTGAATCGATCTTGAAAGAATCACTTCACAATAATGAATCCATTCTCTACTTCACTCTTCAAATTCAAGTCAACTGGGAAACAATCAAGAAGTTGAAGAGATAAAAGGGGATTGATTACAACGAATCTCCCAAACTCCTACCACGCCATATAGTTGATCTTTAATAAACAAAATATCAGCTGAAAATCCAGATTCACACTTAATCATTCGGCAAGTCTCACCACAAGAAGAGAAACATGGTTCAATCTTCTAGACTTCTTGAAAAGAAATGAATCATAGAGCAAGTAATAAAAGTGAGGATCTACATGATTGATGAACTTGCAATAAAGAACAGATGGTGATCCTTGTAGCCTTAAGGAGAATAACCTAGCATGATGAACTTCTGTTGAAGATCTAATACCAAGCTCTGGTATAACATAGAAAAAAGCATAATCCTATGGCTGAGTTAAACCCTAATTCCCTTATTCCTTGATGAATCTATGATGAAGAAAACCTTGTATTCTTAAGGAATCTTTTCAAGGAAAGTATCCACGATGCTTGTAAACCAAAACCCTAATCTCATACTGAGAATTATAAGAGCGCCAGTTAAATCAACTTTGAGTAAGATAGAAACCTTAATTCATAGAGAGGAACCCTAATGTCAAAGCTCTTCGATCTTATAACCATGAGACCAATGCTATGTGCAAAACGTACAAAGTATGATGACGGATCTTAGGGGCAAAATTTGGGGTATAACAGGGCCATGTTACCCAGCAGGAGAAGAATACTCACCAAGAAAGAGTGCCCTCTATTTCTTAACTCTCCACCAAAATGGTTTCCAATGGGACAGAGAAATCATGGGAGAAACATAATGTGTTGAAGGAATGTCTGATGTATGGCCAACTGGCTGGGATGAAGACAGTGATTATGTCTGAATCATTGTTCTTCGAAAAAATTTCGGCTTACTTGGCCAAAAACAAAAGAAAAGCGACTCTCAAAGTTGAAATAACAAACATGGCTATCAAAGCCATAGATAATACGCTGCACACAGCGGGACCTGGGGAACATTTTATTCCAAAACCTCCTGACGAACAGGTACCAGGCGAATAGTTAGAACAAATACTGGACGCTATATATGATGAGAAGCCCTTGGGTTTTGAGAAAAATCCGTTAGAGTCAAGCGTAAAGTTGTTGGTTCAAGACCCCCTTGAAGAAATAGATCTTGGGGATGGAAGCGTGAGAAGAATCACGCACATCAGTGCCAAATTGGATCATGTTGTACCCCAAAATTTGCCCTCCCATTTATCATTGATTTCTCATCACAAAGCCCTTGAAGATCAAGATCCAGTTAGGGTTTCATCTGCTCAAGACTTCTCCTTGCACTGTTGACCCAAATTAGGGTTTGTGTTTGCACAGAGGTGTTTTGACCTAAAAATGCCTAAGATAACTTTCATGCTTCATATTGGACTCCCAAGTTCATCCACATCAAGTTTCAAGTCTTGATTCCAAGTTTTGCCCAATCAATTAGACAGTTGACCTAGAAATCAGCTGTATTGGGGAAAAAGTCAACTGTGACCAATTGACAGTCAAATCTCATAAAAATTGACCCACATCAACATTATGAACTCATATGAACCATTTGATCAAGTTTGGATCACAATTCCACAAGAAATTTGATCAGATCACCAAAAGGGCAAAATGGTCATTTTTAGGGTTTTGACTGCACAAAGGCAATTTTTGGCTGTTTGACCTAGCCAATGGCAAACCAAGCTCACATATGGACTCAAGGACCCCATGGAATTATCTTGACATGCTCAACAAGTTCAAAAGATCCCAAATGCACAAGATTGACAGTTGAATTTCCCAGTCAATTGATCAATTTTGACTGTATACTGAAAAGTCAAACTTTGACTTTTTAGTCAAAATCAAGAGTCAAGATTCATTTTTCATCAAAACATGCCAAATCATGAAACTTGTTCACCAAGAAATCAAAAAATGCAAATTAGGGTTAGAAATGAGAATTTTTCATAACTTAGAATTTTTCTAAGTTATGAAAACCCTAATTTTTTTTCCAACTTTGCCCCACTTTCTCACCAAGATTCATTTGGATTCAAACAAAAGTCAAAACATTAAAGTTGTAGCTTGTTGCATAATCTACAACTTTGATTCACAAAGTTTTCCCAAATGAGGCTTGTATCTCAAGTTACAATTTTTGGAATAAGGGTACTAAACCATTCATAACTTAGTGAAAATTTGACCTATTTTGGCAAGGTTTTCTACCTAACTTCAAGACCATTTTCCATACACTTCCACTTGTAATTTCAATTTGCATTTCAAAGATGGATTGTAGTACACATTCCAAGCTTTCCAAAATTTCCAAGAACTCATCAAACAACCTCATAACTTGAGAGAATCGAATTTCACAATATGGCAAAAACTCACTTTTGAATTGGTCATGTACATGTTCATAACTTATGCCATTTTCAAGTCAGCTTAGTTTGTTCTACATTACAGGTCCTTAAACCATCCAACACTCAATAATTTAATGCATGTTCATTGTGTTAAAGTGTTGTTCTATGAGTTCAAGCATTACATACAAGTTTAATCCATTTATGGAAAAAGCAAAAATGGCCATTTTTGCAAAAGCAAGCTTTATGTCCAATTGAAAATCCAACAAGTACAGATCAAATCTAATGGGCACAAGATTATGAGCATATCACACTGATCAAGGAAGAGTTTTGCAGCATGATTAGGGGCCCTCTACCTGCCTAGAACACAACTTGGCTTTTGTTGGCTTAAGTGTTAAGAAACATCCCATAACATACAATAACTTTCATCTCAGCATTAGAACACTTAAGTAAATATTGTACTCACATTCTAATCATCCTAACCAAGCTGAAGCACGACCCTAAGACCATCAATACCTCCCCATTGCCAAAATCACTCTCAAACTTCAAAAACAGAGCTACCTCTGCAGATTGAGTTCCAACTCTCAATCCTTTCAAGCATTCTTGTCCAAACCACTTCAGACACCTTCCCTACCATCAATCCAAACTATCCAAAGCATTAGAAGCAACCTGTAACTCCTCTAACCCTTTTGGCCATTTTCACTTTTCTGATTTGCAGGTGAAGAGCTCTAGCACGATTCAAAAGGTTTCAAGACAAAGTAAAGCTTGGAATAGCATCCCTGGACATCAAGGAAGCTATACCAATCATCACTTTACACTGAAAGTTTCTCCATTGCCAGATAGAACCTCAACTGAACAGGTAAGTTCATGAACTCGTATCTCTCTTATTAGGCATTGTTAGCTTTAGGTTTGTGAAGATAATATGTCACATTCATAGCCCTGAACATGCCCATGTAATTAGATTTCATTTATGTTATGTATGCTGCAAGAATTTTGAGTCTGAACATGGCAGAAAACTTAGGTCAGGATTTGGGAATGTCAAAATTCTCTCTCATTTCTGAGAGTTAGGATGAGTTTTTTATATATTTGGAATCGTGATTCAATGCTTAACATTTCTTATGTTGGAAGTTTGTGCAAAAGATCAAAGAATCCAGGTGTTTGAATTGGAAGAACAGGCGCGCGTTTTTGTTCAGAGGTTGAAGAAGAAGTTTCATGGGCTGGGCTTGTTTTGTATTTTCTTTTCACACACTCTTTTCACTTTGACACCCCCTGAGCCCATTTTGTGTATTTGCATGATTTTTTGATTTTTCTTTTTTCATTTTGACTCATTTATTTTTACTTATAATATAAAAAATATAAAAAATATTTTTCTCACCATTTTTGAATTTATAGGCATTTATTTGTTTAGTTTAAGTTATTTGTACATAAATACATATATATATATTATTTAGTATAAATAGGAAAAATAATGCAAATATACTTTCTTTTCTGATTTTATTACATTCTCCCTTTTGAAAATATTTTATACAAAATATACTTTTTTATATAAATATTAAATATTATTATTTTATATTACTTTATATATATATATATATATATATATATATATATATATATATATATATATATATATATATATATATATATATATATATATATATATATATATATATATATATATATATATATATATATATATATATATATATATATATATATATATATATATATATATATATATATATATATATATATATATATATATATATATATATATATATATATATATATATATATATATATATATATATATATATATATATATATATATATATATATATATATATATATATATATATATATATATATATATATATATATATATATATATATATATATATATATATATATATATATATATATACTTAGGGCAAAAATACTAAAATACATACATTTTTTATTTTATTAATATTTGACATGAAAAATACTTTTTATGAATATATTTCATTTTATTTTATTTTTTGTACATATTAAATAAATATTTGTGTAAATTAAATAATATATATATTACTTAATAAAAATTAGGGTTTTACCCTTAAAACACAAAAACTCCAAAAATAATACTTTTTTTATTTTTATTTATTTAACATAAATAATACTTTTTTCTCATACATATAAAAACCTTTTTGCATTTTGCATCTTTATTTTATTTTCCATTTAACTTATGCAATTAATTATTTGTAAATATTCCAAAAAATGATGTAATAGCTAGATTTAATTTCTTTGTCTAAACATCCCCCCATTTGAACATTTGTACCCCCCTTCCCATATTGTGATGTAATAGTGTAGGAATTTTACTTTTCGCACTTTAAACGCTTTCTAAATATACCATGCTAGAACTAGGGTTTGTATGCAAATAAAAAAAACAAAATATGTTGACCTAATTTCAAGATAATCAAGCATGAAAATGGACAACACATATCACACTTGCACCCCTAGGGTATTCCACTTGTTGCCTTCAAATAAATGGGCCATATTGTATGTTAGGTTTCTTTGGGTAAAACAAACAATCAAATGATCATAGTCCCTCGATGACGCTTTCGAAAAGTTACCTAAAATGATCAAGTCCCTTTCAAAGAGAAATTGCCCAAAGATATTTAGCACTATTGCAATTATGGTCTAAACGATGACCCGCGCCCGTTCCTTTCACCTCCTAATACAAGATTGTCCACCAAATGCAATGGTGGAACAAAATTGTCAAAAGGTTTAAAACATAACAAAAATCTTTGAGAACTTTAGGGTAGATAACTCTTAGGTACTTGTCAATTTGTAAAAGAAAACACTTGCCTATTTTTCAAACCACACTTCACAAACACTTTCAAAACAAACTTTCAAAAAACCTTGAAACATCTTTTCAAAAAGACAAAACACCTTTTGTAAAACATTCGAGTAAAGAATTGTTACAAGGGTAGCCTATACAAGGCATCTTTTCAAAACATTTTCAAAACCACACACCGAGCACCATTTCAAACAATTGAAAACCAAGGCAAGTTGATCTAAGCAAGTACCTAAGAGCCCATGGATAACCATGGATAGAAAGGGTGCTAATACCTTCCCTTTCTATAATCTACTCCCCGAACCCAAGAAAAATCTCAAACGTTTTTGCTGTGCTTTTTAAACCTTTCCTTTAGGATAAAATAAAAAGTCGGTGGCGACTCTTGCTCAACCGAAACATTTGCGAAAACAAACGCAAAACCATAGTCAGTTCTCCCACCGTATCACAGAACTGGCGACTCTGCTGGGGATAACTTTAAAAGTGGAGTAACCTTAGGGCTTAGATCACCCTCTTGCATGACTAATTGTTTGAATTGATTGCTTTACATCTTGGCTCTTATTGTTTGGGTTTGCAATCCTACACCCGGATTTTGGGAAACATTCATAGATAGCAATACGTTGTGGAAACTGTGCGGGGTATATCGATACGGTCGAAGCAATATCTATATTAGTGCGACATATTTGCGAGTACCGGTAACCCTTGAGTTCAATCAAGGAGAGTACGGGGCCGCTGAGTGATGTCACTAAGCACTAATGACCTAGAACCTTACTTGACCATCTTGGCCTTTTATTAGGAGTAGTGAGATAACCGGCTTTGGTGCAGTCCGAAGTTGGTAGATACTCGATACTACACTCATTGAGGGTTGTTTTCTTGGAATATTTTGGTCGCTAGTTAAGTGGCTAAACCAAAACAATGAACAATGAAAACAATCCAATGATATTGAGCTCCTTAGAACCCGGTTACTATTTATAGGACAGGTTTTTAAGCCAACTACACTCAAGAGGGTACTAACCTATGAAACCCCATGCCAGCCTGAAACTAGGGTTTGGTGTGATTTGCTTGTACATATGTTTTGTGCATACATCATAAACATCATAAACATCATAAAGCATCATATGCATTCACTAACCATTTCAAGGGTTTGGATCTTCATCTTTGTTCCTGTTTTGTAGGTTATGGAAATTCCTCGCAGAAACACCATTCAAGTCAACCTTGTGAGAATCTCTCCTCAACTCAAGGAGCTCACCTCAAGAATTTCGGAAAACTCATCCTTCAGTGAAAGACATGGTAGACTGCTCAGCCTAGTCAACACCAACATTGAAGAAGACATGATGAAAGTTCTATTCCAGTTCTTTGACCCTCTTCACCACTGTTTCACTTTCCCTGATTACCAGTTGGTATCCACTTTGGAGGAGTTTTCTCAACTCCTAAGAATCCCTATCCTTAATCAACTACCATTCAACGGTACGGAAAAGGAACCAAAGCCGGAATATGTTGCTCGAGCATTACATCTACAACCATCCGACATCAAGGGGCATTGGGAAACCAGAAGCGGCGTCAAAGGATTCTTAGCAAAATTCTTGTTTGAGAAGGCACAAGAATGTTGGAATTCATTGGACCTACAAGCCTTTGAAGAGATTGTGGCACTCCTTATCTATGGGTTGGTCTTGTTCCCAAATCCTAACCAATTGGTAGATGTCAACGCCGTCAAAATCTTCTTGTCCAGAAATCCAATACCAACATTGCTTGGGGACATCCTTCACTCATTTTACACACGAACAATGAGAAAGAGGGGTGTTCTCATGTGCTGTACTCCTCTCCTTGCAAGGTGGTTTATTTCGCACCTTCCACAATCTGTCTTGAAGAATGACCAAGGTTCAAGGTGGTCCCAACGATTGATGACTCTTACTCATTCTGATGTGCATTGGTGTTCTCGGTCCAGAGAAAATGTCATCATTGTCGATCGTTGTGGAGAATTCCATAATGTTCCTTTACTTGGAATCAGAGGAGGTATCACCTACAACCCTTGCCTAGCTTTGAGGCAATTTGGATATGCACGGAGGGATGGCCCTCATGACATGTTGATTCCTGACCTAGTGTTTGACTTCGACAACGATGCGCAAGGACTTCGCCAAAGATTCATCAGAGCTTGGGGGAGGCCCAACAAGGTTGATAGCAAGACTCTGGGACACAAGAACTCCATCCCTCTTGAGCCCTATCTCAAGTGGGTACGAGCCCGAGCCCAAAGTCTAATGATGCCTTATCCTCATGTACTCCCAGTGATTAAAGAGCCCGTCAATGAAGGAGAGGTTCCCTACACCATCCTACATCCAGACATGCCTACATCGTGGGAGGAAATGCAGAAAAGTTGGATTCAGCTCAAGGAGGAACATAATACTTTTGAAGCTAGCTTCTACGCCAGTGAGAAGAAGGTTCTAGAGCTTACCCGCCGACTCCATGAGCAAGAGGCCCTCAACACCTACATCGCACCAAAGAGGATGCGCAATGTATTTTTGCCTTGAGAAGTTATTTTGTAATATTTGGCCCATGGGGCATTTATGTACTAACAAATTTCTGCTTATTAATATGATGTGCGTTTTTCTTTGTCTTAAACAATTTTGAATGTCCTAAATCCTTGAATGCATTGCATACATAAGCATACCATTCATCATGTGCATAAGCAGGTCTCACTCCAGGTTTCCTTATCTGTCTGCTGTTTATTTCAGTAGGATGTATCTCGAGCAAACAGTCAAAGACCTGCAAGCTCAAAATGCACAATTCCAGCAACTCCTGATGACCTTGGCTAAGGGTCAGGAGGATATCAAAACTCAATTGGGGAACAAAGACCCAGTGAAGAAGAAGAAAAAGAGACTCGGGGTGGCTACTTTGGGGAGAAGATTTGACGGAGAAGCTCGGAGAGTGCTTGAATTTCCTCCTATCTCTGATGAAGGAACCAACAAAGGAGGTGGAGCTGCGGTACCTTCCGAGTCTGATGCGGAAGAAGAAGAGGTCAAAGAGGATGAAGATTATTCTGATCAGCAATATCCTCCAGCTGATGACAAATACAAGGGCTAGAAGACAGATTGGTCCGCCATGGAGCTACAAAGAGTACCGGGTTTGGATTTTGAAGACTTGGGTTTGGTTGCCGGGATTGTGATTCCCCCAAAATTCAAAGTGCCAGTGTTTGTGAGGTATGATGGGCTGTCCTGTCCAAAAATGCATCTCAGGTCCTACGTGAGAAAGATTCAACCCTATACGGCAGATAAAAACCTTTGGATTCATTTCTTCCAAGACAGCCTTTCTGGAGCTCAATTAGAGTGGTTTTATCAGCTAGAGGGAACCAGCGTCAGAAATTGGGAAGATTTGGCCACCGGCTTTCTACAAACAATACCAGTATAATTCTTACCTTGCTCCTACTCGTACCCAACTTCAGGGTATGTCACTAGGAACAGGCGAAGGATTCAAAGAGTACGCACAAAAATGGAGGGATTTGGCTGGCAGGGTGCAGCCTCCTTTAACCGACCGTGAACTTGTTGATATGTTTCTAGGGACCCTATCTGGGCCATTTTTCAATCATCTAATTGGTAACTCTTCCGCGGGGTTTACCGATTTGATCTTAACGGGCGAAAGAATAGAAGCTGGCATCAAGTTAGGAAAGATTCAGAAGGGTGTTGCTGCAAGTGTTGAGAAGAAGCCTTTTAAGAAGGAAACAACTATGGTATATTCTCAGAGAAGAGCAGGGAAGACTGAACGCCGGCCAACTGTGGGGGGCCGTAATGATTCAAAACACTCCAAGTGAGCAGCCTCGCTATAACCAGTCCAGACCAAATCAACAACGAGTGGAACGGCCACAACGGCAGTTCACCCGTATTAATATGACTTCAGCGCAAGTGCTTCCCCATCTGTTGAAGTTGAATCTTGCCACCATCAAGGAGGCACCAAAGAATGTGAATACGTCCTCTCCGCATTATCATGCTAATGCTAAATGCGCCTACCATTCAGACAGTGTTGGCCACGACACCAATGATTGTTGGGCACTCAAGCATAAGATCCAAGACTTGATAGAGGCAAAGGAGGTGGAGTTTTACGCTCCGGAGAAGCCTAATGTGATATCTGCACCCATGCCGAAGCACGGCCGAAATGTCAATGCCATTGAAGAAGATTTGTATGTTGCTGATGTCAGTGATCTAACTACTCCACTGCTAACCATTAAGTTGAACCTGTTAAGGGCCGGGATCTTCCCGGATGTAAGGAAGATTGCTATTGTTGTTACTCTCTGCGTTTGATTGTCTGTTACTGAAGAAAGGCATCCAAGGCCTTATGGATAGTCGACAAATTTTGTTTGAAAAAGTTTCTGCTGTTCCAGTTCATACAGAAGATGTCTCAATCATAACCATTCACGCCAATCTTTCCAAGGCCGTCAAAAAGCCTGTTAAGATTACACCAGCTACGAAATCTGTTCCTTTGAAGATAACAATGCCAGGGCCTGTTCCCTATGTTTCTGAGAAATCGATACCTTGGAACTATGGCGGTGACGTCTACTACCATGGTATCAAACAAATCGGAATAACTGAAAAAAGTTCGGATGATGAAGAAGCCAGCATTAGTAACATTGCGGGCACTAGCAAAATCACCAGGAGAGGGAGAATATTTTCTCCAGAGATTGCCCCTCCAAGAGCAATCTTTGGACCCTCGTCAGCTGATAAGGTCATCCCTACACCAATAAAACTCTCCGCTAGGACCCCTTTGATTGAGTATGTTGTTGTTCCTAGTGGTCTCTCCTACCGCTGCTGACAAAGGTAAGGGAATCCAAGATGGGCTCATCAGGACGAGAGCTCAACCCTTGGTCATCCCGGAAACCTCCAAGAAGGAAATGGATGAGATTTTGAGGATAATCAAAAGAAGTGATTACGATGTGGTAGAAACAGCTGGGGCAAACCCCCTCAAAGATCTCCATGCTGGCACTACTACTTTGCTCATAAGCGCACGCTAAAGCTCTGATAAAATTCCTGAAGGCAGCCCATGTGCCCCAGGAGACCTCTGCGGATCAATTTCAAAATTGCATGGCTAGCCTGACTGCGGATAATGGATTAGGTTTTTCTGATGCCGACCTAACTCCTAAAGGTAGAAACCACAATGATGCTTTGCACATTTCAGTCGAGTGCCGAGGAACCACTCTCGCACATGTCTTGGTCGACACTGGTTCGTCGCTGAATGTACTGCCTAAGAAGGCCTTGGACTGACTAGATTGTGAAGGATTGAAATTGAAGCCGAGTGATATTGTTGTTAGAGCTTTCGATGGTTCGAAGAGAATGGTCCATGGAGAGGTTTAAATTTCTATCAAGATAGGCACTGAGGTGTTTAAATCTACTTTCTATGTGATGGACATTCGTCCGTCATACTCTTGCCTGCTGGGTAGGCCCCTGGATACACCATGCTGGGGCAGTCACCTCCTCCTTGCATCAGATGTTGAAGTATCCTGTCAAGGGAAAGATCATTACTGTCCATGGCGAAGAAGAGTACATGATTTGCCACTTAAATTCTTTCCGGTATGTGGAGGTTGAAGGAGAGTTCATTGAGACGCCTTTTCAACATTTCGAAGAAGTCCTTCCTGAAATAGCAGTAGCAAAGTTGGCAGCTGAGACACCGAGGCAGATGGCCAGGATGGCATCTCTGGAGGACGCAAGGGCCGCAATAAAGGAAGGGAAGAATTCAGCATGGGGGCAGTTACCTGACATTCCGCATAAGACAGACAATTTTGGATTAGGGTTCACAGCCGCTGGCCAGAAAGCTATGCGCCGTTCGAAGATTGAAAGAGCGCCAGTCAAAATTTCTCCCTACGGAATCAACGCCTTGGAGGATGAGGACAAAGAGAGCAACATCGAAGAGTGGATCTATCCAACTGTCAAAGGGGGATTGAGCAACTGGGAGGCAAAAGACTTTGTCCCCATCACTTTTATTCATCAGTAATTTATCTGTTAAACATTTTCTTATTTGGTCTGTAATATTTATTTTCAAACAATCCGTACACTATCTTTTCACCTCATGCCTTGCCCGGGGCATGTAGGTCCATTTGTAAGGGTTTTGATTATTTTTCATATCCATATGCCATGTTTAATGATTCATTGGACGTTTTTCATTTGATAAACTGCTTGTGTTCATTTTCTTTCCTTTTGCATTTTGTTTAAGGATGGTTATCCCTTACACACACCCACACTCACCAATGCAGGTACCCATCCACTCCGGATTCCATGGTGACTATTCTGCTATATCTTTCAATAACTCTGAAGATCTGGTCAATCTAGCCGAGTATGAAGATGACGAAGGTTGTGAAGTACCAGGGGAACTAGCCAGACTTCTACAACAAGAGGAAAGGGCCATCCTACCGCACGAAGAGTCATTGGAAATTGTCAACTTGGGACCGAGGAGGACCGGAAGGAGGTGCAAGTGGGTGCCAATATGGAACCGAGTGTCAAGGAACGCCTGATACAGTTGTTGAATGAGTATGTTGAAATTTTCGCTTGGTCTTATGAAGACATGCCGGGTTTAGACACAGACATCGTGGTTCACCGTCTCCCCACAAGAGAAGACTGTCCACCGATCAAGCAAAAAGTTCGACGAATGAGGCCTGACATGTCTGAAAAGATCAAAGCAAAAGTTATGAAGCAATTCGACACTGGCTTTCTGGCTGTCACGTCCTATCCTCAATGGGTCGCTAACATCGTGCTAGTACCTAAGAAAGATGGCAAAGTCAGGATGTGTGTGGACTACCGGGATTTGAATAGGGCCAGCCCCCAAAGATGATTTCCCGCTACCTCATATTGACATTTTGATCGACAATACAGCTCAGCACAAAGTGTTTTCCTTCATGGATGGATTCTCGGGCTACAATCAAATCAAAATGGCCCCCGAGGACATGGAGAAAACTACTTTCGTCACACAATGGGGCACTTTCTGTTACAAGGTGATGCCGTTCGGGCTGAAGAACGCAGGGGCAACTTATCAACGCGCCATGGTAGCTTTGTTTCATGATATGATACATCATGAGATTGAAGTTTACGTAGACGATATGATAGCTCGGTCACAAACAGAGGAAGAGCACCTTGAACATCTAGAAAAGCTGTTTGCCAGGTTGAAAGAATACAAGCTCAGGCTGAATCCAAGTAAATGCACTTTTGGAGTTAGGTCTGGTAAACTCATGGGATTCATGGTAAGAAACAAAGGCATTGAAGTCGATCCAGCAAAAGTAAAAACAATACAAGAGATGCCTGCTCCCCGTACTGAAAAGGAGGTTAGAGGGTTCTTGGGGCGCTTAAACTATATTGCCAGATTCATCTCGCATCTGACTTCTACCTGTGAGCCAATTTTCAAACTCTTGAAGAAAGATCAGGTAGTTGAATGGAACAACGATTGCCAATCTGCTTTTGATAGAATCAAGGAGTATTTGCTAGAACCTCCTATTCTGATGCCACCCGTTGAAGGAAGACCATTGATCATGTAATTGACCGTCTTGGATAACTCAATGGGGTGTGTTTTGGGCCAGCATGACGAGTCTGGTCGAAAAGAGCATGCTATTTATTACCTTAGCAAAAAGTTTACCGACTGTGAGACTCGCTACTCACTGCTCGAGAAAACTTGCTGCGCTTTGGTATGGGGCTGCTCGCCGACTAAGACAGTATATGTTGACTCATACTACCTTGTTGATTTCCAAAATGGATCCTATCAAGTATATCTTCGAAAAGCCCGCCTTATCTGGAAGGATAGCTAGATGGCAGATGATCCTAACTGAGTATGACATCCAGTACACACCACCCAAAAAGCTATAAAAGGGAGTGTACTAGCTGACCATTTGGCTCATCAAGCTATCGAAGATTATCAACCCATGAGATTTGACTTCCCAGACGAGGACATCATGAATTTGGACAACATTGAAAGTAACGGACCGTATGACGGACCCGAAAAGGGATCCCGATGGACCCTGTACTTTGATGGTGCTTCAAATGCACTTGGAAACGGTATCGGCGCAGTACTCATTTCTCCGGAAGGTTGTCACACACCTTCACGGCCCGACTTTGCTTCAGCTGCACAAACAACATGGCTGAGTATGAAGCCTGCATCTTTGGTCTCAAGGCTGCTATAGACTTGGGGATCAAATCTTTGATCGTATTTGGGGACTCGGCTTTGGTTATCAGTCAAATCAAAGGAGAGTGGGATACCAAGCATCCTAATCTTATCCCATACAAAGAACATGTCCTGACATTGTTGCCTCATTTCGAGCAAATTACCTTCGAGCATTTCCCGCGAGAAGAGAATCAGCTAGCAGATGCTCTAGCTACAATGTCTTCCATGTTTAAACTCAACTGGGATAACGAGGCTCCTTAAATCAACATCGAGCGAATGGATGAACCGGCACATTGTCACGAGATTAATACCGAAGAAGTAGTGGAACAACCCCTGGTTCCATGAAATCAAAAGGTATCTCGAGACTAGAGATTATCCCGAAGGAGCTTCCGTAAATGACAAGAAGTTCTTAAGGAAATTTGCCGCTAAGTTCTTCCTGAGCAACGGCATCCTTTACAAATGAAGCCATGATTGTGTGTTACTCCGATGCGTAGACAAAGCTGAAGCAGAGTTGATCATGACTGATATACACAGCGGCACATTGGCACTCACTTGAGCGGGCATACAATGGCTAAGAAGATCCTAAGGGCAGGCTATTACTGGTCTACCATGGAAGCTGACTGCCATCAACATTCCCGTACTTGCCACAAATGCCAAGTTTACGCTGATAAAGTTAATATCCCTCCAGTTCCTCTCAACGTTCTGACTGCTCCATGGCTATTTGCAATGTGGGGCATTGACATGATTGGAGAGATCAAGCCCACGGCTTCCAACGGACATCGCTTCATCCTGGTTGCCATTGACTATTTCACCAAATGGGTCGAAGCAGCTTCCTTCGCCTCTGTTACTAAAAATGTGGTTGCCCGCTTTATCAAGCAAAATCTCATATGCCGGTATGGTGTTCCAGAAAGGATCATCACAGACAACGGTAACAAATCTGAATAACACGATGATCACCGCTTTGTGCGAGCAGTTCAAGATTTATCATCACAATTCATCTCCCTATCGGCCGAAGATGAACGGTGCTGTTGAAGCTGCGAACAAAAACATTAAGAAGATCATTCAGAAAATGACAGTCACTTACAAAGACTGGCATGAGATGTTACCGTTTGCTCTGCATGGATACCGTACGACGGCACGTACTTCAACTAGGGCAACCCCATTTTCTTTGGTATATGGCATGGAAGCTATTTTGTCTATGGAAGTCCAAATTCCTTCTCTAAGGATTATGAAGGATGCAGGTTTGAATGAAGATGATTGGATGCAGACCCGACTTGATCAACTCAATCTGATCGACGAAAAGCGACTTGCTGCTATATGCCATGGTCAGACGTATCAAAAGCGGATGATCAAGGCCTTCAATAAGAAAGTCAGACGTCAAGTGTATCAAGTCGGAGATCTCGTAATCAAGCGGATTATCTTGCCGCAAAGTGATCCCAGGGGCAAATGGACTCCTACATATGAAGGACCATTTGTGATCAAGAGCATATTTTCTGGTGGTGCAATGATTCTGACCACCATGGACGGAGACGATTTGCCACACCCTACAAACGCGGACATAGTCAAAAGATACTATGCATAAAATAACCCGACAAGTCGAAAACCCGAAAGGGCGGCTTGGGCAAAAATGGGCATCCCGGTGAACCGAAAACCCGAAAGGGCGGTTCAGGCAAAAATTAGGGATAAAAACAAAAAAATCTGTACACCCGGCAAGTCGAAAACCCGAAAGGGCGGCTTGGGCAAAAATGGGTTTCCGGTGGATCGAAAACCTGAAAGGACGATTCAGGCAAAAGTTAGGAATTAAAGCGTATGACTATGTCTCGTCAGATCACTTCAAAAGACAATCTCTTCATCAAACCGGTTCCAGGCTTCTGATCAATCCAGTCATCGGCAGACGAAGCATTTAATGGACAGATATTCAGAGTTGTGAAAGCTATAGCGGAATGGAATCCCATGGAATTATTTCACATAGCCATCTTTATTTTGTAAATTTTTCAAATATTTACGACAAAATCCTCTTACTAGGATGATTGTCTCCCTTGTACAAATATACTCATAGAAAGTCAATACAAATACTTTTCCCAGAAATTTGTGTCGCTTCCTTTCCTTTTCTCTTGCACTATTTGTTTTATTTTGAGAAACGTCCAATGTTTTGTTAAATAGGCATATGCATTTGAACATAATCATTTCCTTATGAACTAAGAAAGAGGATTACTGATAGGTTGAAGGCGCAGTTGGATATCTTGATACCCTTTCAAAGGAAACCCCCAGGAGATTGGGAATCCATATCCCTAGCAAGTCGTGAAGCTTATCCCCAGTAGATTCTAGAAGCTTATCCCCTGCAGAGTACGGACCGTCTCTCCCGAGTCTTATTCAAAGTTATTCCTCACAAGGGCTTATAACTGGGTTATCCTCAGCTTATCGCCACGGAAGATCGCACTCGCCAAATTTCTTCTTATCCCCAGCGGGAGTTCATCAGAATTCCCGAGCATAACTTATCTTTACAACCCCCCAGCCGGAGGATCCTCCGGAATTCAATTCCCCTCGGAATTTAAGTTTCAGTATCCCCAGCCGAGCTAAAGCTTCAAATTGTCAATCCCAGCGAAGCCAGACTAATGAATCTTCTTACCAGAGTTTTGGGAAAGAAAATCTTGAGTTCCCCAGTGAAGTCGCCAGAGATACTTCCCTCCAAGCTGAAGATTCTCAGTCTTACCTCCCCAGCATGAGTCTACTAGATTGGTACTCCCCAGTAGAAGTCATCCGGAATTCCCCAGAAGATTGGTATACAACCCAAGCTCTTATTCTCCAGCAGTGACCAGGAATTATTCTTCTCGACAGCAGTCAAGATACTCTTATCTTCAGCCATCTTGGATTCGTCTATCCTTTGCAAGACCCCCAACTCCATCTTACATGCGCATCCATTTACATTCATATCATATAACATACATTGTATCATGCATCATGACATTGCATATAACTAACTCTTTACCTTTTCATGTAAGATCTGTCGAAAGACTAAAATCATTATCTTCCGAGATTCTTTCCAGGAATAGTTCAGATGTGACCCAGACATGGCAACATTCTAAATGCTTATTCCAGATTTATCCAGATGCAGTTTTACACGAGCTCATCATCAGGGAACCTTACACCGGTTCTTCTTCCAACTTCAAGATTCCTGAAAACAGTTCACGGGTTCTCCAAGTAACAGATGTTAACCTATCGCTTGTTCAGTTTCTTCTCCAGACTTCTGAAAACAGTCTATAGATTCTTCCCAACAACGGATGTTAATCTATCACTTGTTCAGATGCAACCTTTGAAAAAAGTTTACGGACGCTTCCCAACAACGGATGCTGCTCTGTTGGTTATTCAACTCCAAGATTTCTGAAAACAGTTCACGGGTTCTCCAAGTAACGGATGTTAACCTATCGCTTGTTCAGTTTCTTCTCCAGACTTCTGAAAATAGTCTATGGATTCTTCCCAACAACAGATGTTAATCTATCACTTGTTCAGATGCAACCTTTGAAAACAGTTTACGGACGCTTCCCAATAACGGATGCTGCTCTATTGCTTATTCAACTTCAAGACTTCTGAAAACAGTTTACGGGTTCTCCAAGTAACGGATGTTAACCTATCGCTTGTTCAGTTACTTCTCAAGACTTCTGAAAGCAGCTTACGGATTCTTCCAACAACGAATGTTAATCTATCAGCTTGTTCGGATGCAACTTT